>OX123190.2:37740997-38940997 GCA_944739405.2 Euclidia mi | reverse complement strand
AATATTTTATAAGTTTCTTGTTTTTTGTCTGGCAGTAACGCGTAAATCAATGGCAAAGTTTTAGTTGTAGTTATAGTACTTCCAACATCACCATGGATTGTAAATAGCTGATAAAACGGTGGAGGACACGCATCGAAAGTGCCATCGGCGAAATATTCATCAATTTCATAAAGCTTTGCTCAATTGACACGTAAACAAAAAACAATTATACGTGACTCTCCATAATTATAATCTGCTAAAATAAAATCGTTAAATTTAGGCGGCACGCTAACTTCTTTGAAATTTTTGTAAACCGACTTTTTTATGCCTAATGATAGTAATGATGTATTCCTGACCGTGTATAGACTATGCTGGCAGCTAGTTAATGACGGTACATTAGCTACCATATCCATAGTGCTACTTTGAATATTTGATAGCATTTCGTTGTATAGTTTGGGGACTGGGTCAATACTATCTTTGACTTTGTCTTTTAATTGTTCAAAATTCCTTTGCAGTAATATTTTTCTAAACTGGGTGAACTAGAATGCTCTCTTGTTTTAATCTTAAGGTTATCCTAAAAGTTAATATAGTAGGTACCTACCTACCAAAATTGTTTAACTAATCTACAAAATTTTAAAGACATCTTCATGCAGGACATGAAATTGTAGGTAAATTTTAAATGCTTACCTTTATGATTATGTTTCCTCTGCACTTATCTTTTTTGTAATTAGAGCATCGCCACAAACTTGAAGCATTTTTAAAATCTTTTACCTTGTAAAATTGGAATTCTTTGTATAAGAGGATAGTAACACATCTTCTTCGGTACTCATTTTAACTAGTTACAATTGTAAATTAATAAAACTACAAGGAAATATATTTAAGCTAGGTATATATCCAATTTCTTTGAATTTAAGCTTATACTATGACATTATAGATGACCAAAGAGATTGGATATAATATAATACATAGAGGTAGCCCTAGTACTGAAAAATTGAACACAGTCAACTGACGTGTAAGATACAATTTAGACAATTTAATGCCATCAAATTATATAACTTTAGTGATTCATCTTCTATGACAGTTCTATCATGATTTTGAATTTAGCCGTATAATATTTATATCGACTTTTCAAGTGTTGTAAGAAATCTTATCGATATGTCTATCCACCGTATATTTTTATCTCGTTATTTTTTAGATTCTTTGTGCACGTGATAAAGATTTATAAAATAAGTGGATTGCTGCAGTATGTCGTGGAGAAAATTGGGTGCCTAGAAAGCACCATAGAATTCGTTCCAAGCATTTTACTGCGGAATGTTTTTTATAGTAATGACAGATGGCGCAGACTAAAAGAAAATTCTGTGCCAACATTACTCCTCCATTCTAAAAGTATCAGTGTGAGTGTTTAAATAATTACTTGCTTTTACTTTTATTAGGGTAGCAGCGCCAAACAGGAGTCGGATCTTGGGCTCCATTCGATGTCTCGACCAAAGGAATAATTTAATTTTAATATTTTCTACAATTTTATTATCAGTGCATAGGGTTCCCACCAAGAACGTAGGGTCCCAAGCCAACCTCACCTGCAAGTGGTGTACCTGCTTATCAACGGATGAGGCTCTGGCAAACAAAACATTAGGCTCGCCACCTATTACGTGGGATCAAAAGTCTGGCAAAAAGTGGGCGTTTAATATGCCTCTGTCTACCCCTTCGGGGAAACAGCCGTGAGCCTATGTATGTATGTTATAAACAATATTCA
This sequence comes from Euclidia mi, assembly GCA_944739405.2. Taxonomy (NCBI): domain Eukaryota; kingdom Metazoa; phylum Arthropoda; class Insecta; order Lepidoptera; family Erebidae; genus Euclidia; species Euclidia mi. The sequence continues at coordinate 38,939,265 of OX123190.2, read as the reverse complement.
GCCAGCTACCTGCAGTTACACTGTTGCCACGAAAAGCCACGACACGCTAAGCGACAAGCGATTTCGATGTTTATTTCTGCAGTTTAGTTCTGCACTGAGGTGACAGCGCCGGCGGCAGAATAGAGAGCGGCATGAACATTGAAATCGCTTGTCGCTCAGCGTGTCGCGGCCGTTCGTGGCCAGGCAGTTAGACGACATCCACTCATTTCATAGTTTTACTATATCCTTACTAATACCTATTATAAATGTAAGTGAATTTATTTATTTGTTAAGCTTTCACATTTTGACTACTCAATCGATCATAAAAAGTTCAATGCACGTTGCTGGGAGTAATGGGAGTACAGAAAAAGGTGTAAGGTACTTTTTATCAATCGGCTTTGGCCTATGAATCAAGCTTCAGGTATCATCAGTGATTGCTAGGGTGGCAAACACAAAGGTTATGCTTATTTATTTTAATATACTGCTTTGCATTAAAACGTGGCTTTTTTCTTTCTTTAGTGTACGCGTGCGCCTTCCATAAATGAGACATCTTCTGTTTCTCCGACAACCAACCGTGTGCGCTAAACACTTACGTACAATAGAAAAACTACAAAAAGAAGTTTTTCACCTTGAGCAGCTTGTTAAAAGACGTTTGTTAAAAATTAATTACCTATTTAAGACAACGTTCTAAACGTCTGATGAAAAAGAACATTGCTATGAATTCACGTATATGTCGGCGATACACCAGGGTTATCGTGTCCAGTCCAGACTCCATTATAATAAAAAGACTCACGTAATATTACTTGGTTTATTTTCAGACGATTTCTAGCACAGAATTGAATTAAAATGTGACCTACAATCCTTTTTATAAACTAACCGTCATTACACTTAATGTTAACAACTGCGACTTCCTTTTCAACATATAATTGAAATTACTGTACAATTAATTATCAAAAATCAACATTAATATTGTTATGAATATTGCACAACACCATATGATTTATTTTATACGAATAACAAATCTATTGTAATAATCAAACGCTGCTTTACAACATTCGCAACATATGGTGATGGGATGCTATCAACAGGATGTAAATATAAGCGCTGGTTATTTATTACCATTAACATAAAAGTATCAGAATAATGTTATTTAATACTAATTGATTTTACTTTGAAAGTTTCTGGAGTTATCTTAATTATTAAGCGATAAATTAAATACCCAATATTTATAAAACAGTGAAGCAGTCAATACAGTGTCTAATATTCTAAAGTAGTGAAGTTCTCAGTTCTGTGTTCACAAATAGTTATTTAAATATCAATCTTAAATATTATTAACATTTTCGTAACAATATAATCATTATATATTAATTTGCGCCCATATATACTTGATAGTTTGCAAAACAAAAATATCGTGAAGAAGGATTTGATAATTTTAGATCACGTGAAAAATAACAGTACATACATACATAGACTCACGCCTGTTACCCCGAAGGGGTAGGCAGAGGCATATTAAACGCCCACTTTTCGCCAGTGTTTTGATCCCACGTAATAGGTGGCGAGCCTATTGCCGCTTATTGGGACATTTTGTTTGCCAGAGCCTCGTCCGTTGATCGGCAGGTGCACCACTTGCAGGTGAGGTTGGCTTGGGACCCTAAGTTATTGGTGGGAACCCTATGCACCTCCAAAATAACAGTGTTATTAAAAAATACCTTTCACGCGCGGCTGGTGACAAAACACGTGAGATTAGCTTGAAGTTAAAAAAAATGCTGTGACGCTTCATTATTATGTGCTACTGAGTACCCATTTGAAACAAAAAAATATAGATTCCGTTTAAAAATGCAAGTTTGTGTAATAATTATATAAATACTATCCATTAACTAGAGTTCTGTAACTCGACGTGTGGTTGACGGCATAGAATACAAGTGTCACCACCCTCTATCTTCCCGTGGGTGTCGTAAGAGGCGACTAAGGGATAACACGGTGCAAATACCATCTTTACGTATAGACGGAAAACTCGACATCAAACCCTATACGACTGCCTCGTTGGTCTCGCGGCATAAATGTGCGCGTGGGATCGGGAGGTCCCGGGTTCGATTCCTGGGTCGGGCAGTGTTATTGGGTTTTTCTGTCACGAAAATCTCAGTAGCAGCACGGAGTCTGGAAATGTGCCCGGTACGGCAATAGGCTCGCCCCTTATTACGTGGGACTAAAGTATATCTGGCGAAAAGTGGGTGTAGAAATACACCTTTGCCTACCCCTTCGGGGATAAAAGGCGTGACGTTATGTGTGTATATATGTAACTAGCGTTCTGACTGCTGTGGACACAAACTTACGGAATGTATAACATGTACATACTTACTTTTACAAGTCTGTTTGATTTTGAACCTATATTATTGAAACTTTGATCGATATCGATAGCGGATTTGCTCAATCACAAAAAAATTAAAAAGTTACGAAATTCGTGTTCAAATTGTCTTTAGCCCTAACTGACAAACATAGTGCCATCTTCTTCTGGCAACTCTAATTTGTCATATGAGTGAAGAGTGTAGCTATATTCAATTTGTTCATAAAAATATCGTTCATTCCATGCTTTAGTTATTCTTCCATGTAGATGACATAGGCATTATGAAAAAAATAGGTAAACAATTAGGGGCGGAACATATCTGACGGAAGATCCGTCGCGTTTTATCCGTCGCGTAACGCCAATACATACAAATGTATAGAAAAACGTTCAACCTTTCACACCTGACCGAAGATCCGTTAGTACGTCGAGCGTACTGACGGATTATCCGTCGACATCGCGCGCACCACGCACCACGTGAATTTTGACCATTGAGTAAGGAATATACATGGAGAGGGCAAATAGTACATATAGAAAAATTACATTATACACATATATTATTATATTTTTTTAATTTTTATATACTCACGCTTGTATCCCCGGAGGGGTAGGCAGAGGTGTAATATTACACCCACATTTCACCATGATTTTTTCCCGCTCAAGTCAAACATTTGTGTGCGTGAACATGGATGTTTGTCTTGGTCTGGGTGTTTCTATGTATAATATGTATGTATTTACAAAAAAAAGTATATATCTATGTTTATCTATTGTCTAGTACCCATAGTACAAGCTCTGCTTAGTTTGGGACTAGATGGTGTTGTGTGAATGTGGTAGAATATTAATAATTTTGTTTTTGTGCATAAATATGTCTAAAAACCAGATGAATCAGTGCTTCAGGCTGTGTGTCATTACCGTATGTATGATGCCATTCATGTCCGGTACTTCCTCAGCGACACAGTATCGATATTGGCTTTCAGAGAATATTTTGTTTCGTTTGATATAAGGGTCGTCCTTCGCTTTGCCATGTTCGCCCACATTTGCATTATGAAATAAACTAATCTGGCAAAAGATTTAAACTAACTAAAGTAACTTACTACAAAAATGTATTATTTTCCTCTGACCGGCTCCATATCGATATCGATTATATTCTGGAGTACAACCCAAATGGCAGCCATTTTAAATTGCCCAACATTTCGTAGGTATGCACGCTAATTTCGTAGGTATGCACGCTAAATTCGTAGGTATTGGACATGCCATATCCATGTCATTCCCAAATCGGTGATTTTGAGTGACGCGTAGTAGAGTAAGATTCCAGGGCCGCCAGACCTTACTTATTTTTTCAGAAACGAAATGTGTAGAATAATGTAGGTAGTGTTAGTATGTGCTATGAGTGTACGCATACTTGCTAGCCTGGATCGTCGTTCGTCGTCGTTCTCCATCTACACGAACGGTCGCCTGTTTGATTCTAGTATAGATTATGGATTATGCGCAGATCCTTGCCGTCTAATCCTATGTCGGTCAAGAGTGTCATAAAACGGTCATGCCGATCAGTGTTACATGTAACACTCGATCAAATGCTTTCTCGTAGGTAATCTAAGAAACAAAGAAAAACGTCTTGTTGCATATCTTTGCATTTTTGGACCAACACTTGCAGAGCCAACAAGGCGTCTCTCGTTCCTACCCCAGCTCGGAATCCAAATTAGTCACCACACCTAGCTCAAAAAACCGGCCAAGTGCGTGTCGGGCCACGCGCAATGTAGGGTTCCGTAGTTGCCCATAATGGCCATTATTGATAATAACTTCTGTTTCACATGGGACTAAAAACGGGCATCTTTAAGATTAATTATGTACACCCAAATTTTCTCTGAATTTTTCACCCACAGTTTTTGAACAAATTCTTTGAGTTTCGTAGCTGATAAAGTTTTGATGATATTAGTATGTTTCTCATGAGTCGATTTTATATGATAATTTTTCACTATACGTTTTTTGGTCGTTTGAACAGACTCGGGTCAATATTTAATTAATTATTGGTTAATTATTTCTACTAAATATAATTTGGCCTTGGCACCGTTATTTGCCTTTCTACATAATTAGCATAATTAAAAATAATCGCAATATAATGTAAGTAAATGATTTTATATACATTTCAGATAGCCAAAAGATGAAGTACCTTCTGAAAAACTTATGGTATAACTATAGAATATAGACTGCACGGTTGGCATAGTAGTTTAAGCGGCTTCCTCGCCTCTTGACATTGCGCCGAGTGTTGTGGGTTCGATCTCCACACGAGACAGCACTTCGTGAGATCCATAAATTGTTGCTTCGAGTCTGAGTGTTGTGTCCGTTAGTTGTATGTTTGTAAAGTCCCCCGCGACACAGGATTTATTCCTAGTGCGAGAGTTGTCTTATTAAACAAAAAAAAATAGAATATAAAACATGAAGAACACGATTTGTAACCAAAATCCACTTTTACCAAAGATTCTACATTTACAGTTAATGCGACGTAGAGGCGTAGAAGTTAGAACCATGAGGAAAAACAGACAAATCTCATGGCTACGCCTTTTAATTTCCAAACTTTACATATTAAAATACCTGCATAGAAAACATTTTGTGTCATGCGCTGCAACTGTACCCCCTTCTTTATCATTTGTATAAATTTTCTTAAAAACCGTAACCAAATCGTATCATCGTCTTTTAATTTTGAACCTCCATACCTATATAGGAAATATATTCAAATAACGCTTGTTGGCTACTATAAAAATCTCTTAAGTCCGACATATTTTTAATAGTCAAACTCGAATTACAATATAAATAACTACAGGACTTCAGTGACTACATAACATCAGGGAACACGAAAAATGATTAGGTAAAAGAATATGACAATAAAATATTGAGCTGCCCTGAGTACGGCCCTGCACGAACAAACTTATATGTGTGCATAATAGCCACGCTTTTAGCAAATGTGTGCAGATACGCTTGACGCATTTTCCGTCAGATGTGTACCGACTCATGTGACGGAATATACGCGACCGAAGATACGTTCGACGGATCTTCCGTCAGGTATGTTCCGCCCCTTAGTTGGTATGATGTTTGTATGCCTGTACAATATATTATCTTGTACAGGTGGACCACGGGGAAAATAAATCACCGCTGGTACAACCAGGTGAACTAAGGTGGACTGCGGGAAAACACACCCAGTTAGACTGCGGTGGACCACGGGGAAAAAAATACCCGTGGTACAACCAGGTGACCTATATAGATGGACCACGGGCAAGAAGTGAATTACTCGCCGAACGGAAAGCAGTACCTATACTTGCTGTTGAGCCGTATATATATAGTTCGTGGCGAGGCATGTGTAGCACATGCCTCGCCACGAATATAAAGGTACACACCTTGCGAGGCATGCGCTGTGCGCCGTTCGTAGCGCATGCCTCGCAAAGTCTGTATCCACCTTTAGGTGTAGGTATCTACTATATGTCGATATTCCGTGAGAGGGCAGTACTTTTTCGATTAATCTCGGGACCATTCATGCTGAAATCAGGAAGTTCATGATAAATTTAAAATAACATGCTTAAACAGGTGTTGGTAAATAATTTATTGACAGGTTCACAATATTTATATCAAATTAATAAAATAAATAAATAACGAAAACACTTCCTTGACACTTTTTCTTAATATGTATTTACGACAGTAAACTCGACAAATAAATTGACCAAAGTAGGTACTTAACTAATTCAGGACGACAATACATAATTATGCTAATAAATACTGAAACAATATTTTTTAATAGTACCTACATTTTTCCAATTTCACAAAAACTGAAAACGATCTCGTAGATTTGTAGCCTATTTTCAAATAAATTTTAAATACTTTCTGTTAGTTAACTGAATTCAATTCATAGATCCAAAGGACACGTTTTAGCGCCGTATTTTGGTGTGAGGAAGGAGCTGTAGGGATTTATGAGATGGATGTCTTTCGTCCTGCTGGGCATATACGTGAAGAATATGTCCCTGTGAATAATAAAGTTTGCTTAGTAAATAAGAACTTAAATAGGTAGGTACTGAAGTAGGGCTAGCTGATAGAATTATGATTGTTGATGCTGAAAAATCTAAGTAGCGATTTGCTCGAGACAGATTTCACGCTCTAATGATAGGAGTCATAACATGAGTCATACACACAATACCTGGGGGGCAATTCTGCTATTTTTATATGACATGGATATTATATTTTGAATGGATTTAAAAGCGGTATTCTGATACCCTAATGTCATTATCGTATAATTTAAAATAAACAGTTCGTCGTTGACGCATACGATCTCGTTACAATTTCATTCAAATATCAGATAATTTAGAAGAATACGCTTTTTGTGACGTAAGTATGACACTGACATGATATCGAGACTATATTTATTTAGCAGAATTGGGCCCCTGATTAGATACAGGGTATCGCTGTATTTGGGCAGGTTGACTAAGAGTAGGTAGGTAGGTAGGTAGGTACTCACAAGAACGCTTTGCTTGGATAAGCGTCGTGTTTCGTCGTAGACCACCACATGCGGGTCTGTTCCACTAGATTGTTCCTGTTCCTCGAAACGAAATCTTCTAATAATCTATCAAACTGTCATAAAAAAAATTTTTGATTTTTTTGCTACGTATTATACCTTCTAGTGTAGAGTTTAGAGTCATGTTAGATGGGTAAACTGTTTCGTTCAAACCGTACAAAACAATTTCAACACATGTCAGGTTGACCTTGGACCTAATCCCTAAAGGTCATGGGCCCGAGGAGGAGGAGGGTGTCATGGGTTGCACGACCGCCTTCATACGTAAATTACTCCCCCCACCAAATGAATTTATATACGAGTCTGCTTGTGTGCCCCTCACGACAATTCTGTCGGCGTTCTCGACTTGATCGACTGGCTACACGTGGATACTTGCTTGTACACTAAGAATGTTCGTGCGGTTAAAACTAGAAGTATGCGCAAGACTTCTATCTCCAACGATGCGCACAGAGTGACAGTGCTCAAGCTAATATGCAAGCCAAACCGTAAGCAAGCGGGCACGACAGGTAAGCATAATACATGATTTCTTTAGTGTTTAGTAAACATTTTCTTACCAGTTTTTGTATCATATAACGGTGAGACCACTTAATTTGTGATAATTGCTTTTGCGTAAACGGAATGCCTGGAGCTCTAGCTCTGAAGTCCATATGTTTCAGGTCAAGCCAACGTCGCTGAGATTGTAGAAGCAACTTTTCTAAAAATATATAAAGTTAGTTAACCTAAGAAAAGACTAGGAGGCTAGTAAGTAGGTTAAAAAGAAACTGAAGTAAAAGAAAGTAGGTAGGTGTCGAAACCCGCACTTCCACAAGACGGCGCTGAGCCCTCACCAGTCTCTCCGCGACCACGTTCGGTGCAAGACAACAACAAGGTTAAAAAGAAACGTCCAAATCAAAAAGGTATTTATACCTTAAATAAGTTAAGTTTTAATTGTTAATAATCGCTTGCTAATTGGTGAAGAAAAACATCGGGAGGAAACCTGCATGTCTAAGAATTCTCCACAACGTTCTCGAAAGACATGTGAAGTCTGCCAACCCGCAGTTGGCCAGCGTGGTGGACTATGGCCTTACCCTTCTCGAGAAGAGGCCCGTGCCCAGCAGTAGGACAGTATATAGGGCTGATGATAATAAAATTAAGTTTACGCGATTAAGACCCGCTAAATTATTCTGTATGTTATATTGCATACAAATCGCGAAAGTTTAAATCGATTAGGTAGGTAGGGTAGACTGGGTAAGGTTGTAACGGGGTACGGTTGTAACAATTTGCAGATTAAGCGCGGTAGTAGGGCCTTGCTGCTTTCAGCATGAATGGGCCGGCTCGACCTTCTCACAGAAAATCGACGTAACAGTACTTAAACTGTTGCGTTTCGTTCGGTGAGTGAGAGTGCCGGAGGCCCTATCCTTCCTTCTCCCTCATTCCACTCCTTATCCTATCCCTTTTCCAAACCCCAAGGGGCAGCAACGCACTTGTGACTCGACTCCTGTGGTGTTGCTTGTGTCCATGGGAGGCGGTAATTGCTTACCATCAGGCGATCCGTCTGCTCGTCTGCCGCCTATTACTATAAAAAGAAATATAGTAATAAATAAACTATTCAAATATTTGCGGAACAATTCACCGTACGAGGAAGGGTACATGGGGAATGACTCGTGGCTTACGTGTACGGACATGATTGCTAGTGCTGCGTCCTGCGTCGCCATCCGCACGCTATAATTATAACGTTTGCAGGGAGGCCTATTGTGTTTTGTCTACTAAAAGTAAGTATTTTTGATCAATTTCATTCATTAATTTCATTCATAAAGCGTTCTAAGTTTTGTCTGTTTTTATGGGTGATTATTAGACTATAGACGCACGAATACGATGTTTCTTTTTTGTGTAGGTTATTTTTTTGTCACTGATGGATGAGATCATTTCATTAGTAGAAGAGTAGGGTGGGTACAATTGTAACACTTTTTGTGGGTACGGTTGAAAGTTGTAACATTAGTTATATTTGTATTTCTCATTGCAGATGCCTAGAAAACGCGTAAGAAAGACGTCAAGAGGCGAAAGCGAGATATTTCGGTTAGGAAAGCGAAATATCTCGCTTTCGCCTCTTGCGATGACGTTGAAACTGGGTCTTCTTTGAGACAAGTGGCGATACCCGTAGTACTAACTATGTCTCCCTGCTATGCTACATAAGAAAGAGAGATGCAGCGACCGAAGCTGAGGTGGAAAATATAACAGCGGGATATAGAGCTCATAACAGAGTCTTTACAGAAGATCAAGAACGTCAGCTTGCCAAATACCTGACTCGATCACCAGATATATGTACGACGTTACCTGTTAAAATGAAAATGTTATGAACTGATTAAAAATACTGCCTAAAATGTTCCTAAAATGGTGCCATTTTAATTTTAAATAATGTAAAAGCACTTGATTGTGGTTTATAAGCAAAAAATGTGATTGAAATTAATTCATTGTGTATTATTTGAATATGTTACAATTGACCCCACTCGCTGTTATTATAACCGACTCTGGTATGGGGGTCAGTTGTAACAGTAGCCCACATTTATGTAGGTAAGTTGTTATTTTCTGGAAACTATTGCCTCTAGTCCTCTAATTGTAATGTCTTTTTGAAGACAAATGTTTACTCTTTTATTTCAAACGTTTAATAAGTTGTTAGTACTATTAATGCGACTTGTAGTAACGATCAACGCAAAATTGTTACAACCGTACCCAGTCTACCCTACCTAAAATACAGCAAAATTCGTTTGTGTAGGTATAAGGGCAGTAAGTACTTTTCCATGCAGTATCTTAATATTTTTTAAATCTATGAACTAAACATCCTCGACTTGATATGGATACTTGTCTTAATGAGTAATTTTAAAAGGAGTTCGGCATAATCGGAGGTATTAAATAAGTACCTATCTAAGTTTGCTCTAGTAAACCAAATTAAAACTGAACCTTTGGTGTAGCTGCGGGCTGGTTAGGAACGAACATGGTATTATAGTATATGATTACTTTATCTGCTTGTAACTATTCCATACACTTAGATACACTTAGATGCAGAGTTAAGTTAACTACTAATACTTACTAGTATTTTTAGGTGTTAAGGGACCTTTAACTCGTTTCCTGGCCCACTCCTTCAGATTATTCAACTTCTTTGCCTCTGGAAGATGAGGGATTATAAGCGGAGTATCCGCTAAATCGGCCATAAAAGACTGAAAACAAACAAAATAAAATAGAGTATAGACAGCATTATACTTCCGTAGTCGCCACTGGTAAAAACAACGTGTGTAGTGTTTTTCACTCTTACTACAACGTCACTTGCTGTTCTACAGTTTCTGATCTTCCTAAAATATACCTACAGAGTAAAAAGTGCTCACGAGCTTGTTTGAGGAGTAACCTACGCGAGCGTGCTCGTAAACTTACTCGAGGGCTACATACTCGTTTGGCTTCTGCCACGTCTACAGAGACCGTTCATATTTTTAGGTACGTCAATGACACGTGGAAGGCTCTAACGAAGCTGGCGGGACATCTTGGGTGCATTCTACAGCGATGAGCGACGGGCCAAACATAACACGAGACAGGGAAGCATGGCGGTCCGAGAGAGAGACCTTTGCCTAGCAATGAGACACGTTGAGGAGCTATCACAAAAATGGTATTCTGAACACTCACCTCAACAAGCTCGCTTTCTTTCAAGCCATCTGCTGATATCGATGGCGCCACAGTTGTTGGCTGCAAACCAATACAAATTATATAATGTAAAAACGATCAAAAGTAGGTAATTCAGTACTTAAATCAATGATTTTTCAGTAAACTGAAGTCTACCGTAGTCTGGCGTGATTTCATTGCCTCTCTAAATGTGTCTTTGATAAAATCTTCCATAGGATCCATCTGATAGATTTTTGCTTCATCAAACAACATTTTTTCATGTTTGCCTGGTGGGTAAAAGTACTTCTCTTCAACTTTGCCTTCGTTGTAAAAGTCATAGAGGTGGCCACATTTACATCTCGACCCTTTCAAATATTCAATGACTGGTTCTTCCCTGAAGTAGAATATTATTATGAGTAATGGTAGGGTATGGCTCCAGCCGACTTCTTTCTTTTTCCTAAACTCTAATTACCACTTCGTGGCACCCGTTATCAATCGGTAGAAGACAAAGAAGAATTCGCGTATTAAAAGTGAGTATTGTATGGGTAAGGGTAATTCATAAGTACCTATATAGCAAATCGTAGAAAATGGTAAGATTCTACTGATTAAAGAGCACACACAATAAAAATATTTACCTTCTTGGTTGCTCAAGAAAGGTGTGGAGATATCATATTCTAATTGTCATTATTTCGAGGTAGGAAAGGTACCATAATCTGTATGTCAGGATTTCCGACCAATGCCAATGGTCAGATGAGTCAGTGGCAAAATGGTTGTTGATTTATCCATCTTCTCATTTACATAATATGAAATGGATATGTCAATGATATATCTCGTACGTTTAGTTGCGTAACACAATACAAATAATCATACCATTTAGCCAAACAATCGCAAGTTGAGTCACATTTGTTTCTCTCCGGCATCGGGTATTTCCACATTCCCAAGATGTTGGTAACAGCTTCGCCGTTAACAATCACTATGCCTCCATTTATCAGAATGTATCCCGTTGGTAACGAAGCAACGCCTAAAATATCACAATATTAGTTAGTATAGAAGTAATTAGTCACTCGAATAGTTTCCTTAAATAAGTATTCTCGTAGTGAGAAGAGCCTCGAGCTCAGCTTATATACAGGGCTGATGATATACAGGGCTGATGATGTACGAGTATATTGGGTAGCGGTACACCCATTGGGATAAAAGGCTAAAGGGAGCGGCAAATTTTTTTTTATTGCGTTGGAAGACAAATGAGCAAGCGGGTCAGCTGATGGTAAGTAATCTCCGCCAAAGACTGTTTAGCCTGGAGTCAGAATAGGAAATATTACACAAAATACCTACAATAATAAGAGTAATTAGGTACCTACTTATATTGTGGTAAAGAAGGACGCTAATACTTACTAGCGAGAACATAAGAAGGTTTGCCCTTTGTGAAACTGACTCCTGCGATGAGGTACTGCACGTTTTTGTACGGTGGCTTATATTTATCATGCTTTGCTTTTGGCTTTCTCTTCAACATTTTCAATGCGGTCACATATGCCACCATTTTTGGATCGTTGTTACCTGTAAACCGATTACACCATAACCTATACCTGTTACTGATAAGGTTTATGGGCATAGCCATCTAAAACGTATAAGCAAACAGGTCCTCTACCACAGTTGAAGAACAGGGCCGTTCCGACCCAATGCAGCGCCTGTGTGCGAAATCTATGAAGCGCCTGTGCAGTGGCGTAGGGCGGATGACCTTTTTTTTTTAGTCGTTACCTAACAATTCCGGCCTAAATTTTATTTTATATTTACCCTTCCTACGTCACTGCGCCTGTGTGCGAAATCTGTGAAGCGCCTTTTTTGGCATCCTTTTTCGAAAATAAGTGTTATAATTAACGCATATCTCGGCGCGCGGGCCCCTGTCACCCTGGCGCCTGTGTGCGCCGCGCACATTGCACATAGGGAAGGTTCGGCCCTGTTGAAGAATATATCAAGTATTTTTGCGAGATAAGTGTAGAAAAAATACTATACTACTCCGTCAAGAAAGTACCGGGAAAAGATCAATAATACACATTAAACTGTTTGTTATTCGTCCAAAATTTTATGAAAAATAATATTAAATATGCTCCTTCAGAAACTACACACTTACGCCAACGAATAATCCAATCATCAAAACATTTTTTAAACGCTGTTTCCGGAATTGAGTTTAGTTCTCGCCGCGAATTCTCCTTTATGTCTTCTACCGATTGAAAACGGTTGCCACGAAGTGGTAATTAGCGTTTAGGAAAAAGAAAGAAGTCGGCTGTAGCCATATCTTGTTATCTGGTGAATATGGTGGTTGCTCGATGGTATTTGTTGAGTGTTTGGTCAAAAATTCGTTCACAATGATGGCCTTGTGCTAAGGCGCATTATTGTGGTGCAAAATCCAAGAATTTTCTTTCCACAAATCTGGCTTTTTTCTTCGAATTTGCTCTCTTAAACGCCACATAACGCTCAAATAATTTCCTTATTTACCGTTTGACCTTCCGGCAAGAATTCCGAGTGCACAACACCGCGATAGTCAAATAAAACACTCAACATGAGTTTGACTTTTGAACGAGTTTGGCGTGGTTTTTTCGGTTTCGGTTCAGTTGGAAGGCGCCAATCCGAAGCTTGTTGACTAGTTTGCATGACAAACACGTAAACCCACTTCTCATCTCCAGTAACAATGCGTTTCATGAATGTTGGATCGCAATTGACTCGTTCTAGCATGTCCTCAACGACTCTCATGCGATTGAGTTTTTGGAGAAAATTGAGGTCTTTTGGGACTAGCCGAGCGGCAACATGTTTCATACCCAAATGATTAGTTAAAATGGTACGTATCGACTCATGAGATACGGAAAGTTCGGAGGCTATCTCTCTCAAATATTATCTTTACGATGTTAACTTCAGTTGCAGACGTTGATGGCCTACCAGAGCGAGGCAAATCTTCTATCACTCTCGACCGCTTTTGAATGCATTATTCCACTCATAAGCACGAGATTTTTGATAAAGTCGATTCACCGTAAGCTTTCTGTAACATTTTCATTGACTCCGAACACGAAATTCCATTGGCGATGCAAAATTTAAGGCAAACTCTTAGTTCGATGTTTTGGTCCATTATGAAATTCGCAATACACCTTAGATATAACTAAAAACAGCACTGTATTAACAGCAATATAAAAAACAGATGCATCTCAAGCGCCGCGCCAAAATGGAAAACAGAACTTGTGCCAATCTACCATGAATCTACGTTGGAACCATAAAGAAATAATCCATTCCGGATACTTTTTTGACTGAATGTATAACATTTTGATGTCAACACAAACATAATTATCTCTGATTAACTGCGTTAAATGTAGAGCTTGAAATATCGTAGAATGGACACGCATATTATAAACATGGCCAATAGGAAGACTACTGTTCCAAGTAGACAAACTTACGCAAAGAACTTGGGGGTTCCCAGAATTTGTAATTACAAACTCTCTCCGTTTCTTTTTCACGTGTGTTCCTCTCTTTACGTTTTTCCAACTGTAAGAAAAAAAAATACTTAACTTCATTATGAACAACTTTGACAATTAGACGATAACTGTGGAAAAAGTAACTTACAAAAGTGCCATCCTTGATTAAATTTTCGTAGCTCTGTGAACATAAAGAACCTACATTAAATAAGTTCGTATGTAAAAGTGAAGTTTGTTTATAAGCAATCTGGTGGAGACTGGGATAGCCTAGTGGAGATACCAACAGACTGCCATGCAGAGGGTATCGGGTATGACTTTTCAGAGTTAGGTATGTGCGTATTGAATAGTAAATTATGGCTTGCCCCGCGCCTCGGATAGCACGTTAACACTTTCACTGTCCATGCAGTACATGTACTCGTAATGCACTGATGAGTTCGCCCCGTACGTCCGTGCATGACATACAATACACTATTAACCACCAAGAATAGTGTTGTTCACGAGAAACTTGAAAAATCAATCAAATAAAAAAACCGATAATTCTTTCAACCTGCCAAGTACGTAATCTGGCTCCCTTGGTTGCCATATCTAATATGTAAAAAAAATAAAAGTAAAACTTGTATATTTTAATCAAACGAAAATAAATATGGTTTTTCTTACTAAAATCAACTTAAATAAAACTTTTAACGGGTCTACGCTAATAAATTGTTCTTGAGACATAATAAGTAACCTCCACAGTCGATAGGTACAATATACTGCATTTAGTGCCACACAATTAACTTCACCTTCTTCACAATCACTATATTCTAAAATACGCACTAAATCATCCCCTGATACAATCCGAGTCATGGTTGATAAAATGAACCAAGACCAATAATAGAAAATATTATAACTATTCACCAATATACACAAAATCAAAAACAAAATGACATTGTCAATGTCATTTCTATGCAATTTACTTATCTATTATCTTAATAAATAAAATCCTTGCGTTACCGACTGACTGGCAGACACGCTACAGCCATAGTACAAACAGAATAGTAAGATAGCTTCATACAAATCGGCCGCCGCCGCCGCGCTGGTGTGAATGTATGCGTGATGGCCCTGTCACGACCTTGCCGCTCTGAGCGGCGGCTTAGCGCGGGGCGGCGAGCGATAAGATCAAATGTATGAAGACGTTCGAAGCACGCCACGAGCCGCCGCGCACAGCGATAACGCGCGCGTTTTTTTTGGCGCGAATGGCTGCGCGGCGGGCGGCGCGGCGGGCGGTGCGGCGAGCGGCGGGAACAAATGTACTGCGACCGAGTCCGACGCCACGACTCCGAGCGGCACGGACAGCGTTTCGCGAGGGACGAACTAGGCGGTTAAACGATTTGTTAAATATTTTGTGGCGGTAATGAATACGGAGACATTTAAAGTCGAAATTTTAAAACGGTCGCGTGTATGGATAGCAACACATCCGCTGTATAAATACAAAAATGTTAATAAAACGTTGCGAGATGTAATGAAACAATGTTTTACAGAATGTAATGGTAGGTTTTAATATAAATCGCAAACATTAAAAAATTGTGTAATGTACATATGTACCTATTTAGGTACAGACACAGCTACTATGAAAGTTAAAAGGTGATTTATCTACCTACTTAACGTAATCTACGTTGTGTAGGTACCTATTCAACGCCTCATTAATTGCGAATATGTAAATTATTCCTTTGATATAAAATACTTGTAAGAAATGAAGATCCAATGTCGACAATTTTGTAGGTAAGTATACTGTATAGTTAGGTACATAAAGATATTTTGGTTATCGCCATATTTATGGGTAACTCCGTCGGCCCAAATACGTCCACATTTGCCGCTGCGTTTACCGCTGCTGTAGGGTCGTGGCGTGCACGACGCTCTGCCGCGCCGCCCGCCGCGACGCGCGCCGCTTTGACCGATCTCGTGAACAGGCCCTAAGTCGCCGGAGCGGCGTGTACGCACGCAACTTTCACGCACACAATCTCACGAGCGCGGAACGCTCGGCGCGGATTCAGTACGGGATGCGCCGCGCGTCTGATCGCACGCATGCATGTAGGTACTACACTGCTCACCCGCGACCATTGTTTATGTACATTCAGTTTTGTAATAAACGTTATTAATATTATACAATGTGTTAAACGACAGTAAATTAAACTTGTTACATTTTTCTCGCTATAAAGGGCATTTAGATAGTTATATAACGCTTAGCTAGTCAGCAGGTATTTGAAAAAAAATATATGCAAGCTTAAATTCTGTAGTATTCAGCGCAATCACTTAAAAAACAGCGAAATAGCGCGCGCCGACAAAGCCGGCGGCGCCGCGCCGCGGTGTAAACACGTGGCAACCCGTGCGTCATCGCAAGAGTAGGCAATTAACTCGCCGAGCGGCCTTAGCTAGCTTACTATTCTGTTTTTACTATGCTACAGCCGAAACTATTGGGCGCAGGAAGCTGAAATTTGGCATGCATGTTCCTTGGGGACCGTAGGGGTGCACTAAGAAGGGATTTCCCGAAATTCCCACGGGATCGTCCAAAACGGGTAAATTTAAAAAAAAATGCAGGCGTAGCTGCTGGCGTCCTCTAGTGGTACATAATTATCTCTTTCGTTTTCCTCGTAGAGGTATATCAATGAAACAGTCCGCCAAAATATACACGAAATCAACGATTTGAGCATGTTTGTTACCTATTCATCGATCGTGTTTCGACGTACTTGGACAACACTATTGGTCGGCGGTTGAAGTTCATACGTCCATGCATTGTATATAACGCACTATTGGACGTGCAATAATTGTATTGATAATTGTCTTAGGACAGTAGTCTTCGGTCCCAGCTGTACCTTGGCCATACTCGATTTAAATTTGATAGTGGAGGGCTGACTTAAATAATAATCACTGTGCAACCTGAATAGCCATGTCGAAATAGTTATTTGTGCAACAAGAGAGCAAAGTTGTTTTTTGTTTCGAGTGCTGATTTTGAGTCCCGAGCAAGCGAAGGATTCTATGATTGATTCACGAGCGTAGCGAGTGAATCAAAGTTAGAATCCTGAGCGTGGTGAGGGACTCAACAGCAAGAGATACAAAAATCTTTGCTCTCGTGTAGCACACATAACTTTTCACCACAGCAGTGAGAACACATATTACTTAGGAGACATAGAAATGAACAGGAATAGATTGAATTCTGCATAATCACTTGTTGATTTAACTCTTCTGGTGTTAAAGTACAGCAATCATCGCTAGTTTCACTCATCTTTTTAGATTATTTTATCTTAATATATAAAATCCTTGCGTTACTGACTGACTGACAGACACGCTACAGCCGAAACTATTGGGCGCAGGAAGCTGAAATTTGGCATGTATGTTCCTTGAGGGCCGTAGGGGTGCACTAAGAAGGGATTTCCCGAAATTCCCACGGGATCGGCCAAAACGGGTAAATTAAAAAAAATGCAGGCGTAGCCGCGGGCGTCCTCTGGTATTTTAATATAATTTAACACGTTACGCTATACCTACTGTATCAGCATCAGCGAAATTTTTATTCCCGCTACTTTTTTAAATCACGTTTTAATATCGCGTCCCTGATTCAAATGTATTATTGTTGTAATTCTAAATAAAAATGTATTGGTTAAATAATAATTTTATACTATTAATTAGACTTATTTTTTGTTAAAATCCAATAATTAATCAAACATGTAAACAATAACATATAAAAAAAAGTAATTTCTTTATTACAAATTTCTTTTTTTTTTTGCGTTGCCGTAGGTGTTTTCTTTGAGGTCGAATTCCAAAATCGAATTTCGAATTCGAAGGGGTTTGTTTTTTCACTCACTTTTTATATGCATGTGAAAGAGACAGAGCACAGTAAAATTCGAATGTTTCAAATTTATGGCTGAAAAATGTCAATTCGTGACACTGAAGATTGAAAAATTAAAAAGCTACTTTTACTCACGCTCGAATCAAAATCGCGTTTTGTTCACTGTTGTCTCGCAGCAAAAGCGGCATGTTTGAGCTGCAGTGGTGAAAATATTTAGATGTTAATAACCAACGACAACCTAGCCTACTAGACACCTAATGTTTTCATTTCTACAAAGAAACAATTCTGTCAAAGCGGTGAGGTATCCGGGGCGAAGGGGGCTACAAAAAAGCATTCTTATTGGCCGGTTCAAATTTGCAGTACGTCATAATTCATAACTAGTGTTGGGATTGGTCTTATGCAAAGAGATTGGATAATATACATAGAGATCGTCCTAGTACTCCCAAATTGAACACAGTCAACTGACGTGTAAGATACAATTTAGACAATATTATGCCATCAAATTATATAACCTTAGTGATTTTTTCTTTTATAACAGTTCTATCATGATTTTGAATTTAGTCGTATAATATTTATATCGACTTTTCAAGTGTTGTAAAAAATCTTATCGATATGTCTATCCACCGTATATTTTTACCTCGTTATTTTTTAGATTATATGTGCACGTGATAAAGATTTATAAAATAAGTGGATTGCTGCAGTATGTCGTGGAGAAAATTGGGTGCCTAGAAAGCACCATAGAATTTGTTCCAAGCATTTTACTACGGAATGTTTTTATAGTAATGACAAATGGCTCCTCCCTTCTAAACATATCAGTGTGAGTGCTTTAGTAATTACTTGCTATTATTTAAACTATCAGCAACAGTAATGAATTCCGAAGCTTGTTAGAATCCATCATATAACAAAAAAAATGAATGAACCTATAGAAAAAATCTGATCTTTCTTTACAAAGACAGTAATATTTAAAGGACAGTAATTTGAAGGTTTGATAAGAATTGTCTGCTTTCATAGTCACGAGTACTGAGTGGATATGCATCAAAATAAGGGAAGCTTCATTTGAAAGAAATTTTGTTAAATGTCATCTACCCAGAGACCAAAACTTGGTTGTTCTTGTTCGACTAGTGGACTAATAATGTGCCGATCCCAAGATAAAATCGAAGGGCTAGTCTAGCCACAATTTTTTTCTCTCTAAATATTCTGTGTGTCACATGTATGACCGAAAAGTGTCTGATCCCGCACATACATTTTTTACACATAGATTTGTATTACCTACACTATGTAATGAGAAAATTTCAATAAAGTGATTATTATTAATAACAAACCTTTGGGCACTATTCAAGGTTTTGTCTGATTTATCTATTTTAAGTAAATTTTTATGTTTTTTGCTTGATAAAATCCATGTTGACTATCTCCTATCCTTGTAAAGAATTAATCTGGATATGCCATTCTCAGTTATCATAATGCTTAAGCTATGAGTTTTGCTTTTATCTTAATTATTTGCTTTCTCTAATAAAAATATGTTATTGAGATTAGAGAGAGAGTAGGGGGTGATGATTTATTTATTTAATATTTATTAATCCCACTTACAGGTTTCATTACAGCTGAAAAACTAACTATAAATAAGTATAAATAAACATTTATGCCGAGGGTGTCGTATGAGGCGACTAAGAGAAACAAGAGAAGGAAATCTCGAAATAAAACCCTATACGAATACGTCTGGCTAGTGTGGTATTATAGTAGGCCAAACCTCCACCACGGAAGGTTAAAGACCAGCAGTGGACTTGAAAAGGCTGTTGATGCGTAAAGAAAAATACCATGAAAATTAGAAAATAACGCCTCGAAAGATTATGTGCTACTGAGTACCCATTTGAAACAAAAATATATAAGTTCAGTTTAAAAATGCAAGTTTGTGTAATAATTATTTAAAGACTGTCCATCAACTAGCGTTCTGACTGCTGTGGACATAAAGTTACGGAATTTAAAATGTATAACATATAAATAATATACTTTACAAGTCCGTTTGATTTTGAACCTATATTGAAACTTTAATCGATATCGATAGCGGATTTGCTCAGTCACTATTAAATTAAAAAGTTACGATATTTGTGTTCAAATTGTCTTTAGCCCTAACTGACAAACATAGTGCCATCTTCTTCTGGCAACTCTAATCTATACTAATATAATAAAGCGGAAGAGTTTGTTTGTTTGTTTGTTTGTTTGAACGCGCTAATCTCAGGAACTACCGGTCGGATCTGAAAAATTCTTTTTGTATATGATAGCCCAGTTATTCCGCAAGGCTATAGGCTATATAACATAACGCTTCGACCCTTTGGGCCCGGGCAAAAGGCTAAAAGATAATGTCGGCTAATCTCAGGAACTAGCAGTCGGATTTAAAAATTGTTATTGCCTATGATAGCCCAATTATTTCGAAAGGCTATAGGCTATATAAAATTACGCCACAACTTTTAGGGGCCAGACAAAAATAATAAAATGGTCAAACGAGAAGGGGGAGGGTTGGGTCAAAGGCAAAAAAAGGCTAAACGAATAGGATACTATCTTTATGGGTATCGTTTTCGAGATTTTCGGGACGCTGATTAATAATATGAAATTTATTTAGTGATCCAAGATGGCGGACGGGAAATCAAAGATGGCGGATGAGAAAATTTTAAATATCAATATGGGTATCGCCTTCGATATTTTAAGGGGTGGAGAATCGAAATACAACATCTATTTCGTGATCAAAGATGGCGGATGGGCAATCAAAGATGGCGGATGGGAAAATTTTAAAAAATCAATATTGGTATCGTCTCCGATGTTTAAAGGGATTGGGAATCCAAATACAACATCTATTTCGTGATTCAAGATGGCGGATGGGATATCAAAAATGGCGGATGGGAAAAATTTAAAAAATCAATATGGGTATCGTCTCTGATGATTTAAGGGATGGTGAATCCAAATACAACATCTATTTCGTGATCAAAGATGGCGGATAGGAAATCAAAGATGGCGGATGGGTTTTGTTTTTAAGTCGATATGGGTATCGTCGCCGATATTTAAAGGGATGGGGAATCCAAATCTAACATCTATTTCGTGATCAAAGATGTCGGTTGAGAAATCAAAGATGGCAGATGAGAAAGTTTAAAAAAATCAATATAGTTATCGTCTCCAAATCAATATGGGTATCGTCTCTGATGATTTAAGGGACGGTGAATCCAAATACAACATCTATTTTGTGATCAAAGATGGCGGATAGGAAATCAAAGATGGCGGACGGGTTTTTTTTTAAAGTCGATATGGGTATCGTCGCCGATATTTAAAGGGATGGGGAATCTAAATCCAACATCTATTTCGTGATCAAAGATGGCGGTTGAGAAATCAAAGATGGCGGATGAGAAAGTTTAAAAAAATCAATATGGTTATCGTCTCCGATGTTTTAAGGGATGGCGAATCTAAATATAACATCTATTTTGTGATCAAAGATGGCGGATAGGAAATCAAAGATGGAGGGCGGGATTTTTTAAAGTCAATATGGGTATCGTCTCCGATATTTTAAGGAATGGGGAATTCAAAAACACCATCTATTTCGTGATCAAAGATGGCGGATGGGATTTTTTTTTTTAAATCAATATGGGTATCGTTTCCGATGTTTGTAGGGATGGGGAATCCAAATACAACATCTATTTCATGATTCAAGATGGCGGATGGGAAATCAAAGATGGCGGATGGGAAAAATTTGAAAATCAATATGGGTATCGTCTCTGATGATTTAAGGGATGGTGAATCCAACTACAACATTTATTTCGTGATCAAAGATGGCGGATAGGAAATCAAAGATGGCGGACGGGTTTTTTTTTAAATCGATATGGGTATCGTCTTCGATATTTGAAGGAATGGGGAATTCAGTAATATATAAAAATCTATGTTTGTTTTTGCATCATTTATAGAATCTGAAATGATAAGAGATTAAGCGCTAAGTCAATGGTAACTTTGTAAAAGGGGCTTGGAAAAAAGGGAATTAAATAAAAACTCTTAAAAAGGCGATACGGAGTTCGCTGGGTCAGCTAGTGTATCATATGAGTGAAGAGTGTAGCTATATTCAATTTGTTCTTAAAAATATCGTTCCTTCCATGCTTCAGTTATTCTTCTGTGGTCTTATGTAAGACGTATATAATATGTCTAACGTGTTGTCAGAAAGTTATCGCTTTACGTCTGTCGTCTAGTAGGCTGGGTTGTCTTTGTTAATAACACAATTATATGACTGTCTTACTTCATCACTCCTGAGCCGAAGTTTGTTTCCAAGAGGCAAAGGCTTCGGTTTCTCTTTCTTTTTATGTGAAGTAACTAATGGAATATTGATCTTTTGTTTGTAGACACCGAATTCTTCCTTTGGTTCGAAGTATTTATTTTTTTCTGCAAAAACAGAATATTGATTAACTTGATAATCCATGACACTTTTCTTTTTCGGACTTAGTTTGCATTTATTTTGTCAGAAGACGCAATTTATTTTTTTCGATGGCTTTGATGAGTGTGAAATGATAAATGACTATGTTAGAGCCGAGTTTATGGCGTCGCAACCTTTGTCGCTGCGGCTGCCGTCTTGGTAAAAACGATGCCTGCATTGATGAAGGTTTTCATGGTTTATCTTGCAGGCTAGTGATGATAAGGCAGCCGAGTGGAGATACCAACAGACTGCCATGCAGAGGGTATCGGGTTCGATTCCACGGCGCGCACCTATGACTTTTCGGAGTTATGCGCGTATTGAATTATTAATTATCGCTTGTCCCGTATCGGTTATCATGAAGATCTTTGACAGTCGTTACAGTGCGTCAATACCTTCTAAATAAACTGACACTAGTCTAAACCATGGAATATCGCTATCCCTTCGGGTTGCGGCGGTCAGACAGGCAGTCGCTCCGTGGAAAAGCTAATATTCAGCCAAACCCGGTTAGACTAGTAAGCGGACCCCAGATTGAAACTGGGATAACGCTAAGAGGATGATGATGATGATCTAGTGATCGCACAGAAAATGTCTAAAGTTACCTGTCCCACTACTTTTAGACGTAGAAATCTATGAAAATTGTTGTTTAGTGAAATTTTATTTCACCAAATAGCTGCAGAAGGAAATGACCTGATTTATATTATTATAGTAATGTTTATTTAACTCTAAGAAATATACTTGTCAGGTTTCCTTACGTGGTTTGGGCGGTGGAGGAGGCTCTCTGGTGGCTTTGGTCAAGTTTTCCAAATTGTTTATACATTCGTCAATATCAATAAATACTAAACTTGACATTAAAATTTTTGCATTCATGTCGTATTCTAAAAAATAAACTAATTAGAGTACCTGGGTATTACGAACAAATTAGAGTACCTAACTAGAAGATTGATGAAGCGAAAGTCATATGTTCTACATACTATTTAATTTTGTATATTTCATAACAATGTACATAATATTATTTAGGTATATAATGCAACTTAACGCCACTTAACTTTAAATACTTTATATAAGGAATATATAAAGAAGAAACAAAACATAAAAGAAAATAATTTAGAGGGTATAAAAGTCCTCCACATCGCCGTCGACTGGAAGTGTGCCCAGAACTCTGGCAGCATTACCACGCTGTATGGCAATGCTAAACTTTACAATTTGCCAAGTACAACCCAGCCTTCTGGTCACACGAGGCGTCAACCAATCTCTTTGCGAGATCTCTAAAAAGAGATTTCGCACTTGGACCCCATGGCCTCAACGTTTCAACCCCAAACGGCTCAAATACGCAATACCCTACTAGGTTTACGTATTTTCGCCGTCTACCTACTTTTTAGGCGAGCAGATCGATATTGGGCATTTGGCTAAAGCCCTTGTTTAAATTCACGTTCTTGAAATGCAATAAATGCAGAGGACTGGTAGCTATTTCAGGTACAATAACCTAGATTTTGCCAAAGTATTGTTTATGACATCACAAAGTCGACTTGAGGAAATGTTGTCGTGAAACAGCGTTACCAGCCTTTTCGGAGATATACTGGCTAAAGATATTTATAAATAAGTGAACCCTTTGTATGCCGGAACGCAGATCTACGCGAGACACAATAGCTTTTTCATTGTGTCTGGCATTCCGGCATACAAGAGGTTAAATAAACTCACTGCTTCGCATCTCACTAGGCGGCGAATTATAAAGGTTTTTGTAAAGAGTCCAAATAAATACTCCGGGGTCTTCAACAGAATCAGCCATCGTATTCATCAACAGCTTTCTTGGAATTTTTACCGTTAATCCGAGATCATTTAGAGATTTTTGTATTCGTCGTGGCAAGTTCTCTAGCAAATCTTGGTGTATACTGTTTCTTAAGTCCGCTAACACATTTCTTTGCATGTTGGACAGCTCGATGTACCACGCGGGGCCTGCTTCCTTCTGGAGTCTTCTTTCTTTTCGTTTTACTATAAAGAAGTGTTATTATCTCTTTATCGAATTAAGCTTAGGCTGATTAAATTAGTGACATTGCAGAAGCTGGAGAATAAAAAAAATGAATTGGTAAGCTCAAATTATTCGGTTTGCGTATGATGTAATAATCATGTAGTGGTAATTAGTGCCCCTAAATGCGATCATAAAGTTAATAACGTAATTACGCATAGGATAATATGTAGTAGCAATCTGACTAAGTACTAATGCCATAAAATAACAGCCAAAAAAATCTACAATTTATATCAAGCAATTTGTTTGACCCGTGTTTCAGTTAGAAAAAGAAAAAAATATCCAAGTCATAAAAACTAGGAAAGTTAATTAACCAACGAAGTTATGACTAAACCTGATTTATTAAATAAAAAATGTAATTTAAAACAAATATCTTACATTCAGCGTGTTTATAGTGTCTCAATTCCTTCAAGAAGACCAGCCATTCATGCACTTTATGATTATATGGTTTGTTGTCAACATTTTCAAGCATTTCCTTTTCTAAGTACTCCCATTCTAGGTCTTTCTTTTTACTATAAATCCTCTAAAATAATAGAGACAAAGGTAAGATTGAAAATGGTAATTGTTTGCGGACTGATTGTATCCATCTTTTTGCGTTTGATAAGCTCGTAGATTTAAGAAGCAAGGAGTAAAATACCGGTCTACAACTACGAGATAATATAATAATTGTAATCTAATGTGTTAGCTCGATGGTGATGGATAAATGCACTTACTTTGGTTTTTAGAAATTCTTCAACGGTTGGCAATTTCGACTTCGGCATCGCGACGAACTAATAATTTACGCTTTAATAACTAAGAAATTTATTTCATTAACGATGTAATTTAGATTAAATTTTGAAATAAATAACTTCTAAATTTTACTACGTAAATTTAAAAATACCTAATATTCCATTCCATCATAGACTAATTACAGATAATTTTTGCCACAGTCTTTATATGCCCTGGCAGAGACGTATTAATGTCATATCTTGAGAAGTTTTTGATAGATTAATATTTGTTATGGTTAATGATAATCGTACTTTGAAATATGGAATTCCTCGTTCATAGAACATGCTTCACGGTCCTTAAATGCCTGCTCGTCACATAGGGCTCTTCCGACGGTGTGGCATCGAAGGGTCGTGGAATTTGAAATCATTTTTCAAAGTAGCTACCAACCATTCTGCTAATGCTTAGGCCAGACTAGATGTCTTTAGGGCGAAGATGTAGCAACAAATAATCGATTCGATCGGCGTGGGGCGAACCGATATTCACGTAGCGTGCCGATTGGCAATCGGCGTGAGGTTGTCTCGAGAAAATGACCACAGTTGCCAAGGTCAGTCTTGCTCAAATGTCCAGTTGAGTACAATAGAGGAAGATTCCTGTGATTTTAATGAAGAGACCAATGATTTAGCCACATTTGAACAATTTATGAACATACAGCAAGAGGAAGAGGAAGAAGTAGAAATCGATGAAGACATGACTGTTGAAGTAGACTTTCAAGAGTGAATCTGGTTAAAATATCTAAAGAAATCCAAACAATAGCAATAACCCAATAATCAATAGCAATATCAACAATCAATATCAATAATAAGGTAATATCTAGTGGTAGCGCCATCTATCTATTCTATTGATAGTTAATTATGTCGACACCTAGCTAATAAATTCCTTTGCATACCGCGGTGTCGGAACGAGCGATCTTTTATCCCTTTCTATCCTATTCGCTCCCAAAGGCACGTCTCGCTCTAATCGGTAGCAGAATTCAACGACGCTACGACGGAGTCAAGAATCAACGGTCCGGCTGTGTCCTGGTGCAGCTCCGCGCCGCGACGAATACATGCAGCACCGCAATATTTTACCGCTATTTTATAATATAAACGAGAACTAAACCACCCGCGGGTGTAGTGAAGTGATCAGTGCAGCTTCAGGATTCTCGAATACAACAGGAGGCCGCCATTTCGTAACGAAGAAGACTGACTTACAAGGTAAGGTGTGCTCCCGTACTTTCACCTCCTATTCCTCCCATGAACCCACTCCCTTTTCCTATTCTAGGCGATCAGAACCCATCCTTATACAGTCCACAATATTAATATTTTTCCAAATCGTCTAATACATACGGTTCGGTGCATCGCCGAACCATTTTTGGTCCGTACGAAGCCGGATTCATTTGCGTTTATACGTAACCTCTCGTTTATATCTCGCGTAGGTATCTTCTAGAAGTACCTACCTAGGTAGTTATAGCACCTAGCTATACTCCTAGTCCATTTACATACCCTTTACGTGGTTATTTCCGCACGCTTCCGTAGGTAATATACTTTTATGTAGCTACCTACTAACCCAATTATTATTACTGGAACTATCATAGTTGTCTTGTAAATTACATATTTCAAGCACCTTTTAATTCCACCGCCTTAAAGTGTTGCCTACTTACGAATAACTACCGCATAATCACCTACTTAAGTAAAATAATAGGTACTTTAGGTATTCTTATTTAGATTCGGTCTCATTAGCTTATACATACGTAAACATGCCGCAACAAAAGAAGCCATGCATGTCGGAAGAAAAAGAGCTGACAATCTTGGAAGCTAAACGTAATATTTTATTTGAGCGTATTCAAAACATTTACGAGCGCTCAAAAACTGCCGCTACTTCCGATATTAATAGGGAATCATTTCTTAGTTATTGTATGACAGTAGATAGTATTCGAACAGAATTTCATAAGTTGTTAGACGATTATAACGCAAGATTGCTTTCTATTAATTCTGATGAACAGCCGAATTATCAGGCGTACACCTCATTAGAAGATCTTTAATGGTTCATCAAGCGCATACAATCACAATTGGAGGGTAGGTGTTCCGCGCAGCCCGTTTCTGCCTCGCCGGAGGTTCGGGCGCCGAGATTACCGCCAATTGAGCTTATGTCATTTGATGGAGATAATTATACGAAATTGGCCGTTATTCTATGCGAGTTTTAAGTCTACAGTGCACGATAATGGTTCTCTGACAGATGCTGACAGAAGAATATATATATAGACGGGAATTAACGCGAACATGCAAATTAGGTATTTACATACCTTATTTTGCTTGACGTTTCGAGACGGTTGCACGTCCCGTGGTCGCAAGCTGACTGGTGTGGCGATGTCACGTCTCCGAGTGCGAGGTAGAAGATTCTATTTCTACCCCCGGGTCGTTGATATTCGAAGTACCGGCGCAAAACACACTAACCGTATCTGTATATTGAACATTCGCCGACTGCGCGTTAAAGTGGGGTGTTGTTAGCCGAATCACAGGATTCCACGCCGATGACAATTTGAAGCCCTCTTCCCGATTGAAATTTTTATGTTTTCTGATTTCAATCGCTTCACGCACAACTCTTGGGTAAAAGTGGCGTTCCGTGGAGAGGACTTGGGGACGATGAAATTCAATCCAGTGATTGGTGCCCGATTGAAGTAAATGTTCCGCAATCGCCGATTTGTTCGTTTGACGGTTCTTTACAGCTGCGATGTGCTCCTTTATACGTTCAGCGATAGTCCGCTTCGTTTGCCCTATGTAAGAGCTTCCGCAGCTGCAGTTGATTTTATAGACACTCACCACCTCTAATGTAGGGCATGTAGGTCGGTTGTCTATTTACCGCCGGATGTTTATCGCGTTTGATAGGCCGCGTCCGCATCCGGCGGTAAATAGACAACCGACCTACATGCCCTACATTAGAGGTGTCACGGATAAAATAGGAGACAAGTTAAAAAACTACTTCATTCCGACAGTATTTACACCAGGGGCCAAAGTATACAACATGGTGGGCACACCAAAGGATGTTCTACCGCTACAAACCCCAGGTGTCTATAAAATCAACTGCAGCTGCGGAAGCTCTTACATAGGGCAAACGAAGCGGACTATCGCTGAACGTATAAAGGAGCACATCGCAGCTGTAAAGAACCGTCAAACGAACAAATCGGCGATTGCGGAACATTTACTTCAATCGGGCACCAATCACTGGATTGAATTTCATCGTCCCCAAGTCCTCTCCACGGAACGCCACTTTTACCCAAGAGTTGTGCGTGAAGCGATTGAAATCAGAAAACATAAAAATTTCAATCGGGAAGAGGGCTTCAAATTGTCATCGGCGTGGAATCCTGTGATTCGGCTAACAACACCCCACTTTAACGCGCAGTCGGCGAATGTTCAATATACAGATACGGTTAGTGTGTTTTGCGCCGGTACTTCGAATATCAACGACCCGGGGGTAGAAATAGAATCTTCTACCTCGCACTCGAAGACGTGACATCGCCACACCAGTCAGCTTGCGACCACGGGACGTGCAACCGTCTCGAAACGTCAAGCAAAATAAGGTATGTAAATACCTAATTTGCATGTTCGCGTTAATTCCCGTCTATATATATATTCTTAAACATGCAACGCGAGTGTATAAAAGTTTCTAGATGCTGACAGGTTGTACTATTTAATAGGTAAGCTGTCACCGAAGGCCCAGTCCGTATTTCCAGGTGTCACACCCAGTGCTGAGAACTATCAGGTCATATTCCAGTCACTACTTGATAGGGATCAAGATACTCGTGTTCTAGCGTCTACTTACTTTGATCAAGCTTTAAATCTTAAATTGTCCGGTGCTGCGTCTGTTTCGAATTTCCAGCTGTTTATAGACAACTTTGTTACCGCAGTTAATTCCCTTAAAAACTTAAAATTAAAAGATCTTTCCGACTTTATGTTACTTCAACTCGCTTTAAAAAAGTTTGGCACTGAAACAATTCGTGCGTTTGAGATGACTGAACGTAATCATAAAATACCTACACTAGATAGTTTTATTTCGTTCATCAAAGATCAGTGCCGAATATTTCATAACACGCAGCCTAGTTCATCTAGCTCGTCTATTAATAATAATAGTAAACAAAAGTCGAATAAATCGCGAAATAGCAATAATAACTCGGTCCCTAATCCGCAATCTTACGAAGCATGCTCGGAATCTAATAATAATAATTCACAGAAGTGTCTGTGCAGTAATATAGTACACGACCATTTCTATAAATGCCCCGCTTTTAATAATTTAAATCCGACTGCTCGTTTCAAATGTGTAAAAGAAAACAAAGCTTGCGTTAATTGTTTAAGTATAAAACATAAAACGAGTGATTGTTCTAGTAAGACGAAGTGTCGCTCATGTAATCAGCGACATCACTCATTATTACATTTTGATAAAAGTTATCCGTTGTCGAAGCAATCCGGTAACCTTGATCCGATTTCTAGCGCGCCGACGTCGCAGGTGCAGGCCGCCACGGTGGCTTCCCCCTCCACGTCTCAGAACGAAGTATCGTTGTGTTCGACGTCCATTGCGCGGGCAGCGCACACACGCGGACAACCCTCGCGCGCTTGTCGTACTCAGCGCGATGCTAAACCGCAGTGTACGGCGTCCAAGACGGTTCTATTAGCGACAGCGCAAGTTATCGTTTATGATATTAATAACGCGCCGCACATAGTTCGTTGTTTACTAGATAACGCGTCACAGAGTAATTTTATTACTTCTGATTGTTTCAAACACCTCGGACTGTGGGATAACTTTAGCAATACTAACTTGGTAGTCAAGGGCATCGGGGGGTCAGAAAAACTTTGCAAGGATGCCGTAGATATTAAAATACATTCGCGTTTTGATAGGAATATTAACTTTAACATTTCTTCGCTTATCGTGGAGCGTATTACGGACACATTGCCGAACGCTAATGTGGACGTATCGCTACTCACACACCATGAGACATTACCGCTAGCAGACGCGGAATTTGCGAATCCGGCAGACTTTGATGTTTTGATCGGAGCTTCAATATTTCCGCATTTGTTACTACCTAAAGTTGTACGTAGTAAGCAACATAATTTACAGCCCGCTATTGAGACGGTATTTGGGTATGTGATTATGGGTACCGTACCTACGTTACATACTTCTCATTATATTACGTCTTGTTGTTGTTCTGTTCTTAAGAAAATAATATTGATTCTCTTCTCAAGCGATTTTGGGAGCTCGAAGAGATTACCGCACAGCCCTCGATGAGCCGTAAGGATCTCGAGTGTGAACAACATTTCCGCGCTACCACTGTTCGTGACGACAGTGGCAGATACGTAGTGGCGTTGCCATTCTATGGTGACCCTTATTCGTTAGGCGACTCGTACGCTGCTGCGCTTAGACGTTTCCATTGTTTAGAACGTAAACTTGATGCATCACTTAAGTTACGCAGCGCCTATAATGACGTCATTCGTGACTACCCAAATAAAGGTTTTTGAGTGTAGTTGTAAACAACGAGGGCAACTCTCTTCCCTCATATTATATCCCGCATCACGGCGTAGTTCGCGAAGATAAAACCTCTACTAAACTTCGTGTGGTTTTAGATGCTAGTTGTAAGACTACATCGGGTCAGTCGATTAATGACATTTTGCATGCCAGCCCTAATCTACAGGGTGATTTATTTAACTTCATAATAAAGTTTCGTCTTTTCCAAATCGCTCTGTCAGCTGATTGCCGACAAATGTTTCTCAGTATCGGCGTTCGCGAATCTGACCGTAGATTTCAACGGATTTTTAATCGTTTTGACAATAAGGAACCTTTATCCGTGTATCAGTCCAATCGTGTTTGTTTTGGACTCAAGTCTAGCCCATATCACGCGTTACGAGTTGTTCGCCAGTTGATCGCTGATGAAGGCGATCACTTTCCCGCCGCAGCAGCTGTTGCTACTTCCGCTTTGTATATGGATGACATTGCCTGTAGTGTCATATCCGTTCCGCAAGCAATTTCGCTTTGTGAAGAGCTTATTCAGCTTTTCAAGCGAGGCCAGTTTGATCTTGTCAAATGGACAAGCAACTTTAAGGAGGTTCTCGCACGCATACCTGATTCTCATAAAGCTTCTCCAGACATTGAGTTTGAGAAGTCTGTAGCGCATAAAGTTCTCGGTTTACGCTGGGACAAATCCTGTGATAGTTTTCGGTTTGACGTCTCACCGCCAGATGATAAGTGCACCAAACACACTATGCTGTCCACAGTGGCTCGACTATGGGACATAATGAGTTTTGTGGCTCCCACAATTTTGTACGCCAAGCTCTTGATCAAAGAACTTTGGCTATCAAAGTGTGAGTGGGATGAAACTCCCCCTGACCATATTGTCGCCGCTTGGAGTCAGTTTTGTATTGAGCTTATCGCGCTCAATCAAATTACTATTCCGCGTCATCTTGGGTTGGTAGATGGATGTACCATCAACTTAATAGGTTTCGCTGACGCCAGCGAGCGTGCTTACGGCGGAGTCGTATATCTGCAAGTCCGCATTGGTTCTAACTACTCGGTGCAGTTAGTTTGTGCCAAGTCCAAGGTCTCGCCTATTAAAACCATTTCGGTTGCGAGGCTGGAGTTGTGCGCGGCCCTTCTGCTGTCTCAGTTGCTCCGCAAGGTTCAAGGCACAGTTTTGCCCCACTACCCTATCAATAAAATATACGTGTTTTCTGACTCCAAAGTAGTACTCGCTTGGATTTATTCTTCTCCTCACCGCTGGCAGACTTTTGTCACCAACCGCGTTAGTAAATTGATTGAACTTGTTCCTGCTACTTGTTTCAATCACTTCGCGGGTATTGAGAACCCCGCTGATCGCCTGTCTCGTGGTGTTACTCCACTTAATCTTCTGCATCATCCATTGTGGCATCGTGGACCTTCTTGGATTTCCCATGATCCGTCAGAGTGGCCCATGCAACCCTTTGACCACAGTGCAGAGGACGAGGATGTACCCGAACGCAAGTCTGTTTCTCATCCCGTGATTGTTGAGGTTGCTGAATCTCCGATCTATGCACTCGCACTACGCATGTCATCGTGGTCTAAGTTACTCCGCGCCATCGTTTATATCTGTAGGTTTCTTAGGCACCTACCTAATGGGACTTTTGTTTCAAGTACTGATCTTGAATTTGCAGAATGTAAGTTACTACGAGCTGTACAGGCTGTTCACTTTAGTAACGACATTCAAAATTTGAAAAATAATGTACCTTGTTCTCCCGCTATTCTTAGACTCAAGCCGTTTCTCGATGACCACGGCGTCATACGCGTTGGTGGTCGTCTGTCAAATTCGGATGAACCTTATAACTACAAGCATCCTTGCATTCTACCGCGCCATGATCATGTTGTCGACCTTCTTGTTGATTTTTATCACAAGAAGCATCTCCATGCTGGTCCAGAGTTGCTTATGTCCTTACTTAGGCATAAATATTGGGTTTTAGCTGCTCGACGAATAATTCGTCACAGAATACATAAATGTAACGTCTGTTTCAAATTTCGTCCGCGTCCGATTTTCCCTCCCATGGCAGATCTTCCTAGCCAACGCGTCAATCAGGTTGATAAAGCGTTTACACATACCGGTTGTGATTACGCAGGACCACTGCAGTATACGCCAGTGCGTGGTCGAGGTGTTAAAAGCCGTAAAGCTTAGCTATGTATTTTTACATGCTTAACGACGCGCGCTACGCATATTGAAGTTGCGACAGATTTAAGCACGGTGTCATTCCTGGCAGCCCTTAAACGATTTCTTTCGCGGCGTGGCCCTATAGTGTTTGTATGCGGATAACGGCACCTGTTTCGTGGGCGCAAGCTCTTATTTACGCGACCTTTATAAGTTTCTCAGTATATCGTACTCGTCTTCAGGAAGAACTTTCCATAAATCATATTGACTGGAAGTTTATTCCGCCAGCATCACCACATTTCGGTGGATGTTGGGAAAGCATGGTCAAAGTAATTAAAACGCATCTCTTCAAAGTTATAGGTCAACAGATCCTCTCTTACGAAGAGCTTTTAACTGTCCTTGCACAAGTCGAGGCGCTGATCAACTCGCGTCCGCTCACGGCATTGAGTAGTGACCCGGCAGAACCATCCGCGTTAAGCCCTGCATATTTTCTGAACACAGTGCCATTATCGTCATTTCCGTCTCCTGAAGCAGACTCTTCAAGCTTGCTCCAGAGACATACTCTGTTGGATAAACTCGTGCAGTCGTTGTGGCGGCGCTGACGTGCGGAATATCTCCACCAGCTTCAGGCTAGATCTTAGATCCCTATACAGGAGGGTACGTTGGTCGTCATAATACATGATAATACTCCGCCGCTTTCATGGCTGTTAGCCATCGTAGAGAAACTGCATACTTCCAAAGACGGTAGAACCCGCGTTGTTACCGTGAAAACCGCGAAGGGGAGCTACGTGCGCCCTGTTGTACGTCTCTGTCCGCTTCCAACTCAGTGAGATCTAGCCTGAAGTTAGTTCTACCTCTTAGTTTAAGTATTTAGTTTGTAGTTTTCGTTATAATTGATTCGCTAAAGTTAATTTAGATTAATTTTAATATCATATTGCTGTCTTAGCCTATTGATAGGTTATGCGGTAGTACATCCAACATAGCTAAGTTCAATTTTTTTTTTAAGGCAACCCTTTAGGGCCGGGGGCCTATCTATTCTATTGATAATTAATTATGTCGACACCTAGCTAATAAATTCCTTTGCATACCGCGGTGTCGGAACGAGCGATCTTTTATCCCTTTCTATCCCATTCGCTCCCAAAGGCACACCCAGGCGCGGTCGCAGCCTGAAATTTTGGAGGGGGTCACTCACTACACTAATAAAAATAGGAGTTGGATTTCGAAACGAGTCGCCTGAATTTGAGGGTATTGGTGGTGTAGGGGGCTTAAAGCAGTTAGTTTTAATCCCCTAAAAGTAATTTTGGCTGCTGGAGTTGCGTCTAAATATTTTTAAACAATTTCCAAAAATTCTTAAATACTTCGGCAACTATGCAAAACTGGACGTAATTTTTATACTTTAGTACAGTTTTACAAAATTAATTTATAGGTTTTATGTGAAAAACTAACAAATATTGACAGCTAATGTCAAATTTGTGCGTCCCATTCCTTTGCTTTCGAGTGTTAGGTGCGACTGTAATTCAAGTAACTAAATAGGTTGTGTTAGGTTCTCTTTTGACCCTTAACCCGAAAATAGGAGCCCTGCGAGGCAGGGCTCCGTCAAGCCCAGTTTATTAAACTAGTGGAATTAATAAAAGCGATATTTAGGTTTTATGGGAAAAACGTGAAACGAAATGCAACCTGCCATCTTGTATGGATGATATTGACAGCGAATGTCGAATTTGTGCGTCATTTCTTTGCTTTCGACTATACATAATGTGAATTGTAAATGTGTTCTTCCGTATTGATTAGTGTTTTTCATGTGTGTGTGGACTGAGGGACCACATGATTTTTTTTACTTTTAGTTAGTGAAACTGTTAGTTAAAGATCCAAAACATTTGTAAATTGAATATTGGAGTTTGTAAAAAAGTCGTTAAAAAGTTCGAGAGCTTCAAGTGTGGTCCCTCAGTTCACACACTGAATGTTGAAAATCTTGACAAATATGTAGCTTATAAACAAATGTTGTATACAGATCGTTTGTTAAAGTCAAATTAACGTATTTTCAATATTAGTCAACGAGATCTGAACATTGGTTATTAAATAACAAACGTTTTAAAAACGCTCTGAGGGACCATATTTAAATAGCCTTTAAATCATTATTTACAGCATAAAAATTTATGCGTTTCTTTGTAAACACTAATAAAAGTAACTAAGATAATCGTTAAATTAAAATATCACCCAAAATATAGGCCTTTTCTTTTATATTCTAATTTAATTGCGATCCCTTAGTCAAAATTTAAACTACTGAAAATAGCCTGGAAATTGGAAATAGAGAAACGTTGAATATTCTGACTTATAGTAAATAGATTTTTCTACAAGCCTTGTTGTTTTAATAATTGTTTAATTGCACTTTAGAAGAAATATTGCTTTTTAATAATTTCTATACATTGCACGAAGTAAGGTGTCCACAAATTAAAATATTATGTAATTTTTTTTCGCCACGCTCATATATTTATAACGTATGCACATTAAAGGATACTTACTCATAAAATAACATTTTAACATCATTACATCAAATACAAATATGTATTGTTACTCCATTGAAAAGATACATTTGGGGTTGCATTTATAAGAGGACGCACTTTTATTTTACAGATGTCTAGAGACAGCTAGTGTAAAGCTTGAGCCAAATTTGTGGGATCCTGCCTCTTAGAAAGAGTGCAGGTGCAGATGGTTATTCTTGATTATCTGGTAAACTATTGGTCGCACAAAAATGTGTGAAGAAGACTATTGTTGAAATTTAAATTCTCTACAACTTTGATCTTGAAATGTTTGTACGTTACGTGAACGTCGGGCACGTGAAATTTCTTTCATAATGTTTACACTAGATACGTTACGCCCAACGATTTTATATTTGTCAGATCAATTCATGAGAAGATTGGTTCAATCTGGTAGCTAGGATTTAACGAATTATTTTTTAGCTTTTAGTACATTTTAGTAGTGACTGCCTTATTGGTCTCGCGGCATAAATGTGCGCGTGGGATTGGGAGGTCTCAGGTTCGATTCCCGGGTCGGGCAAAGTGTTATTGCGTTTTTCCGTTAGGAAATTCTCAGTAGCAGCACGGAGTCTGGTAATGTGCCCGGTACGGCAATAGGCTCGCCCCCTATTACGTGGGACCTAAAAATTCCTGGCGAAATGTGGGTGCAATATTACACCTCTGCCTACCCCTTCGGCGATACAGGCGTGAGTCTATAAATAAATAAAAAGTAAAATTTTAGCACTTGACCTAACTACATCAGTTTTATTGCAATAAAACGTTTTTAGTTTAAAAGTTTAACATAAAATGATTTAGTTTATTTTATATGCAAGTTTTTAGTTTGTTGTTAGCTCATGGTGAGCCCTATTCTACCAATCAAGCCCTTTCATTCGATACCCATATGTATACACACCGCGAGTTAATTACTAATGAAGAAAAACTGACTTGAACATGCAGTTCAAGTAAGTTCCATGTATGGAGAGCATACATATAAAAGGGGTTTTATTACCATTTTTTTATATTGAAATCGTGAAGCGGTTCACAGAAAATAAATTTACATACATATTTTCAGACATATAGTCTCAACTGTTTCGGAATAACATAGCTGTGACATACGGACGCCCAGAAAGACAGACAGTCGTGGCGAATCTATAAGTCAGTTTTTTGGCATTTTGAGCTACGGAACCCTAAAAACTCAGTTTTCTTTAGAAGTGTCTAGATGAGCGTAAGTTAATATGTGAAAATATATGTTATCATACTGCTTTCAATTAATTTAGAAACATTGTCGTCATAACATGTATATCTTTTGTTTACTAAAGTGTGGCACTTGTAATGCCCAATGCCGTTAAGACCAACAGACGCAATAAATTCGAGAAATTAATATCGATAATTTATAGCTACACTTAATTTGAACTGCACAATGTATACCTTGCCTTATTTCTTCATGAGAAAACACTACTTCCTCTAAACCACTGATACCAAAAATCTCCAGAAAAATTATAAAGCCTTATAAACATCACATCCGGTCTTATATTATTTGAAGAATAATACATTTAAATACTGTTTTGTAAAAAGAGCACATTTGAAATGTTCAAGTGGGAAACGATCAAATATATTTGCTCACAGTAAAAATCAATTGATAAATAATCTATAATGGAAGGAAGATATTGTAAAAAAGTTTGAATAATTTTAGCCAGGCAGCGTTGTGACATAATTGTAATGTTTAAATGTGTTGTCCGTTAGCACACACATGGAAAACAAAAGAAGCCTAGTATGTACATATATTATTAATATACTTTATATTAGGACGGATAAGATGCAGCAATACATATTTTGATATAATTATGTCAAAATGTTATTTTATGAGTAAGTATCCTTTAATGTACATACGTTGTAAATATATGAGCGTGGCGATAAAAATTACATAATATTTTAATTTGTGGACACCCTACTTCGTGCAATGTATAGAAATTATTAAAAGGCAATATTTCTTCTATGGTGCAATTAAACAATTATTAAAACAACAAGGCTTGTAGAAAAGTCTATTTACTATAAGTCAGAATATTCAACGTTTCTCTATTTCCAATTTCCAGGCTATTTTCAGTCTTCTAAATTTTGACTAAGGGATCGCAATTAACTTAGAATATAAAAGAAAAGGCCTGTATTTTGGGTGATATTTTAATTTAACGATTATCCCAGTTACTTTTATTAGTGTTTACAAAGAAACGCATAAATTTTTATGCTGTAAATAATGATTTAAAGGCTATTTAAATATGGTCCCTCAGAGCGTTTTTAAAACGTTTGTTATTTAATATCCCATGTTCAGATCTCGTTGACTAATATTGAAAATACGTTAATTTGACTTTAACAAACGATCTGTATACAACATTTGTTTATAAGCTACATATTTGGCAAGATTTTCAACATTCAGTGTGTGAACTGAGGGACCATACTTGAAGGTCTATAACTTTTTAAAGACTTTTTTACAAACTCCAATATTCAATTTACAAATGTTTTGGCACTTTAACTAACAGTTTCACTAACTAAAAGTAAAAAAAATCATGTGGTCCCTCAGTCCACACACACACTGTTTTTCTACGTCTTGGCTTCGTTCTTGGATTCTGTTTGGATTGCTTTACTGTACTACCTCGTCTTTCTCACTTTTGGACTCTGAAATAACGCTATCGCAGTTTGCAATAGCGTTTGGAAGTAGTTGCAACGAATCCAAGTATTTCTGGCAAGTGAAAATGGTGAGGGGGGTTCCGAGACCTCCCCCCCTCCTCTCTCAATCACTCACAACCCCTAAAAACGGCGATGTATTTCGAAATTTTTACCGTCTAAAAATCATTAATGTACCTACATCAAATTTTACTTTATTAGCACATTTCTGCATTTCTGTATAAAAATATTAAAAAAACCTTCGCCTGTAAAATTTAGTTTTTGACGGTTGCGCTAAAATGGCGGGCGGCGGGAAAGGCTCGATATTACTTACTTTATAAAATTACCATTAAATGAAGCACTGTTCTTCAAATTAAATTATATGTAGTAAGTATGTATTCGACAGTTAACTTATATTTTAATTTTTCCTCAATCACAAAACTTAACAACAAGAATCACAATTCACAACTAAGTAGACAGCCTTTATCTTGATTCTTTACAATAAACCGACAAATTACATTATTAGAATATTGTAAAACAATCTTTATCATAACGACGCATATGGATTTTGCTAGGATTACCAAAAGTAGGTACGTACCTAGTTTGGTTCCTTGTTTCTAAACTAGATGTAATTTCCAAGTTATTTTGGCCATCGTACGTAGTTTATAAAAACACCACTATATTATGTCAGCAAACTATAAATTTATCGCTGTTATACATAGCTAGAAATTTTCTTTTATTATTTGGCAAATTTTTGAGATCTTTCAATTTGACCATAGATTTTGGGGGGGGTCATGTCCCCTGTGACCCCCCCCCTTCGGACCGCGCCTGGGCACACCTCGCTCTAATTGGTAGCAGAATTCAACGACGCTACGACGGAGTCAAGAATCAACGGTCCCGCTGACCGGCTGTGTCCTGGTGCAGCTCCGCGCCGCGACGAATACATGCAGCACCGCAATATTTTACCGCTATTTTATAATATAAACGAGAACTAAACCACCCGCGGGTGTAGTGGAGTGATCAGTGCAGCTTCAGGATTCTCGAATACACCAGGAGGCCGCCATTTTGTAGAGAAGAAGACTGACTTACAAGGTAAGATGTGCTCCCGTACTTCCGCCTCCTATTCCTCCCATGAACCCACTCCCTTT
The DNA here is from genome assembly GCA_944739405.2 of Euclidia mi. Classification (NCBI taxonomy): domain Eukaryota; kingdom Metazoa; phylum Arthropoda; class Insecta; order Lepidoptera; family Erebidae; genus Euclidia; species Euclidia mi. Next base: position 38,900,298 of record OX123190.2, on the reverse strand, counting down.
TCCTATTCTAGGCGATCAGAACCCATCCTTATACTAGTCGACCAAGCCAACTAGACGAATGTCAACGTGACAAAATTCAACATAATTCAATAATTATAATCCAGAAATTCCTAGTACCGATTGCAGGCGCATTGTACGTTCACATGCCGCGTTTGTACGTTACGATAAATAATTTCTGGATTATAATTGTTGAATTATGTTGAATTTTGTCACGTTGACATTCGTCTAGTTGGCTTGGTCGACTAGTACAGTCCACAATATTAAAATTTTTCCAAATCGCCTAATACATACGGTTCGGTGCATCGCCGAACCATCTAGAACTTGACGGGTATTGTTCCCTTAAATTATCCTAAAATTGTCATGACAGTTAGTGGAGTAGGCCTACAGGGGAAACCACGGTAAGAAAAACGCGCCGAGTACACTAGGTACCTCACAGGCACGGCGGCGTGGAAATGTGTGCATATCATGTATGACGTGACACTTAGAATCGCTATATTTCAGGAGTGGTAACTCTTAGGGGAAAAATCTTTAAACCATTTTTGTAGAGAATTTTAGGATCTACAGCTTTGGTTGAGGTTTTATTTTGATAAAACTTACCGTTTTCGAGAAAAGTCCAAAATAACTTTTGTACTTAGCACACATAGGATCGATGGGGATTTTTATAACTTTATTTGTAATGGTAAACCCTAGCTCTCTGCCAATTTTTGTTATTTGGCCACTATTTTTATGTCTAAATTGACTGGACTAGTAGATTTAAATTATTTCCGTAGGTATCTGTGATAAAGGTTAACTTAACACTATTTAGTATTTATTGATTTCACACATCAAACAACACTTACCGGTTTGTAGAGCTGCACATGTAAATGTTAAAATACTCTAAAACAAATACTATCACTCGATTGAAATTGTTTCCGTAAGTATAATGTCACAAATAAAACGAAACATAAACACTTCTTTTAGTCATACAAACATTATTGTGCTGTCGCACAAATAAAAAACACTTCCACTTCACACCAGTAGCTTTTTGAACACCTAAAAGGTATCCAGATTGCAATAAGCCATGTTTAATAATGAAATTAAAGGAGAATGACCAAATTTGTATGGAAGATGGGCTAAGTTTGCTTCTCGATGATTTGACCAGTAAATATACTAAATATACTCCTAATTAAATTAAGAAAAAATGAATACGATATTCGGCGGCAGTTCTTAGCTATCGGAAATTAAAGACTTCAAATATTTTGAGGTTAAGTATTGTGATAGTTACATGATTAAATCATATAAATAGTAGTAAATTAGTTAATTATCGCCCGTGCTTCGAAGAGTACTAACGTTAAGCCGTCGGTCCCAGTTGTCATGAAGATCTTTCACCATCGCACATCGTTACGGGGAGTCAGTACCCTCCAATAAACCGATACTTACTGGTCTAAACCATACAATATCGCTATCCCTTTGGGTTGCGGAGGTCAGACAGGCAGTCGCTCTGTGGAAAAGCTAATATTCAGCCAAATGCGGTTAGACTAGAAAGCGGACCCCAGATCAATACTGGGATAACGCTAAGAGGTTGATCTGGTTAGACTAGTAAGCGGACCCAGGGCTCCTAGGCGTTGAAGTCTTGGATGCAACCGACATAACTCTAGGACGGTGATGATATGATTTAATCATATTACCGGCATTTATTAGAAGCCTCTATGTATATTATACAATATAGAAAATAGCTGTAAAAAGAAGTGGAGCTACGAAACAAACGCTTGTACATTATATTAGTTTGCGGTTTTTTCAGGCTGATATATTTCTTACTGAGAATTATCAATACCATGTGGTACAATTAATGAGAATTTCAGTGAGGATAGTTCGCAAAAGATAAGCTCATTCCATTGGACCTGATTACAAAGTTGGCATTAAAACAACACTATTTTATGCTTAATAGGTAAATGAAACTCAGTTTTTATGTTATTCTTTATTTTATTTGTTATTATACCTAAATCTTCTTCAAATAAATCACCTCAAAATGAAGCAGGAGCTTGTATATCGTATACCATAATGTGGTGCAGGTATTGCCTCAGAAGTTACAACAGCTTCAATTAATGTGTAGCATTCTAAACATAAGACTCCGTTCAATACCTGAAACAAACAATTAAAGTAGTTTGAATATTCGGTAAGGAGAGCACGAGAGAATTGTAGGAATTGAGAAGAGAAGTAAAACAACACTTACACAGACTGGCGCTATCCATGATGTCAAAATATTGAGCTCCGAATCAGATAGCTTGTCCAAAGAACGGACGTGTTGCTGCCGAGGTACCGCAAAGGAAGAGTTAACATAACTGCAATCCTCACCACGGCTAGTTGTTCTAAGTTCAGACGACATACTAATGTTACCAATAAAGACTGTCTCATACTTTAGTCAACCCATGAGCCTTGATAACACGAAATAAACTTGTTTGGTCCACAAAGGATTGTTCAAGTCAATATAAACGACAGTAAATTACTTATTTTCCAATAAAGAGATATAGGTGAAAAATCAATTTGACTGTTTTCATGTCAAAATAACTGACGTAAGACCAGAGAGGTTGGACTAGTAAAAAGGTTTTATTTCTTTGCGTAAGACATTACAGATGCCAGTATAATAAAAATATGTTCCCATATTTTCGAAATGTACAAAACATTATTTCGTGGCTAATATGTTGCAAAAAGGATAAACATATTATTTATAGAAAATATTTCACCACAATACATTTTTCAAAATATCATAAGATTTTGGTGTTATTTTGCTTATTAGAACTTTTGTAATGTCACTCTGTTTTCACTATGAATGTAATTTTTGCCTATTAAAAGGGGTTTGCAAGAAACTGTAAACATTTGCCTAAATATGCAAAATGAGTTTTGAATATGAAATGGCGATGTCACGACCGGAACAACGCAGATACTTTTAATTTTGAACTAAAAATCCCCGTTTCGCTTTAAATTAAAATTAATATATTTAAAATTATAAAATAAAAGATGATTTTCTAGATATGAATGGTTTAGAAGCAAACGTGTCACAAAATAGCCCAGTTTTGGTCATTCTCCTTTCAATTTCAATATGGCGCGTGCGCACCGCGCAATAAACTAAACTAATTCCGCCATATTTTTCGCAATCGCGTGACGACTGACTGTCAAGTATCACATTCTCAATGAAGAAGTCCGTAACCAATAGCTATCAAGTTGCCAGGGCAGCGCAACATTGTGTACGAGTGACTCTGTCTATCTTCCTCTTACTATTATTGAATAAGAGCGAGATGCCATACAAGGGTGAAAGTGACTTTTTAAAGACTTTTTTGTGAGATCTTATGCTTATTCGTCCTTATTGCGGTAGCCTAATGAGTGAATTTGGCAGATTATGTAATGTAAACACGCAAAACGCGTATTTTCTTAGTGTTTAAGGTGTATGATCTTTACTACGGGCGCGGAACAACTGACGCAGGAGTTACGACCTGTTCCAGTTTAGTCAAAACTAAATATTTGACTAGTGACTAAACTACTGCTCGTATTGAACTGAAATATGGTGTAGAGCTTGTATATATCATGTACTATATGTGATTTTAATTAAAGTCATACCGTCGTTTCAACCCTGTATATTATACAAATAGGGAGCCAGAAAGTCATAGGATCTCGGAGCAAATTTTGATTTCGTATGAGGCCAGCGACTTCTGCGCTTTTGTGGTAATATTAGGTTAGGGACCACTTTCCTGTGATATCTTTGTAAAATTTCGCACACAAATATCTTTCTTACTGACAGCACACCTGTTTGTTTATAGACGGTAGAAGTTGGATGCCGATATGGTAAGTAAAGAAGGCAGCGATAGCCGAGTGGATAATATACCAACAGACTGCCATGCAGAGGGTATCGGGTTCGAATCCACGGCGCGCACCAATTACTTTTCGGAGTTATGTGCGTATTGAATTGTTAACTATCGCTTGTCCCGTGCCTCGGAGAGCACGTTAAGCCGTCGGTCTCGGTTGTCATGAAGATCTTTGACTGTCGTTACAGGGCGTCAGTACCATCTATATAAACTGACACTAGTCTAAACCATGGAATATCGCTATCCCTTCGGGTTGCGGAGGTCAGACAGGCAGTCGCTCCGTGGAAAAGCTAATATTCAGCCAAATCCGATAAGACTTTAAAGCGGACCCCCAGATTGAAACTGGGATAACGCTAAGAAGATGATGATGGTAAGTAAAGAAGAATTTTGAGCACCATACGTTGTGCTCGCTCCACGCCAATCATATGGGTTTTCGCGGCACCTCCCCATGTGCAAATGCAATATCTAATTATGCACTCACACAGAGCTCAATATGTTTGTAGAAGTACCTAGAGTATCGCTGGCAACTGTGCGTAAGTTTTTAAAGATGTATACCATTTTTCTGATCCTTGAGATTATCGACGTGAGATGTATAGTCCAAGAAAGCTGGTCGTCTAATGTTACACCCAAGTACTTTATAGATTCACCTCGTGTGATTGTAGAGCAGGTACAATTTGAAAGATCCTCTCTTCTATTACATGGGAAAGTATGTATTTTGAGGATCGGTGTCGCGGCTGGTTTACCTATGGATGTTTTAGTAATTTAGGCCTTTGGGCGGCCTGAAAATTCCGACACCAGAGTTGGCCACACGCTCACACGAAAAACAAAAACAAACAAGTAAAGCAAACATACTTCGTTTTGCTGGTGTTTGATTATAAAAGACTATCTTCAAGCCAGGATGTCACTTTCACTAGACCGGTTTCTGCTTGTTTAAATACCATATTCCACGTTTGGCCATGCCGTGTCGTCAGCGAACATAACTATATCAAGGTTTGGCAGGGCAGCTATCTTACCGAGGTCATTGATATATATTAAGAAAAATGTAAGGCCTATGGTGCTACCCTGCGGCACGCTGTATATGCACCTAGAGTCTACACTTTCATAGCCAGCAGCTCCAACCTTTGGCATCTATCAGTTAGATAGTCAAAAAACCACTTCAGGACCACTCCTCTTATACCAACGTTCTCCAAAGGTCTTAGTAAGATTGGGACGGACACTGTGTCAAACGCCTTTTGTAGGTCTAAGAAGATCCTAAGCATTTGTTACTTTTGTCTAGTTTCGTAACTAAGTTTGATGTAAGTGTTAACACAGTGTCCTCTGATGATTTGTTTGCTCGAAAGCACAGTTGGAAGTCACTCAGAAGTTTGTTATTTTCTAAATATTTCATGACAACTTAAAACTTTTTTTCATATTTTGGACAAAGCTGATAAAAGGGAGATATGTCGATACTTACTTGGCACTCTCTTATGCCCATATTTGAAAATAGGGCACTCTTTAGTTAATGTCTTACTTAATAATGCATAGTCTTTAATTATTTTATTGTATACTAAATTTCTCTTTCCTATTTTTAAATGATAAATGTAATCTAGTGATTCAAGGTAGACATTTGGATTTTTAAAACTTGGTGGACGATAGGAGCAAATGATTGTGTAATCAGGCTTGATAGTGACAACGAGACAATTACCTTCCAAAATTTTAGGTGCATAGGCACATGCTACAATTTCGCTTTGCACATACACTACCACAAACGTCCAAAATGTATATGTGAATGTGTATTCAGGTTTGTCCAACACTCAGACAATACAATTACATCTAAATCCATACTAAGTGCGACAATAAAAGCTAGTAAAAGATCCATATTGCAGTTAATACTCCTTATATTGAGGCTAATAATCGTAATACCACCTTGGGCTCCATGTTTGTAATTAATCAGTTTCGAGTAGAGACCAGTGCAAGGAGTAATTATCAGACATTCAATCTGGTCAGTTATCTTCAACTTCTTCTGTTACAGTAAGATTTATATTGCGATCGAATTTTTATCATAACTTGTAATGACCCAAACAGAGACAACGTTGGAGAGTACCTTAAATATAGGTTTCTCTCACTACTAAAATGGCTATATTTATAATAGGCAGTATAACGGACATGAGCTGTATATAGTCTTCGTCACGTATTATAAAATACCATAATATTATAGTTTGTGTATTGTGTGTATGTATGCGTGGTGTAATTTTGATGAGTTGTTTGTATACATATGTGTGTGTATGGAATGATTACACTGTGTGTATATGGACTTAAAGTTTTTGTATTGTAATGTATTGTGTTAGCATGCATATTAAATGAATAAATTGTAATAAATAGGTACTTAAAACAAAAAAATCATTTAGAAACCAGTAAACCAGAAGGGTTGGTTAATAGCGCCTCCAGTCATATCTTCTGCAGTTTCAGAGCTTCAAGGTCGGACTCCTGAATAAGCTGACTCCAGAATATCACTAGCCCGGATTGTGGAGGAACTCAATTAGAAAGCATCTGCATACCTATGCATATTATACATCTACGTCATTTTCGAACCAGGGCAAGTCTTGATAATGACGCCCCCTCCCAACAGGTTTCCAACCAGTTCAAATTTTTCGCTATATGACATGATTTTGGCGCCCTCATGACGCTGCAGTCCGAGGCAAGTATCCCGATTAGCCCCTAGTAGATCCGCCACTGGGCAAAATTACATAACTCACAAACCTGACACGAAGTTTTAACGCGTTTTTTATATTAGATTCCCACTGCGCTAAACGGCAGGGTGATTAAAACAACAAATAGGAGAATATGAGTAACTTAGAAAATCGGAATCATTTTGGGTAATGAAGATGCAAGTCAATTGACATTCAGTCAGATACCTACCTACGATTTATTAAAACACCAGGAGTCAGGATTAGTGCTTAGGCTGACTCTGACTTCTGCAAGTAGGTAGGTACGTACCTACGAACCTAAACCTTGCAAGTTTGATTTTTGGTGACAGTTGTTCAGAGTTGGGATGTAGTTTCTGCCCGCAGTTTGTATGTTTGTAATTCCTAGCAGATAATTAAGTACCTACTTCCATAAAATGGAATAATTTTTTTTAGGTATAGGTATTTGGTGTCGACGCTCTTACAACTTGACGGCTCGGATCTCTGCCGTGTTTTCGCTGGTAATTTAAGAACTAACACAATTTAGCTTATGTCTTCTTCACAGCATAATATCCAACTCTAGGTAAGCGCGACTAGAGCGCGGAAGCTGGTGACTAAACGTAGATAGGTACGCACATAGACACGAGTTCATAACTGTGTAGAACTCGTCGGAACCTAAGTACGTTACCTACGTAGGAAGGTATATTTCGTACAAAGAATACTGAGAGATTGTGTCCATCCCAATTCCTTCCTGAGATAGTACGTAAGGGTACCTAAGCCAATCATAACTCCTAATTGAACCTGACAGGATCGGCAGTAGCACTAACTGCCTTACTGCCACCAGTAGGTACCTTTAACAGTCCACTGCTGGGATTTGGGTAGGAGCATTTAGTCTACTACATAACGCTGATGAGACAGGTCGGTAGGTACCTTTTTACGTGGGGAAACTCTTTAGCGAGTGCCTCTTCGCGGGGCGGGCAGAGAGGGTATGTCGGACTCCCCGGGACGGAAGCCAGGTTTACCGACTAAAACACCACGATAGCCGCCTCAGCGCTAAAAAGAATGGGACACAGGGAACGCGGGTGTGCTGCTCCTGGGTCCCGTTACGCTTGTCCCGTAGTGGGGCTCAGTCTCTGGAAGGGCTAGGTTGGTAGTGTCCTCCCTTCGCTACCTCGTACTGTGCGAGTACAGTTGTCCCTCGGCTATCCGAGACCGCTGTCTTCTCGAGGTCGTTTTTGGCCGGGCAGCCAGATTGCCATCTCTGATTGCCCACGGCCCCAAGGAAGAGTCAGGCTAGCGGCCATTGCCACCGCCACGACGCCGCCTGCGTCTGCGAGCGGGATCGGCTCTCTCGCGATCCCCTCGGCGGCCTCCTTCTGGAGCATGACCGCTTCACAGAAGGAGACCACAGCGTCCCACCGAATGTTTTCCGCCAACATGGCCTGGACGACGGCCGGCAGAGAAAGATCCCCTCCGATAACATAGACCAAGTCTCGTCGCTCGGATTCCCATGCAGGGCACTCAGAGAGCGTATGTCGGGCAGAGTCCAGGTCACTGTCGCCGTGGTCGGTAGGTACCTACCTACACACCTGCATGTGTCACCTTTGTACGATTTTTATGGCTTAGGAAATAAGGATTATGTACATATAGAGCTGTGTACCTATAGGGCTAGATATCGAGTTTTCCGTCTCTTCGGAAACATTTTCTCTTTGTTACGTGTTTTTTGTTGCCTCTTATCCATTTTTTTTACTTTTTTATTTTTAATCCGTCACCACACGAATCAACACAAAATAATATTATAATGTGTCTGTTCGCATTGTGCCTTCAAAATAATACATTTAAGTACATGCTCCCACAGTTATTTACACGACACCTATGCCTAAAAGCCAGGTTAAATATTTTTTGTCTGCCGTTCTGTCTGTCTATTTGTTCTCGGTAATCTTCAAAACGATAGGACCGATTTTAAAAAACCTTATTATTTTCCGAGTGACTAATAACTTAAAAGATGACTAAATGTTTGCAACTAATAAAATAAGTCGCTAGCGATTAAATATTTTCGCGACTATTATATTAAATAAGATTCAAAACTAAGGGTGTTCTAACAACTTAAAACTAGCAGCTGCGTTTAGGTAGCAAATAAACTATACAAGTCAATTGAAATAATAGCCGAGGAGCTATAAATAATGACTTGGCGACTAATAATGTTAGTAGGTAGGTTATGTTAGGTTTTCTTGTGACCCTATACCCAAAAATAGGAGCCCTGCGAAGCAGGGCTCCGTCAATCGAGGGGATCTTGGCTTAAAAGACTGTAACGTCTTATTTACTTATACGAAACACTTCATTTAAGACAAAATCATTTGGCAAATATTGAAATTTTTATTATTTATGAATGTCCATTTTATATTTTTTATTCATCATCAAGTTTCCGCTTAGATACTAATTCAGTTCCCAAAAAAATAAAAAGCTGCTAGTTTAAATTAAAACGAAGCTTATTACTGACTTATTTATATGCTACATTTTACTTATTACGATACTCCTTATTAGCTGCCAACCTATTTTTACGCCATCTATCGGTGAATGGGGGTACTAGAAGAGATTGAATGTATCGGTGGTTTAAAGGTAATTCATCTACTCTGTACTAGATGGCGTTGCTGTATCGAGTATCGACTGTTCGCGATTATTTCGACAGTTTTGTGGAAGCATCTAGAATGCGCTAGTGATGTTATCCGGCCAGTATAAATAGAGCGCGAGCTGGTGGACCGGACATAGTGACAATTGAATATCGGAGCGATAAACAAGAAGCGAAGGGAAGTAATTCGGAAGTGTTTAGTAGTGTTGAGAATTAAGTGTTGAGAATTAAGTGTGAAATAAGTGTGTTTTACTAGTAGTGTAAATAAGTGTGTATAGTGTTTGTGAGTTATAATTTATCGTCGAACCCCAGCTCGTAACAAATTGGTGTCAGAAGTGGGATGCACCTTCCAGGATCACCTTCGAAACTTGGAGCAAGTGCTGTCAAAGATACGAGGAGCTAATTTGAAGCTGAGTCCGAAGAAATGCGCGTTATTCAGACGGCAAGTGAACTTTCTAGGACATGTGGTCTCGGAGAACGGTATTCAAACTGACCCGGATAAGATCATTGCCGTGAAGGAATGGCCAGTTCCAGAGAACAAAACGCAGGTCAGAGCATTCCTCGGATTATGCTCCTACTACCGACGGTTTGTGAAGAACTTTGCTGACATTGCTCGACCTCTTCATAAGCTCACCGAAGACAGAGTACAGTTCTGTTGAAATGAGAGTTGTGACGTTGCATTCCAGAAGCTCAAGGAACAGCTGTGCACTGCACCTATCCTAGGCTACCCTGACAATGAGCATGAATTCATAGTTGACACAGATGCCAGTAACATCGGAATTGGCGGCGTGTTGTCACAGAAGAAGGGTGATCCAGAAGTTGTTATAGCATACTTCAGCAAGGCCTTATCCAAACCCGAAAGAAACTACTGCGTCACCAGGCGGGAACTCTTGGCTGTAGTAAAGACATTGCAGCATTTCAACAAATATTTTTTGGGACGTAAATTCTACCTGCGAACCGACCACGCTGAGCTGAAATGGCTACTTCAATTTAAGGACCCAGAAGGACAAGTAGCCAGATGGATTGAACTACTGCAAGAGTTTGATTTTGTAATACAATATCGCAGCGGCAAGTCCCATGGTAACACAGATACCCTATCGCGTAGGCAGTGTCCCGACCAGTGCAAGCACTGTACCCGACAGGAAGCAAAGCAGGCAGCATTAGTGAGGATGTTGAAGACGGATCTGAGCGACGAATGGAAAGAAGCTTTTCGAAGTGCTCAGCAAGACGACAAGGATATACAGCCGATTCTTGAATGGAAGAAATCAGACGCTCCTAGGCCCAAATGGAGTGATATCGCAGTGATGAGCCCCATCACCAAGAGTTATTGGGCACAGTGGGAAAGCTTGGTTGTCCAGGATGGAGTTCTGTGCCGCAAATGGGAAAACGCTCGCGGTAACCAGTGCCATTTGCAAATGGTAGTGCCCAAAACTAAGGTGCCGGAAGACTTGCAGCTCTATCACAATGGTGCTTCGGGAGGTCACATGGGAGTTAAGAAGACCCTTACTAAGATCCGGGAGCGGTTTTATTGGCTCCACTGTCGGGATGACGTCGAGGATTGGTGCCGCAAATGCACAAGTTGTACGGCTGTGAAGGGGCCACATACTCGTAGCAGAGGTGCATTAAAGGTGTACAATGTGGGAGCCCCATGGGAGCGCATAGCGTTGGATGTCGCTGGGCCGTTTCCTGAGAGCCAGGACGGAAACAAATACTTCTTGGTTGTGATGGATTACTTCACGAAGTGGCCTGAAGTGTTTGCAATCCCAAATCAAGAAGCTACCACAGTGGCCGACAAGCTGGTGCATGAAGTCTTTTGTCGATTCGGGGTACCCTTGGAAATCCACAGCGATCAAGGCCGGAACTTCGAATCCGAGGTGTTCAAGGAGACTTGTCGCGTGATGGGTACACATAAAACCAGGACCACGGCTTATCACCCGCAATCAGATGGCATGGTTGAACGATTTAACCAATCACTGGAAAGGTACCTGGTGAAGGTCGTGGAGAGAAAACAAAGAGATTGGGACAAGCACATCCAACCATTCCTTCTGTCATATCGCAGTGCAGTCCACGAAACCACAGGAGTAACACCAGCTTTTGCCAATTACGGCAGAGAATTACGTTTACCAGCAGACTTAATCACCGGTATTCCGCCAGAATCTCCACGTAATATAACGGATTACGCGACCGAGCTACGCAACAAGATGAACGACGTGTACGAGCACATCAGGGAATCTGGACAACAGATGTCTGAGAAGATGAAGACTCGCTACGACCGGAAGGCAAACAACAAAGGCTTCGATGAGGGATCATTGGTGTGGCTTCATAACCCAGTACGAAGCAAAGGTAAATCGCCTAAGTTACAAGCCAGATGGGACGGGCCATATCGCATAATTACCAGGATGAACGACGTCACCTATCGAATCCAGAAGGGGTCGCGAGGTGCACCGAAGATAGTTCATGTGGACCGGTTGGCTCGTTACTATGGGTCCAACGATGTTCGAGACGAACACGTTTAAGAGGGGGGCATTGTTACGCCATCTATCGGTGAATGGGGGTACTAGAAAAGATTGAATGTATCGGTGGTTTAAAGGTAATTTATCTACTCTGTACTAGATGGCGTTGCTGTATCGAGTATCGACTGTTCGCGATTATTTCGACAGTTTTGTGGAAGCATCTAGAATGCGCTAGTGATGTTATCCGGCCAGTATAAATAGAGCGCGAGCTGGTGGACCGGACATAGTGACAATTGAATATCGGAGCGATAAACAAGAAGCGAAGGGAAGTAATTCGGAAGTGTTTAGTAGTGTTTTTATTAGTGTTGAGAATTAAGTGTGAAATAAGTGTGTTTTACTAGTAGTGTAAATAAGTGTGTATAGTGTTTGTGTATAAATAAAGTTCAGTTAAGTGGCATAGTGAGTTATAATTTATCGTCGAACCCCAGCTCGTAACACTATTAAATATGGTACCCACTCTAATTATTTTAGAAACTTGTATTCGCTTTACTTAGTCGCCGCATTAAATACATGCCTTTTAAAAATATTTTACTACCAGGTAGGTACACCCGTCTATTTATGCAGTAACTTAGGATACTTATTTTATTTTATTCGGAAAACAAACAGTTACAATGCTATAAAATATCCAAAAGAACACCATTGAACCATTTACATATTTTCACATTTATATGACTATGCTTATTTAATAAAGTATATCTGGCGAAAAGTGGGTGTAGAAATACACCTCTGCCTACCCCTTCGGGGATAAAAGGCGTGACGTTATGTATGTATGTATGATTATTTAATCCAAACAATAAACGCTGTAATGAAACAAAACACACAGAAAGAGAACCATAGTTAGTACCTAATGGCTTGTATTAAACCATTGGCTATATAAAATATGTTTGAGACCACGTGAACTTGTGTTGAATAGGTCCAAGTCTCTGACTCTTCCGCTAGTCTATTAAAACTTCTTATGCTCTCAGAAAACAACTACAATAATTTGCTCGGTCCAAATCGAGCCCCAACACCAAAACAGTGCTTCCATAAGTTATTATTAGTACATCTACCCACACATTTATTTTCATAAATTCGGCAAAATTAATAAGTAGGTAAATATTTTCAATTCAAATTCCAGGTGAACGAAGTCGCAGTTCGCACGTACCAGCTAGTATAAAATATAACTCACGAACTGTAGGTAGGTTTATATAACTCGCGAGTCACGATGAATTTTAAGTTGTGAATTGCGATAAACAATGGCTTTCCCAGAATATGAAAACCCTTGATTGAATAGATTCGTAACTAAAAACAAATATTTACTAACTCTTTTTAGATTATATTACCGTGCTCTTTTCTTCCTAATACCTACCTACCTACCAAGTATCTGAACTTAGGTACCTACCTACCTACCTACTAAAATTTAAAAATTATTAATTGACGGGTTGTTATAATTATAACTAGATAGATTAGCTAAGTAAATACCGATTACTCAAGCAAGACGGTTATTGCAGTTAAATGCTCAGATTGTAGGTATCACCATAGTAAAATAAGAATAGTAGGTTAGATACCTAAGGCCGCTCGGCGAGTTAATTGCGTACTCTTGCGTTGACGCACGGGTTGTCACTTGTGTCAGCGCGCAGTGCGCGCACGCTTTTTCGCCGCTTTTTTAAGTGATCGCAGGTGATCGCGCTGAATACTTCACAATTTAAGCTTGCATATATTTTTTTTTCAAATACATACTGACTACCTAAGCTTTATATAACTATCTAAATGCCCTTTAAGTATAACGAAAAAAATGTAACAAGTTTAATTTACTGTCGTTTAACACATTGTATAATATTAATAACGTTTATTACAAAACTGAATGTACATAAACAATTCGAGTGGGCGAGCAGTGTAACCTACATGAATGCGCACGATCCACAGACATAGATCTACATAGATAACGCAAATGCATGCACTTCGCGTGTCTGAACTCCGACCAAGCGTCGAGGTTGGTCGCCACTAACTTCAGTCCCCGCGCGTCCGTTTTACCGTTAAGTAAACTTTATTCACATTACGTTGCCGCGTTTGCTTCGGACGTTTGATCTGACGTTGTGTGTTAGGAGACGATGAATATCGCACAAGCGATACTGTCGCGCATCGCTTCGACTTCGTGATACAGGCAACGTCACAGTAGGTATTAAAAAGTCGGCACGCTTGGTTTCAATACAAATCGTGATAATTGCGTTATCTATGTAGATCTATATCTGTGGCACGATCAGACGCGCGGCGCATCCCGTACTGAAGCCGCGCCCGCCGTGCTCGTCAATGAGATAGTGTGCGTGAAAAGTGCGTGCGTACACGGCGCCGGCGACTCACGCGTATATTCAAACCGGCGGCGGCCGATTTGTATGAAGCTATCCTACTATTCTTTTTATACTATGGTATCACTTCCGCCAATAACTGAATCGTCGCGACCAGCCATTTTCCCAAAATACGTCAGTGTAAAATCTGATAGTTACTTACTTGTTGCACTTTCCTTAAATCACCACATATGCATCCAAAACTGTCGCTTGGAGTCAGGCAGCCAGGAGTCCGTCAGTCTAACCAGATTTGACAGGCAGAATATTAGCTTTTCCCAAGGAGCAACCATAGCTTTTCCACAGAGCGACTGACGTTTGACCTCCGTACCGATACAGGTACCGATATAAAGGGATAGTAGCAATAGCCTAGTGGAGATATCAACAGACTGTACCACGCAGTGGGAATCGGGTTCCAATCTACGGCGCGCACCACTGCGTTTTCGGAGTTATATCTGTATTGAATTGTTAATTATTGCATGTCCCGTGCCTTGGAGAACACGGTAAGACGTCAGTTCCGGCTGTCCACGCAATGTAACTGATTACGCAACCGAGTTACGCGACAAGATGAACGACGTATACAAGTACATTGTGGTGCCTATCCTAGGCGGGACAACAGATGTCGGAATAAATGAAGACTCGCTACGATCGGAAGGCGAACAAAAAAGGCTTCGATGAAGAGTCATTGGTGTGGCTACATAACCCAGTACGAAACAAAGGCAAATCGCCTAAGGTACAAGGCAGATGGGACCATATCGCATAATTACAAGGATGAGAAGGGGCCGCGAGTTCAGTAAAAAAACAGAGTGATAAACATCAGAGGAGAAACGATTTGGATTTCATTGTCGTGTATTGTTTCCTAGTGTGAAATTAGGTTTTTATTTGTGAAATAAAGAACAGTATCACATAGAAAATTGCATTTCATTTATAGCCGCATGCCAGTTTGTAACAGTACTATATGCTTCAATTTTGTGAATTGCAACATGGTGAATATACTCCATTATAGGTAACAATAAGAAAAATAACACTAAAAGTACCATTTGCAATCCTGCAGTGCATGATATAGTAGGCAACAGTAGTAAAAGAGAAATCCATAAGCTGTCAGATAATTACCTATTCTATTAACCAGGGCGATTAGTAGAATATCAACATATTTATACAATATACTACTGTTAATAATAAGTATATTTCTTAAAACAACATATTTACATTGTGTTTTTCATTTGAATATTTTTAGTCTTTTCTAGTATTTCTTTATATGGTGGATTTATGGGACTCTGAACTGGCTCCTTATATTCATAAGATGTTTGTCCCTCCAATAACAGTGAGTATGATGTATCTGAATCATATGCACTGAGATCTCCACAGGCATTGAATGGAACTATAAACCTGTTAGGACCCGTGAATTGATTAAAGTCACAGTACTTGTGGTCTAATAGTGGGTTCACCATGTTTGGAATGTATCCTTCAGGTAGCTGAAAATCTTTACACACTACAAATGCCTCTATGCTTGAATTTCGCGAACTTCTTGGCTTGGAAACAGTCACATAAGTAAAGAATTGCTTCAGCTGAGAATATAACAGAGAAACATCTTTTCCTCTAAATATTTTTGCCACAAATATGCCTCCATTCTTTAAAACATGTGTTGTTATATTTAGCGCAGCTAATAAAAGTTGTGACTGTACATATTCATCAATATCATGAAGGCCAGTAACATCTGGAGCACCATCACATACAACCAAGTCAGCTTTGAGTCCTTCGAATTCTTTTATTATAGAATTAGCAGTCGAGAGTTTTGTTATATCGCCTTGTATCTGAATAACACCGGGTAAGGCTGCCATAGCTTGTAAGTCAACTGCAACAATCTTAACGTCGTCCACATTGTCAGCGTTTTGCCGCAGATTTTTAGTTAACACTTGACTCCAACTTCCCGGCGCTGCGCAGAGATCTACTGCGCGTGTAACCCCATCAAAAATTTTGTGTTCTTCATTAATTTGTAGCAGTTTAAAAGCACTTCTAGCTCTCCAACCTTCTTCTTTAGCTAACCTATAATAGATATCTCTTTTATCTTTAGATGTTTTACCCATGTTCTAAGTTTTGTTTCTTATTGATAGTAATATGCTCCTCCTAGCATAAAGCAAGGAAATAATGAGGAATTACACAAATGATGCACATTTATTTTATAGAATAGCTAACAGCTACACGACTATTATGACCTGACAAGTGACATGACATGATGACAGTGACATTATGCCATTGACAAAAAACCCAATGGACTAGCCCTACCTACGACATTAGAATGCATACCTACGAAACATTGGGCAAATAAAATGGCTGCTTTTTGGGATGCTTTCTAGATTAACCTCTAATACGTAAATATGGAAATTTCCAAACTACAAAAATAACAACATTTAAGCCATAACGAAGCTAAAAATTGTTAAATTAATTATAAAAAGAACCTCTTGTCACAATATTTTGAACAAATACTAATCCAATTCAACAATATAAGTCATAACTTGTTACTTGCTTGTGAAGAGTACATTTGAGTTGATTAAAGCTTAATCTTGCACTGCACAGTTCAATTCAACACTTAGGCATTATTTTACGATCCCTAGCAAAGCCGAAGCACTGATTCATCTGGTTTTTACAGATATTTATGCACAAAAACAAAATTATTATGTTCGAATTTCGATACCCAACGATTTGACAGCAGATGTACCACTAAACTTGGCGAACAATATGGCGACACTGGCACGATTGACGTTTCTAATAAAATATTGCCATGATGAATGTATTCAGTAAACTATGGCTATTCTTTTTTCTGACAGAGATATCCCTAAGTCAAAACGAGACAACATTATGTTTGTTGGCTTTATGTCGATTTCATATATATTTGTATAATGTAATGTATCCATATGTACTATTTGTCGTCTCCATAAAGGCCTTGCCACATGGCACAATTTTACCACTGATCAAATTTCCAATCGAATTGGCTTTGCCCGTCTCCACGACACAATCAAATCACTGATTTTCATTCCGTCCACCCGATTGGTTAAAATCTGGTGGTACCGCCCACCCGATGAACTTGAGTTGGACGACTGGCGTCTACACGTCACGATTTCATCAAGTGATTGAGTCAAGTTGGACGTAAATTGTGCCGTGTGGCGAGGCCTTTAAATTATATTCTTTACTCAAAGATAACTTAATAAAATATTGCCATGATGAATGTATTCAGTAAACTATGGCTATCTCTTTTTTCTGACAGAGATATCCCTAAGTCAAAACGAGACAACATTATGTTTGGTGGCTTTATGTCGATTTCATATATATTTGTATAATGTAATGTATCCATATGTACTATTTGTCGTCTCCATAAAATTATATTGGTTCTATAATCAAAGATAACTTAAATAACAGATCTGTGCTTCAATCATAGAGCATATTGTTATGTCATAACCATAGAGATATTAGAATAGAGTGGCAGAGTGGGGCCAATTCGTGTCCGCCGGTGGGAGAGAGAACGCAATATTAGAGGCCCCCTGCATCTCTCTCTAACAATAGATGCACAACATCAACATTACGCAGTGGCGTGCTACCTGTAACTATTATTTAAGTATATCAGTTTATCAGTAATTTCAACAGGTAGTTTAAAAGTTGTTTTTATTGATACACGAAGATAGTTTGAAGTGACAAAAAAGTTTATATATTTTTAAACTATTGATTACTGATAAACTGATATAAATAATATGACGTGAAGTGGTGTGCTGCCTGTAACTAATAAATAGATCATTTTATCAGTAATCAATACTCAAATTTGAAATTAATCAATAGTTTATAAGTTGTTTTTATTGATACACGTCACACGAAGATAGTGTGAAATGACAAAAATGGGTCTCAGCCTTAAATTTAACAAATATGCCAAATTTAAATACATCATATGCAGTGATCATTTTAAAGAGCAGGATTTTAGTGAAACTGGTGAGCAAAGAAGAAGATTGCGGCCAGCTGCTATTCCATGCTGTAAAAGTTCTGTGGAAGTTCGGATTGTTTCCACTACACCAAACAGTAAATGTGATACAGCTCCAGTTGCTGTATTGATGAACAATACATATAACAATCATGAGATCAACTGAAGTTTAAATAGGTAAAATTTAAGCGCAAAATATTTAATCTAAATGTGTCAACAATGACTAAAACTTGTGTCCTTAATCTATATAATGTTTTAGAGAAACAGATGTTGTTGATTCAAATCAAAGCGACCAAGTTACATTCAGTGATGTACAAAAAGAAGAATGTCTTTTAAACAATGATGTTTCATCTGATGGTGCTCCAAGAAGTGTTTATAACGAAGTGCCATTGGTTAGCAGTTCTCACAATGCTGGTCTAAATGAAGATACTACTCAGAAGTCAATCAATCATAAGAGGTATGTTTAATATTTTTTATGAATATTGAGTCTTGCTTTAAAGTAGATTTTTTGTTGATCAATTCAACTCATCATCATCATCCTAGCATTTTTTCCAGTTGCATCCAAGACTTGGAGCCAGGGGTCCGCTTACTAGTCTAACCCGATGTGACAGAATATTTACTTTTACATGGAGCGACTGCCGCCTGACCTCTGCAACCTAAAGGGATAGCTATATTCCATGGTTTAGACCAGTGTCAGGATATTTGAGGGTTCTGACTCCCCGTAGCGACTGTCAAAGATCTTCATGACAGCCGGGACCGACGGCTTAACATGCTCTCTGAGGCACAGGGCAAGCGATAATTAACAATTTAATATGCACTTAACTTCGAAAAGTCATTGGTGCATGCCGTTGATTCGAACCCGATACCCTCTGCATGGCAGTAGCCTAGTGGAGACTAGGCTATCGCTGCCACTATCAAAAGACAGTCGTCATCGTGCTACTGTCAAATATCTTCATGACAGCTGGGATCCACATCTTAACATGCCTTCTGAAGCACAGGGTAAGCAATAACTAACTAATTAATATGCACAATATCACATACATAACTTCGAAACATCCTACAGAACTTCGAAAAGTCATTAGTGCAAGCCTGGATTCGAACGCAAGACCCTCTGCGTAGCAGTCTGTTGGTCTCTCCACTAGGCTATTGCTGCATCTTTTTATCAATTCAATATATAGCTATAAATAAATTTGCTGTGCCCTAACGGGGTTTCATGTTTTAACTAAATGTAATATTGTAAGAGCTTTGTAACACAAGAAAGCAATAAAGCATTTTTATTTGAATTTTGATTATAGGAAAAGACAATTTGAGGACAAAAATGCAAGTGAAAGAATAAGAATCAGTGATGGAAAAAGAACAAACTTTTTTTTTCGACAAGACTTCTCTTCTCAATCTGCGTGGCATAAGTTTATTTGGTATGTCACAATAAACCGGCGTGGTAAAGCAACAGCCCTAAGGAATATAATTAGAAAAAAGAAGAAATTGAATAATTTGAAAGAAGCAATTGTCTCTCTGAAAGAACAAGATGAATTTACTGCTGCACAGTATTTGCAGGTTTCTATATCAGCTATGTAATCATTTATGACCCTGAATTTAGCAGATAGCAGACAAAATAAAATTTCAGATAGGGATATCTACAAGCAAAATTAAGTTCTTCAGGTTTACCAAATTGGAAATCGTTTGTCGATTTACCTACAGGTGATAATAAGCTAATTATTGGATTTTATAAGATAAAATAATTTTAAATTAAATATTAAATTTTAGGAAACTCACAGTTTTTCCTATTGCTTCATAAATCTGAAACTTTCAAATTTAGTTTATTTTTGGATTCAAATAAGGTGATTTCAGTTATTTTCTTTAATTTTGGCCTAGTGCGTTATGACGTATACCTGCGTGTAAAGTTATTATTATTAATAAACGAAAGAAGTCATATTTTCGTCTTTAAGAGATCTTAAGACGATATTTTTTAAATTTAAAATTTGTGTCTAATCGTTACATATCCTTCCCTTTTAATTTTTTTGAAATTTTGTTGGCGGATATCAAAGTTAAAATAATTAAAATTAAAATCAGAAAATGTAGTCTTCATTTTTTTTAAATCTATGCATGATATATCCCGTATATTTTATTTTCTCATTTATTTATTCTCAATAAATATTACTAAATAAATAAGAAAATAAAAAGTCCGAGATATATCAAGTTTAGATTTTTTTTTAATTAAGACTTTTTTTATTTTGATTTTAATTATTTTAACTTAGATATCCGCCAGCAAAATTTATTTTATCTGCTATCTGCTAAATTCAGGGTCATAATAATGTTGATGGTCAGGTATACATTTTTAGAACTGTTTGTAAAAAAAAATATCAGAATTAAGAAAATGAATTAACTTTCAGTAAATTTAAACCAATGAATGAAATGAGATTTTTACACTATTAATGTAGTAGGTAAAAATTAATTGTTTTAAAGCTAATGATTTTTTAGAAAAGTCAAATATCACATGTTATGATGTATTGTTATATTAGGTTTTCTAATTTCTCGACAAAGAGTTCCCGGAAATTCTCGAACATTCGAGAAATATATAAATAAATAAGATAATTAATTAAATTAATGGTAGAACTACTCATGTATTAATGTTTTTTTTCGAACGCCCGAATTTTTTTTTTCGTAGTATTTCGGTTATTATCACTTATTTTTTGTATAACTGCAAACATTTTGCAAAACCGACATGAACATTGAATTTATTCTTTAGGTATTTATTCTGGAGTTATCTTTTCCGTACCTACTTGGATGAATTATTAAAATGGATTAAATAAATGGATTTTACCTCTAGCTATGGTTTGGTTTTATTCCCATATTCCTTTTATTTCAGGACTTACCTCCACACGTACAAGAACTGATTTCACGAATGAAAAATCGAAAGACAACGCAAGCATTTCCCAGCCGCTTGAAAAATTTTGCTCGCACACTTCATTTCCACTCACCTGCTGCATACAATGTACTTCGAAAAAGATTTCTAAATTGTTTGCCTGCTCCTCGAACTCTTAACAACTGGATCTGTACAAAACAGTATAAACCCGGAATTTCCGATGATGTAGCCAGACATATTTCTACTATTGTAGAACAACAATAAAAAAAGGGTACCTACAAATCTTGTTTTCAATCTAACTTTTGATGAGATGCACATCAAAAGACATCGAGAGTGGGATAGAAATACCCACTCTTGGAAAGGTTTAGTTGATTTGGGAGGTCAACTACAAGAATATGAAAATAATGGCGAGTTAAAAATTGCTAGTAAGGTTTTAGTTTTTATGCTAGTAAGCATAAACGGCAGATTTAAAGCTCCCGTAGCCCATTATCTCATTAATTCTTTGAGTGGCGTAGAAAAATCGATACTTATAAGTGACCTGCTCATAAAATTGTATGAAAACAATATAAATGTTGTAAGTTTAAGTTTTGATGGCGACAAAGCTCACATAACTGCTTGTGAAGCTTTAGGCGCACACCTTAATTACGGGCAGAGACATAACTTTTAACCCTTTTTTGACCACCCCAGTGACTCTCAGCCTGTATACATTTTCTATGACCCGTGTCATTGTTTGAAACTAGTCAGAAATTATTTTGCCACTAAAGGCCCAATTATATACAACGGCACTTCTTACATTGATTGGAAATACATTAAGTTTTTAAACGATAAGCAATTAAATGAAAAACTGCACTGCGCGTGTAAGATAAAAAAACAGACACGTGGACTTCCACAGGGAAAAAATGAAAGTCTTTTTGGCAGCACAGGTATTAAGTAACAGCGCCGCAAGTGCTTTGAACTTTTTAGGATTCGATTTAAAAGTCAACGAATTCTTTGGTGCTTCCCACACAGCTAAATTTTGTAAAATTATTAACGACAGTTTTGATCTCTTAAATGTAAGAAATAAATTTTGTAAAACGCCAGGCCACTTAAACGTTAACAAATCGAATATTGAAGATATTAAAATAAAAATTGACGAATACATTAAATATATTGAAATGCTTGAAATCGAAATACCAGTTAAAGGTTCCGAAGGAAACAATTTTCCCCGTAACGTCAGAAAGTCCGTTCTAGAGAGCACATCGGTTAGTACTGGATTTCTTGGGTTTATAATATGTTTGACTAATTTATATAACTTATCAAAATATTTAATAGATAATCATTTTGTTGACTATTTTTTAAGTTACGAGATCTCGCAAGATCACGTGGAGATGTTTTTCTCCAAAATCTGGCGTATGAATGGATTTTGTAATAATCCTACATCAACGCAATACTTATCCGCCTATAAAAAATTGCTTTGCAACAATTTTTATCTATAGATGTATCTCAGTCTGCTAATTGTATCCCTTTAGATGATACAATACTTATGAGCCAAGACTACTCGATAGAAGATACCAAAAGTACTGTAAATCAAAACAATATTAATATGCCAGAGAGTATAAGTGCGCCGGAAATTAAAGACTTGATTGGTAAAAATTACATTCTTATTTGGGAACATGATTATAGTCTATCTATGTCTTCAGAGTATTCTGAAGAAATAATTAAGCACATATCTGGTTACATAGTAAAAATTTAAAAAAATAAAATACATTGTGCGAAATGCCGCGATATTTTGGATGGACCAAAAATTTATAATTTGGAAACGAATTCAGGTAATATTGCAAATAACTCGGACAATAAATCAAAACTAACTTTAATAAAAAATCGTGGAGGTTTACATTTCGCATCTGAAGACGTTATTTGCATTTGCAAAATCACAGAAAAAGCAATAAGGCAATGTAACGATTTATTAAAAAGAAATGTTAACAAATTTTTAGTAAATGAAACATTAAAATCTTTACCGCCCTGCATTTTAGATGATGAAGACCATTTTTTAGAACAAGAGCCTCTCCATGATCATCGTTATCAATTAATTTTACAAATCATACAAAAATACATCGATCTCCGATTAAAACATGAGTGTGATGTACAAAACGACGCAATCCGAAGAGTTAGAATGATGAACAATAAATTAACCATATTTCAGGGTCAATAATTATTAATCATACACTGCGTTTTCATACGTTAAGATAAATAATTAAAAATTAATTTATACTGTATCAGCTGTGCCCGCGATGTCGTTCGCGTGAATGTTGGGATTAAAATAGTACCTAATATAGATAATACATTGCACTAATAGCGCAGTGGTTGATGCGGCCGCCGTTTAGCCCTCACCCAATCTCTGCCCTCACCGAGTGTTGTGGGTTGGATTCTCATCCTATTTGGGTGTATGGGAGCTACTCGTTCCTACATGACCTTTTTCTAATTTTCATTGTGCAATTTTGTCCGCGTGATTACAATGCATAACCATGCCAAATTTCAGCTCTCTAGTCTCTAGTGCTTATAGTTTTCGCGTAAAACCGCGGACAGACAGACTTGCCGGAACTACAAGAGTTCCTTGTAGTTTACAACGGAACCCTAAAAAATAGGGAGCCCAAAATAAATTAGACAAAATCGATTAAATAAGCTATTTTCAGCCCACCTGAAAAAAATCGAATTTCTCGACTTATCGGCTCTTATTTTCTCGTCCAGAGTTAGGCCAAATTTCCCGAAAATTCTCGCTTCGAGAAATCTCGAACAGAAACCATTTGTAATTAAACATATTATTATTGTCTTTTTGTAAAAGAACGCTCGATTTTTTTTTATTCTGGAGTTATCAATAATTGAGTAGGTAATTCTACTATTGTAGAACAACAATCAAAAAAGGGTACGAAGGGTAAAAATAAAGCTCATTTTTATCAAGTCCATGTTGAAAAAGATAATTATTTTATAAAAGAAATGTTGTTAAAAGTAGATACATTCTTTCCTATTTTCAAAGAAGCTTTGTTTGAAAATATGTTTTTTTTCAATAGTTGAATAGTGAACAATTTTAAACAAAATAAAACCTTTTTTACTTATTGTATTATTTACAATATCATCTTTTATGAGTACACATATCATACAACATTGTTATTTATTTTTATTTGCTATTAGTACCGTCTTTAAAATGACATAACATAATACATATGAAAATGATTTGGTTGCTAAAGTTACATAGAAATGATATAATAATAATTATTTACAAGAATATTGCTACATAGATGGTTGTCTTAAAACTAGATATGTACATCATGTTCTGCTTAAATTGGGCATGCAAATGTTAATAGAAAATACAAGTTGATAAAGGCACATACATTTACATAATCTCTCTATTAGCCATTTTACAGATTAAGTTCATTTTTTAATATTAAATAAGTTTTTGTTGGTTCTTCAAGTCTTTCTTTGGCTCGCCAACTTTTGATCTAATTTCAATAAAACACCTGGAATTTGAGACCTTCCTTACAAGGAATATCTGACGGCCGGTTGGCGTAGAGGGAGTGTAAGCGACTGCTATGTCGATGGTCGCGGGTTCGATTTCCGCTCAAGTCAAACATTTGTGTCCATGAACATGGATGTTTGTCTTGGTCTGGGTGTTTCTATGTATAATGTGTATGTATTTACAAAAAAAAGTATATATGTATGTTTATCCATTATCTAGTACCCATAGTACAAGCTCTGCTTAGTTTGGGACTAGATGGTGTTGTGTGAATGTGGTAGAATATTATTATTATATTATTATTATTTCCTTTATTCAGCATTAATCAAATTTTAGTTACATTTTTAAATACATAATTTACAAAAAAATACATTTATTATTATTATTATGAAACCACTGTCTGCCATAATGCTATCCCCAGAAGTACAAATATCAAAAAGCTTGCTACATTCTCCTAATGTTGTGTGCTTGAAGGCATGTCAAGAAGCTCTTCTTGAGGTAGCGGTTTACCAATATATCTGCTCTAGCCTCGTCGTTTTCAGAAATTGGTTGTATGTTCCATGGAAAACCTGATGATACAGCACCTTTCATCAAGAATCTATGTTGGTGTTTGACTCCTAGAACAATTTGTGATTTGTATCATTACAAATTAAATAAGCAGGTATGATTACACTGTGTAAGAATTATTGGAAAATATTTATAAGCAGCTTACGTGTGTGTTTAGTTAACATTTCATAATCACTTTCTACAAAGTGTTTACCACATAACCTCGAACTTCTTGTTGGAATTAATTTTTCACGACGGATAGCTTTTAACCAAAGCCTCCAAATTTGTATATCCTTCGGTATTTGGTGCGTTTCAACTTCAGAGCATTTGGAAACAATACAGCGCGTCATTCTAACTGTTTAATGTTTTCTAAATTTGACCATAGTACAAATTCAATGTTTGGTTGTTTGGGGACACAACCATTTGACAGTTGCTAACCCCACAGTAGAAAAGAAAAAGAATGTAGAGCATGCGTTGTTAAAGAGAGATGCAGGGGGCCTCTAATATTGCGTTCTCCCTCCCACCGGCGGACACGACACAGTATTGAGTTAGGTACTATTCTGCCACTCTATTCTAATATCTCTATGGTCATAACTCAATGTGTTGTGTCATAATTTGTTGATCATGATCATTGTTGTTGCGAGTCGGGATTGTTGTGAAAATTATAATATGTGCTAGCAATATTAATGCATGAAAAATAGGCTTTTAACCCTGAGTCCTGAGTTATTTTATCGTGTGTGTTTCATACTAGGTCTTCATCTATATAAAGCATTGTCTCGTTATTGCGGCGACTGCGTTTCGAATATTCTTGGGTATTACTATTATTAATGTTTTGATCATGGAATATTTTAGTGGATCCAAAAAGCTTCTAGCTTTTATAGCCGAAGACTGGAAACTATTATTATTCTTAACTATTTTATTTGCTTTGTATTTTTACTACACAAGCACTTTCGATTTTTTCGAAAAGAAAGGCATTCCATATAAGAAACCCGTAATATTATTGGGCAACCTAGGCCCTAGAATAAGAGGAACCAAATCTTTTCACGAATTTCAATTGGATGCTTACAATTACTTCAAAGGAAAACGCTATGGAGGTAAAATATTTTGTAATTTTTTATTTGTTTTAATAAAACTAATGAATGTTTAATAAATTAGTCTTGTGCATTCAATTATAGGATAAACAGGTCAGGCTATGAATAATGTAACCTTGCATACCGTTTTGGGTTGGCATACCTAGTCCAAACCTTTAAATTATGAATTTTGAGAAAACTAATAGGTACAGCCAAGGCTGAAAATAAACTTTAAACTAAGTATTGCAGTCCTAATTTGGTAATAAGGGCGCTGAGCTATGGGCGATGGCTTTATATTTAGTCCTATGTACCTTCACTTTAAAAATAATTCTGCTGTTAAAAATTGTCTTTGTGGATATTCTTTTTAATATATTTGATGTTTTTTTAATATAATTGCATTGCACAGGTCTTTTTGAAGGAAGAAGGCCACTTTTAACTCTCATGGAT
Source organism: Euclidia mi (assembly GCA_944739405.2). NCBI lineage: Eukaryota > Metazoa > Arthropoda > Insecta > Lepidoptera > Erebidae > Euclidia > Euclidia mi. The sequence goes on along the minus strand of OX123190.2, from coordinate 38,873,950 downwards.
CCAGATTTGATAAAGGCTGTAACAATTCGTGATTTTGATCACTTCACTGATCGAATCACATTAAATGCTACTGAACCAAGATTTTGGAGCAGGTCTCTTCTTAACTTGAAGGTATTGTATGCTGAAAGAATATTTGCTTTTAATTTCACTTGGATCTTTATTTTTACTATCAATTACTTTAAAAATATGTACTAGACTTATTATGTTTCTATCTGGCCATATGCTATTACTAAAGAGTCACTTGCATAAGACAATGAACTCCATTTTCATCTCTGCATGTTGGGTCTTGCTTAAAATATTTTAAATACCTCCTTTAAAATGCACCGATAACTATTTATTTTCTTTTATCAGGGAGCAGAATGGAAAGGTGTTAGAAGTACTCTAACCCCAGTATTTAGTTCATCTCGTCTGAGAAACATGTTACCACTCATTGAATTGTGCTCTGATCAAATGGTGGAGTTCTTAAAACAATATGGTATGTATGGTATGCTACTTCTTATATTGTTCTATACATTTCAACAAGCTATCAAATATTTTACACTAGAGGATGCCCGCAGTTACACCCGCGTTATTTTAGGCTGCTCCGCTCTCGTCGCTCATAGCGCGATGTTATATAGCCTACTTCCAGGCTTCCTTTCCTTTACAGGCTAACTCAATAAATGGGCTATCTAACACTAAAAGAATTGTTCAAATCGGACCAGTAGCTCCTGAGATTAGCGCATTCAACCAACCAATCAAACTCTTCAGCTTTATATATTAGTGTAAGATTTTTCATACTAACGAATTGTTTCCTTATCACTACTGTTTACTAAATATTGTATGTGAAACGGAGATTATAATAATTCTTATGAAGAAGATAATTATATATAACCTATAGAAGATAACCTTTAGGTGATGATTAGTCACATTAGCATGCTTACAGATCACAAAATTTAAAAGCTGTTGTCATTGTGCAGATCCAGTTATTAGTAACATAATTATTTCACCCACAAATTATGGTAGGTATCTACTTTAACCGCCTTGGTGTTATAGCACACATCTGCTGAAAATACGGTGCCAATACGTCAGTAACGTACGTCGCACCAAACCTGCCGAAAAATCGCATTATGCGATGGCGGCGGCAAACTTTCAGTCGTGTACAGCGTCGGGTGATGTGTCACTTCCTATGCAAAATACATTCAATGGGTTTAGGACGATATAGTTTCTTGAAAGTAGCAGTGAGGTATCTACGGGGGCAGCTTCATGGGGGTGCCAAAATCATGTCATGATATTGAGCGAAAAAATCGAACTTGTAGGAAAACTGTCGGGGCACCATTATCAAGATCTGTCCCGGATCGAAATAAACGTCGCCACGCCGAACGTAATTTCGGCTTATGTGACATACGGTTCTTGTAAAACACTGCGAGCGTATTCAACGGAACTTTTGGAGCCGCCGCTATTGTGTCGCGACACTTGAGGCACACCATCGGTCCCGTTGTCATGAAGATCTTTGACTGTCGTTATGGCGAATCACAACATTCTTAAATATCGCTATCTCTCTAGGTTGCGAAGGTTAGACGGCAGTCGCTGAGTCTAAGCCATCAAATGTAGCTATATCTCTTGGTTGCGAACGTCTCTTTGGAAAAGCTAATAGTCTCTCAAATCTATGTATAGTTAGACTAGTACGCGAACCTTGGGCTAATAGGCGCAGCTCTTGATTGTAACTGGGAAAAACGCTATTAACGCTACGTCGATGATGATGATAAATTTTGAGTAGGTACCTACATACCAATCCAAATTTTTTTAGTTGCCTGAACTACCTATATCGAAATGAGCATGATATACGGCTACATAACGCGAGAACCCATTATGTTATGTATAGCTTCATATAACGTACCTACTCTTTAATGTATTGAAATTTTGATTTTATTACATTTCTTCATGATAGGTACTTAAACAAATGAATGAACTAAAATTAGCAAAAACAAACAACTTTATCATGCAGTAGGTTACAAATAATAGTGTTCATAGTTGCATATTGGATATATTAATTGTACAAGTAATTACTATGATAACAAATCAGGGCACTGGATCAACTGGGTTCATACCCTGTTCTCCAATAAATTATCTTAAAATTATATATTTTAGATTCTGATCGTAACAATAGACACGTAATTTCATATACTGTGTGCGTTCGCGCAGCGGAATGTTGTTGAATTTAAAGATTTTAATTATGCAGACATTTAGTGTATGACGTCGTATAATTGTGTATGGTAAAAAAAAATTGTGCATGCAGCCATTGTGGAGAAATTCACCAAAAACTGATTCCGCTGGGCGAACGTTGTCCTGGCGGAACTTTTTTCAATCCATTGACTTTAGAAGAAAAGAGATGGGTCCAAAAATAAGTGTGTATTTGTGTGTAATTGTGTATGTATGAATAAAATTAGTGCATGCATAAACTTCGGAGAATTTCAAGTTTCCGCTACGCGAACGTTTGGCCATTAGCTAGTTTTCATATAAAGCGCTTACATAGAGAGCTGCAGATTTTTACATACGTTGTTTTGAATTTGTTTATATTTGTTTAAAAAACAGATTTAGAAAAAATCGTAGGACTTAAAAGATAAAAATATAAACGTAAAATATGCTTATTAGGTCTTAGTTCTTAAAGTATGCTCTTTGGGGTCTAGATTTTCACGTTTATACAAACCTTGTAAGTATCTGCAACATGTTGCCAAGTATCAATGATGTTCCGTTAGTAATTAAAGAGTTACTAGGACAATTTACCATGAATAGATCACTGTTTACAAAGCAGTCAAATATCACGACGTTCTAAAGGAATTGCATGGTAAAATGTATGCCAATAATTAGTGTATTCATTCAAATATTCACATGCAAAATTTCATGTCATTAAATTCAGTAATTAAAGAAAAACAATTATAATACTGACAAAGCATCGAAAACCTACATAACCCGACCAAGTTCGAATGGCTACAAAAAAGCGGCCGTGCCATATATCTAAAAAACGTTCTTAACCTTCCAATACAGTATTTATTAATATGGTACAGTTGCGTACACAAGCGTTAGGCAAAAATAAACCAATTGCATTTCTTGAATGAAAAATATATTTTTAATAATAACGCCACTATCTACGATAAAAATAAACTTCAATTAACAAGTACTTCTTCTACTTGAAATCAGGATGGCTAACAATCGGTACACTTTTAAACAAAAGGCTCGAGAATTTTTACTGAGCAAAATGGCAGAATAAATGCATATTTACTGTATTATTAACTTATATCATTGACATTTTAGTACATATATATCGATGACTTATAAATTATTATGTATATATTTATTTTATAATTATTGCAAGTAGTTATTCATATATAATATATGTATTTGTACTTATATATACTTTATACATGTATACATATAATATGTATATATTTAAATATATATCTATAGTTTAAGTAGTTATTATGTAATATAATTAGTAATTATTGTGTAAATAATTAAAATATAATAATCATCATGCACCTACCAACAATTATCTCTGCACCACCCTAGGTTGACTGGTAGAGAATGCCTAAGGCATAGATAAATATAATACTTTACAGTACAGATGCCGCAAGTCGTCCATAAAAATTGGCCACGTTAGATCCTTAATATTAGACCTTTATTTTTATAAGTACTTGTTAATACCGTAAATAATACAACAGATGGCGCTAGCGACGAAAAAATGGGAGTCGATGGTAGCGACATCTTACGTCTCATTTTGTAAGCAATGTTATTTTAAATTAAAAAGAAGAGATGGCGCTATAATAAAAAAAGCATTCTGTCTGAAATGTAGAAATATTATGATATTTCACCTTGTCACCCAAGTGTGCCTCATTTCAAGGTTATAACACGATCAACCGATCTAGTAGGTACCTATTTTACGTATGTAGCGTTATAACATCTAGCGATATTTTTATGACTTCGTGTCTTTCCGTTCAAAATTTGGAATGCACTTTGTACACTGTTCCATAAAGCTGATATTTGACATACTTACGTAAGTTTGGTGGCTATGTTACGGTAACATTGAAATGGTGCAGTGATGAATGACCTTGTGAATGCACCTTGGTCTGATGATGAAGCCGGGAAGATGGTTACAGGAACTTCTAAACTACATATTATGATAAACTAGTAGTGTTTGGGCTCGTTTGAATGAACTTGACAAAACCTATGACCTTATGAGGTTGCCTTGGTCTGCTCGTTTGACAAGACTTGACAAAACCTATAACCTTGTGAGGTTGCCTTGGTCTGATGATGAAGCCGGAAGGTGGTCACAGGAACTCCTAAACTACACATGATAAACTTGTCGTGTTTGGGCTCGTTTGACAAGACTTGACAAAACCTATGACCTTGTGTGGTTGCCTTGGTCTGATGATGAAGCCGGAAGGTGGTCACAGGAACTCCTAAACTACACATGATAAACTAGTAGTGTTTGGGCTAGTTTGAATAGACTTGACAAAACCTATGACCTTGTGAGGTTGCCTTGGTCTGATGATGAAGCCGGAAGGTGGTCACAGGAACTCCTAAACTACACATGATAAACTAGTCGTGTTTGGGCTCGTTTGACAAGACTTGACAAAACCTACGACCTTGTGAGGTTGCCTAGGTCTGATGATGAAGCCGGAAGGTGGTCACAGGAACTCCTAAACTACACATAATAAACTAGTCGTGTTTGGGCTCGTTTGACAAGACTTGACAAAACCTATGACCTTGTGAGGTTGCCTTGGTCTGATGATGAAGCCGGAAGGTGGTCACAGGAACTCCTAAACTACACATGATAAACTAGTCGTGTTTGGGCTCGTTTGACAAGACTTGACAAAACCTATGACCTTGTGAGGTTGCCTTGGTCTGATGATGAAGCCGGAAGGTGGTCACAGGAACTCCTAAACTACACATGATAAACTAGTCGTGTTTGGGCTCGTTTGAATAGATTTGACAAAACCTATGACCTTGTGAGGCTGCCTTGGTCTGATGATGAAGCCAGAAGTTGGTCACAGGAACTCCTAAACTACACGTGATAAACTAGTCGTGTTTGGGCTCGTTTGACAAGACTTGATAAAACCGACAAAACCTATGACTTTGTGAGGTTGCCTTGGTCTGATGATAAGCCGGCAGGTGGTCACAGAAACTCCTAAACGACACATGAGAAACTAGTAGTGTTTGGGCTAGTTTGAATAGACTTGACAAAACCTATGACCTTGTGAGGTTGCCTTGGTCTGATGGTCGGTGGTCCCAGGGTCTGTGGTGCATGCTACAGATAATGTAATAGGTACATTACTATACTAGGTGGTGCTTTCCTTTGAGTTCTGCTTCGTGAAAATTGTTATTCTTTATTTGTATTATTATATTCTTAATTAAATTGGTATTCAGGCGAAATTAATGTTACCTAAATGGCGAACCCCTGGCGAAGCGAACGTCGAGATTGCAAAAGGGGAATAGGTAGGTAACTATTAAAATGTAGAAATGAAACAACAGTTAATTTTATTTTTTTATTTATGAAACCATGATACCTCGTGAACTAACAAAAAATCTTGCAAAAACGTTGGAATTTTTTCTCTTCAACTTTCACGGGAACGAAGTCGCGCGCAAAAGCTAGTCATTACAATTGGTTTATTAATTCGGCCTTACAAGCAAGTTATGCAAACGTGCAAGTTAGTTATTTAGATAATTAACTCAAATCCAGATGTTGGCAAATTAATATTTTTAAATTGATAAATTAGGTCGTTTTTTATTCCTCCATTAAAGTGGATAAACAGAATTAGATAAAAAACTAAATTTAACTATTATAAAATCATTTATTTTGTAGGATTCGTAATTTTGAAGCTGATTGTAACGATTTTTTTTTAAATACTTGCAACACTTTCAAAGTATTTCTTACTTGAATTAAACGTACGCGATCGCGTCTCGCGTTTTGCCGATCCACGATCGTAACGGAGTACTTTTACTTTCATGGGATATTATTCCTTACCGCCATACATTTACGGAACTTTGTCGCGCAAAACACTAAAATATTTGCAACACTTTCAAAGTATTTTTTACTTGAACGTACGCGAACACGTTTCGCGTATTACCGACTCCCAACCGTAACGTAGTAGGGTAAATACGCTAAATGTCGGTATCCTTACGGTTTTTCTGTTTTGGAATCGGTCTGGCACCATCAATTTGCAACGAAAGGATAGCTTCCGATGCGGTTTTGGATAGTTTGATAAATCTATTTCATGTTTATGGGCATAAGGTTGACATTTCTACTACAAGGAAAAAGGACTAAGGTTTATATGCGTCGAGAACGAAAAATCCCTAAAGTCGGCCATTCACGGGCCATGGTCGGTCGCGTTTTTCCCAAATATCGGCCGGGTATAGGATGTTTTAAATTAAGACGGATAAATATTATTAATATGATTTATTTTGGCAGGAGTCTCACTAAGTATACGTTATTCATCGTATTTGTGTAATAGTAGGTAAAGTATTTTTTTATTTGCACTTAAATAACGTTAGGTAAGTATTACAATATATAACAAAGTAAACATCAAAATAATTATAATTAGTTCTGGATATCTTTTCAAAAATAATTCATACCATTTTTGGCCCAGAGTATCATTATTGAATATATTTATATTTTTAAGCTACGTAATTAACATGGGTTAAGGTAGCAAGTTCCAAAGAGCAATTTATATCTTATATTCCCATACCATAATAAGCTACCATAAATGTTTTCAATAATATCAACTCCTACATTTAAACTTAACTCTTTATATTATAAATAAATAAACGTATAATAAATATTTAATTTTGAGAAAATAAGAAAAGTAATCAGCCTGTATAGTTGGGCTCGAATTCGAGGCTGGTCGACATTACGATCTTTAATGTTTCTAAAGCCAGCCTCTATTTTGTGTACATTATTTCTCGAGATTCAACTAATATCACCCCGGCCGGTATTTGGCGATTAAACGTAAAATAGATTTATTTGCCTATATGCGTTGCAAATTCTCTTATTAAGGCAATGGAATTAGTACAATTGGAAATTATAAAACAGACTACATTTACTTTTAGTCGGCCACGGCCGAGAATCCGGTTTTAATTCAAAATTGGTATTCTATTGGCGGCCTCCTATTTTCCCTTAAAACAATACGTTAAACATTGAAAAATCTATCTCAAAATATAGTAAAAATCACTAATTACTAATAATAATGCTTAAAACAATAAAAAAGGAATGTCTGACCGTTCTAATATCAATCCCCGAAGTGTGGGTATTCACAGCAAGTAAGGTACTTTAAATATGAAATTGACGCTTCGACGGCGCAATCGCTACTGACGCTCAGTGTGCGAAGAGTGTGTAACGTAATCGGAAAGTAACGGTTGTACATATAGATTATGAACTAAGATTGTAATTCGAGTGGCAAATTTGTAACTTCAATACGTTTTAAATGAACGCAAGCCGAAAATGTGCAAACGGCCGAAGTTTGGGGAGGGGCCGACGTATGGCGTATTTACCCTACAGATACTTTTATGAAATAATATTCCTTACTGCCATACATTTACGGAACTTTATCGCACAAAACACTAAAATACTTGAAAGTATTTTGAGTACTCAGGAATATAAAAATTGCAAGGTTTTGCGCGACAAAGTTCCTTAAATATATGGTAGTAAGGAATAAATTGTCCGTGTGATGACGGATTAAGAATACGGATTGTCACCACCCCATATCATCCCATGGGTGTCGTAAGAGTCGACAGAGGGAGCATGTTATGCAGAGAACAGCACTTTAAGAGAAGGAAAACTTGATACAAGCCCTATACCAACCCGTTTGGCCAGCGTGGTATAGTAGGCCAGTTCCTCCTTTCAAAGGAGAGGCCTAGTCCAGCAGTGGACTTTTTAAGGCTGATGATGATGAAGGAATAAATTTCCATGAAAGTATTTAGAAAAGTCAATTACCAAATTTTGCGATAAACATCCTTACTCATATTAAGATAAGGTTTATTTTTCAATACAAACTTGTATTACCAGGGCGTCACACGAAGTTTTCTATACTCGAGTGCCCAAAAACTTGCAAGTATATTGATACCTGGTTTTCGACCCTGGTATTTTTATAGAGACGCACTTGGTGTACTTGGTACGCGATTTTGCAATTGTGCGACTCATGAAGTCATGACTATCGGCATAGATAAATTTAATACTATACCTATCGGGAACCAAGCGAATGAGTTCTAGACTTCTAGAGAAGTCGGCTATCAAAGTTTAAAAATGCGTTTTGTTTTTTTCATTAGCTTGATTTACAACATACTCAACATCAACTGTTTATTAGTTGCTATTGTCTGTTCAAGATACCTACGAAAAAAATAAAAGGTAAAAAATATACAGTATCATTAATGAATTGAAGGGACAGGCGTATTTTTGTAAAACTAACTGCATCTTTCGCTTGGAGTATTTAACTTAAATCTACTTTTGTTGCGAAGGCGACATTAAAAGAACCATTTTATGGTTTGTTTACATTTTATTTTTTCGTATCTTGAACAGACTATAGGTAGGTACCTTTAAATGTAAGACGCATATTGATTAACATAATTTATGAAAATTTATTATATAATACTACTACAAACACAGTAAGTTGTTATTATGTATAAAATTTAAATTACACTACTTTTACGTACTTAAATGTAAAAACAAAACGCAATCGCTCGACTAGGTACCTATACAGGTACTTTTTAAAATAAATGCTCATGGCCGTTCATTGATTAACATAATATCTTACTTTTTCAAATATTTGATGTTTATTTAATAAATATTTATTTATTTTACCATCTACAGATTAAACCAAATTAAATAAAAATAATATATACGTAAAAGCGCCATCTATGAATGCCGAGTAAAAGTTAACTCATTGTAACGTTTTACTACAAGCTAGTACGTATTTTGGCCACCAGAGCAATGAAGTGCACATCATATTTTTCAAAAATATTCATATTCAATTAAATGTTTCATTTTTTTTATTCAATCGTAATAAAGGGATTTTTTAATTAATAAATATCATATTTTAGAACTTTATTTTCTTATTCATCATTTATGCATAAAAGTCATCAATAACAATCGATACTAGTAAAGCCATCTGTTGAGAGAGTTAAGAATGACGGAAAACGTTCTAAGGAATGAGACCCCATGCCTAAGGCATTAAGTTCACCTATTGTACCACATTGTTTGTGTTGTGCAAAAAAGTTAAATAAATAAGAAAAAATACTTCTCTATTTAAATATCCGTGTGCAAAAATATTTTTAATTACATATAATACTTAATTATGTAATTATAATAACGTTAACAAACGCTTGCAACGACAGCAATGGACTTAAATGTGTTTTAACTAAAATAGGTTTAATAAACATATTGCCCTCTCTTTTCTTCAAGGATGGAAGTACCGTTTCAAGCGGGAAGCCGCCTATCGCTCGTTGCGCGCAGCGCGTTGTCTATTTTTTCACACTAGAATATTTTTGATCAATTCATAACTACAATACTTAGACTATTTAACCAAATAACTAGCGTACCGCTTCGAACAAAATAATTCTGCATTTTTTGGTGGGGTGCGGGGGAACATGCTCACATACATAAGTCACTACCAGTACAACGGTATACATCAATAAAAAAATCGATTCAAGAATTAGTTTTTTTTTTAAGTTATTACATTGTTTGATCCACTAAAGTTGCAAAGGGGAACGCTCGTGCATGCCTAGTCCATTGGTTAAATAATGTAATATGATAAATATTTACCTAAACAGTAGTACTTACATGTGCTAATTATTTAATTTCCCTGAGGGATCTATAAGTTAGAATCCTGGTCCGTGAAATCTTCAATAGAAATTAGCTGTATGAATTTTATATGTCTTAAATAATATATCTAGATTATATCTCAAGTCTCAAGCGAATACTTAAATAAAGTACCTACCTACGTAAATTTTTAGTACCTACTTTATGTCTTAGTCAAATACATTTAAAAAAGTAGGTGTACAGAAGTAAATGACCTATAAATTATATCGAAACAACAATTGTGTTATCACCTATACCAATTCAATACCGGTATTATACTGTAAATTTTGGGATGTTAGCTAAATATATTGCACGGTCGCTTTTTTGTAGCTATCCGAACTTCGTCGGGTTATGTAGGTTTTCGATGCTTCGTCAGTATTATAATTGTTTTTCTTTAATTACTGAATTTAATGACATGAAATTTTGCATGTGAATAGTTGAATGAATACACTAATTATTGGCATACATTTTACCATGCAATTCCTTGTGATCCTTCGTGATATTTGACTGCTTTGTAAACAGTGATCTATTCATGGTAAATTGTCCTATAACTCTTTAATTATTAACGGAACATAATTGATACTTGGCAACATGTTGCAGACACTTACAAGGTTTGTATAAACGTGAAAATCTAGACCCCAAAGTGCATACTTTAAGAACTAAGACCTAATAAGCGTATTTTACGTTTATATTTTTATCTTTTAAGTCCTACGATTTTTTCTAAATCTGTTTTTTAAACAAATATAAACAAATTCAAAACAACGTATGTAAAAATCTACAGCTCTCTATGTAAGCGCTTTATATGAAAACTAGCTAATGGCTAAACGTTCGCGTAGCGGAAACTTGAATTTCTCCGAAGTTTATGCATGCACTCATTTTATTCATACATACACAATTACACGCAAATACACACTAATTTTTGGACCCATCTCTTTTCTTCTAAAGTCAATGGATTGAAAAAAGTTCCGGCAGGACAACGTTCGCCCAGCGGAATCAGTTTTTGGTGAATTTCTCCACAATGGCTGCGTGCACAATTTTTTTTTTTACCATACACAATTATACGACGTCATACACTAAATATCTGCATAATTAAAATCTTTAAATTCTACAGCATTCCGCTGCGCGAACGCACACTCATATACTTACTGATAGAATCTCGTATCAAGTGATTGAAAATACCTGCTAAGAAAGGTTACCAGTACTACATAATTATATATTAATATACTAGCAGCCCGCCCCGGCTTTGCACGGGTGGACATTTGCTTTCATAAATATCCAATGAATATCCAATAATCGAACGCATCAAGAAAGTCTCGTCCCGACGGAATATCGGTGTGCGAGCGGTGAATTTATTTTCTCACGCGTTATTTTAAAATTTTGCTACATCTTTTACGATATTCATTATACTGATATACTGTCAAAGACAATTTCTGTAAGCATTAAATACACAACATATCTAGCGTATTTAATTGGATAAGAAGTATTACTGCATTGCTTAAAATAGCTTCCAAAGTAAGCCATTATATTTTTATAGTTGCGTATTGATAAAAATGGTTACTGTGGATTTTCCTTAGGAGATAGACCTATGCTATCGCGGACTTTTTTGTAGGTAATAATGAGTACATTAATAATGTAGTACATTATTTTTCTTTATCATTAACAGTTTTAGCAGCGCACGCCACGAAACACATTTTCTGGGAATTTTTCTTACACCTTGGGTTACATTATTGATTTTTTTGTAGGGACGCCCATTATTTTCTAGAAATAAATATAGCCTATGTTACTCAGGGATAATGTCGCATTACAATGGTGAAATAATTTTTTTAAATCCGTCTATTACTGTTTTAGTTTATTCGTAACAAACATACAACAATACAAATCTTTCCTCTTTATAATATTAGTATAGACTAGCTGACCCAGCGAACTTCGTATCGCCTTTTAAAGAGTTTTTATTAAATTCCATTTTTCCAAGCCCCTTTTCCAAAGTTACCATTGACTTAGCGCTTAATCTATTATCATTTCAGAGTCTATAAATTATGAACAAACAAACATAGATTTTTATATAATATTGAATTCCCCATTCCTTAAAATATCGGAGACGATACCCATATCGACTTAAAAAAAAACCCGTCCGCCATCTTTGATTTCCTATCCGCCATCTTTGATCACGAAATAGATGTTGTATTTGGATTCACAATCCCTTAAATCATCAGAGACGATACCCATATTGATTTTTTAAATTTTTCCCATCCGCCATCTTGAATCACGAAATAGATGTTGTATTTGGATTCCCCATCCCTTGAAACATCGGAGACGATATCTACCCATATTGACTTTAAAAAGAAATTCCCATCCGCCATCTTTGATCACGAAATAGATGGTGTTTTTGAATTCCCCATTCCTTAAAATATGGGAGACGATACCCATATCGACTTAAAAAAAATCCCGTCCGCCATCTTTGATTTCCTATCCGCCATCTTTGTTCACGAAATAGATGCTGTATTTGGATTCTCCATCCCTTAAATCATCAGAGACGATACCCATATTGATTTTTTTTTTTTTTTCCATTCCGCCATCTTTGATTTCCCATCCGCCATCTTTGATCACGAAATAGATGTTGTATTTCGATTCCCCACCCCTTAAAATTTATGAAGGCGATACCCATGTTGATTTTTTAAATGTTCTCATCCGCCATTTTTGATTTCCCGTCCGCCATCTTGTATCACTAAATAAATTTCATATTATTAATCAGCGTCCCGAAAATCTCGAAAACGATACCCATATAGATTGTATCCTATTCGTTTAGCCTTTTTTTGCCTTGGACCCAACCCTCCCCCTTCTCGTTTGACCATTTTATTATTTTTGTCTGGCCCCTAAAAGTTGTGGCGTAATTTTATATAGCCTATAGCCTTTCGGATATCATAGGCAATAACAATTTTTAAAGTCTGACTGCTAGTTCCTGAGATTAGCCGACATTATGTTAGCCTTTTGCCCGGGCCCAAAGGGTCGAAGCGTTATGTTATATATAGCCTATAGTAGGCATGGGCGTTTTTGGATTATTACGCAAACCGATAAATATTTTTTTTTTGCCGTGTGGTTGACGGCATAGAATACAAGTGTCACCACCCCCTATCTTCCCGTGGGTGTCGTAAGAGGCGACTAAGGGATAACACGATGCAAATACCATCTTTGCGTAGAGACGGAAAACTCGACATCAAACCCTATGCGACTGCCTCGTTGGTCTCGCGGCATAAATGTGCGCGTGGGATCGGGAGGTCCCGGGTTCGATTCCTGGGTCGGGCAGTGTTATTGGGTTTTTCTGTCACGAAATTCTCAGTAGCAGCACGGAGTCTGGAAATGTGCCCGGTACGGCAATAGGCTCGCCCCTTATTACGTGGGACTAAAGTATATCTGGCGAAAAGTGGGTGTAGAAATACACCTCTGCCTACCCCTTCGGGGATAAGAGGCGTGACGATATGTATGTATGTATGTATAAATATCCGATTTCAGATTTTGAGATCGATTTCAAAAACCGATTTTAGAAATCGATTTCAGTAGCGGATGTTAGAGCGTAGCGTACGACAAACGTAAACAATCGAAATCTTTTTGTATTTTAGGAAAAAACTCTCCAAACATAAATTCCTAATAACTATTTGCAATTTAAAAAAAAAACATTAAATAGTTGCAATCTGAATTAGATATTATCGCCTCGATATTTAGTTTTATTTTATCTATTCAATCTGGAATTCATAAAACAGCCAAAATCCAAAACGATTCGCTTGCTTGGCGACAATAAAATTCGCTTCATCTCTTTCGCTCTTTCAACGGATCGGTGAGTTGGAAAGGAAGGGAAATGAAATTCGCTCTCTCTCATTCTAACTAACTGGTCGTTTGGTAGTGTGAAAGAGAACGAATGAATATGAAAACTATCGAATACGTAAGCTTTAGATTTACTTTGTAGTTTGGTTGCGCTTGCACCGTTTGGTTCGGATTTGTGTACTTTGCGTTATCGTGGTATTGTTTTGCGTTTTCTAAAATCGGTTTTTTCACATTGGAATATCGATCCGATACGATTTCTGACTGCAATCGGATTTCAGATTCGTTTTGATATATCGGTCTCATGCCTAGCCTATAGCCTTCCGGAATAACTGGGCTATCGTATACATAAAGAATTTTTCAGATCCGACCGGTAGTTCCTGAGATTAGCGCGTTCAAACAAACAAACAAACTAAACTCTTCCGCTTTATTATATTAGTATAGATTAAGATGTGAACTGTATTATATAAACTGCCTTGGCGTTGAGCATTAGAATATTTTGTTTATCTACGTCTTATTATACCGTTTTAGCAACAAAAATATTATCTATGACTGACAAAACCTCTCGTAACTCCAAGAGGTGCAAGACACGTGGCATAATTGATATGTCTAGAGAAAAGGATATTTTCTCCTATTTTAGTATCCTCAGTATTTTACTTTGTAAGTTTAGTACCCAATTAGCAGCTTATAAACCATGGAGGTTGTCATATGAAAAATTGTTGACACCTACTGAATCTTATCGAAAGTTGTAGATACAATAAGCGTCCTATAGGTACTACAATCAGGAATATTTCCTTATCAAACTCCTGAACATAATATGTAAATATCCTTTTTTTATTCGTTAACATGATTTTCTTCTTCGTAACCAGCCGATTACTAATCGCAGTTCTACTAGTGCTTACTAACTGCACTTGTCTTGAACTTCCCTGATGATTTACGTTAGCATGTCTGTCAAAAAAAGTTTACTAATATTTGCCATAATTTAAAATGCCATAATTTCATATGCCATACTGGTATTTGCCATAATTTCATTAGAAATAACGCTTCAGTTGTCATAATCGTGAAATGACATAAAATGACTTTCACTAATTCCATTGGTCATAATCGATCAAGTGTCATAATAATTTAAATCCATAAATGTATTTGCTATAATTTTCGTTTTCAATAATCTAAAACAACTTCAGTTTATTAAACTAGTGTGAAGAATGTGGACTAAGTTGACGCCTATATTTGGATTAAGCGTCAACAGAGAACCTATCCAAGTCGGATTGCACTGAGTCGGGGTGTTAACAATAATTAATTCAACTTCAGTTTATTGAACTAGTGTGAAAAATGTGGACTAAGTTGACGGAGCTCTGCTTCGCAGGGCTCCTATTTTTGGGTCAAGGGTCAAAAGAGAACCCTAACCTAACCTAGCCTATCCGAGTCGGATTGCACTGAATCGGGGTGTTAACGATAATTAATTTCGACCTAACAATATTATGTACAATTTTCATCATTATATCAAATTTTGATTATGTCAAGAGTCGATTATGAGATGTGTTACTTATGGAAACTAATCATTATGATATATGTTGTTATAGAAAGTCATTTTATGGCAAATAAAAGTTATTACTGTTGAGTTGTTAAGGCAAACGTTTAGTATAAATGATAATAGTGCAAATAAATATTATGATCGGGGATGATTATGGCAAACAATATAAGTGCAAATGAATTTATGGAAAACGAGAGAATACCGTCAAAAAAGAGATAGGGTCATTTCGCCTGTTCGCGTCCATCCCCCTATTCGCGTCCATTTTGCGGACCTCCCTTTAAAAATGCTCGGAAATAAGTATACTAACACACTAATAAAATGAAAAGTCAGTATCGCCAATACCTCGACGTATAAGAGACACGCACAAATAGACAAAAGTTCCGTGCGCCCAGCTTATCCTGTTTAAAAAAAAAAATTAATCTCGGTTGTTCAACAAAAGAGTGCAGATGCGCGGGATATAAATAAAAAAAATAGTGTGCAGCGGCGTGTTTGACGGTAAGTATTTTATTGTTTTATGTGAATTTTAGGATACATAGCTGGTTCTAGACATTAATAATGAAAAGACGAATAGTATGAATTAGCTTGTTTTTTTATAGTTAACAATTAAAATAAGGTGGACGCGAATTACAACACCGAATTTATAAAACTTCCACTTTGCGTCCACAATGGACGCGAACTCGTCTATTTATGATTTCTTTAGTTGTTTATTTTTATGTGATTAAAATATGAGAGAGAAATTGGGATTTTGTTTATTTTAACATTAATAGTATGCAATTGTAATGACCAATTTGCGTCCACATTATTATGATTGTAATAAAAGATACAATCGATATAATAATCGATCACAAGTGGACGCAAACTATACCTGCAAGGGATAATATTATAGCAAATTGCGTCCATATTTTCATGAAATAGAAATGATCGCATAAACACATTCAATATATATATATATATATATATATATATATATATATATATATGTTTTTTATAATTTAAAATGCATTTTTGATTAAGACTTGAGTTTAAAATTAAATTATTACATTTAATTTCTTTTATTCCATATTTTTTCTATTCAAGATGAGTTCTTAGGAGACAAGAAAGAAGAAGGAAAAAAATATAAAAGATGATTAAATAAAGAAAGCGTTTTGTGATATTCGTGAGAAGAAGAAATCGATAAGACAAATATGTACATAATTATGTAAAAATTATGCTATTCCGAAGACCACAATATTGGACAACATGTATCGTTATTTTTTATCTTTGATTTTAAGAGCGTATACGCCTCGAGTGGCGGCTCGAGTTTAGGTTTTTATAGTACCGCGGTCGCCCGCGCACCGCGCATGCGAGACCCGGCGCACTGTGACGGTATCGGGTGGAATAATAATCTTGATCCTTCTTGCCATACATGAACAGTATTCGTCTATGTAATACTTCGATTATGATAATAATATGATAGTATTCAAATTCATTATTTTCAATGCAAATGCATTTAAAGGTATCAAATAAATCTAGATATTATTTTATTTAGTAGGATGATGTTTCTCAGGATAACAACGACTATTTATAATAATTTGGCGCAGTTTTATTATATGATAGAAATAATTTATAATTGTCATCTACATAATTGTCACATTTCAAATATACATTTATGATTAATGTATATATATAATACTAGCTGTTTCCCGCGGTTTGAGGGAACTTCTTCGCATACCCGGATAATTTATAGCCTGAGTTACTCCTACAGTCCGTGTGGTGACGGATTAAGAACACGGATTATCACCACCCCATATCATCCCATGGGTGTCGTAAGAGCCGACAGAGGGAGCATATTATGCAGAGAACAGCACTGTATGAGAAGGAAAACTTGATACAAACCCTATACCAACCCGTTTGGCCAGCGTGGTATAGTAGACCAATTCCTCCTTTCAAAGGAGAGGCCTAGTCCAGCAGTGGACTGTTAAAGACTGATGATGATGATACTCATTGGTACATCAGCTATCCGCCAGTGAAAATCTCGTCAAAATCGGTCCACCCCCAGCCGTTCTAGAGATTAGCGAGAACAAACAGACAAAAATTAAAAAAATATGTCATTTCGGTCTATGTACCGTGTATACATCCATATGCATTTAGTAAAATGCTGTTATTTTAATATTACAAACAGACACTCCAATTTTATTTATGTTTCTAGATTGATTTCGCCATTCCGTTGGTTCTGGCGCAATTTCGGTCTCAATTTCCTTGAAACAAATAGTGAAAAGTTATTTTGACTACAAAGGGATTTAAATGGGGTTGATTAAGTATAATTTCTTGGAGCGATCGAATCAGCTGCTGATAACCCAGACTCAGAAAAAGAAGAACTTGAAAAAATAAAATACCGTCATAACAGCAGATTATATAAGTATAGAAAATATTCGATTTCAAAACCATTATGGTCATTATCTCTACATGGTAAATGTATGGAAAAATGATGGATTTATTTTTTAATAAAGAGTAACGGTAGTAAAGGTGTTGAGCTATGGCTGACTTATGTGGCTCGTTATTTTTGACTGCCCTGATGTGTTCCTTTATCCGGCAAGCTCAAAACCTTTTAGACTCGGGTACCGACCACTGGATTGAGTTACACAACCCTCAGGTGCTTTCGACAGAACGCCACTACATACCTCGAATGGTTAGGGAGGCTATTGAAATTAAAAAGTTTAACCTTTTCACCGCCAACAACTTCTATAGAAGTTCAGGATTTTCGTGCCGTCCGCGCCACGACTTCTATAGAAGCTCACTATAAAAAAAAAACATTTACGATTCATAAACACTTTTGTTTCTTTTGTAATTGTGTAGATGGACACAAATGAAGCCCTATTTATTATTTTCTCAGGCAAAACAGGCAATTTTATGTGTTAAAATGGATAAAAACATAAAAGGTCTCAAAAATGTTTATGTCCCGCACGCCAACGACTTCAAATCAAGTAGGCCAGTGATGTGACGCGAAAGTTGCATTCATTAGAATCTTTTATATTTATTTGTCTTTTTCCATCCAATCGTTCTTAAATTCTGTGATTAAAAAGTAATTCCGGTCAGTAAATAACGTATTACATAATACGTTTTAAAATTTATGTACGTATCAAATCACTTCATTAAAATTAATTAAATGTACCGAGGGTTTTCGATATTGCTACACCCTTCTCTACGTAATGGCAAGATGTCAGTGTCACTAGCGCCGACAACTTCAATAGAAGTAAACGTGTGACGTCGTAAGCGCATAGGTGTCAAGGTCATTGTGACATAGTGCCGGGCGACGCGCACACCTTTATCTTTTTACATGACAAGGATAGGACACAAAAAAGGAGTGTAATGTTTTTGATTTTGATTTGATACTGGCAATAATAATTTTGAATAGCTAAGTTTAATTACTTTTTTATGAATTTAGGTATTCGTATATCCTTAATCAAACCAGCCAGTTTTTCATTTGCATTAAATAAAAAATAAACTGAAAAGGTTTAAGCACATCAGTATTAAAAAGTCACTTACTATCCCTTTCCGAAACTACACTTATTTTGCCACTTGTGATCACTTCAAATAATGTTCCTGACTGACCGTTCATGTTAGATTTCAAATATAAATTTAAAACATTCAAGCGTTTTTAGTATAGACTAACAAAAATCTATACACAGAAAGAAAACAATAGACTCCGAACGCCAACGACTTGATATGAAGTAAACGAACTACGTTTTGTAATGAATAGTAATGTGCCTATTATATTATTATCTCTAACAAGTCTATGCATGTATCTTTGTCTCCGATAACGGATACCCATTTTTCTTACTATAAATATTCATAAAATAAAACAAATTACCATTATAATTTAATAGTGTGTATTTTTAAATGTAAATTTGAGTAACAATTAAAATTTACACATTGTTTTTTTCATTATCGATATGACGTTACCGCCATCCCTGCTTTCGTACTATATAATTGTTATACATTTATACGTTGGCGTACAGCGACACATCGCGTTTAGTATAGCTGGGCGGTGAAAAGGTTAATAATTTCAATAGAGAGGATGGGTTTCAACTGTCTAGTATCTGGCATCCAGTGGTGCGTCTATGTAAAACCCGTGAAACGAAAAAACTCAAACCGCGAGCTGACGTAGTGAGTGTAGTATGTCGTGATCGGATACAGTGTGATAGTGAAAACAGTGGCAGTGGTGTTGTACGCAAAAAAAGAGAAAGAAAGCGGGTAAACGGTTTTACTTGCTCGTAACATCCATCCACTCGCAATACCCTCAGTACATCCGTGAACATGGCGCTTGCAACAGTGCCGAAATATCGGTTACTCCAAACAAAGGTACGTGGTATATATCCCGAAAGACAATTTAAATCTAGCATTAAATTTTTCTTACCTATATCAATTCATTAGCGGACGCCCGCGACTTCGTCGGCCTCATTCAGTGATCCCGCGGGAATATCGGGATAAAAAGTAGCCTATGACCTTTCCTATAAATGTGGCTACCACACACAAAAAGTTTTTTTTAAATCGGTTCAGTAGTTTCAGAGATAATGAGTATGGATATATACATAGATAACATTTGATTTTTTTAGTGTCCTGTAGCTCACATTAATGCGACTAATGCCATAGTAAATTAGATCCATAGATGAATATACTCTGCTATATTTTTGTTTGTTTCCGCCATGTGTGTGGTTTCCATACTAAGGTGCCAAACTGCCAATTTACCTTTCAATTGATAAAATTTCTAATAAAACAATGGTTGAAAATCAGTCCAA
The DNA here is from genome assembly GCA_944739405.2 of Euclidia mi. Classification (NCBI taxonomy): domain Eukaryota; kingdom Metazoa; phylum Arthropoda; class Insecta; order Lepidoptera; family Erebidae; genus Euclidia; species Euclidia mi. The sequence goes on along the minus strand of OX123190.2, from coordinate 38,853,996 downwards.
AATCAACTGACTGAATATCTTGTTATTAAACTCCTGTTTACGGACTTTTTATGCTGTTTATGTTTAGTTTTGTAGTGATTCCTTTTAAACTGACAGATCTTGAATTGACAATTCATTACTAACTAACCCGTGGTCCATCTGCGTGACTACGCTTCAAGTAAAACAGCCGAAACGTCGCTTTACTTCATCAATTTATCATCACAAAACTAAATTAAATAAATATAGTCACCATTGTATCATCAGTGTCGTCATTACTAATAGAACTTAGCGAAGTGGTAGGTGGAGGTGTGCCAAAAGGTTGATCGACCAGATTATTTTTTGAGGAACCAGAAGTACATGTTCCCACTGATGCATGCATCTTCTATAAAATATAATACAATTTTGAAAGAATCGCAAAGTAGAACGTATATGAAGGGAAAAACAAAGGGTCACGGTCAAAATGGGCGTAAAACAACAGCTTTAAAATATATTTTATGTGAAAGCTAATGACCATTACTTAATTTTATACTATGACGGTAATCTCCCAAACAACCGGTGAGCAGAGATATTCAGTGATGTTCAAATGTATTTTTAATAGAATCCAAAACAATCGCTAATACAACGGAGATATCACGACACGATGTTGTGCAGAGCAACGCCAAAGAAACCAATCTATTGGTTGGTAACCTAACGGAATTACTACATTCCATCCGTTTCATACTTCTCTCTTACTCAGGCGCCGACCAAAAATCAGTCGTTATTCATATTTTGTTATTTGCTCACGTTTTGCTATGATCGGTTTATTTATACGACTTCTGACTGAATTAAAATACAGTCGCGGCATGTCAGATCGCGCACATACATATAATACTTACATTTTGATCGATAGAGACCAAATCGGTAGAAATGCGATAGTTGAGCATTAGGTACTGTACTTGCATAACAGGCAGAAGAATAGTAGGAAGTTGTGCCCATATAGTTTCAGTTTGGTAGTTTTTAGGGTTAGGATGGCACGAGCCTTTCATTGCACCCGCAGAACATTTATTAGATGTTATAGTTGATGATAACCATTGATATTTAAAATAAAGGAATCAATTTAAAGTAGTTTTTAATAAATATGTGTGTTTGATTTAACCAATCTTTGGGATTTTTTTGCTGTGATACCCGGTCGATATTGGGGTTAACAAGTATTTAGGGGGTATTTAGAAGTACAATAAAGTAAATTACAACACATTTTATTTCTGTTGGTTTTACGCCCAGCTCTCATACAAAAATGCCCATGATCCTTTATTAAGTATAAAATTACTTGATTTTGCAGAATTGCATCTGTGTTATCTAGTGCCTTTGTGTTAGCTGCATTAGAGAGTACCTTTCTGTAATTCAATAATTTGATCTAAGATATAACACTGTTACAAAATTTCTAAAAGATTGATTCTAACAAAAATATAAACATATTTTACTACTTTTTAGCCTCTCTTGCCCTTTTGAAATTATTTTCCGCAATGTTTTTTTTTTCATTTAACGTTCCCGTAGGGATGTGCCCAGGGTTTTGTCCTTTACCCATATTTCCTGTAATCTGAAAATAATACATAACTACGTCTTAGGTACCTATATACATGTGCGTGTAAAGTCTAATTGTAAAGAACCATAATCCATACAAATATTATTTAATGACGGGAATCAAATCATAGATATATGTATGACTTAGCAGTCTGGTAATACTAATCGTTAGACTAAACCAACAGGTCAGTCAAGTTACATAATAATAACATGAACAGTTACATGAAGTATTTATATGAGTAAAAAAATCTTACGGATCAAGAAGGTTCGGCCGTGCTATAAACGTAGTGAAATATTATATTTACGTAATATGGCGTGCGCGGCGACGAGCGATACGTCCACTTCTTGAGAGCGCTTGGCGCGGAGTGGCTGAGATGGCGTTGCGTTTCAAGATTTATAGGTAACTTTAAAAAAATCATATAAATTCCAAATCAAATGTTTAGATTCCAATTTTTTTATATGATGTAATATGCAACCGAAACTTTAGATATGTGTTTGTATTTATATGATTATCACAGTGGTTTATTAGAACTAATAGCAGGATTGAGCGCCAAAATTGAGCTATAACTCTGTTTTGAACGACGGTTTTCTTTAAAAAATTGAATGAAAGTACACAATTTTGTTAATACATATTCAGGAACGTCTTATGATTATATAGATTGCATTTACAGGATTCAAAAACAACTTGCCTTTTTTGCACAATCCAGCAATGAATCTACCTTGATCTACAGATTTTACGAAAACGTGCAATTTAAATTCGTCAGTTTTCAAATATTTATTATGAAAGGTCATATATTTTTCTAATACACTTTCTAAGTTATAGAATGAACTTTCAGATTTTCAAGTTGTCATTATTCAGTGTTATTTATCTTCACCGTAATCTTACAATGAAAATCCATGAAATCGGCGCGGCCGGAATAAACGCTCTTAAATTCCATCGATGTTGAGAACAATAAATAGTTATTTATAGTTTCTATAAAGTGATTTAATAATGATAATAATGTAGATTTTTTATAACTGTAATCTTAAATATAGAAATTGTTAAAAGCCAATCTTTCTTTAGATTGTCTTAACAATATCACCCTTATATGAAGGATTATAAGGCTGATATTGTTAAGACTAAGCTGGTGGACGCGAACTGGTCCACAGGTGGACGCAATTTGGATTTTTGGACGCAAACTGGGTAAAATGCCATATTTTGAAGTTTGTCTATTTAAAAAAAAACACAACAAGTTTCGAACAATACTGAAAGTTATTATTAAAATAGACTATATAATGAACGCATTACATAAATTTTTCATTGAATCAATTTGCTGGAACGTTTTTATTTTCGCCTTCAAACTTGCCAACTGCAGTAAATGTACGCGAACAGGCGAAATGACCCTAGATGCCGGCAGAAAATTCATGCCTCGGTCCGGCAAAAAAGTATCGTTGAGATACACATTAATGCAGATGCAAATACTAGAGAGAGAGAGAGAGAGAGAGAGAGAGAGAGAGAGAGAGAGAGAGAGAGAGAGAGAGAGAGGGCGTCACCGTAGGTCTGTAAAATAATAGGCAATGATGTAGGTACCTAGGTGCGGTAACGAAAATACACGCAAGCTTTGGCTGGTCGTCCAGGTTCCTTTTTGTAGATACACCAGCAATAACACAGAAATACAATATTTTGTCAATTTGACGTCAAAAGAAGATTTAGATTTCATCGTCATCACCAGCGTGTTGTAGTTCACTGCTGGATATATATGCCACTCCGATAGCAGGCTGCTAGGCTCGATTTCCATCTCTTCGTGTTTGTTGCTGTATGTCTCTTCCTTTTAAATTTATTGTACCTAAATAGTCAAAACCATAACTTAATTTATTTTCTTTTAGATAATAAGGATGTCGAGATGAAGGCAACTATTGGTCATTTTACACTAGAAGTGATAGGGGCTTGCGCGTTTGGGATCAAAGGAGGTGCCTTAACTGATGAGAATGCACATTTCTTCAAAGTAAGTGACAATTGGTTTACTATTTCTAAATAAGATGATTCAAATAAAAAAAACATGGCCTCGTTAAAGTACCTACCCAAAAAGCACATATTTTAATGTAGGTGCAAGACTCGTTGCGAGATTATGTGAATTGCCCTGCCCAAGATAAAAGCAATAAGACACTGAACGATCAGAAATTGAATCTCAGCACAGACTGACAAAAGAAATTTCCTGTTTGTATCTATGCAGCTATATCCACATTACTTATTTATTTATGAAGGGTCACCATCGTCCTAGCCTATCTCGATTGTATCAAAGACTTACACGCCTTGGAGCCCGGGGTCCGCTTAACAGTGCAACTAGATATAGACAGAATCTATGTGGGCAGTATTAGATATGATAAGAGTACCTATTATATTAATTCGTCTTTTCTAAAGATTTCGTAGAGATTCTATCGTGGTAGTTCACACTAAGTAAACATTCATAACTATTATCATTATCAGACACAATGCGTGTGTGAACGCAAATAACACAAAATTAAACATTGTGAATATGTACGTACAATTATGTAAGCATATAATTATGACTAATTAGGGCTGAGCAAACGACAGGCTCTTTATTTACGGGACAGAAATAATTGCTCTAGCCGTGACTTTGACCGCAAATTTAATGTAGGTACGTAGAATAATTTGCACGACTGTTTAGCTGCAGCGTTGTGACTTGTGAGTAGGCTGGACATACCTACCGACAAGTCTAAATATGCGGATAGGCTAATAAAACGTAATTTTGTGAGAAATGTGTCAATTATTTATCAGCTGCTTGGCATCATATATGGACGCTGTGCCCAAGTCCTAAGTCTATGGCAGTGGTGTTACGAATATTCGCATCCGCATCCGCAAATGCGGAATTTCCGCATTAATTCAAACATCTGCATCCGCATTCACATCCGCATCAATCAACGCGGAGTTTTTACGGATGCAGATTCACATCAACAAGTAACTACTTACATGTAAAGAAAGTGGGCGGAGCCAGAGTGGCACGTGCTTCGCGTTTGTTTTGGAAATTTTCTTCTATGGAAGATAACAACTTATATACAATTTCCACATATTTAGATCCTCGCTATAAGCATAATTTTTTGAAACCAGTCGCCGAAGAAAAATATTAGATTAAATAATAAAGATGTTAAATGACCCCATCGTCACTAATTCTCCTATGTCGCCGGACTCGCCGGCGGACAAAACAAAAAGAATGAGAATGGGAGATTCTCTCGATCCTGAACCAGCAACGTCCTGTACGGGTAAGAAGACTTGCTTAAAAAGCGATCTTGCCATGGTCTTAGATTCATCGAGCGAAGATTAAGGTGAAGGAAAACCGGACAACAGTAGCCACGATGCTAGTTATTTATCGTAACCAGAAAAGACTGGATTTAATCTATGTGCAGTGGCGTAGGCTAGCTTGGTTGGCATCCGGAAGTTGACGGATGAGATTTTTTTTTTTTAATTCTGCCGAACAAATTGACTCCACGCTGCCTGATGTTAAGCAGTCAGTGATGGCCATCATCCTAGCAGCCAGCATGGCATTATGGCCCTCACCTTGACGGCCTTGAGAAAAGCCTTTTCACGCCTCGTTTTAGTCGATACCTAACAATTCCGGGCTAACTCTCCAAGTCGTTTAATATTGTTTTTGGATGGGTGGCACTCGGGGCGGACCGCCAAGGCCGCCGCCTCTTCTTACGCTACTGCGCCTGTGTGCGAGATCTGTGAAGCGCCTTTTTTGGCATCCTTTTTCGAAAATAACTGTTATAATTAACTCATATCTCGGCGCGCGGCGTATCATCCATTAAGAAACAGGTTGGAAGCTGAGAAGGCGGCAATATTGCTATAAATAAAAAAAAACAACCATTTTTAAGTTTAATTATTAAAAAAGATTTTTTGTAATTAAACTCGAAGCTCAAAATTCTGTTGCGTCATAAGTAAAACTAAAAACTTGTGCAATTTGTTTTCTAAAAATACGATTAAATAAATAAAAATTTAAAATTAAATTGATTTTCTGTTATTTATGTACTTAAAATTTAAATAATTATCGCTGTAAAAGCCCAAAATCCGCATCCGCATCCGTATCGCATCCGCATCCGCATCGAATCCGCATCCGCGGATGTGTGACTTCTAATAATCCGCATCCGCATCTGCATCCGCGGATGTCTAAATTTTCGCATCCGTAACAACCCTAGTCTATGGCTCGATCCAAAGTTTGTACGCTGTGAAGCCTCATTTGGTCTGCGGTAGATTTTATGCCTAGTATATCTACTTTATCACAACAGATAACATACGTTACGACAAAAAGTCCTGTCCAGGCTCCTCCTTCGACTTCGACAAAAATTCACATCATTGTTACCTATATTGTTGTTTTAGGTTGCTGAGAAGTTTGACTACATGCCACTACCTAAGAGATTGTTTCTATTTTTCATCTTGATATTTATGCCTAAAGTAATAAGATACATCAACTTTTCGTTTTTAAATTTGGCATCTACACGCGAGCTTGTGAGGATTTTGAAAGCAGCTAAAGCTGAAAGGACTGCTTCCGATTCCAAGTAAGTTTACAGTGACTATATTTCCCAAATATCGGCTAGATTCTAGATGATATCTTCGATACTATGTCAGGTTCTGGACTTTAAAACCTCACGTTCTCAGTCCTCACATAACTATGTATGTACAACCTTATTCATAAGTTGTATTTGTGGATGTAGATAATTCAGAATAGGATTGCTAGCGCAAGAAGAGGGGCTGCCGGTCCACTTCCACCCCCGAGTTTGCGGTGCATCCGTTCAGATAAAATTGTAGCAATAACATGGCTATATGTTGTGACTAGTGATGTTCCGGATATCTGTATCTGTATCCGCGGATATCCGAGGAAGAAGAAAGATCCGTATCCGTTACTTTCTCTCGGTTCTTTTACGGATCTTTCACCTAATCACCTTATTAATTTTCAATTGATAGGATGGAATGCTATAAGAGGTTAGGTAGAATTAAAAAGCTATTAAATTCCATTCAGAGTATATTTTAATATAATTTCAATACACGTCGAAATATGATCTTCTATTGTTCCGCCGGCCGGGCGTGCGTGACGTCAACTATCGTTTCAAGGTCGCGCGCACCGACTTCGATTCAGTAAGGAAATAAAGATCCGTATCAGCGGATCTTGACACCAAATATCCGTATTCTGATCCGTATCCGCGGATATACATTTTTAACGATCCGACACATCACTAGTTGTGACTAGAGAATAATCAAGGTGTTATCATTGCTTTTATTTACAGAAAGGCAGATTTCCTACAACTTCTGATCGAGGTTTCAAAGAAGGAAAAGACTGAATCTGAAAATAACAAAACGGAAGTGCGTAAGTACCACATTTATTTTTTTCGTTAAGCTATCTATATTTCTTATTTATATTTTGTTATAATAATTTATTAGATACCCTGCGTATATCATAATTGCAATAGGAACTGAGATAGGTAAGGCATTGTTTTCGTAATATAGGAGTTAATCCTATAATGATTTAAGTTAATTACACAGGTGGTTGGATATGACTCATGAGATTACGATGAAGTCTTGTATTCGCCATATTTGCTATGAGATGATTGAGATCTTTTGTTAATAAGCAGCATAGTGTCATCTGTTTGGTAAGGTAACTAAAAAATACCTTCCTTCCTAAGGACTTTTCCTTTATTGATTTATGGACTTAGGGACAACCTTTGACTGCTGGAGGGTTAGGCAACTGAGGACTGTTTAATTTCGCCATGTCATCTAAATATACGTCTTATTATTTTTTTCTCGATGTGTTAGTCAACTAATGCTTAATAATATAGAGACTAATGCTTCATGCATCAGGCATTTTCGTAGACTTGGTGTAGATGACTGGCCAACAGAACTGTGAGTCTTAACTTCTGAGGGTAGTCAGCTCATTCTGAATTTATTTCCGGGCTTTGGCCTTGCTCATAACAGAATATACAAATGCTTATACGAGAATCGTATACAAATGAATCGTATGCTTAAATTTTAGTAATTTAAGTCTTGGCTAACTGGAAATCACTTTTACTGGTTTTCTTTTCGAAGTAAGAGACATGGCCAAACTGTGGTTTCCTGATAATGCGAAGAACCGGCTCTAATGCAAAAGTCTCGACCATGATAATCTTGTATTTCACTCGGGTTTTTCCATCGCATTTAATTAGCATTTACAGTTGCTTCGTTAATATTTGCTGAAGCATTAGGTATTTGTGTAGATAAATGATAGCTCAAATAGAAGATAGCATTACTTCAAGTACGAGTTCTTAGGCGACCGTAAACCGCAACTGCATGCGACGTGTCGCCGCGGCACTACTGGTTTCCAAATTATGTACCTATATGTATTACTAAAATTATACCTACCTCATAGGACACTCGAAACCAATAGGAATACAGCGCTACCAGCTGCTGCCGTCCGCGTCTGCGGTCGGGTTCGAAATCATCACAACAGCAACATGTCGTGAATACGTGTCGTTGTTGTCATGCGTCGCGTATAATTAGGTCTACTGCGCCTCCGCACCCGTGACTCATAGCGTGATGTTATATAGCTTATAGCCTTAATATTACGCTGACACATAAAAATATATCTAGGAGATACTTTTTTGTCTCGAAATAATCCAGTGTCGCAGCGAACTACGATCACTAAAGCAATGTAATGAAAGTTTACACATACATAGAACAATAATTTGAGGGTCACCCAAAATCAAGCGTACACCGTATGGAAATCGAAACTCAACTCTCGGCGCAGCCAGGCTTTCGCGTGCTAAAGAATAGGTCTTACGCTAGGATAATTTAAAAAATACGTATATTCTATATTAAAAGCAGCAAACACTACATGTTTGTTGTCAGTAAATGGAGATTTAAAAACTGTCTAGACTCATATCTACTTATTAACTTTTGTTAGAAAAGTAAAAGTAGAAGAACAATCGCGTGCGTCAAATACATTCGTTGTAGTAAATAAATAGATACATGTTATCCATATTATTGTTATGTACAATACTTTTATCAGTATTTATGTGCTACATCTGGGTCTAGACAGAATACATGAATAAATGTCGAGTATCAACAGGTATACCGCCGTTTGCCCGAATTTTATTTGCCCTAATATCATTTGCCATATGATAATAGTCAACAGCCATAATATTATATGACGTAATATTGGTACTCACTCGTATCTTATGGTTTCTAAGTTTCGGGCAATTAAAAGTATGTCATATGTCTTTTAGGGCAAATGAAATTCGGGAATATGATGATTATGGTATATAATCTCCGGGTAAAAAATAGACAACCGTATCAACATTATAAGACTTAAATTTGCGCATATTAAAGTGGTTTCAATGCGCACACGGGACAATGCCCTATGTAATCCACAAATGTGTCCGTTAGTTGGATAGTAAAGTGGGGTAGTATGTATGTTGTAATTTTAAATAAACAAATAGATTATGACTAGCTGCCGCCGCTGGTTTCGCCATCCGCACGATGTGTCTGGTCGCGATAAATCATACTTATCAATTATCTACACGATAACCCATGATTGATGAACCTTCTCATGAATGGCTCCTTCCACTGCTAAAAACCGCATGCAAATTAGGTATTGAGAACAGACAGGCACCGGTACTAAACTTTATTTTTTAATATTATTATGTAAGGGCGTGTCCATTTTTGACGAATGCAGCGCGCGAACGGCACAGGCGAGGCGCATAAGCGGCGCATTTGTGGTGCGTTCGCCAGATCTTGATACGCTCTAAGAATCTTATACTAATATACAGGGTGTAAAAAGACCCTTAACGAAAACTGAAACCCCATAATGTACCAATAATTACGAACATTCTTTTCCTCTGTACCATACCTGGGAAATTACTGGTTCCGGAGATATTGAGGCCCAAAGTTACTATGAAATTTTTGTTATTAGGTACAATATGGATGCATTTACCCTGCCAACCTGTTCTTTCGATGTCCTATGTACCCATGGATAAGTAGGGATTTTGAAAATTGCACGCGCGTACTTTTACTTGCGGATTAAACAATGTGTTTCCTTAAAAAAAATATCGTTTCCCAGGTTTTACTTTCGCTTAGTATGACTTGGCATGATGTCCAAAACGAGTAGACTTCGGCTTGGTGATGGGTCTTGTGACATTCTGTATAAAGCAGCAGAGTTTGTTTGTTTGGTTGAACGCGCTAATCTCAGGAACTACTGGTCTGGTATTGGTCTGATTTGAAAAATTCTTTCAGTGTTAGATAGCCCATTTATCCAGGAAGGCTATATAACATCATCGCTATGAGCTACGGAAGCGGAGCAGTAGCCTTAAATAACTCGGGTGTAACCGCGGGCTCATCTAGTACAGAATATTGTTTCCTCATTGTTCGATTTCCTTGCAGATTTGGACGACGACACAATAGACGCCCAATGCCTATTGTTCCTCATCGCAGGCTATGAGACATCGAGCACGCTATTGTCTTTCGCCATCCACGTATTGGCGACCAAACCGGACTTGCAAGACAAACTACGGAAACATGTCACAGAAATGACGGAAGGCAAGCAAGTCGACTACGATCTCCTAGCTAAACTCCATTATTTGGAAGGATTTTTACTGGGTAAGTGTGAAGTAATTAAGCTACTACGTATTCTTAACATTTTAATATTTTGGCTTGAATATTCACATCATGGCATGTTTTGATTAATAAAATCTGTTAAAGGAATTGAGATTTTAAATTCCATGGTAAAATCTTGATCTATCCAACGTTGAATGTACTTTGAAAAGTAGGTAAACTATGTACTTGTTTAATTTTGTATTACATTCGTTTATTTTATGCCGAAAATTCAAAACGTACAAGACCATACCAATTCCGGAATTGACACTTCTATATCGTAACTCAGTTCCGGAATTCATTACTTTCCGATATTTATAAGCCGGTATAATCGTTTGAGGTCAATAAACTAGTCAGATTATGTAAAACGTACCTAGACACTTATCCTACAAAATAAATGACAATATCTCATCAATTTCGAGAAATAAACTTTGACATTAAAATTGAGAAATTATTTACTGTGCCTTTACATAACTAGTTGAGATTGAGCACAACTACTTTCACTCAAGATAGTCCTACTTATAATGCATTTATACCTAATCTTAAACGCGTATCGCCACTACTATATTGGTGACAGAATATATTCGATTAATTTAACCACTTTCTTTCTTGTTTGCCACACAAGTTTGAAGACAGATCCTAACACTTGCGCGCATAGAATTTAAAAGATTAAGCATTATGATATAAAATAAAAATTATACATAGCGTATATGTAGGTATATTTAAGACTTTCCTTATTTTCATTTCCCCAACCCAAAAAAACAACGCAAACTAGGAATAATCATTCGATTTGGTCCAACCTATATAAAAGACTTTGCAAGACTGACACCATGGACTTAGATACATTTATTAGTGATGTGCCGAATCGTTATAAATGTATATCCGCGGATACGGATCAGAATACGGATATTTGGTGTCAAGATCCACGGATACGGATGTTTATTTTCTTACTGAATCGATGTCGGTGCGCGCCATCTTGAAACGATAGTTGACGTCACGCACGCCCTGCCGGCGGAACAATAAACAGATCATGTTTCGACTTGTATTGAAATTATATATTATTAAAAATATTCTGAATGAAATTTAATAGTTTTTTAATTCTACTTAACCACCTATAGCATTCCATCCTATCAATTGAAAATTAATAAGGTGAAAAGTAACGGATACGAATACGGATCTTTCTGCTTCCTCGGATACCCGCAGATACGGATGTCCAGAACATCACTAACATTTATTTAGTCATCCGGAAGGTAAAATAACATAGCTTAAAACTTAAAAGAGATTAATAAAGTAAGTCACGTCTTCTTTCCAGAAACATTACGGATGTATCCGCCCTTAGCGCGGGTGGACAGAGTCTGCACCAAGCCGTACGTTTTGCCCGGTACCTCCATACAAGTGGCGGTCGGCGACGTTCTCACTATACCACTGTATGGCATTCACATGGACCCCGATTACTACCCCGAACCGCAAGACTTCCGACCAGAGAGGTTCATGGGCGATGAGAAAAAGGAGAGGCCTGCGCATTTGTATTTGGCGTTTGGTTCTGGGCCTAGGAATTGTATCGGTCAGTATGACGCTTCTTTTAGTTAACAGGCTCAGCACACTTCCAACGTGACTCTACCGTTACGGTTGTTTGCCCAGTCTAACGTAAGCAAAGCTGCGCAGTTTAAAACACATATTTGATTATTTCTGTTTCTTTCTTTATTTCTCTAGAAGTCTAGAGGCTCCGGCAGTCGTTCTCGCTACGTTGCGGAATGTTTCGTGGGTCATTTGTTTAGGGTTTCGCGACACCATCTTTCCTCAGAAGAGGTGTGCTAATAGTAGGAGATAGGCATGGGCGTTTTCGGATTTTTACGCAAACTGATAGAAATCCAATTTCCGATTTTCAAATCGATTTCAAAAACCGGTTTTAGAAATAAATTATTGCGCACTATACTGACTAATTAGGCCCAAAACAAATGCATCAATTGTGATTAAAACGACGTGTCTACAAAATATATTTATGTGTATTTCATTCACAAAAGGAATTCCTTTAAAATTGAGTAAATTTACTTGTGAAATGTTAGCAACTGCATAGATGGTTCCCATCCCTAGCCCGTGCGTTTCGAATCTTAATTTGCCAGTACGCTCAACGCCACCGTCGGATAAAGACGACAACTTCCTACGTCATAAGCGAGTATTGCATTCTGGAATTTTCCATTAGTGTTGTGTATACATACGGTCGTTTGATATGTTGTAAAGAAATGAGTCTGATTATTTAACTGATATGTTGTAAAGAAATTAGTCTGATTATTTAACTGGTATGTTGTTTAGAAATGAGTCTGTGTATCTCTATACAAGTAATAGATATCGTTGTGCTAATTTTATTGTATTCAGAGTAACGTATTTTATTATGTGTATGGTACAAATGCTAATTAATAAATAACCCAAATCTGTAAAAACTTTGTTTTGTTTTACAGAAAACCTGATAGATATAGTAATTTGGAAGTCATTATGTCAAAGTATTAATCAGGTAGAATATAAGCAGATGTTTGGTACCTACTAACAATCCCTTACAATGAACACATTATCAATAATATGAAATATCGATATTCAAAAAGTGCACAGAGGACATCCCTTTTTTTTGTAGGTATTTATTTATAATTTATGTGCCTGGCGGCAGGGGCTGCATAACTGATACGAAGTCCGGCGGTTAAAGGGTTTAATAGATGCAATCTGAATTAGATATTATCGCCTCGATATTTAGTTTTATTTTTTCTATTCAATCTGCTATTCATAAATCCATCAAACCCAAAACGATTCGCTTGCTTGGCGACAATTCGCTTCATCTCTTTCGCTCTTTCAACGGATCACTAAGTTAGTAAAAAACAGAAATGAAATTCGCTCTCTCTGTCATTCTAACTAACAAGTGGTTTGGTAGAGTGAAAGAGAACGAATGAATATGAAAACTATCGAAAACGTAAGTTTTAGATTTACTTTGTAGTTTGGTTGCGCTTGCACTGTTTGGTTCGGATTAGATTAAATTTTAGATTTACTTTGTAGTTTGGTTGCGCTTGCACCGTTTGGTTCGGATTAGATTGTTTGCGTTATCGTGATATTGTTTTGCGTTTTCTAAAATCGGTTTTCTCATATTGGAATATCGATACGATACGATTTCTGACTGCAATCGGATTTCAGATTGGTTTTCATTTATCGGTCTCATGCCTAGTAGGAGAGCTGCCATCAATTTTGGGTAGGTATTAAACGCAAGCTCTCCTCTCCTATTATACCAGGCGTTGTTTAGATTGGTTTGCAAAGTATTTTGCATATTTTGCAAAAAAAGATGCCAGCTTTCGGGCCATTAATAATATCTGCGCTAAGGACTTGATGACTTAGTATGGCACCCGTCTTTTCTTTCAAAGGATCTCTAGCTACATTTGCTTAGTAGCAATTAATTTATGTAAAATATCCATGGCTCAAAGTTAATTTATGTGAGATATTCATAGCTCAATTTTTAAATGAAACGTTTTGTTTATTACAGGTTTGCGTTTTGCTATGCTATCAGCAAAATTGGCGATGGTCTCCCTTCTGAAGAACTTCAAGTTTTCAACCTGCGAGAAAACAGTGGATCCTATACAGTTTGACAAGAGGGCTCTTCTGCTGAAGGCAAAAGGTGGTTTGTGGGTTCGTATAGAATCACTTGAGCGTCAGGAAGAGTAAGCCACTTTAAATACTGGCATAATTGGCAACATTTGTTTCTCAATTGTATCCATGTCGCGTATCTCTATCGCCTATTTAACAATGTTGATTTCTTAAATATTTTCGGTGTTAAACTCAAGTGCCACTAAATCGGCGAATCTCGGCAGTAGATAATTTTACTGGTCAGGAAAAAACTATAGAATATTATTGCACTTCTATATTCAAGAGCACAATTTCTTTTTCTCACTTTCTTCAACTTAGCCAGGTATTAAGTCCGTCCATCCATTTTATAATACCAAAACTGCGATGGTCCGACTAGTAATATTGCATGGGATATGCAATTTGATATTAGTGAGATTTAGTACTATGAATGCAGTATTCATATATGTTTTATAGATGTTGAATTTTATTTACAGATGCTTTTTAATAAGTACAAATATCTAGTATAATTTAAATGATTTGCGGCGTAAATAAGCCATACCTACTCAGGCCATAAGTAGTATGAAATTGTGTTTTTAGTATAAGTTTATGTTTTTTAGGTGGTGTTTATAATTTTGACTTCGTCGATGTTAAGTATAAAAATATTATTTAATTTATTTGACAAAATAAAAGTGAAATATAGTTGTATTCAACTGAATTTAAAGTAAATAGGTACCCAAATCTATTTCACATAGGTTGGTAAACTAAATATGCCCTGGGTACTCAAGCAATACTATAATTTTTAATAAGTTGAACAAAATGTATTGCTTTACGTACAAATATAGATTAAAATTTAAACGATTTAACTAATACACATGCGATATTATGTTACCAAGATTTTATTTTGTTTTTTAGTTCATATAGCTATAGAAACTCGCTACTCAAATATTAACGATGATCCTCATATAACAAAAAATGCAGTAATTCATTGAAATGAAATAGTTTTATTTCATAAATGTTTATTTACAATACATTATTTTTAACATTCACGAATTGTTCAGAAAGATTATACGATATTTGCTGACGGGCTCCACGTTTCTCGTGACACCACTCGATATAACCCGGTTGAAACTTCGGGCCCAAACGGCCAAAGTTTTATAACAAATACCTACGTACTTGCTTAAAATAAATACCTTCGGTATTATTAGGGGGTTTAGACCTGTCATCAAATATCGTATTATGCCTACTTATAATTAGTGTGTCTTTGTAAATGCTGCTATGAAGAACCCTATAGAATCTTTGTAGATGTTTTCTACAGGTCGCAGTTCGTCATCCTGTGGACCGAAACGCTGTACCATCAATCTGTAACAAAACCATGTAATGTGATAATGAGTGCCAGTAAGGTATTTCGGTACAAATGTTTTGTTGACATTGCATTTAGTTTGTAATTATTAATTCCTCAAATATTCTTGCCATTGTATATTTTTTTTTAAATATTTTTATCATCTGATATTCTTATGTCATAATAAGCAAATAATGTGGCGGCGTTGCATTAATAATTACGCATATAAAACGCTATTTAGCAGAACGTGAATGGCTTTGTACTACAAAGCATCTACACAGACTATTATTTTGTTGCAATGCAACTGCATTATTTAAGCTTTTATAATAATACTAGCTGACCCAGCGAACTCCGTATCGCCTTTTTAAGAGTTTTTATTTAATTCCCTTTTTTCCAAGCCCCTTTTCCAAAGTTAACACTGACTTAGCGCTTAATTTCTTTTCATTCCAGGGTCTATAAATGATGCAAAAACAAACATAGATTTTTATATAATATTGAATTCCCCATTCCTTAAAATATCGGAGACGATACCCATCTCGACTTAAAAAAATCCCGTCTGATATCTTTGATTTCCTATCCGCCATCTTTGATCACGAAATAGATGTTGTATTTGGATTCACCATCCCTTAAATCATCAGAGTCGATACCAATATTGATTTTTTTAATTTTTCCCATCCGCCATCTTTGATTTACCATCCGCCATCTTGAATCACGAAATAGATGTTGTATTTAGATTCCCCATCCCTTCAGACATCGAAGACGATACCCATATTGATTTTTAGAAAAATCCCATCCGCCATCTTTGATCACGAAATAGATGGTGTTTTTGAATTCCCTATTCCTTAAAATATCGGAGACGATACCCATATCGACTTTAAAAAAATCCCGTCCGCCATTTTTGATTTCGTATCCGCCATCTTTGATCACGAAATAGATGTTGTATTTCGATTCGCCATCCCTTAAAACATCGGAGACGATAACCATATTGTTTTTTTAAAACTTTCTCATCCGCCATCTTTGATTTCTCATCCGCCATCTTTGATCACGAAATAGATGTCGGATTTGGATTCCCCATCCCTTTAAATATCGGCAACGATAACCATATCTAATTTAAAAAATAAAACTCGTCCGCCATCTTTGATTTCCTATCCGCCATCTTTGATCACGAAATAGATGTTGTATTTGGATTCACCATCCCTTAAATCATCAAAAACGACAACCATACTGATTTTTAAAAATTTTCCCATCCGCCATTTTTGATTTCCCATCCGCAATCTTGAATCACGAAATAGATGTTGTTTTTGGATTTCCCATCCCTTTAAACATCGGAGACGATACCAATATTGATTTTTTAAAATTTTCCCATCCGCCATCTTTGATTGCCCATCCGCCATCTTTGATCATGAAAAAGATGTTGTATTTCGATTCTCCACCCCTTAAAATATCAAAAACGATACCCATACTGATTTTTAAAATTTATCCCATCCGCCATTTTTGATTTCCCATCCGCCATCTTGAATCACGAAATAGATGTTGTATTTGGATTTCCCATCCCTTTAAACATTGGAGACGATACCCATATTGATTTTTTAAAATTTTCCCATTCGCCATCTTTGATTGCCCATCCGCCATCTTTGATCACGAAATAGATGTTGTATTTCGATTCTCCACCCCTTAAAATATCGAAGGCGATACCCATATTGATATTTAAAATTTTCTCATCCGCCATCTTTGATTTCCCGTCCGCCATCTCGGATCACTAAATAATCTCGGATCATAATCAGCGTCCTGAAAATCTCGAAAACGATACCCATATAGATCGTATCCTATTCGTTTAGCCTTTTTTTGCCTTTGACCCAACCCTCCCCCTTCTCGTTTGACCATTTTATTATTTTGTCTGGCCCCTAAAAGTTTTGGCGTAATTTTATATAGCCTATAGCCTTTCGGAATAATTGGGCTATCATAGGCAATAACAATTTTTAAAATCCGACTGCTAGTTCCTGAGATTAGCCGACATTATGTTTTAGCCTTTTTAGCCTTTTGCCCGGCCCCAAAGGGTCGAAGCGTTATGTTATATAGCCTATAGCCTTCCGGAATAACTGGGCTATCGTATACAAAAAGAATTTTTCAGATCCGACGGGTAGTTCCTGAGATTAGCGCGTTCAAACAAACAAACAAACAAACAAACAAACAAACTCTTCCGCTTTATTATATTAGTATAGATAATATCACAAATAGGAAGTAAATTGGATACAAACAATAAATACCAGGTTTTGATAGTATCAATATGAATTGTAATTATTTTGGAAAATAAATAGGATTTTAATAAACACACCTTTGTTCATCATTGAGATGTTTGTTCGGTAGCCCTGGCCCGCCAAGTAATGGTTCTGCAGGTATTAACTTCAAACATGGAAACTTTTCAAGAGCCCACGCAACCATGTGCTCGTTTTCGTTATCTGTTACAGTACAAGTACTGTACACTAATTTGCCACCCACCTTCAGTACTTTTACAGCCTACAAAAAATGTTTATTTCAATTTAATAAGACTATATTCTATTTTATAAATTGTCTTTATTATAAAAGTTATAAATATAATGAGGGCATTGGCGGAATCTATTATTGTAAAGTAATCAATTATCCCCCCATTAACCGTTTTGCAATAATATATATTTTTTGCACCCCAGAATGTTAATAAATACTTACTTGATCTATCAATTTTCTTTGCACAAACTTATAGGAGTTAATCATTTTTGGTGTCATTTTGTTCATCAGTTGAGGCCTCTGTCCTAATCCACTGCAAGGCGCATCCAATAGTATTTTGTCGAAACTGTTTGGAGGGAATGGAGGTCCATTGTTTATACCTTTACTGTCTTCTGAACAACACTTGGTTGAATCAAATGCATATGCATTAACACAGGTAATACCCTGAATATTGCAGCTTTCCTTTATTTTAGCAGCCTTTTGCGGTGTTTTATCTATCGCCGTTATAATTGCCTGTAACCAGAAAAAATACTTAGAAACTCATAATCTTCAAAATACGAAACATTCGAAAACAAACTTATTATAGAAGGTCAAGGCAATGATCACAAATTAGAAATAGTAGAAGGCAAATATGGCTCTGGTGGAATCACAGCCAAGTATGTTAATGATTCACATGACCCACAGTAGCTGCTATGCGACTACAATGGACACTGCGTTGATTTTAGTGGGTAGGCTTTGAATACCTGAACTACCTAAAATAAAAATTTATTATTATTACCTGAAGGGCACACTCCCTCCACTATACTTTTGCATAACCTTTTATTTTTTATCTACATGTACTAACTTGATCATTTGACATTTCAGCTAAATGTGTAGTTTTATTACCGGGCGCAGCACACATGTCCAAGATGTACTCATTTGGTTGGGCATTCATTACCCAACCACAGATAATTGAGGGCAGGTTTTGTAGCAGTACCACACCATTGGGGTAGATACTCTTATTCACCACTACCAATCTCGATGCTGGCATGATGGTTTGGACTGCTATGCCACTGAAATTTTAAAAAGTTTAGTATGGTAAATGCTAACGTCGATAAGATAGAAAATTATCTCATTATTATATGTAGGTATCTCATATCATCACTCTTTTATATGAAAGATTTTGGCTTATCCAGCAGTTGATTATGTTTAGTAACTGATTCTCTTACCTAACCAATTAAGTGATTGCATAAAAATGTATATGGTTGTGTTCGTTTCCTCAACAAAAATAAAAGAAACATCAGTGTGATTTAATAAGTAGGTTACATTGTTTATGAAATGAATTACTACTTAGGTTCAAATAAAAAGAAATGTACCTGGGTTGGACACCATTATCAAACAAATCTGATCTTAACATTTTCAGATATCCTGTGCCCACATAGAGCTTTTTGCCCTCATATGTCACTTTAAGACCTCTTTTGCAATGACCTTCCAAATCACCAAAAATATCAACTTTTTCACCAAGCTGGCAGTCTGAAAGTAAAGAAACAATTGCTTTATTCCATAGAAAACATTAGGCAAGACCACATGGTCTTGCCTAAAGTTATTGTTAATACTTATTAGTTTCAAGTTATGATCTTGAGATTTAATTTATCAAATAAATATAGTATAACAGCATAAGTTATGGATATCTTGTTTTATGATATTACTTACTAACAGGAACACCCATCACTCCAGGTGCAAACACATGAGCCCCTCTCAATACAGCAGCAGCACACAAGGCATCTACAATCACTTCCTTTCCACTCTTTTCAGGAGTTACTTCATCTTGCCAGTGTTCCAGTATAAGACAGTCTGGTCTAAGTAAGTAGTATTTAGGTACTTGACTCGAGTTCAGCTCCTTGGCTTGCTAGAAGCAAGCAGAATACAGTCACTATATAGCATATGCTGGCATGTTTACTTATCAAGTCAGAATAAACGGTAATAATGAGTAACCTACAGCTACAAGACATTCGTCAAGTGTTGTGGCGTCAAACGTTTTTAACTTATTAATTCTGAATGTCGTATAACTAGGTGCCTGCGAGACCCAACTTTTAAAATTGCTGCACTCTAACATTCCCATTTCCATCATTACCAAAACACTTAAAATAAGGCTTTACTTTGTGCTACTCAACAAAGACGGTGAATTAATTTGCTGGAATAAATTGAGATACGTGTGACTGAATCACAAATCACATTATATTACTATCCTTAGTAAAATTCAGAAATAAGTAAACGAAATGAATTAATGAATGACGATTCCACAACTAACACAGTGAGTGACACTGATGACACTGACATGACTTCACATGACTGACAGACATGACAAACTGACAAAACCACGAGTTACGAGTTCATGACTAGTGACGAGTGGGCCTATTGCACATATAAGAATTACATTATACAAATATACACGAAATCGACATAAAGCCACCAAACACAGGCTTGTCTCGTTTTGTCTTAGCAATATCTCTGTCAGAAAAATGCCAAATTAATACAATGTTTTGTGCTTTAATATGTCTAAGAACCAGATTAATCAGTGCTTCAGGCCTTGCTGGAGATCTTAAAATCATGCCTACGCGTTGAATTAAACTGCGCAGTGCAAGATATAGCAATAATCAACACAAATCTACTCTTAACTAGTAAGTAACAGTTTTGACTTACATTGTTGAATTGGAATAGTGTTTGTAAAAAATATTATTACATGAGGTTCTTTTTATAGTTAAATTAGCTCTTTTTAGCTTCGTTAGGGCCTAAATGTTGTCCTTTTCGTAATGTTGGAACTTTCGATGTAAACGTATTACGTATTAGAAGTTATTACTGATGTTACTGCTCATGTCGATTTGGGTTATCGATATAGCCATAGCACTTTAGCAAAGTACCTATAATATTTTAAAAATATCTCGTGTGTTACTAGAAATAAATTAAACATCATTTGTGTCCACCACTTTTGTGTGTACCTACCTGTTAGGGTATTTAAGGGTGGCTGCGTGTTTCATTATGGTATGTATGGAACTATTCATGTCTGGTATATTGCAGCGATACCAGGCCGGGCGCACTTCGCATTTTAGGTACAAACTTACAAGTACCTCGGCCGACCATGTCGACATGGTTGGATTTAGTAGGTTGCCGCGCGCCGCTCACATTAGACGTCACGCAACGAGAGCGACCGTTCCGTATTCTCACGGGCCGTGTTCATACACTGTTCAAATTATATACTTAAACACCTTTAACAACAAAAATGTATCATCACAAGTCTAATGCAAAGTATTGCTTAATTAACTGTGTGTCGAAAGCGACTTGAAAATTTGATTTTATTTATATTACGAGAGCAACTTGAAAATTTGATTTTTTGTTTGTTGAGATATCTCAACGATTATGGTGTCAAATTAAAGATCTAGTTCAAAAACCATTTTATCTGTTTGAATCATGTAAATCAGTCCACGCGTTTAGGAAATAACTAAGAATTTGTATAGTAAAAATGTAAACGACCAGAATTTTTGTGCTTTTGTTCTACTAGCTCAAATAGTGGGATAGGGTACTTATTTATTATTAGGTACGTGGTCAAGTAGGTAGATAGACGATGAATAAATATAGTAGCAGCGCCAAGTCGACAACCCTAGCGCGCCACTCCACGCCAGACAGCGACAGCGTTATGTGTTAGAAGAACGGGAACTGTTAGGTTAATATCGCACTGAGTGCTTATGCGAGCTGAATTGAACTTTATTGCTCAGTACCAAGAGTTGCAATTTCAATAAATTGGTTTGAAAAGTGAAGCTTCTGTACGTTATTATTATTAATTATTCTGTGGCGATACAGTATCGATATTATTAACAGAGATTGACATTTGTTACATGTTTGATACAAGGGACGTTTTTCGCTTAAGAATAGTTGCCCGTATTTGCATTTTGGAATAAACTAAACTGGCGAAGGATTTACTTGCTACAAATGTCAAGCTATAAAAAAAATCTAAATCTACAATTATGTATTATTTTTTTGTCACCAGCATAATCTCGATATCGATTACATTCTGGAGTACAACCCAAACGTTAGCCATTTTATTTACCCAATGTTTCGTAGATATGCACGCTAATTATAAGTAAGTAGGGCCAGTCCATGTTACTCTATGTCAATGTCAAGACTACAAGACAGGCAACACATCATCCATAACAAAGAAATATAGGTAACCATATTATCAGAGAGGTTGGACGTTTAGCATATTATAGTCCAACCTCTCTGATAATTTATGACATCATCACACAATCATCTTGTCACCCTGACGTATGACAATAAATCAAGTTGACATGTTGACAACACATGTCATAAGTTTTATTTTTTTTATTGTCTGTGGTTAGTATATCAGAAAATGAGCTCCATGATATCAGGGATATCGCTAGACGAATATTAGATATGAATGCCGGGCCCACGGCCCGCGCAAGTTTGCTCGATTCCTTATTTAGGTCTGTGTAGCAAAATTTGCTGCTGGTGTAAAACCGTCGTAGTCTGTCTGTCTGTGAGATCTTACCGCGCACTGGCTGCTCACAGACCTGAGAGATATTGTTTACCTATTTCGGTTCATTGATTTTTATGTATCGAACTCAGGAGTAGTAATCTGTTATCTATAACTAAGAAAAGCAACGTGTAAATAAAAATGTTTGTATGGGGTAATCTCAAAAATGGCTGTACCGATTTTAATAGGACCTTCAAAGAAAGGTAGAGGACTTTGTAAGGCCACATAGGTATATAGCGCTGTAGTCGAGATATCAAAAATAATAACTCGGGAGACGCACGTAAGTAATAGTCTATAATAATTAGTTACTTATATATAACGACTCGACTTAATACATTACATTCACGATTATTGTTTTATTATTTGACTTTGAAATTATGTGTTAATGTAGCGTTTGATAATGTAGTTTTAACTTAGCAGCTCCTAGTTTTTTTATTAATTCGATCAGAAGATAACTACCGCTCTAGGAATAAATTTTGTGTCGCAGGGGTACATACATACATACATTCCCCGAAGGGGTAGGCAGAGGTGTATTTCTACACCCACTTTTCGCCAGATATACTTTACTTTAGTCCCACGTAATAAGGGGCGAGCCTATTGCCGTACCGGGCACATTTCCAGACTCCGTGCTGCTACTGAGAATTTCGTGACAGAAAAACCCAATAACACTGCCCCGATCCCACGCGCACATTTATGCCGCGAGACCAACGAGGCAGTCATATAGGGTTTGATGTCGAGTTTTCCGTCTCTACGCAAAGATGGTATTTGCATCGTGTTATCCCTTAGTCGCCTCTTACGACACCCACGGGAAGATAGGGGGTGGTGACATTTGTATTCTATGCCGTCAACCACACTGTCGCAGGGGTCTTTACTAAAATTAAACCATCGGTCACAAAATACACTCAGACTCGAAACAACAAATTGCAGATCACACAGTCTCGAAACAACAAATTGTAAATCACTTGTGTTGGAATCGAATCTATAATGCATGGAGTAGGTACTACTGAACAAGACAACTACTAATAGCACTACGCTGTACACGCGATGTGTGTAAGAACTTAAACTCAATGATTATATGAAAGAACCTTAAGATTATACTACTAGACAATAAGTATTCTGTATTCACTAAGTTATTTACTTATGTAGATATTGCTCTTTACTTTTATCGGTTAGCCAAGTATCTGCACTCAGTTTGCAAACACCTGCTTCTAAACTACGTTTGTATTGAAAACGTGGCTACTGGCCACGTCCTAAATGCAACGTCATCACTTTTTAAAAATACTGACTCATTTGTTAGGGAACAATTATGTTCCTACGTGTCCCTCTATCCTTTATATAGTCTTTTAAAGTGTTTGCTACAGTCAGTCCATGGTCAGTCCTTTATCGATAGGTAGGTACGGAATCGGAAAATTTAGCATCTTGATATACCTATATGTAAGTAAAGTAAAATATACTTTAGTAAGAATTACACTTGATTATTTAATTTTAACGTTAGTTGAAATTACATTATTACCCTTTGATAAATTCGAATGTTTTGTTTTTTAATAGATTTTTAGGTTTTTAACTATTAGATTGCATTACTTATGGTGTATGTACATACATACATGAAGTGCATTCATTTATTATTAACTATGAAAGTAGTGCAATTTCAACTACCTACCTACAATATATTTTAAATCACTAATTATGTAAAAATAATTGGTATCGTTAATTTAATTTATTCATATATTCACGACTTACGGATATATTTTGATGAGTACTTATTTTGGATATTAACTTTATTCTCACTGGCCACTTTTTTCCAATACGTGGCATAGGCACGAACAACTTCCACGTTCGCCGCCATTTTGACATCGAGTGAATTGTGTAGAATCTACTGAAATAAAGCTTTTTTTCTTGATTGTGTTGAAATTTGCTTCTGAAAATGTAAGTTTACCATTTGGTTATAGCTAGTAATCGTTATTGTGATTAGATTACTTCAAATAAGGCGTAAGTTACGTTTTGTGTACTTTACAAACCGAGGGTGGTGACCGCAGTAGAGACCAACAGCGGTGTCGGTTAATCTATAATGTAAATTATCTGTTTTAAAGACTACAACTGCATCAGTGCATTAGTTAATGAGTTGTGATCTATTGACAAATTTCTATAATCGCTAAAACTCGCCTTTTAACAGTAATTTTGTTAGAAAACATCCTACGTCAAATTTTAGCAAGGACCTGCCATGTCATTATCATTGATTGAAATAACGTGTATTGAGTTGACGGATGACTCAGTTTGAGTATTTTGTGAAATTTCTAACTATTGTTTGTTATTTCAGACTATTCAAAAAGCTTCAAAATGGGGAATATGTTTGCGAATTTATTTAAAGGCCTATTTGGCAAAAAGGAAATGAGAATATTGATGGTCGGTTTGGATGCTGCTGGTAAAACCACAATCCTATACAAACTCAAATTAGGCGAAATTGTTACAACTATTCCCACTATTGGTGAGTATTCTGTTATTTCTTATACATATAAATATCTAATTCTCAATAAAATTGTATTATATTTATGTCCAACCAATTTGTCAATTGATGTCTTGCTAAGGATACACACACATACTTAGCATAAAGAAAAAGCTTTAACTTTAACTAACCATACCTTGAGACAAAATCTTCTGAAATAAATTAAAATTATGATAAAATGTCTCTGTGATGTTGTAATGTTACTTTATAGTGCCCATATGTTAATGTATTTATTTCATCGGGTTGTTCCATGTGTGAGCTACCGTAGCCATAATATAATAATGGTTAGATTGGTCTGAAACTAATATTTTGTACAACATTAGTTGTGAGAGTTTGTTGTTCATGTGGCTATGTACGCCAGGCATTTTGGGAATGTAATTTTAAAATTTGTTTGATAAGGTTTGAAATTAAAACCATTGCCCAAGTTAATAAAACAAAAATGGTTTTAGCAATATTGCTGTCATATTTAATGCATGTTCAATAGGCACTGATTACGATTTAGTGATATTTGGTAGTTTTGCATATACACTGTGTTCTACACGGTCAATAAACTTTGTGGACACTACTACTATATTCCATAAATATCTGTGCAAGTGCAAAATAAAATACTTAAGATATATGGTTTTTGATAAATAAATATTAAAATATTAAAGTAATTTATGAGTCTGGCATGTAAAATTAATTTTACGATATTCACCATCTAAGTCAATATTGATTTTGTTCCAATTTTTAAATGATTAAATACAGACCTATAAAACTATTTTATGGCTATGATTGCAGCCTAATCAATTTTTATTACTTCATCCAAATATGCCATGTAATCAATGTTACATAATGTAAAATATGCAATTAAATACTTGTTTCCTTTTCTTCTCTGTATGAGTTTAAATTACTCTATAGTTTTTCTTGCGAAGCTTTCCTTATGAAGGGATAGTGAGATAGGGTGAGTCATTGACCACATCATGCTTTTATATTTCATCATTCATATTGCTTATTTCAGGATTTAATGTGGAGACTGTAGAATACAAAAACATCAGTTTCACCGTATGGGATGTTGGTGGTCAAGACAAAATTAGGCCATTGTGGAGGCATTACTTCCAGAACACACAGGTCAGTGAATGCCTGGCATTTATTTGAAGTTCGTTACCTCTCCTGTTCTTCAATTACCAATTATTTGCTATGTTCTTACTCACTTTGTTGAATGGTAAAAATGCCAGCCTATGATTTTTATGAGCTTATTCTGCACCAAATTCCATCTAAAATAGTATAGTTGTGTAGCTTTTAAAATAAAATTCTGATTGATAAAACTACTTTCATATTCATGATATTGAAATTCATCTATTTCCATTTAATAAGATAGAGTCAAAATTATCCTTTGCGTAGTTTATTGCTTATCAAATATGTTAGATGGTAACTGGCCTTCAAAATTAGTTGTAATTAATAATTATTTATATCTCTCATGGGGTGTCACCTAATCATGTGTGAGTCATAGCTATATGTATGTGTGTCACATCATATATTGTGATTATATTTAGTCATGATTAGTTCTTGAATTATAGACTAACGGTTCTGGGAAACATTTCAAACATTTGTTTATTACTTATGTTAGAGTCCATCTTAGTTTGGGCTTGATTGCTGTATGAAAGAAGCTAGGAAGAAATCATCAGTATAAACTTTATACATTTCCAAAAGATTTCTCACTCAAATTAATGTGTTTGACATACCATTAAGTTCCTTACTCATCAAAGCTTAGACTGTTTTGTTGATCGTGTAGCATATTATTTTTATTGATTGCCAAGTTTATGCATTATAATCAAATCATAAACTGCATAATCCTGGCAGTGTTGTATAGGTCTTGTTAGCCTATAGTATACTCTGTGCAATTAGTATTTTAAAAGCAAAGCCAGTAAAGCTAGTAAATTTTGCAGAGTGATCATAGAAACATATGATCCTAAGCACTGAGAGTGCCCCATGCTGCTTACAATCACACATTGTGAAAGTAGGTCATTGTTTCTAGTTAATACTTACAGATGATTTCACTTCTCTTATTGTTGTGACCTAAAGATGTTTCTGTAAAAAATTGTTTGTAACAATTAGATGAAAGAACTGAAAGCTCTTTCCATAATTTCCTTTAAGTCAAAGGTTTCTTCAATCAAGTAGTACACACTCATTTATTTACACTTTGAACAATACCTATATATTGAGATTGATTATACTGTATGCTTAACTTAACATTTGTTTATACCTACTTTGCTGCTAAAAATAACCTAATTATATAATATGTTAATGTGTCATTGTTTAGGTGTGGTTGTCCGTGAAATAAGGAAATGCCTGTACTAATATAATTACATTCATAATTATTTGATTAAATGCTTACCATGACTACCTTCCACATAAACCAAGAATCTCCTATAGCAAAATTTCATTTGACTTGTTTGGCTTCTCCAACATTTTAGATTTACTGATGTACGTTGGTTTGCGGTTTATTCAACTGTTGAATTCATAGAAAAGATTCCTGAGTAGTAAGCAACTCATTGACAAAACTTCCTAACTAGCTAATAAATTAACTTATATTGAAATATTTTAAGCTGAATACAATACATTTCTTTGTTAAAATTTTACAATTGTCTAATATTGGCCATGAAAATTGTCTAGTCAACATTGAAGACAACATTAGTTATTGATGAAATCTTTTTGGTTTTTGCTGTGTTGTTTGCAGCCTCAAAATAATAACTATCTAAGTAGGTTATTTCTTTTTGCAAATATAAAGCAATCAATCAAAACAATTCTTTGTTTACATTCAATGAGATTTAAATTATAATGACAGTATATTATACTCTATTTTATTAGTGTAAGCACCTGTTATTATTGATAGAACAGCTACAGAAACTACTGAATAATTTATGTATTCAAAGCTAATAATAGTACTCCGGATACAGAATATTAGTGATTTATTATATTTGACTTTCATTACTTGCTCTAGTGATATTGTTAGAGGTTATACATATTGAATTGTATGCTGGCTGATAGGTATTCAATCTATAAGGTTTGATTCCCATGTGGATAAAGTTGACAATGGATAGCTTATGAAATAAATAAAAAAATGGCAGACTTAAAATCTATTTAGAATTAGTTTTGTTAGAAAACAAACCAGGGCGAAAGATAATCGCGTTCGTGTCCGTATACGCAGCAGGACCCTGCGTTTAATTCGATTGAAAGTTAACTTTTTGCGTGCGTGGTATTTAGTACCTTTCGAATTGTATAAGTAAAAAATTAGTACCTTCATTGCTACAGCGAAATCTTGAATTATTACCCAGCAGGACCCTCCGCTGTTTGAAGGTTTTCAGACCAATAATATATGTCACCGTTTAGCGATGTATTAGTACCTTTAAAATACCTTGGTTTCATTTTAATATAATTATTAGTTTATGAGGAAAGCGCATGCAAAACTTTTATCATGCCAGCAGGACCCTTTTTTGTTTTAACGCTTTCAGCCCCGACAGTCATATTTCTTAATAGCATTTTAATAGTACTTTTCAAATAACCTTACGTGTAATTCAAATATTTAGTATTATAGCAGAAAAATTGTTTTAAAAGTTTTAAATATTTTTTCAGCGTCTTAACATTTAGTTTGGCCAATGTAGGTATGAGCTTTCATAACTTTTAGCATGGTGGCATTAATCAAAGAGATTTTTATTAATTTAAACCGGTGTTTTTAGATGGACTTATATATTTAATTTTTATGAACACAATTTTATAAAAATCCGTTATGATATGATTATTATTTATTTTGCATTTACCCTCAATTTTAATAATATTTAAGTGCCATAAAAATAATAGCATCATTGGAATGGTATAATCTTAAGGTCATCGTGAAAAAGTTTTAAATCAAATTGCTTGTTAAACTACAAAGTATTTGATTTGAACGTAAGGTTATTTGAAAAGTACTATTAAAATGCTAACAAGAAATATGACTGTCGGGGCCGAAAGCGTCAAAACAAAAAAGGGTCCTGCTGGCATGATAAAAGTTTTGCATGCGCTTTCCTCATAAACTAATAATTATATTAAAATGAAACCAAGGTATTTTAAAGGTACTAATACATCGCTAAAAGGTGACATATACTATTGGTCTGAAAACCTTCAAACAGCGGAGGGTCCTGCTGGGTAATAATTCAAGATTTCGCTGTAGCAATGAAGGTACTAATTTTTTACTTATACAATTCGAAAGGTACTAAATACCACGCACGTAAAAAGTTAACCTTCAATCGAATTAAACGTAGGGTCCTGCAGCGTATACGGACACATCGCGTTCGAAACTATCTCCGCAGGGTGTTGCTGAACAACATTAACTTTAAATACTTCAAAATTGTCACGATTTGTGCATTTGGTAATGTTAATGTAAGTATATTTTGTTTGCCTTGATGTAGCTGCATGGTGCATTTACACTAGCTGTGGTTATGGGAAGAGATGTTTTTATTATGACAAGGTTTAGATCCTAGTTCACTATGCTGACCAAGTGCGTGTTGCACGACTTCACAAGATTTCAAGAATATTATGGAGGACTGTCAGACATACAAGTTTCCTCTCAATGTTTTCCTTCATCGTTTAGCAAGATAAATAACAATATAACTTCGAAAAGTCAGTGGTTTTGAACCCGAGACCCTCTGTAGCAATCAGTTATGTAGGTTTTTCACTAGGCAGTTGCTGCTTTGCTGACATTTTTTGTGATATTTAATTTAAATGTATATTACATCTCATTATTATTTAGAAGTGAATCACAGACGTTAAATTGTGCGTAGTATAAAAATCTGCGCATTTAAAATCGGATTAGCATTCAGTCAAGTTGTGCGTAATGAATAAATTTGTTGTTTAGTCAACCAATAAAATTGGATGCATCTTATAGTTTGTCGTAATGACGCAGAAATTAATAAATTTAATAACTAATTGCGTTGATAAGATCTATTCGTACTCATGTTTCGCTGCAATTAT
The DNA here is from genome assembly GCA_944739405.2 of Euclidia mi. Lineage (NCBI taxonomy): Eukaryota > Metazoa > Arthropoda > Insecta > Lepidoptera > Erebidae > Euclidia > Euclidia mi. The sequence continues at coordinate 38,824,400 of OX123190.2, read as the reverse complement.
TCTATGAAACATTATTGCCTTATCAAAAAACAAGTTTGCTTCTAAAACTGACTTATGTATTTAGTTTGGTTTATTTTTCAATGTACATACCTGTGCCTGAAATAATATTATCAGATAGTGGATATCGAATTTGCAAACTGATAATATTTGTGACCAATTTGCATTAATTTTTACCCACAACTTTACTTAGATTGTCTATATTAACAACACAATGAGCATTTTCTGAAACTCTGTTTTGATATACAATTTTTATTTTAGTCGATCCCATCGCGCATATCTTTATCGCAATGTGATTTACGTTACCCGATTTTATTTTACAGACATATTTTAGCTTATCAGTTAACATGATATGATGCAACCATTCTACTTCCGCATTATTTCATAAATGAAAATTGATATAGATTGTTATATGTAGTAGATTAGTCCTGAGAAATAATATTATATTTTCCTTTGTAATAAAATATAGGACTTGCAAAACAATTCAATTGATAAATATTCAATCACTTTCTTAAACCTATTATCTTATATTTTTACTAATCGGTCTTTACTAATACATACATTAAGGTAACCGTGAAACCTATTTAGGTATATTAAACCTGCTCTTAAGCCGCAAAAAGCCTTCAAATTCGGCCCACGATTACGATAATATAGTCTGTCCATCTCATTGACGGAAAGAGAATCTAGAAAATCTTCAGGCTTCACGCAGCCTACCGATGAATGACTACTTACCTGGAATATAAACGACTGCAGTTTAGAATACGGTCGTTTACTAACCAAACTATGAACTATCCAACGACAGCTTCTTTAGATATACCTTCTTTAACTGTATTGAGAAATATTTCAGTAAACTACGTGAATGACACAGATGCGAGAGAAATTCGGTCCGATCTGATGAACAATCAAACTTGACAAACCATGTGGAAATATTTATTCAAATATGAATCTAATAAAAGAAATAACCGGTTTCGCACGAGTTCTAATCACGCAATCGTCTAATTGTAAAAATATACTCTGTGAATATCAATGAGTTGCTGAGACTGAATAAGATAATACTATTCTTGAATCTTTATCATTATTTCGATCACCTAGTTATTCATATGTTGACATGACTTAAAATATTCTCAGGAACATTAACAAATCCACATGTCACATAATACATACACTCTCACTACTGATAGCATAGCCTTTTCTAATTTGAGTCACAATATCATTGTGTGTCAATAAGGGGGGTTGAGGTAGCCGGCCAGACGGAACTCTTTCTATAGATGCTATTTGCTAAGTGTATTTTCCGACACCCATGGAATGTAATATGGGACACTTAGTATTCTTAATCCATCACCGTAAGGAGAACATGTCACAGTTCGTTTATATGTGTATATTTTATTGCAGGGTCTCATCTTTGTAGTAGACAGTAACGATCGAGAGCGTATCGGTGAAGCGCGTGAAGAGCTCATGCGAATGTTAAGTGAAGACGAGTTACGGGATGCCGTACTTTTGATCTTCGCAAACAAACAGGTAACATACGTCACTACTGTTTTACGAGCCAGTCACTTCCTCGGAACATGCAAATATTTGTTCTTGCACCATTCATTATTTTTCGGAAATCATGGACCAGCTTCAATAATGGCCTCATTTGAAGCATGCTCTATAATATTTTTTTAATGTTTTATGAACATTTCCTGCTGATCTGTATCAGAATACACATGGTGTATATTTAATCTTTGAATAATTTTAGCATGTATGCCAATGAGATGATAAAACTAGTTAGTAATGGTGTTGTTATGTTGGTAGGATCTGCCGAACGCGATGAACGCAGCTGAGATAACGGACAAGCTGGGCCTGCACTCACTGCGCAACCGCAACTGGTACATCCAGGCGACGTGCGCCACCTCCGGCGACGGGCTGTACGAGGGCCTGGATTGGCTCTCCAACCAGCTCAAGAATGCCAACCGCTAACCGCATGTGCGCTACCAACTCACAGACAAATCTGATTACTGAAAGAGACTATGGTTTAAGATATGTTAACTTTATTTGCTATTGAATATTGAATACAATGTATTATGTGAGTTAACCTGCGAATGCATTACTGATATGCGTCACCCGGTGACCGATCGAGCATCGCATTCACACCGAACCACTCGCGTTCATACGTTTAAAATTAATTTTGGTATATTGGTGGTAAGTGTACAAATGAGCCGTGCTACTTAGACATGTGGTGTTAGGGTCCACGTTATTTGAATGCGCTGTTCGCTCGATCCCAGAGGACGTCGAACAAAAAATAGTGTGTAAAGACGATACAAAATTATTGCAGATTTGTTTTCAATATAAATATAACGAAGGAGCAAACGGTGGTACCTAGACTCGCTGAATGATCGTGCATTGTGATGTGGATAGGTTTGTAGCTAGCTCGTGATAAAGTGAATCACACCTTAACATGTTTTATATGTATACTATGTGGAATAAGTTGTCGCAATAAAGTATTTAAAGTTAATTCACAATTAATGACTTTAATTATTTAGTTATTATAGTAGTGACCTAAAGTAGTGGTGCGGTAGGTAGGTGCACGTGCACGGTGGTCAGTATTGAGGCGCGGGCTCGGTCGGCCAAGAGGCGTTCCCTATTCACATCGCTTTGTGACTGTCCGCTGTCGATAACTATACATGTTCTTTCTGTTCGATTGTCACCAGTTTTGTGCATAAATATCACCGGACTTATTATAACGATGGTAGATTATTTTTATGGAAGTTATCTAGGTAGATTAAGCTGTTATGTATTTTACATCCAAACCATTTCGTACAATTCTCGCTTATTCAAACGGCTCGTTGTGATTGACCTGCATTTAAAGTCAACAGCTTCTCATGACGATCCGAGATTAATTTGTAATTTAGGTATAAATATGTATTAGATAAACGGTGTCAGTTTGAGAAGTGTTTCCGCCTAAAGGGAACAGTGCTCAGAATTCTCAAAGGTACATGCTCTACACAATTAATTGTAACTTAGCATTTTTATAATAATTTAGAAAAAAATGTTGAAACAATAACTTTGTGGCAAGTGTGACGAAGGAGGTTCTTTTTTTATTTTTATGAGAAACAGAAATAATGAAAATACGAATTGTGACATTCCGGTTTATCTTATGCTGTATTATGGAATAAAAATTATCCTCACCAATGTTTCATTTTTGATTTATTACTTTGAAAAGTTTTGGCGTATTGTAAACTTACGTTAAGATTGCCGTAAAATACTTGATACATACCTTTTATTAATTTATATTAGTATAATTATGTGCGTAATAAATAAATCATTTGAGAGTATAACACGTTTTCATGTAAAAAATAACTTCTAAAGAAACATAACACTAAAACTACCGGTGCGATCGTGTGAACCCGCTTTATATGCCTACAGCCTTAAGCCATGCGACATTCTTGTTCTATGGATTAAAAAGACCCAAATGTTTCCAAACAAGACTTTGACTAGCATGTTACTAATATTTATAGAAACTCAGTCTATAATTGCTGAAAATTAATTGGACCGAATTTCCGTTTGCTATTCTATATCGCATGCGTGCTACCCATAGGTCTAATTGGATTAGTCTTGTCTACTCATTGTTTCCTTGTAGTTTGTTTAGACTATGGCCTATCGATTATCCGCTGAGAAAAACCCACATACATACTTGGTACGGATACTTCTTGGCCTGAGAGATACGTATTTAGCAGTTTTAAGTATGGGCAGAGACACTTAATTCGAGGTAGGGATGTCATGCACTATCTCTTACACAAGTTGGCAAAATAAGCATCTTTCTTTTTAAATTATTTTTTTATAGTCTCACGCCTATATCCCCGAAGGGGTAGGCAGAGGTGTAATATTACACCGACATTTCGCCATGAATTTTTTAGGTCCCACGTAATAGGGGGCAAGCCTATTGCCGTACCAGGCTCATTACCAGACTCCGTGCTGCTACTGAGAATTTCCTAACGGAGAAATCCAATAACACTTTGGCCGACCCGAGAATCGAACCCGAGACCTCCGAATACCACGCACACATTTATGCCGCGAGACCAAGGAGGCAGTCAGAAGCACATCTGTTTATGTTAAATGTTTAGTTCATACATACATACATATCGTCACGCCTTTTATTCCCGAAGGGGTAGGCAGGGTTGTATTTCTACACCCACTTTTCGCCAGATATACTTTAGTCCCACGTAATAAGGGGCGAGCCTATTGCCGTACCGGGCACATTTCCAGACTCCGTGCTGCTACTGAGAATTTCGTGACAGAAAAACCCAATAACACTGCCCGACCCAGGAATCGAACCCGGGACCTCCCGATCCCACGCGCACATTTATGCCGCGAGACCAACGAGGCAGTCGTATAGGGTTTGATGTCGAGTTTTCCGTCTCTACGCAAAGATGGTATTTGCATCGTTTTATCCCTTAGTCGCCTCTTACGACACCCACGGGAAGATAGGGGGTGGTGACACTTGTATTCTATGCCGTCAACCACACGGCTAGTTAGTTTAGTTCAAACATATTTATTGGACTAAATGAGGCTAAAATCAAATTGTATGTTACCGGTGCTGTAAACAGCATAGTGCATGCTGTTTACAGCACAAATGGACCGTCTTACTCCGGTGGTGTAGTAAGCCGGAACGTGTTTGAACAGCGTTCCACGTCCGTTCAATGTTGCATTTTCCATAATTCTATATAGGTACCTTACAGTGTGGTTAAAAACTTGTAAAAAGAGGGGGAAGAGGCTTGTTTCTGGATCGTCCGATGTTACTCAATTATCAAGGTGGATAGCGTACCAATAACAGGAGATCAAAATTAAATAGCAATAACTGTTTCGCTGTCGCCGTTGCAGAGCCTCGCGTGGGTGGATTGAAATTCTTTTCTCATAGTTCATTTATGAGACATGACAGGATGAGCAGGGTAAGGTTTTGAAAGAAGACTGCGCAGTTTGCCTATATGCTGATACGGAACCGCATGAACACAAATACCTGCGCTACAACGCTAATAATTTATTATCAGACGTTGTGGTCGTTTATCCTCCCGGTAAATTAAAGTCATGCTAAGTTCTATGCTCCATGTACACAAGATATCTAAGGCACTTAGGTACTGCATAATATAGGGTCAATGGGCGCTAAATGCCGTTGTACTGGTAATTCTGTGGTATACGGGTTCCAAGATCTCTGAGAATCTAATACGAATGTGTTCTATAGACGTTTTATTGGTGCCTACTTAGTAGAATGGCTGTAAAGATGTTTTCCAGGGAAATTAGGTTATAGATTTAATTGATTCCTGAAGATCCACTGTAGGCTAAGTAGTGTTGTTTGTAAATTATATTGGTTGCCGGTAACTAACTCAAGTAGGTACCTACCTATCTGTTCGATTTGTAAGAGCTGCGGTTCATCCCCTAAATGTTGGGTATGATTGAATAAATAATGTGCCCGGTCGATGGCAATAGGTTCGCCCCTATTACATTGGGACCGAAACATAACTGGCGAAGTGTAGGTATGTAATACACCGCTGCTATCCCTTAGGGATAAAGGCGTGAAGTTATGTTATCTTAATATATAAAATTCTTGCGTTACTGACTGACTGACAGACACGCTACAGCCGAAACTATTGGGCGCAGGAAGCTGAAATTTGGCATCTATGTTCCTTGGGGACCGTAGGGGTGCACTAAGAAGGGATTTCCCGAAATTCCCACGGGATCGGCCAAAACGGGTAAATTAAAAAAAAATGCAGGCGTAGCTGCTGGCGTCCTCTAGTTATTGAAAAAATCTTGCCTTATATAATAAACGATGCAAAAGAAGTAGGAATATTTGCATGTGCGTGACTATAGGTACGTAACGGTCAATAGGGAGTCTGTATAATAACTAATAACAAGACAAGAGCCTTGCTTCTTGGTAAGGAGAAGAGGCTCTGTGTTGGTTATTAGATCTGCGGTCACACAACGCCGCAAATTTGTACATCCCCTACCTTATTGTAATCGCAGGTGTATAGTGGGTTCTGGTCATAATCGTCCTAGCGTTATCCCTTTGGACTCCCGAGCACGCTCTCTAGACTAACTAAGAGCGACTACCATCTGATGTTCGTAACCCAAAGAGATAAAGATCAATATCATCATCATCGTCCTAGTGTTATCCCGGTTGCATCCATGATCAAGGGCGTCACCAAGGGGAGGCAAGGAGGGGCAGCCTCTTCACCTAGTGTCTTATCTGTGACCTAGATATTCAAAAGACGTTACCAACCAAAAAAGCAACTGAAGTCCCGTGAAGCTTTTCACGTTGGACTCTGTACCGTTATTATTACCTAGCTACTAGGCTCGTACTACGAGTGAAAGCCTTTGTGTTCTCTACTTTACCTACAATTCATACCTTTCCTATTCTCCCATATGTATATCAACTTGTCCTCCCCTAAGCCATCGGCTGGCTACGCCCCTTGTCCACTGACGACGTGAGACGTGACTCACACACCTAAGAGACCGGGGTCCGCTCCTTACCTCTGCAACACAAAGGGATAGCGATATTCTGTGGTTTAGACCACTATCAGTTTATTTGAGGGTACTACTGACTCCCGATAACGGCTCTCAAAGATCTTCATGACAACCGGGACCGACGGTTTTACTGCGTCCCCGGGGCACGGGGCAAGCGGTAACAATTTAATACCTACGCACAAAACTTCGAAAAGTCAGTGGTGCGCGCCGTGGGTTCGAACCCGATACCATATGCATGGCAGTCCGTTGGTATCTTCATTAGGCTACATCGCTGCCTTAAAGAAGAGATAATGATATTCCATGGTTTAGACCGTGACTTTCAAAGATCTTCATGATAGCCGGGACCGACGTCCTAACGTAGTGCTCTTTGAGGAACAGAGCAAGTAATAAGTATAATTAACAATTTAATATAGGTACACAGACACAACAAAGAAAAGACAGTAGTGCACGATATAGGTTTGGAACTGATACCCTGTGCATGGCAGTCTGTTGATATTTTCTCTAGGCTATCGATGCCGCTGCCTGAATGGGTTCCAGAATATATCCAGCATGAATTACTCAGAGACAAAGCATTACCAGCTGTAAATAGGTAAGTACTTCCATCAATCATGCACTAAGGACATGACACTTATACCTACCTTTGGCACACTACCTACATGGTGTTTTATAACAAGTTGTCCGAAACGCAGTGCAAGATTTCAGCTTATTTTTCACCATAATTATTATACTTTTTCACTCATCAGTCATTGCCACACGGTTGTGGCGATTATACAGAGATCTTCCGGCTTTCTTCTTTTCTTCAGGCATGCATGCAACTCAATAAAAATTTAACATGATTGGTACGAAAATAAAATTTACTCGCAACTAATCTTGTGCGATATTGCAGTGTTTTTCACGACAGGAGTTGATCGCAAATAAAAAGGGGGCAGATATATAGGTTCACGCCAGGAAGGGATTGATTCTAAATATGCTTCGGAGAGGGCGTGGGTCGCTTGAGCTACTGCCGCCTTCGAGGGCTGGCGACTAAGTTTGGCACTGTTCGCTTCTTGATAACTTCTAACCGCGGGGCGGTAATCAACTACAATAACACGGTCGATATATGCGACTATTACTGAGATGCGAGCAGCATCTGAGTTTTCTTTGGATGTGTGTGTGTGTTTGTGTATTTAAAGTTGCAGGAGGAGTGCCTCAAGGAACCATATCGATTAGTAATTTTTCTCTACTAGAGGATGCCCGCAGCTACGCCCACACTTTTATTTACACACAATTTAACCCAGGGCCGCTGTCGCTGTTTCAGTTCACCATCAGAATCTGATTAGAATACCTACTAACTTTTTCTCAAAGGGCTTGCCGTGCGACCGCCGCAACCCCCTGGGATAGCGAATGCCATGACATAGACTAGTACCAGTAGTATATTCAAGGGGACTGGTTCCCTACAACGACTGTTAAAGATATTCTTGACAGCTGGGACCGATAATTTAACGTGCTCAACGAGGCACATGGCAAGCTATATACCAACAGTTTAATAAGCACATACCTAGTATCGAGAAGTCAGTGGGATTTGAATGCGATACCATTTAACATCAATTGAATATTGTTCTGTGTGGTGACGATTTATTGCCAAAAGACTGGTAGGACTAGTATGTCGGTATATTAGGTGTGCATGTTTTCCCCAAAAGTGCTAACTATGATTCACATGATAGAATTAAATTGGGACCCACTAAGTACTTGGGTTCATGATTATAAAGTGTCGCCACAGAAAAAAATTATAAAAATAATAAGCGGTCGGCAACCTTTTGGTAAGCAAGGGCCGCAAGGAGGCAAGATGAACTAAAGGCGGGCCGCACTTTTGGTAATGACTAGACAGCATTTTTACAAGTCTTGCAGCAATTCTGCTGTGGAATCATCAGCAAAGCGGAGACGTGTGACATGGCGACCATTGACATTGATACCCATTGCATTCTACTGCAGATTGAAGATCTCCTTTAGCGTTGGTGAAGAGTTTGGAGGATATAGTGTCACCCCGTCCTACCTCTCGAAGCTATTGGATGGATCTTGTTTAGTTGTACGGGGTTTGGTTCGCGGTGACCAACACATATTTTCAATGAACATGGCAGCGCTGCAACAACTACAGAGTAGCCTAGGTTTCGATGAAGTCAAAGGTTTTACGGCATTAACAAAAGCCAGATGAAACGTCGTCTCTGCCTCATCACAGTCATCACACACATCTCATCAGACTGTTTTATTCCACTGCTGGACGTAGGCCTCCCGCAGGGTACGCCACAAGACCTGATCTCTCGTTTTCGCCATCCAGCCACTATCAGCTACCCTCCTCAAGTCGTTAGTGCATCTGACGGGGGAGCCCCAAACACTACGCTTACTGAGACGTGGCTTTCACTTGAGAACCTGCGTTAATAACCACCCATCGGTTCTGTGACAAATGTAGCCTCTGAATTATGTCAGTAACTTTGGTCTTCTGCCGAATAATCTCGCTCCGGGGCCAATGCTGGGGATCTCACTGAGTGAGAAAGTCCCGCATACACAAGATATACAAATAGACAAAAGCCGCTGCATAGCCCTCTGAATGACATGTAGGCGGTGGATTAGCTTCACCATCATGTTCCACGTCTCAGCTCTGTAGCTCATGACTGGCAGGACGCATTGATTGAACACTGGTCTTTAGGCATTGTGGCAAAGATAACTCGAAGATATAATGAAATATCCCAAATGCTTCCCAGCCCAGCTGCACTTCTCTGATGATTTCACTCTCAAAGTTGTCTCTACTTAGCTACAAGTTTAGCCCCAGGTATACATACTCCTGGACAACTTCTAGGGCTTCACCTTCTATATAAATTGGTTAAGGGACGATGTGATCTGCCATAATTACCAGGGCTTTGGCAAAGCGGAGATGCGTTAGATTACCACCCATTGACATTGATGCCCATTCCGTCCCACTGCAGTGCTTTGAAGACATCCTCCGGCGCGTTGGTGAAAAGATTCAGGGATATAACATCACCCTGTCTTACACCGCGAAGCAACTGGATGAGTCTTGTTTTGTGGTTCTGGACTTGAACGGACATCGTTACCATTTGGTAGAAGCCCCTCAACACCTCCACCTATCTTCAATCGACTTCGCAGCTGTAACGACTCCAGAAAAGCCCAGGTTTTGATGGAGTCGAAGGCTTTTTCGTAGTCCACAAAGGCCAGATACAGCGGCTGGTTGTACTCTTCGGACTTCTGTATATTCTGCCGAACGGAATGGATGTGGTTCACGGTACAATAAGCTTTACCTTTACGAAACGCAGCCTGCTTGGTTGGTTGGAAGGCGTCAAATCTTGATGCCAGACGATTCGTGACGATTCTCGAAAACAGCTTATAAACGTAGCTCGGTTATGTGTTTTGAAAAACAACGCCACAACACATTTACACCAAGCCTTAGAGGTAGCCACAGTGGTTATTAAGGAATTAATTAGCCTTCTAAACTCCTCAAGAAGAGGTTTTCCTCCAGCCTTAAAGAGCTCAGAGGCCACTCCATCTTCCCAGACCTGCGACTTACCATTTTTAAGCTGTCTGAGAGCCGCATCGCGACATCTACTTCAGGGAGATCCTCTGTAAAGTGACGGGTAAGTGAGGCTCTAGGATCGCTCGTGTCTGATGCAGGCTTCGGTGCATGCAAGGCATACAGATTGCCATAGAAGTCTTCAACTTCAGCGAGTATCCCTGAGATGGATGTGCCGATATTACCCTTTGAGGTAGTCAGCTTTGTCAGATGACTTCTTCCCTTGTTTTGGAGAAGACTTTTGACCCCCGATTTTTCTCAGCCGCTTTCTGTACGAGGCGAGTGTACCAGCTACGGAAGTCACGCCTTACTAATCTCTAGAACATTTTATGGAGTGATTTTTTGTCAGAAAAAAAGCATCCGGTGCTTTTCGTCAAAACGAATCAGTTCCAGAGTCTTGTTTGAAAGTTAACCCTTCCTATCTGGTCGCCTTTTCCGAAAATGTCGCATTCCCAGTTTACGCACTGCCCCCATTATGCCGCTCATTTAATCAACATTTTGCATTTGCTCATCTCTAGTGCAACGAATCTGTTTTTCAGTTTCATTTGGAACGAAGCATGTCCCGCTATGGAGACAGTTGGACGAAGAACAGATTTCATCATGCGGCTACGCTAGAGTGCCTCTTACAAGTTGGTGATCGCTGCCGGTATTGAACCTATTGATCACTGAGACATCCCTGAATATAGGCTTCTTATCCGACATGATGAAGTCAATCTCGTTCTTGGTGTAGCAATAGTAACAATCCCTGCATGCTGAGAAATTTGAGCAGCATTTGTCCCCTAGTATTTCTGCACCCATAGCCATGTGGACCCAAACATGTTCCGCCGCGCTCGTGCCCCGCGTTTGCGTTGACGTCCCCCATGACTACAGTTGTATGTGGTCTCTTTATTTGAGCTACTAGATGTCGGTGCATGTACCTGCACTACCGTAAGAGGGTATCTCTCGGTCAGATTCAGTACAAGATACTTCCCGAGTCGAGACGCTGCAGATATCAGTCACGTTGTCACAGAGGGCTTGTTAACGAGAAATCCCACGCCACCTTGGAATCGCTGGCCACCCTCCCTGAAATAGAACAGATGACCTGATGCAAAGGTTATCGTGTCCTCCCCCTCTCTTCGGATTTCTGATAGACCCTGAACATGACACCGTATCTTGTCCAATTTTGCCTCAAGAATTTGGCGGTTTTCGTCAAGCCGTAAACTGCATCCATCGTACGTAACCAGGGTCAATTGGTGTTGGCAGCTGCTGTCCGTAGCCCAGGGATTCTTAGCTCCCCCTTCCCCTGCCGTGACCAAGGCCGCTGCCGTGACTTAAGACGGCCGGGAACTAGGAGCCGTTCCTTGGCTACCTTTCATGGGGAGTTTTGGTCCATAGTCACCATGCTGGGAAGGCGTGTTGAGCACCGCAGTATGCTGAACGGTACTTACACAGGCGCTTTGCCTGGAAAAACTTAGCTTTAAAATCAGCTAGTGTCGCTGTTTAGAGTCCGGGCTAAAATTGGGTAGTTTGCAGAAGACAGTGGAAGCGATTAATTCATCCAGTCTTAGCCCAGGGCAAAGGTTTAAACACTTATACAGTAACTGCACAGCGATGAGTTCAAGTAATAGGTAGGTACATGAGATAATTTACCTTAGATCTCCTGGTGCTGTTCTTGAGTGGACCTATAAGATTAAACTCATAATTCTGGCCAAAATAACAAGCAAATCGTTATAAATACCACTACTGGAAGGTCCAGTTCGGCGTCCTTCTTCAGAACACGATGCACGTTGACGGATTCACACAGTTTTACAATGTTCAATATGTTACAAATGTTCAATAGTTCACGAGTTTGACTTTTATCACAATGTACCGGTGCCGGTTATAGATCAAAGAAGCGGCATTCAATCGGGGTCCAAATTTATTACAATATTACAAAACGGCGCGAGCGCAAGACCAAAACGTGTCGTCCAGCGAAATTTTCAGAACAGGAAGTCAATGACAGTTCTGTGTGACCATAGTCAAAATTTACAATAGACTAAACTAAACGTTACCACATCGATATAATCGATTTGACGTATCATAAATTATATTTCTATTTCAAACATCCACCCGCCCCGGACCGGCCTACCGGTCCGCTAATCAGTTGGTAGACGTGACAACGTTGCAACCGCTCTCCTCAGAATCGAAACGTCCACCAAGACCTCAGCAAATCGAGGAACTACATCAGCCAAACCAAACGAAGAATGCGCCCCCTGCGCCATCTGAGTGGCGGAAGGTTAGCCTCCTTGATCAAAACGAGGTCACCAATCTTGGGTGGATCGGTCCTGTCGGTCCACTTAACGCGTTGCTGGAGTATGTGCAAATATTCCAAATTCCAGCGTTTCCAAAAGCTCTGAGTAATCTGGCGTACCAATTCGAAACGCGAAAGACGACCAGGTCTCGTATCAATATAGGGGTACTCAGGCAAGGCGACAAGTGGGCGATAGGGGTACTCAGGCAAGGCGACAAGTGGGCGACCAATAAAAAAATGGGCAGGCGTAAGGGCCTCCAAATCATTCGGATCTGAGGAGATCGGGCTAAATGGCCTAGAGTTCAAAACGGCCTCAATCTTACAAAACACAGTTGCGAGTTCCTCAAATGTAAGGACAGATTCACCGATTGTCCTGCGCAAGTGTGTTTTGGCCGATTTTACAGCGGCCTCAAAGATACCCCCCCAGTGTGGACAATTTGGTGGGGAAAACGACCAATTTATCCCACGTCGGGCAAGCCTATTGCCTATATCAAACTTGTTGGTTTCAAGGAAATTAACAACGTCATTCAAATAATTATAGGTGCCCTTGAAGTTAGTGCCGCAATCAGAACGGATCAAGGAAGGCAGCCCTCTGTGGGATACAAATCTGTCAAATGTGGCTACAAACGCCTCGGTCGTAAGCGAGGAGAAGCAGTTCTAAGTGAACGGCCTTTGTGTAGAGGCAAACAAAAACGCACAAGTAGGCCTTAACAGTCTTGCTGTTTCGAAGTGTCGACGTTTTCACCAAAAAGGGACCAGCGACGTCCGTGCCAACACCGTCAAACGACCTGCTCTCTGTTACGCGATCTGCCGGTAAGTCTCCCATCAAGGGCTGCATGGTAGAAGCCGTGAGCTTATAACAAGGGATGCACCGAAAGACTACACTCCGAATAATTCTTCGGGCCGACAAAATCCAAAACTCGCGTTGCAAAATGGCCAAGAGCGCATTACAACCAGCATGCGAATTTTTAAGGTGACGGTCAGTTACCAACAAGCGTACCAAATGACCGTCCTTGGGTAATAAAAGGGGGGGACGTGCTACCTAAGGGTGGTTGGCGTTCTTGAGACGCCCTCCAACGCGCAAGAGACCCGTATCGTCCAAAAGGGGGTTCAATTTAGATACAGCGCCCGATAATTTCAATTTCCCTGACTTGAGGATAGCAATCTCCTTCTCAAAGTGCGCCAATTGCTCAGAACGAACCCAAAAGGTGAGGGACTCCTGTCGTTCCTGTGGTGAAAGAAACGGTGTCAGATGTTTCTGTTGTGGGTGCCTAAAGATAAAAACAAAACGCTTTATCCAAGCAGTAACACCTAACAACTTATCGAGGGAGCTGTAGCGATTCAGCGAGAAATCGGGGTCGAAGGCGCATTCTGCCTTCTCAAGAGCGAGTGTTCGTTGACCCGGCAAATTAGAAGTATTCAAAACTGGCGTTCGAGGCCAATCAATTTCTGGTCGACTCAACCATTCCGGACCCCACCACAGTGAATGACCAATTAAACTAGGCGTCAAGCATCCGTGCGAGATACAATCAGCGGGGTTGAGCTCACCTGGCACGTGTCTCCAAACAAGTTTGACTTCGGATTTCTGGACTTGGGAAACGCGATTAGCGACAAATACCTCCAAAGTGTGGACAGACGCCTTCAACCAACAAAGAACAATTTGGCTGTCTGTCCAGGCATAGGTACCATTAATACAAATGGTTTTACCCAAAGTACTAGACACGTGGTTCAATAAGCGTACACGTAGGGCTGCTCCCGAGAGCTCCAATTTAGGGATGGTCAGAGATGTCCGAAGGGGTGCAACCTTGCTCTTCGCCATGATCAGGGAAACCCTCACCTGACCTGAGGCACTGACTGTACGCAAGTACACCACGGCCGCGTGACCACGATCCAAGGCATCACAAAACCCGTGAAGGGTGGCCTTGTACTTCCCGGGAGGAAGGATGGGACGAGGCAAGGAGATCTCGTTGACGGCAGGAAGTGAGGATACAAAAGAGGTCCATTCCTCAACAAGAGTACCGTGTAGAGGTTCGTCCCAGGTCAATCCTGCTGTCCAAAGCTTCTGCAAGAAGCATTTTGCCCAAAATATAACTGGACAGATCCAACCGTTCGGACCAAAGGTTCTGGCGACAGTAGACAATACGAGACGTTTAGTCCAAAAACAAGGCCATTTCAAGTCTACGTTATACGTAAAGATGTCTTGGACTGGTCTGTACTGAACGCCGAGAACAGCCATCATGGCGGGGTTGTCAACAATCTTAAACAAACGTGGATCCTGCTGATGATCCTCTGGCAAGCCTTCCAAAAGCGCTGGTGAGTTGGAAATCCATTTGCGCAACTCATAACCAGCGGAGGCCAAAATACCTATCAATTCGTCCCGCAGGAGGATCGCCTCGTCCGCTGTGGAGGCGCCAGAACAAATGTCATCCACGTAAATATCGTTTTTCAAGATGGCGGAGGCTCGTGGGAAACGTAAGCCTTCGCGGTCTGAGCTCCCAAAGAGAACGTATTGCCAAGTAGGGGCTTGACCTTAACCCGTACGTATTGGTATTGAGCTCGTAGACGACCATGGGATCGCGAGGATTCTCTCTCCAAAGGATCAGCTGGAAGCGACGGTCATCAGGGTGGATAATCGTCTGCCTAAACTTCATTTTTATATCGGCCACAAAGACAACCTGATGTCGTCGGAAGCTGGTGATGACGTCACAAAGGTCCTTGACCAACTTGGGACCAGAATGCAAGCACTGGTTCAAGGATACGCCCGTAGAAGTCTGCGCAGAACCATCAAACACCGTGCGCAGTTTGCCAGTTGATGGCTTCAATACCGCATGATGCGGGAGAAAGTAGTGCTCCACCGAACGCCAATTCAGATTTGACACCGACATGTGTCTCAATTGTTCATATTCTCTCATGAACTCAATGTATTTCTGTCTGAGCTCCGGATCACGACCCATGCGACGCTCCATAGCCAGCAATCTCTTTTCGGCTAAAGGTCGTGACTTACCAAGCGGAGGCCGAACAGACAGGAAAGGTAGCTTCGTAATGATCCGACCAGAACGGAGTCGACCAGTGTTGTTCTGGAAGAACAGCTCGCACTCCTCATGCTCTGGATTCAAACGGGCAGCTTGAGGGGGTTCCTCTACCTCCCAAAACCTCTGAACCGCATCAGAGATAGCGGAGCCTACCGCCAACAAATTATCAAGTTCGGGTGGAGGGGGGTCCCTAGGTACAGGTCCCAACAAAGCAAATCCAAATATGGTCGGGATGGCAGTCAAACCATTTGGCACCAAGACCCGTTTCCCACCAATCAAAATTCCACCGAGCACATCAGAGCCAATTAACAACTCGATTTGTCCTGGTGTGTCAAATTTGGGGTCTGCCAGTTCCAATCCCGATGTCAAATTCACCACAGCAGCAGGTAGCTGTTTCTGTGGATGCATACCCAAAATATTCTTCAGCACAATAGCCGAGGTTTTAATCCTCGGGTGTGAAGATTCAACAGGGGCAAACAAAACCTTAACTTGCCCTTCAACATTGGAGGCTACGTCACCTATTCCCCGTATACAATTCGTAAAGGAGCCCATATTTAATTTAACCTGCCCTACCAAATAATGGGGGTGGTTGGCGTTATAGGGCAGGAGTCAATGACCTATTGTTGCCTGGGCGGCGACCGTTGGCCAGGACCAGGCAAATCAAAATGAGGGTGCGGCTTGAAGCCCTCAAAGGCGCGATGACTCGATCCGCGCGCCATCTGTGGGGGGTCATAATGACGCACCCGCCCAAAACGCGGTGGGCGCGAGTCAAGGCGGGGACGCTCCGCCAAAGGAGGGGAATACCTAGGGCAGCAGTCATGGTGCTGGTGACGTTGAGCAGTCGCACATTCAGGTGCGCGAGAGAGAGAGGAGGCGTGCGTACGCTACTGTTCTCCAAGCGGGGCGAGCAGCGATCAATTGAGCGAGGCGACTCTCGGCTACGCGCCGGTGAGCCTCGGCTGCCACCTTCAAAACACCCGCCCGTGCGCGGCGTCGGCTGGTTGGACAAGCGGCCTACCTCTCTGGCATTCATGCAGAGAATGTCCAAATGCTGTCCTCCACAGTGAGGACAGGGGCGAGAGTTTGGGCAGTCTCGCTGGTAGTGGGACCCCAAGCAAGAGAAGCAAAGGCGGCGGACATTCGCGATGCGCCTACGAGAGGCGACATGCAGGTCCAAGAATGCCCTACAACTGGCCGTTCTGTGCCCCGTGACCTTGCAGTAAGAGCATTCCGCTGGGCTCTGCGTGACTGCAAAGCGAGGAGGGCGCCGGTCAACATTGGCTCGGGTGTGGACGCGAGCCTGCTCCTTGACCTTGGGCGGCTGTGACTTAGCCGGCGTGTCACCACCGGAGTTATCCAAGACCCGGCACTCATCCTCGAGAAACTTCTCCAAGTCTGCAAAGGGGGGCAGATGGGTCGCGCTATCCCCACCAAAGCGCTGTTCAAAACGCGACCTCAGGTCGGCAGGCAGCTTTTTGAGCACAATGTGCACCAATAGATAGGACCATTGGTCCACGGGCAGGTCCAAGCACTTAAGTGCGTTGATTGCCACCAAAAGCGGGTTCAAAAGTTGGGTGCCCAACCCAAAGACCCGGGTGAGCGTGGGCAAACCCAAAATCTGTTCAATATGCGTGTCGGCGAGGCCACGCTTGTTTTGGTACCTACGGGTAATTAAGTCCCAAGCCGTCTGGTACGCCTCGTCAGACACGGGCAGATGCTGGATGAGGCCCTTGGCCTCCCCATCCAGAACCGACATCAAATAGGCCAATTTTTGTGCCGGCCGAAGGTCAGCCCTGTCATCGACCAGGCTGTCAAATAAATTAACGAAGCCCAGGTAGCTTCCTAGGCAGCCATCAAAATGCGGGAGGTCTAAAGTGGGAAGCCTACTCACCAGTCCCAGTCCCGGTGCTGTCCTAGGAAGCTCCTGCTTCAAGCCGGGTTGCCCGTCCCTCTCGGCAATTAACTGTCTCGCACAGTTGGAGACAGCATCATACAGGTCTAAGACCTGGGCATAATCGCTTTTTTTTTTTAATGGATCTATGTATTTTACTCCGTACTTACCAAAGACAATACCCGGATGTTGCAAGTATATTCAGATTATTCAGACCTTTTAATTTTAAACTTTATTTATGTGTCTTTTTGTCTTAAACCAGTGCAATTTGTATTGTTACGAATTGAAAATAACGCCATCTATCAGCGAATGGGAGAACTACATGAGATTAGATGTATCGGTTGTTTAAGGCTGTTTCATCTATCCTCTGATAGATGGCGTAGGTGTAAATAGAACATTTACGCAATTCTAGAAACACCTTACACGTTTCCAGAAATATCGTGAGTCGTCTCGAAAAGCCTAGTGATGTTATCCGGCCAGTATAAATAGAGCGAGAGCGCGCGAGACAGGACAGTAACAATTGAATATCGAAGCGATCAACAAGGAGCGAAGGAAATAAGTTGGAAGTGTTTAGTGTTGTTCTAGTGGTGTGAATAGTGTGTTTTATTAGTGAAGTGAAAATTAAGTGTGTGTATCTAGTGTTATTGTGTTAGTGAATAAAGTGCAGTTTTTCTGGCATAGTGTATATAATTTATCACGAACCCCAGCTCGTAACAAATTGGTGTCAGAAGAAAGGGATAAATTATGCCGGTTATGCCGAAGGAAGAAACTGAAGGTGTGCGTACCAGGAACCAGCGCCAGCAAGACCTGGACCAGAGACGCTTCGGAGACGTTCCTTCTCCATCGCCTGGTGGACCAGGCGACTCCGCGGCTGCAGTGGAGCCTGCAAGCGCTACACACTCCGTGACGGTGCCCGACATCGCGGCTCTGATGGCGTTCATGCAGGAGCAGGCCCGCCGTCAGGAGGAGCAGGCTCGCCGTCAGGAGGAGCAAGCTCGCCGTCAAGAGGAGCACGCGCGCCGTCAGGAGGAGCAGGCTCGCCGTCAAGAGGAGCACGCGCGCCGCCTGGAGGAATAGCTACAGCGCGACAAGGAGGAGCAGGCTCGCCGTCAAGAGGAGCACGCGCGCCGCCTAGAAGAACAGCTCCAGCGCGACAAGGAGGAGCACGCACGCCGCCTAGAGGAGCAGGTGGTGCTCATGAAGGACCTCAGCGCCGCAGTGGGGAAGGACTTGAAGGCGGTCAAGGAGGAACTCCAGCAGCACGAGGCCCGTATCAGCGACATTGAGAAGCGCGTACATGACCACCACGAGACCTGTGTTGCTGAAGTGGAGAAGAAATTGCGTGGGCTGGAAGTGACTTCAGCGGCTGTAGCGCCCTCGCCCCGTGGGTTTAAGGTTCCACCATTTGATGGCTCGTCATCATGGTCTGCATACAAGATCCAGTTTGAGGCTGTGATGCGATCGAATGGGTGGACCAAAGAACAGGCCTTAACCGCCCTAACCTTGGGCCTTCGTGATAGGGCTTTGACAGTGTTGGAGGCACTCGGGCAAGACGTCACCTACGAAAAGCTCCTGGAGGCGCTGGAGGCAAGATACGGTGACGCGCACCTTGAACATGTGTATCGTGCTCAGCTGAAGGACAGGAAACAGCGCACCGGAGAAACTCTGCAGCAGTGGGCTCTGGAGGTGGAAAAGCTGGTCAGGAAGGCATACCAGTCGTCGCCTGCGCTTATTGATAGGAACCTCGTACAGGCGTTTACGGATGGGATCCGGGACCTGGAGGTAAGAGCAGCAGTAAGGCTTGGGCACTTCAAGGACCTCAAGGACGCCTTAGCCCACGCTCTGGAGGTGGAAGCAGTGCGACGCGACGACCGAGGTCACCGCATCAGTGAAGTTGTGTCGTCACCTCGGTGCTACAACTGCGGAGAAAGAGGCCATATCCGCTTGAGCTGCCCAAAGCGTAGGCAGCCTGGTGACAACCTGTCTCCACCAACGGGGTCGCCTGATGTGCCTTCCAGGCAGCGAGAGCAGGGAAACGAGTAGAGGCCAGGACTGCGGAGCGGGTGCTGGCTGGTAATGGAAGAGCCCCAAGTATCTCGATCTCGCAATCATGTGACGGGAACAGCCTGATCATCGAAGGCGGAATTAACAGAACACCATGCAAGCTGACATTAGACACGGGTGCTTCTCGGACAGTCGTCGGTTTCCATCTGGCAAGACGGGTTCTTCGGGGCTGCTTCAGGAACAATGAATGTGTGAATCTGAGAACAGCTACCGGTCAGCACATAACCGTCCGAGGTGAAATGGAGGTGGATCTGAAGCTAGGCAACAAAGTTTACCGTCACAAAGTCATCGTGGCCGATATAGTGGACGACTGCATCCTGGGCCTAGACTTCATGCGGGAGTATCGCTGCGAGATCGATGTTAACCAGGGAGTGTTGAAATGTGGCTCGGAAGAAGTCTTCATGGAAGGTGCAACTTCAGGAAAAGTGTACTGCCTGAAGAATGTCACGCTTCAACCGCGGTCGGAAACGGTTGTACCGGTTTGTTTACCCGGGAGTTCTGGTCGAGGGAACCGCTGTGTACTTATCGAAGGCCTAGAGAAAGAGGCATCGTGGAAGATTGCACGAACCTTGGTAAGGGGTACCAAAGTTTCATCAGTACGCGCACTAAATGCAAGTGACAAGGAAGTGTTGCTCAAGAAAGGGACGGAATTGGGCACCTATGAAGGAGCGGCTTGGATGCGTAGATGTCAGGAGCAACCTACCAGCGCCAAGGTTCAGGCTGCACGATTCGACGTGTCTTCACTTTTAGAGGACTGCCAAAGTACCCTGTCAGAAGAAGAGAAGACCAAGGCTAAGAAGATGTTGAACCGGTTCGCCGATATTTTCTCGACCAGTGATGCCGACATAGGGAAGACAGCACTAGTCCAGCACAAAATAAACACGGGAAGTGAAACTCCAATTCGCCAGCGACCAAGACGTGTGCCAGTGGCACGGGAACGTGAAGTGGAAGCTATGATCGACGGTATGGTGAAGGAAGGCGTAATCGAGCCTTCATCCAGCCCGTGGTGTTCGCCGGTGGTGCTAGTTAAGAAGAAAGATGGCAGCATGCGCTTCTGTGTAGACTACCGCCGATTAAACGACATCACAAAGAAGGACAGCTACCCGCTGCCAAGGATCGATGACACACTGGATACGCTGACGGGGATGAAGTGGTTTTCTACCTTAGACCTAAAAAGTGGCTACTGGCAGGTGGAAATAGATCCTCGAGACAAGGAGAAGACGGCATTCTCCACAGGGAAAGGATTATGGCAATTTAACGTCATGCCCTTTGGATTGTGCAACGCTCCGGCTACTTTTGAGAGACTGATGGAGCGAGTGCTTATGGGACTGATTGGAGACGCCTGCCTGGTCTACTTGGATGACATCATCATCGTGGGGCGCACCTTCCAGGATCACCTTCGAAACTTGGAACAAGTGCTGTCAAAGATACGAGGAGCTAATTTGAAGCTGAGTCCGAAGAAATGCGCGTTATTCAGACGGCAAGTGAACTTTCTAGGACATGTGGTCTCGGAGAACGGTATTCAAACTGACCCGGAAAAGATCATTGCCGTGAAGGAATGGCCAGTTCCAGAGAACAAAACGCAGGTCAGAGCATTCCTCGGATTATGCTCCTACTACCGACGGTTTGTGAAGAACTTTGCTGACATTGCTCGACCTCTTCATAAGCTCACCGAAGACAGAGTACAGTTCTGTTGGAATGCGAGCTGTGACGTTGCATTCCAGAAGCTCAAGGAACATCTGTGTACTGCACCTATTCTAGGCTACCCTGACAATGAGCATGAATTCGTAGTTGACACAGATGCCAGTAACACCGGAATTGGCGGCGTGCTGTCACAAAAGAAGGGTGATCAAGAAGTTGTTATAGCATACTTCAGCAAGACCTTATCCAAACCCGAAAGAAACTACTGCGTCACCAGGCGGGAACTCTTGGCTGTAGTAAAGACGTTGCAGCATTTCAACAAATACTTGTTGGGCCGTAAATTCCACCTGCGAACCGACCATGCAGCGCTGAAATGGCTACTTCAATTTAAGGACCCAGAAGGACAAGTAGCTAGATGGATTGAACTACTGCAAGAGTTTGATTTTGTAATACAACATCGCAGCGGCAAGTCCCATGGTAACGCAGATGCCCTATCGCGTAGGCCGTGTCCCGACCAGTGCAAGCACTGTAGCCGACAGGAAGCAAAGCAGGCAGCGCTAGTGAGGATGTTAAAGACGGATCTAAGCGACGAATGGAGAGAAGCATTGCAGAGTGCTCAGCAAGATGACAAGGATGTACAGCCGATTCTTGAATGGAAGAAATCAGGCGCTCCTAGGCCCAAATGGAGTGATATCGCAGCAATGAGCCCTATCACCAAGAGTTATTGGGCACAGTGGGAAAGCTTGGTCGTCCAGGATGGAGTTCTGTGCCGCAAATGGGAAAACGCTCGCGGTAACCAGTGCCATTTGCAAATGATAGTGCCCAAAACTAAGGTGCCGCAAGTCTTGCAGCTCTATCACAATGGTGCTTCGGGAGGTCACATGGGAGTTAAGAAGACCCTTACTAAGATCCGGGAGCGGTTTTATTGGCTCCACTGTCGGGATGACGTCGAGGATTGGTGCCGCAAATGCACAAGTTGTGCAGCTGTCAAGGGGCCACATACTCGAAGCAGAGGTGCATTAAAGGTGTACAATGTGGGAGCCCCATGGGAGCGCATAGCCTTGGATGTCGCTGGGCCCTTTCCCGAGAGCCAGGATGGAAACAAATACTTCTTGGGAGTGATGGATTACTTCACGAAGTGGCCTGAAGTGTTTGCAATCCCAAATCAAGAAGCTACCACAGTGGCCAACAAGCTGGTGCATGAAGTCTTTTGTCGATTCGGGGTGCCCTTGGAAATCCACAGCGATCAAGGCCGGAACTTTGAATCTGAGGTGTTCAAGGAGACTTGTCGCGTAATGGGTGCGCATAAAACCAGGACCACGGCTTATCATCCGCAATCAGATGGCATGGTTGAACGGTTTAACCAATCACTGGAAAGGTACCTGGCGAAGGTCGTGGAGAGCAAACAAAGAGATTGGGACAAGCACATCCAACCATTTCTCCTGTCATATCGCAGTGCGGTCCACGAAACTACAGGAATAACACCAGCTTTTGCCAATTTCGGTAGAGAACTCCGTTTACCTGCAGACCTTATCACCGGTATTCCACCAGAGTCTCCACGCAATATAACGGATTACGCAACCGAGCTACGCAACAGGATGAACGACGTATACGAGCACATCAGGGAATCTGGACAACAGATGTCTGAGAAGATGAAGACTCGCTACGACCGGAAGGCAAATAACAAAGGCTTCGATGAGGGATCATTGGTGTGGCTTCATAACCCAGTACGAAGCAAAGGAAAATCGCCTAAGTTACAAGCCAGATGGGACGGGCCATATCGCATAATTACCAGGATGAACGACGTTACCTATCGAATCCAGAAGGGGTCGCGAGGTGCACCGAAGATAGTTCATGTGGACCGGTTGACTCGTTACTATGGGTCCAACGATGTTCGAGACGAACACGTTTAAGAGGGAGGCCGTGTTACGAATTGAAAATAACGCCATCTATCAGTGAATGGGAGAACTACATGAGATTAGATGTATCGGTTGTTTAAGGCTGTTTCATCTATCCTCTGATAGATGGCGTAGGTGTAAATAGAACATTTACGCAATTCTAGAAACACCTTACACGTTTCCAGAAATATCGTGAGTCGTCTCGAAAAGCCTAGTGATGTTATCCGGCCAGTATAAATAGAGCGAGAGCGCGCGAGACAGGACAGTAACAATTGAATATCGAAGCGATCAACAAGGAGCGAAGGAAATAAGTCGGAAGTGTTTAGTGTTGTTCTAGTGGTGTGAATAGTGTGTTTTATTAGTGAAGTGAAAATTAAGTGTGTGTATCTAGTGTTATTGTGTTAGTGAATAAAGTGCAGTTTTTCTGGCATAGTGTATATAATTTATCACGAACCCCAGCTCGTAACAGTATGTTTATCTTTTCTTTAATTTTGTAATATGTGAGCACTCAACTGGCAGGTGGATAATACATATTAACAAACTTAGATAGTTCTTTAATTTTATTATATTATTTATATATTTAGTATATTTATTTATAGATTATGTTAGATGAGTTACAAAGTAGTGATAACGATAGTTTCTATTCTGTGAGTAGTTATGACCACAGTTTTGAAAGCATTCCTTCTCTTGCCGAAACTTTGCAATGCGAGTTTGCCGATGTACCCGGGAACTTTAATGTCGTTCATATAAATGCTCAGAGTATTCCGGCCCATTTCCAGGATATGCTGACCACTTTTGACTGTAAGAATATTCACGCTATTCTTGTTTCCGAATCTTGGTTAAAACCTTGCCTATCGTCTGTGTCTTACTCTCTTCCTAACTTCCGACTCATTAGAAATGATCGTACCGACAGTGGTGGTGGTGGTGTTGCCATTTATCTCCGTTCACACATTCCTTTCAATGTTGTAAGTATTTCAGCACAACCTCCACCGCTTAATGCCGGCGAGCATCTCTTTGTAGAACTAGATCTGGCTTATACCAAAGTCCTGCTTGGTGTTTTTTATTCCCCTAACTGTCGTATAAATTACTTCTCTTCTTTCGAACGTATCTTAGAAATTCTATCTCCTGCTTACAGTCATACCATAGTCATGGGTGATTTCAACACTTGTTTGTTGAAAAAGGATTCACGCTCATCTTCCTTGTGTAGTATTGTCGAATCTTGTAATCTGTACATCCTCCCTTTAAATGCTACACATAATTTTCCAAATTCTACTCCTTCTCTTCTTGATCTCATGTTTGTCTCCTCACCTTCTCTTGTCGTCAAGCATGGCCAGCTTCCAGCTGATGCTTTTTCATACAATGACCTTATCTTTCTCTCCTATAAACTTCGTCTTCCTAAGACAAAAACAAAAATTCTTCTGCAACGTAATTTTGGTGGCATAAATCTAGAAAATCTTCGTACAGATGCTAGTACTAGTAGGATCGACTGGAGTACTTTACAGAACGCAGAGACCATTGACGAGAAAGTTGAGCTTTTCACTAATTCTATTATTCGTCTATACGATGTCCATGCAGCAGTCCGTGCGATTAGAGTTAGACAGTTACCATCACCCTGGCTAACCGCGGAAATTAAAGATCTGTTGTCCAAGAAAGCTATAGCCAAAACAAAATATAAATGTCGACCTACTTCTCGCAACTGGGACAACTACACTGCTATCAGAAATCACTGTAAAAAGGTGTAGGAAAGCACAACGCCAATACATCCATAGCTCTGTTGAGAGCGAAGATCCAGCTAAGGTCTGGAAATTTCTAAAAACTTTGGGAGTTGGAAAATCATCACATGATCTTGTTTCTGATAAGATAGATATTAATTCACTAACGGCCATTTTCAATATGCGAACTATAGATAGATTAGTAGATTTAAGATTCGTGTTTGACATGTTTTGTTTGGAGCTTATGTCAAAAACTGTCAAAAATGAATCTAAAATCTACAGATCTATCTATAGTTCGAATATTGAATTCCGTAGTTAATCGTCATTTCACTACTTCGTCTAAATTTGATCAGACAACCAAAGCTAACACTTTGCATGATCTTTCATTGCTTCCAACCCCAAATTATACATCTTTCATTTTTAATCAGCTATCTGAGTGTGATGTTAAAAAGAGCGCATTATCCATTGCCTCTAACGCAGTCGGTAATGATTGTATCAGTCGCAAAATTATCCTTCCCATATTAGAACAAATCCTTCCCATCCTCTGTCATATTTTTAATTATTCCTTATCTAGCGGCGTTTTTCCCACCGTATGGAAAGACCCCAAAGACCCAAATTATTCCTTTACCTAAAAAATCTAATCCGTCTTCCTTTTCTGAGTACCGCCCAATCTCCATCCTACCATTCCTTTCTAAAGTGCTCGAGCGCCTTGTTCATGCTCAACTTAGCACATTCCTCAATAAAAACCTTCTGTTCAATCCACTCCAATCCCGTTTCCGTCCAGGTCACAGCACGATTACGGCACTGATCAACATTACCGACGACATCAGGCTCGGTATGGAAAATGGCAACGTGACTGTCCTTTACTTACTTGATTTTAGTAATGCTTCAATACTATTGATTTCCATATTCTGCTTGGCATATTGCGCTCTATTGACATATCTCCACCAGTGATTGATTGGTTTCACAGTTACCTGTTTGGGCGCCAACAACGTATACGACTCTTTGTCTTCTTGGTGTACATCTACAGTCGGCGTTCCACAGGGTGGCGTTCTATCTCCCTTGCTTTTCTGAATTTTTATAAATTCTATCTCTTATCAACTTCAGTCATCCTACCACCTTTATGCAGATGATCTCCAAATGTACACTCAAGCTCCTGTTCAAGAGTTGTCTGAAGCAATTCGTACAATAAATTCAGATTTAGATCGCATAGCTTCGTGGAGCCTCAGATTTGGTCTCCAAATCAACCCTACGAAAACGCAAATTATTTTTGTTGGTAGTCCCAGATTGATTACGCGTATTGACTGGACTTGTTTACCCCAAGTTAACTTTAATGGTACTCCTTTACCCATAAGTGATTGCGTGAAGGATTTACGAGTAGGAGTTTATATTGATAAAACTTTATCTTGGGGCCCTCAAATTAGGGAAGTAAGTAGAAAATTGTTTTCTGCGGCTGGGACGTTACGAAGATTACGTAACTTTCTGCCGACTGCCACTAAGATTGCGCTTGAAAATTCTCTACTTCTTCCTATCCTTGACTATGCCGATGTCAGCCATCTAGATCTCACGGAGGAGCAACATAAGCTTGAGCGACTTCAAAATGTATGCATTAGATTCATATTTGGATTGCGCAAATATGATCACGTTTCTCAATTCCGCAATTTACTCAAGTGGCTCCCAATTCGCCTTCGACGGAATACTCACATACTTTCTTTACTGTATAACATTCTCTTCAACCCTTCTACTCCCCATTACTTAAAGGAACGCTTTGAGTTCCTTTCTGATACGCATTCTAGATCTCTGAGGTCATCGGTGAATTTGAGACTGGCAATACCAATGCATTCCAGTCGTCGTTCAAGCTGCACGCTTGTGGAATGCATTGCCGATGTCAATTAAACAAGCTCAATCACTAACATCATTGAAGAAACTACTCAAAGAACATTACATGTCTCTTTAACCTTATTTCTCTTGTAATTATCATTTTTGCTATTTCCTTTAGCTTATTTAGCACTAATTTATGTATCATTAATATTAATATCTGTATTTTATAATTATTTATTATATATTTATGTATGTATATAGTTAGTAAGGGTGCATAGGGTTCCCACCAAGAACTTAGGGTCCCAAGCCAACCTCACCTGCAAGTGGTGCACCTGCCGATCAACGTACGAGGCTCTGGCAAACAAAATATTATTTATTACGTGGGATCAAAACACTGGCGAAAAGTGGGCGTTTAATATGCCTCTGCCTACCCCTTCGTGGAAACAGGCGTGAGTCTATGTATGTATGTATGTATATAGTTATTTATGTAAGTATATCGTAATTTAAGAATGTATACGGTTCATTATCTACGTATATATTTGTATTATTAATATTCATCAATAAAGATTGCCAAACTACCCTCTTTCTGAATCCGTATAGTTCTTATCCATCCAAATGTAGCCTGTAATAGATTACTAAATAGTGATAAGGCCGCCAATTGTACTATCTGTTATTTTTGTTAAGTTTTCATTATTGTAAATTTCTTTGGTGCAATAAAGATGATGATGATTATTATTATTATTATAATCCTCGCTGACTTTATTTCGCTGGTCAGCGGGGAAGTCATTAACTGACACTTCGAGACAGCAAGCGCTGAAAGTGCGAAATTGCTGTTCCACACTTGCCAGGCGATCATCGATCCGCTCGTACCTTTGTAAGGCCTGCTGGCGATCAGGCCGGTTCACCAAGGCACTCGTTGAGGCAAACCAGCGCAAATCTGATGCAATAGCACCAGCAGCCGCACGCAAGTCCTTGATAGCTGACATAATTAAGTTTCAAAAGAGCTCGGGCAAGCGTTAAACTATACTATCAATTAAAACTTAATATTTGTTAATTCTTTGAAACCAACAAAGTATTAGCCTGTTTACTGCTGGTACAAGCAAGTGACAGGTATTTACTGCCCAACAAAATTAATAACAAGCTCAAAATCTGCTCCGTTCAATATATTGACATGAGGACAAAAGTTATCAAAGTTATAACTTACAGCAAATTAAAAGTTGAACCTTAAATTAATTAATTAGTTACTGCAACAAACAGACTAAGTGTGTTATGTATTACAACTGTAGACACCAGTTTGTGTTACCTAACAATATTATCAATATATTATAACAAACAGAGGTTTAGCAATGTAAGGTCAAGTTTGGTTGTTATAATGTTTCAAACTCAATATATGCAATTAACCATTAACTAAATTAATTGATACATATAACTGTTATGTATCCAAACAAACTGACTTATTAATACTAACAACAACAAATTATTGCTAGATTTCAACAATACAAGTCAAACAATTACTGATTGAGGTTATGTATGACATGTGTTTCAAATTATGTAGTTCAACTTATACAAATAAATATTATGTATTTTAGACAAAACTGACACTACAACACTGTTAACAAATGAGACATATAGCTCATACAATACCAATCTGAGTTTAGATACAATCAACGGCTAGATTTCAACTACAGCTCTGCACCAAAAATTATGTTTAGGGTCCGGGCTAAAATTGGGTAGTTTGCAGAAGACAGTGGAAGCGATTAATTCATCCAGTCTTAGCCCAGGGCAAAGGTTTAAACACTTATACTGTGACTGCACAGCGATGAGTTCAAGTAATAGGTAGGTACATGAGACAATTTACCTTAGATCTCCTGGTGATGTTCTTGAGTGGACCTATAAGATTAAACTCATAATTCTGGCCAAAATAAAAAGCAAATCGTTATAAATACCACTACTCGAAGGTCCAGTTCGGCGTCCTTCTTTAGAACACGATGCACGTTGACGGATTCACACAGTTTTACAATGTTCAATATGTTACAAATGTTCAATAGTTCACAAGTTTGACTTTTATCACAATGTACCGGTGCCGGTTATAGATCAAAGAAGCGGCATTCAATCGGGTTCCAAATTTATTACAATATTACAAAACGGCGCGAGCGCAAGACCAAAACGTGTCGTCCAGCGAAATTTTCAGAACAGGAAGTCAATGACAGTTCAGTGTGACCATAGTCAAAATTTACAATAGACTAAACTAAACGTTACCAAATCGATATAATCGAATTGACTTATCATAAATAATATTTCTATTTCAAACAGTCGCTAAGTGTCTGGTGGAGGTGTTTGGGCATATGAGACAAACAGATTTTTACAGTAATGGTATCACTATTCGGGGTAGTCGACTTTGTCAGATGACTCTTGCCCAGTATCTTTGACCCTCGATTTTGCCCAAGCGCCTTAAAGAGTGTTTAAGCGCTTTAGGTCGACTTATAATACATTATTCCCAAAACATTCGCGGGCCGCGTGCGGCCCGCGGGCCACGTGTTGCCGACCGCTGGTCTAAGATGCATTTACAATAATGACAAGTGATCTATGAAAAGTCTTCCGTCTAAACCGCCGGTCCTTCATTGAGTGAATTCTCGTTATGAATGAGGAAGAGCTAGTTAGTTGTTGCAACACTCAGTTTTTGGAAATTTAACTCAAGAGGGGTAGGTGGGAGGGGGTGAAAGCTTGCATGAAACTTCTTCGCTTTACTGAAAACGAAACTAACGAATGTAAGGGCTTGGGTAATCTGGATTATCACTTCACAGAAGGTTTTGACGGGATTCCAAGACTAGTTCAAAAAGTGCTTGAGCCGAAACAAAAAATAAGAGCTGCGTTCTTGCCGTACTTATAGGTACCGGTGGCGAGAATAATGTTGGTATTTGGGTGAATTCTCTTGTAGAATTCTACTGAAATACCGGAAGAAACAACCACCAACATAATGCCGCGAAGGTTTTCCAAACACTCTTCTAAAATGGGACTTATCGCAACTATGGCGTGCTCAGAGATAACAATTCTAACCTAAGAAACCTAACATATAGAATCTCACTTTAATCCAATACTAATCAGACTGTGGTTAATATAAATTTTAAGTAAATAGCTATTAATCACAATCAATTATTCATTACCCATATTGCCTAGCCATAAATAAAGCTCGATTAATCATTTGGTCCATGGCATATAAATTAATTAATCTGATGTGACCGCCTTCATAATTCAGTAGTGTAAGCGTGTATGAATCTAAGCAATATATCGTGATTCCTGGGCAATATTTATGTATCTGACGGCAATAGGTTGCTTGCATGAGACGTTTAACCTTATAATGAACAATTAAGTAAATGTAGGTTTGATATTGTCTATAGGTATAATTTTAGACAGGAAATCCACAAAACTCAACAATTCTTTTTATTAACTTTTACGGGTACACAAAATGAACCAAGGTGGTTTTAATGGTTTGGGTGTTATGTCTTTCGAGATATAAACCAAGTTTATAATATGCAGTTGTCTGATAACGTCAAAGCATTTATGGCATGCTTTATATGGGTGATGAAATAATTCTGAGGTGAACAAAGTACCCGAATCATGTCGATTTATTGCACCGGGGTAATTTTAGCTAGGTGAAATCATTCCGAGCTGAAATGAGGACACCAAGGAGTCTACTTTGTTCACCCAGGTGAACGAAGTGGAATAAAGCATTTTAATGCGTTGGATATTTTGTACCAGTCCACCTCAGAGTAGTGCAGATATTTGCACAAATTGTATATAGGTAGGTCGACCGCCAAGGGTCATGAGGAATCTATAGTTAGGGGGCCAGTGTGGATACCGTTGCATTTATAATAGTAGTTAAACCCTAAGAGGAAACTTTATTTTTAAATGTAATGAGCTTCAAACGGTCACACGGAATAAACTGATGATAAGCGATTATTGCTTGCCGTACATAGACTGAAGCAACACCAGTCAAAGTGAGTGGCTGCTCTTTGGGCTGGAAAAAGAAGACGAGGAGGAGTGGAATGAGGGCGAAGGAATAGGGGATGAATCCTCAGGCACTATCACTCACCGAATCAAACACTGTGAACTATAGACCATAGTTAGGGGTCCAGAGGATACTTCATTTACTAAGGGTCGAGAGGTCATGACTGGACTCAACGGAAATAAGGATTAGAAAAAATGTCGTGACACAAAGTATGTATCTGGACAAAGTGATAAGATACTGTCTAAATTACAAATCCAAGACCATTTCTTGACATGCAATTATAGCATTTTGTTCTGATATGAGGAAATTACCTAGCGATTACGATTTCGAATATCCTCCATGTTAATCTTGGCTTACGATTGAGATTGTGATTATGATTATCTTAAATTAAGGACGATTTATGATAAAATGGGGTTGCAGGTACTTTTGGTGGTGGATTAAGAATACAAAATGTCACCGCCCCATTCCATTCTGTGGCCGTTGTAACAGGCGACTAAGGAAAATATATTAATCAAATGGCTGATGATGATGATGATAAATACTTCAAGATTAAATAATCTTGAAGTGTACATATCACCATCAGCCCTGAATATATACTGTTTCACTACTGGGCACGTGCCTCTTCCCACAATAGAAAAATAAGACCATAGGTACCCAACAAGCAAAATTATCCTGGAATACTATTTTATAATGGTATGATTTTGGGATAGCTCAATATAGAACCAATATACTTAAATTGGTACTAAGTATATCATGCTTAGAAATACAAAAATATTTATTTTAGCACAATTTCACACTTGGGGATGCTCAACAAGAAAATGGCAGCTACCTTCATAACATTGATGAAATATTATTTATATTAACATGTAAATAAGCAAGTTTTAAGAGTCGTTTTAAAATTTTGATCAAAACCATGAAAATTCACGTTTCCGTTAAGAATTAGCTACATAAGACTAAGATTTTAACAACAACAAGAATCAAATTCAAATTTGTGTTTGGTTAGTACAGAAAGCAGACCCCGTAGTGCAAAGCGAAAGTCTTGGATGCAACCGAGGCAACGCTAGGAATACCTACTATGATACAACCAGGTGACAGGCAACCATTACTTTCTAAGGCTAGGGTTTCTGTGCAGGAGCTCAATGCGAAATTTATTGCCCATGATAGTAGGTACTATACAGATGACTCCATATACGGTGTCGACAGTGATACTTATGAACCAAGAAAGACATGCGCTTGAGAACAAGAAGAAGAAAATAACACAAACATGTAAATTAATGATGGTTGTGTAAGCCTTTATAGGTACATACTTATTATTAACACAATAGGCCAAACGTGCAGTATATGTTAGTGAACCTATAGGCTATTGTATTACAAGATTGTGTTTCTACAATAGGCTAAAGGTCAGTATTGTGGTTCAGTAGATGTTTTAAATGCAAAAGTAAAACAGAATTTGACATATCTTCTTATAGCATAAAAACACCATATTATTGATTGCTAAACGGTGAATTTTTTATTTTTTATTTTTTTTATTTTATTTATTTGGTTTACCAACAGTTATAACAATAAATCAAGCACGGTGTACAAAATTAATTTGGTTTCTAGTCCTATTGTATAACCAATTACAGGTAAACACTGCATGCTTTAGAACTGATAAGATACAAACTTAACTTAAAATTATTACATAACAAACATCAAATGTTTACAAAAATCTTTTTACTTACAACATCATTGTTTACAAAGAAAATTGTAGGTTATAACGGGAAGAATAAAAAAAAAGTCAGATTTTCTCATTTAAGTGCTTGCGGAAAGCGCCGAGAGTAGCCGATAAGATATCAACTGTGCTAGAGTATTGGTTTAATTCTCTACACAATCGTGGAAGGGGAGAGTTATAGCCTAAAACAGTTCTTCGAAAAGGTGGTATCAATAATGCTATTGGCATGCGAGGTATACGGCGTGGGACTCTAAACATAAGTGATGATATTAATTGGGGGCAGTCAACCTGGTTATGGAGTAGCCTATATAAAAATGTCATGTCTAAAATTATTCTACGCTTTTCTAGTGAAATAATGTTGAAATGTGCTAGTTTATCTAGGTATGGTTTCCATTTATATATCGGTTTATGCGAAAAACAGAGGTGCCATAGAAATCTTTTTTGTATACGCTCAAGTCTTAATATATGCGTAGAATAATGAGGCCTCCAGACGATGGAACAGTACTCAAGTCGGCTGCGAACTAGTGTGTTATATAGCATAATTTTGGTAATTGACTGTCGAAATATCTTGCTATTTCTAATAATAAATCCCAACATGCTAGATGCTTTTTTAACAATGCTATCAATATGCGGTTGGAATGTGAGACGTCTGTCAAGAATAACACCTAGGTCCTTTATGTTATCTACCTCTAGTATTGGGTTGTCTCCAAGATAGTAAACGGAATTTATGTACGAGAGTTTTCTGGTAAATTTAATATGTAAACACTTATCATTATTTAGGTTCATTCCGTTAACAGAACACCAATGGCGTAGATTATTTAAGTCAGATTGCAACAGGGAAACATCTATGTCAGCGTCTATAGTACGAGCAATTTTTAGATCGTCTGCAAATAAAAATGATTTTGAGTACTGAAAGCAATTTGGAATGTCGTTGATGAATATATTAAATAGTATAGGGCCCAAATGTGAACCCTGGGGAACACCGGACTTAATGTTAAATAGATTCGATCGAAAGCCATTAACGACGACAAAGAAAGATCGATCACTTAAATATGACTTCATCCAGTTTAGTAGGTTGCCTTCTATACCGTAAGTTTTAAGTTTATGGGTAAGTACCAAATGAGAAACTTTATCGAAGGCTTTGCGAAAATCCATGTAAACAACATCTACTTGTTTATGGTTATCTACAGCTTCAGTCACTAGCTCAGTAAAGGTAACCAAGTTTGTAACAGTCGATCTGTACTTTAAGAAGCCATGTTGATGTTCAGTAATGTACTGCTTGAAATAGTTTTGTATAAATGGACAAACTATGGCTTCAAAAAGCTTAGGCATAGTTGAGAGGAGTGATATTGGCCTATAATTTTGGACACAATCTTTATCACCTGTCTTAAAAATGGGAACGACTTTTGCATACTTCCACTCATCTGGAAATATACCAGTGCTTAATGATTCATTAAATATAATTTGCAGCGGAGAGACTAGATTTGATGCGCAACATTTTAAAAAGACCGGCGGTATTTCATCAGGACCAGCTCCTTTGGATATATCAAGAGATTGCAGTTTATTTAAGATTGTATCACTCTCTATGTATAGGTTAGCTAAACATGAGCTGTTTTTGTTGAGGATATCAAAAACTGGTGAGCATGTTGCATCATACGGTAAAATGTCATCATCACTATAAGCTCTGGAGAAACACGATGCAAATAAATCACAGATATCCGAACCATTACATGCTTGCTGCGTTACGTCTTTCATCAAACTGGGGTAAGAACTTTTGCCGTCTCTCTTGGCCTTAATAAAAGACCAAAAGAACTTAGGATTTATACGTATTTTATCCTCTATGTCTTTAATGTACTCGTTATATCGTTCTGTTGCTACTTTAGCACATCTTCGGCTTAATAAACGTAAAGATATTAAGTCTAAGCGATTGCCATACTTTTTAAATCTAACACGAATATTATTTTTTTCCCTTAACATTGCAATCAACGGTTTGTTAAACCAAGGAGGGTATTTCCCTTTTCTAATTTTACTGGGTGGAACTAGCCTAATAATTATTTCTTTAAGAATACCATAAAATAATGAGACCATATTATTCACATTGGTGCAATTTGTAAAGACGTTGTTCCATTCAATTTTCGAGATTTCCTCATTTATAGCTATGTAGTCAATAGTGAAGGAAAACATCGTGAGGAAACCTGCATGCACTGGCGTATCTACGGTTATTTTTCAGGGTGGACCTGGGTCTTCACAAAGCAATAGTGTGAAGTTTCATAGGTGTCCAGCATAGAATTTAGGATCGGTAACCAAAATTCTGGGGTGGGCCAGACCATACTAGGGTAGGTATGGCCCATCCGACCGCCCTGCTATATACGCCTATATATGTCTGATAGTTCTCCATATTGTTCGCGAAAGACATGTGAAATCTGCAAACCCGCACTTTGCCAGCTTGGTAGACTATGGTCTTATTTTTCTTATTGTGGAAAGATCCACGTGCCCAGTAGTGAAACAAGACTTTATATTTGATTTGATCTGTAGGAGAGGCGAAAGAGTGTTCCGAGTGTTAACGCATAACAGAATTAAGCACATACAGTTGTCTCACTGTTAGCAGTTTGCATTCCGTATAAAGTTGTTTGTACACGTATGTTGTGTTAAAAAAATGTATTTCACCGCTCTAAGCGGTGAAATACATTTTCTTTAGCACCTCCCCATTTAGGTACACAGTAGCTTAAAACAGATTGGCACAAAGCGAAATAGACCATTGTAAGTGTATCTTTGTTTGCGGACCTACGTAGCTTCTTAAAGATATGAATCATTTTGCGTAGCCTATTCGATAGATAGTATTTCAATATGTTTGTGCCAGTTCATATGTTGGTCGAGTTTAAAAGGTTTAAGCGTTAAAGATTGTTAAAAGTTTAAGGGGTTTCAGCGGTCGCCAGGCCACTTGACTCTGCATTTTTTCTGTTTTATGTCTGAGTTAGGTACTTCTTAGTTATTTAAAAAATAAAGTAATATTCATAACGGACCTACATTTCTATCGTGGACGTTGGTAAATGGAAATTGATCTAATTTAAGCTCCTAATCAGAAAATTAAAGAGCATTGTCTAATTGAAACCCATTCACAGATTTTGCGTGCAATGTCTTTACAAATAGACATAAAGAAAACGAATCATTGTTTCAAGATGACTGGAGGAGGACTGGATTGGGTACTTTTTGTAATGGTTTCACCGAATGGAAAATCTACTAATTTAGAGAACTACTTAGAAAAGCAATTTATCAGATCCAGGAATAGTCAGTATATTATTATACTTACTCAAATGCTTTAATTTCACGTTTGTTCAGTAAATTAATTGATTTGACTCAATTTTTTGTGTTAAATATTTGATTTCCATTTCATAATATTTATTGAATTCCATAAAAAAAGATATCTACCGTATCTGTGTTTTGGACTTAAATAAATAAGTATTATATATTTGTATTATTTGGCTGTTTTTTCAATAGGGACCAAATGAAAATTATTCTGCCGTTTAAATCCTCTAAAGTTAAAGGGATGCGAATTATCAAGATAAGGCTCACAATTTTATTTAGTTGTATGAATTGAAAATAGTCATACTGATGCTCACCCAACAAAAGCAAAATTACCGTAAATCAGAGTTGAGTAAGAGTAGAACCTTTTTTCGTTCTAAATGTAAAAATGCAACTCCTTTTGCATAATTATATTCCATTGAAAAGTTACATTTGGGGTTGCATTTGTTAGAGGATGCAATTTTATTTTTTAGATGTCTAGGGAGGGCTAACGTAAAGCATAAGCCAAATTTGTGGGATCGTACTTCAAGAAGTACGATCCCACAAATTTGGCATATGCACAACAAGTTCGGGACAAGTCCCGCGTTCGCCATCTTGGAAAAGGTGGTGCTGCGGATGGTCTTTTTATTTATCTGGTAAACTATTTATCGTACAGAGGATATATTCAAGCTTATTTTGTTACAAAATAAATTCTCTACAACTTCACTTCTGATACTTTTTGTCCTAAAACCGAAAACAAAAACGTTTATCTCTGTTATTGTTATATTTTGGTAGTTTGGTTGCTTCATTATTACTGTTTCCTTCGTCTTTTTTATGACCCAGCCTCCAGCTTACGACCTAAAATCTAAAATTACAAAACATTGAAAAGTTACATTTTCGTTTGGTAATTTTTTTATTTTTGATTTTACAACTAAACGAAACGTGCCTTGAAACTTAACTGTGTGTATTATAGTTTGCCAGATAAACTAGAAAACCCATTTGTATCACTATTTTCAAAATGGCCGCCGCAGGAAAAAGACTTCGACCCTATAAACTTGGATTTAGCTTTGCGCTGAGCCCCTCATGACATCTATAAGATAAAATTGCGTCCTCTGACAAATACAAAAATTTTACATTTCAACGAACTAGATTTAACTAAATTTTATTCGAAACCAACATCTAGGGCTTAGGGCAAGGTCTGTTTTACAGTTTTTAATTAGATCTAATGTTCATAATAATAAATTATATAGCGTATTATTCATTAACTTGTCACAAACACACTTTTCTTAGCCCGTCACTGCCGCTAGAAAGTTGTGAAAAGCTGCTTCTGCACATTAATAAAAAAACTGATCTTGAAACAATGATTCGTTTTCTTTATGTCTATTTGATTTTCATTCACAGATTTTGGGTGCAATGCCTTTAGCATTGCACGCAAAATCTGTGAATGGGTTTCAATTAGACAGTGTTCTTGAATTTTCTGATTACGAGCTTAAATTAGATTGACATTCTCTTCTCTAATTTTCATTTACCAACGTCCGTACAAGTAATATACATAGGTCCGTAATGAATGTAATACACTTTTTTTTTAAATAACTAAGAAGTAACACCGACATAAAACAGAAAACATGCAGTGTCAAGTGGCCTGGCGACCGCTTATACCTCTTAAACCTTTTCGTGGAGTCCTAGTTTGTGCTAAACCTTCTTCAGGAATCACACTATCAATTGGGGGCACCGTACTAAAACGCGACTCCGTTCGCCTGTAATCGCTTTCATACAGACATGGCGGCCAGAGGATTTCGTTTTTAATATGTATGCAGATTGATTAATAATATTTATAATTATTCATTACTATGAAGCTTGATTACAAAGTAGATAGACATACACCAAGAAACCTTTATGTTTAAACACTATAAAAGTAAGTAGGTACATAAATAAATTATCATGTGTGTGTGTCAAATGAATGGTGGTATGTATGTACAGTTTTATCCACGTGAATTATTATATATACCTATCTATTTTTAATGCATAGTCACAAATATTTATCAATCCACTCTGTCCATAAGACTGGGCACGGAGACGATATCAACAACTGCATACCAATATCTATCCTGTCAGCTATGTCAAAAATCCTTGGACGCATTCTCTGTAAAAACCTTATTAGCTACCTCAAAACAAACAACATAATTTCTAAAAATCAATATGGTTTTAGGTCCAATGTCAGTACTGAAGACGTAGTCATGGATTTATCTCAACACATAGTCGTGACGCTTGACAATAAAAGGAAGTGCTTAGGCATATTCCTAGATCTATTAAAGCCTTCGATACTGTCTCTGTGTCACTCTTGCTAAGGAAAATGGAATTCTTAGCCATACAGGGAATTGTACTTGATATTTTCAAAGACTATTTAAAGAACCGTACTAAGTGGTTAAAATTGGACAATATCAGAGCGTCGCGTGTCGCGCTTCCCATTTCGGCGTTCCCCAAGGTAATATTCTAGGGCTTATCCTATTCCTGATATCAATGACCTGTGCAATCTTCCTATAGAACATTGCAAAATTTTCACATATGCTGATGATACAGCCTTAGTCAATGATGGCCTAGATTGGGACCTAATATTAGTAAGACAATGTATGTACCATTTGCTATCAAATCTTAAAGCTGTGTGTGCTGCAACTGTTTGCATGTGTGTACATGCAAATCATCAGGAGGCTGTAATCTTAATATATAAAATCCTTGCGTTACTGACTGACTGACAGACACGCTACAGCCGAAACTTTTGGGCGCAGGAAGCTAAAATTTGGCATGTGTGTTCCTTGGGGACCGTAGGGGTGCACTAAGAAGGGATTTCCCGAAATTCCCACGGGATCGGCCAAAATGGGTAGATTTAAAAAAATTGCAGGCGTAGCTGCTGGCGTCCTCTAGTTGCTTAATAATCACCAAAATTACCAGTGTGACATAACTCGTAGTACGTTTCGACCAAAATATTAACTGGCACAAACATATTGAAATACTGTCGAATACGATACGTAAAATTTAAGAAGCTACGTAGGTCGGGTAAGCTACGTAAAATTTAAGATACACTTACAATGGTCTATTTCGCTTTCTTTTTTCGCACACACACACACTCACACACCACATACACATAGATTTATACAAATGCTAATCAAAATTGTATCGTAAATCGTGTAGGTACTTTCTTTACTTTTATATTCCATTTAAAAAAAAACTGAGCCTAACATACGGGTAGGGGCACTGTTGTCTGAAATACAGGGACATACACCTAGTTCAGATGACAGATTTTCTTGAAATGTGCAAAATGTATAAGCCTTTACTACTGTTCGTAAAGTGAGATATCGTCTGAAACATTTTTTTTTAAATTATTTTTATATATTACAGCGCACCTTCTTCACGTAAACATTAAGTGTGCCTAATTTTTAGGTCCGCCTCCGTTCGAGTATTTGTCGTGATAGAGATAAGACCAAATTTTTGCTTCACGTAATAATACAGTGTCTTGATATGCATTTGCAAAATACTTCCAGGGTTGAATATACTACTATAACTGAATACAAATACGTGAAAAATAAACCTTAACTAAAAATTTTCGTTATCATACATTTTAAAAATCAGCTCTGTGTATTGACCGGCGCCGCCGTCGCTCAGCTGATCGCCGGGAGCTCGCATTGCAGGTATAGTTTTCGCCAATCTTCTAGTGCTCTCTGAAGTTCAACCATGCAAGTGTTTGCGCAGGTACAGTCAATCAGAAAATCATTACAAAAAATATATATTTCAATGTACATAATTATTTTTGGTACCATGACAAATAAATTAACTTTTAGTTTATTGTGACACATAGTAATGAACCAAATGTGAATGAAAAAAGATGTTGAAAACTGTAAATATATGTATATTATCCAAGTACATTCATCCCCATTTTCGTTATCTATTCAGTGAGGAATATTATTAGTGGATGTCAAACAATTAAACAAAATAGTAAGTGAATATCACAGACCTATAAGAGTATATAGGTAATTATAAAATAACAATCAACAAATGTAACTAAAAAAACAACAAGCGAATAAAAACACAACATCTTTTATCAAATAGATAGGTACTTTAAATTATATATTTGATATAATATGTTGTGTTTTTATTGATTGTTATTTTATACTTACTTCAGAAAGCACTAGAAAATTGGCGAAAACTATACCTACCGTGCAATCTCATTCTGCACCAGTCAACAGTTTATTCTGATTTACTATCGACGTAACATTTAATGAAACCTGTTTTCATTCATCTTATAATATCGCACACTGTTTGAAATAATTTTAGGTGAATAATTATAAAGTCTACATAATATTACTAAAATATTTATTATAAGCATTTCAATCTGTCTCAAAAACATAGGTAGGTAAACGAAATCAGCACGTTCTGGCCATGAGTAAAATCATAAAAAAATAAACGTCTAAAAAGAATACTGTCAAAAAGTTTGAATTCGGAAGGTTGCGCGCGGGAATTTTTCATTTTATGTGATTCGTATTGTGTACAAACGTGTAATTTATAATCTAAAGTTATGTACTACCTATTGTGCTCTCTGTTCACAGAAGTGAAATAATATATTTTTATCGATCAGTTTTGTGTATCATGTAAAATAGCTGGTATTTGTAAGTATTCAGTTTAGATGTAAAGTACAAGTTTATTTATGTACCTAAAGATTGGACTTTTAGCGATTAACAAAAAAATCTGTCCCAGTAACTTCATGAAAGTTTTAAGTAACTCCACTTATTAAGCGGCAACCAAGTCTGTTATTGTAGAGTCCTTGACAATAAAAAATTAATAATTAAACATTTAAAATTTTAATAAATATGGTCGAATACGGCTACCAGTAGTAAAAGGCTTAAGTTGTAAGAAATCGTGTGCAAATTGTCTTATGTCTTTAACCCTAGAATCATAATCAGGTGTCTGTCATACACCTTAATAGTTAAACTGCCGTTGACACCTTCGACCAAATGTGTCTGTAGTAGAAAAACCAAAAGATGGCCACTGTGCTACTTTTATGGTTTCTTGAATATGTCCACGGTCAATTCCTTTGTCATACACGTCCACAACAATAGCTGTTATCAAAACCACTGACAAGTAGAGCTTTTATCAAAGATGTCTTGAACAAGTTGATCAAGCCTTGGTTACGACGTCGCCGTGAAACACCACTTTTTGAGGCGATGCCTAAAGCGGCATATCGATACCATTCTAGGCAATACTTTGCCTGATGCAACAACCGACCTTGGTTATCAAGTCAGAAAATTCTGCAACTTCTGCTGCTACAAAAAAAAGTGGTACCAGGTTTGTTTGCACCTCCTGCAAACGGTACATGTGCATGGAGCATTGTGGCAGTTTGTGTCTGGAATGCTCCGAATTATCTTAACATTAGTTTTTCAATGTGTTGATCTCTAATAAACATTGCTTTTATTAATATAAAAAGTATTTTTTATTCATACCTCCCATAGTTTACAAACAAGGTGCGCTGAAAAATGTGGTGTATGAGAGACATATGATTATGAGATTTGTAACTATAAATATAGATTATGATTCGAGGGTTAAGGACACATCAATTTAAAATAATTATATCAGCTACTAGTCGGACTAGCCCGTGAAAGGTAGAAAGATTCAATGTAGAAGTATCCACTCAACATACCCATAATTTACAGCTAACCATTAACACTTTTTTGCCAACAAAGATAACTTTGTTTTTTATGAACGACAAAGTTATATTTTCTGTTTTTACCAATTTAGTTTTTTCTCAAAAGCCAGTTGCTTCATGTAGTTCAAACCAATTTTCGTTTCAAGTTTTCATTATCATCTATCATATTATATTTCTTTCGTATCTTATATTCTCTTATTTAAAAAGTTAGATTAGGATGACACATAGGTATTAGGTATACTTACCACTTCGGACGAGTCTATCTTTTAAAATATAGGCTTTTGGGGAAAAATGGTTTAAGGAATCTTATTGTTATTTTTAAAGACGAATTGCAACACTAGTCAACCTAGTCTGGTCAGTTAATTATGATTATTATTTTAATTTTCGTATGTAAGTCGTGACGCAGTCATAGAATAACACCTATGTAGGTACTTATATTATTATAGTTTCAATAATTGTGTAGTCTAATATTTTCGGGAAAAAGAGCCTGCGGCAGACGGACGGACAGACAGCTATGGCGACTTTATAAAGGTTCCGTTTTTACGTTTTGGCTATGGAACCCAAAAATAACGCTTTTGATTGCCTGTAGATAATTAGATATACCTACCTGTTATCTGCAACACAGTTGACTTAACGTGACATGAAAATAAAAAATAATTAGAAACATGTTTATTTGCTGCCAGTTTTATATAGCAAAGGTGATAAGTGACATTGTCTTTTTTTTGCAGTTTCATACTTGCACGGACAGCAAACTCACTATTAAGCAGCTGTTGTTATATTTAAAGACGGTGTTTAGAATATAAACTTATTTTGATTGCTTGAACCTGAAAAAGATTTTGTCTTCGTAGAAAACAAGAAATTTTGCGAGGCTTGATAGCACTCGCCTAATCATAATCAAATCATTAAGAAATATCAAATAATCTGTTCGTAAGTATTTTAAACAAGGAAGTTTAAAGTGCAAAAGTGTTCTAAAATATATTTGTAGTTCTCTTACGATTGTTATGAAGTCATCAATGAATAACTCTACATATTCTATGAAACAATGGGAATGAAAACATGTTATGGGCTTTCCATAGTCCTAAAAATAAAAAACGTGACGTGCACATAACAGCTAGTCATCAAATAAAAATAAATACTTACTGGTCCAGCAGTTTAAAGTGTCATTGATTGATAATTCTGAATTAGAAATAAATGTTGGCTATTTTCTGACGTTTTCCTCGTAGGTACTACTCTAAAAGTATCCACATAGTGATATAAAACAGCGTCATAGTTTTGCCCTAATTTATTTATTTATATATACGCAGCTCAGGTGTGTAATATTAATACTAAAGACGAGAGCTGCGCACTATTTTGTATTATAAGTAGATAAATACCTACTTGTATAAGTAATCTACATTTTAGAAGCTACGTCTAAAGAAAAAGTAGTTTCGTATTTATGATTTATAAAATTATTTTGAACCAGTAAGTTATTAATTTGTATTTTTTTATATTCTAGCTTAATCAAATTTAATGAAATATTTATTTCGTAAGAGATATAGTAAACAAATAGTGGTTAATGCACTTTGCATAATCATTTCGTACTTGATAAGCATTCGAAAATTCACATAATGGAATATATGAATTTTCGTATGCTATGCATGTAGAAAAATTAAGTATTCAGGACAATTAAA
Source organism: Euclidia mi (assembly GCA_944739405.2). Classification (NCBI taxonomy): domain Eukaryota; kingdom Metazoa; phylum Arthropoda; class Insecta; order Lepidoptera; family Erebidae; genus Euclidia; species Euclidia mi. The sequence continues at coordinate 38,781,651 of OX123190.2, read as the reverse complement.
TGAAAGATTAAATAATTTAGAAATATTAGGAGGAGATGAGGACAATGTCATTGACAATTTAATATTTTGGTTATTTCGTAATTTTAGTACTTTTTTAAATTAACTTTTTGAATTATGAAGTAATCACGATGGTATTTTTAATTATATGTTTTACGATTATTGTTTATAGGGACAAGAATTTTCAAAGCCAAATTTAAACATGACCTCATACAAACGCGTCCTCATGTGCGTCACTAATTCAACATTGTCTATGTCAATAAGATAAAAGTAAGAAAAAGCGTCAACCAGACATAATTTGCTTTCATATTGAGCTAGTTACAAACATTTTAACATCGCTAATTAGACAGGAAAGGCCACAGCACCAAGTGACGTCACTGGTTCCTATCTTCATAATAATCGGCGACAGCTTCATAAAAACTATGGTTTTCGAGAAAGAAATGGAACATATGCCTATTACAAACTTTGATTGTATATATTTTAGACTCGTTGTTAAGAAATAAGTTATCTTATAAAATGAGTATTGATAAAGGTATTTAAATATTTAGTAACAAGTTGCGAATTATTTTAAATTATTTTTATTATTAGGCAAACAATTTAAGTATTCAGTTATTCTTAAGCTTATAAAATTTCCACGTGACATAATATATTTGTAATTCATAATGTTCTTATTTAAAATGTTATCTTTAATCCGTATCTTGAATTCTATTGTTTTATTTTTTTTTCTTTCTCAAATAATTTTCAAATGTCAAATCTAATCATTCCATAAATTTTATATAATTTCTGCTTTCAAATGCTTACGTCTAACTTATAAAATTTCTTCTATAAATATAATTTAGTATTGTTATGTTTTGCTAATGAATGTATCTAAAATTTCCTAATTGTTTTTATATGCTACGCATCTAATGTATTGCTACGCTTGAAAAAGGCGCTAAGTCTAAAGCACTTTTTAATGTAGGTATACCATCTTAAATTTACTCTTAGTTTGCAATAAACGATTTGATTTGATTTGAATAATGAAAGCTGATTCCGTCTTTGCAATAATTTAGAATTGTTCTTAATTGGTAACAAGTTGCCAGGAAAGTTTATTCCATCTTTGCAATAATTTATAAATGTCCTTAACTGTTGGTAAGTTGCGGATAAGGAAAGTTTATTCCATGTTTGCAATACTTTAGAAAAATCCTAAATTGGTAACAAGTTGCGAATAATGCAAGTTTATTCTATCTTTGCGATAATTTAGAAATGTCCTTAGCTTTCAACAAGTTTCGAATAAGACAAGCTGATTAGCAATTATTTAGAAATGTCCTTACTTGGTAACAAGTTGCTGATAAGGAAAATTTATACCGTGTTTGGAATCACTTGGAATTATCTTCTTCTTATTTGGTAAATTCAATTTTTGCTAGGTGTGGTGATAGACAAGCGATAAGACACTGCTTTCAAATTATAAAATAAGTTTAAGTTCGTCATCGCATACTATTACTTCAACAAAGCATTTCGAGTAAACACGAGTAAAACATTAATAATATAATAACCACAAATAATTACTTACCACAATACAATTGCTTGCTAGGCCAAAGGTCCAATCCCCTATTCCATTTCTCTCTCCAACTCCTCCTCCTGTCTCTTTTCTCAACCGAAAGGGTGGCAACGCATTTGTTACTCCTCTGGTGTAGCTTATGCCCATGGGTGCCGCTTAATGCTTTATAAAAGCGTAAAGTAAAAATTTGGACTAGATATGTCTTTGATCTGAACTACTATGTAGGTACGAATCCGATATGAAGTAAAACAACCCGTGCGCACTAAAAGACTTCAAAGTATTCTTAAACTGTATTTCTTATCGCCAGACTCTATATTTCTGCGGCATTTCAAATATAAAATTTGTATGAAAGTACGGAAGTGTGCGGCACATTCTTGCCGGAGTGTCCTTACGACACCAGCTGTGAGGTGTGTTGCGAGGCGGAGCGATGGGATGCGAAGCGGTGCAGTGCGAGTGTGCGACGCAATCACTTGCCATCCCAGACTATGTTATAACAGAGTTTATCCGAGGTCATAATCCTCATAATAATTATTTATAAGTTTTCACATCGTGCATGACGCTAACAATTTTACAGCAATACGCTAGCATTGTAGTAGGTATTGATATTTCTGTTTATATTCGCTAAAGATATGAAATATTTATTATATGACTAGTTGGGCCCTCTGCCAAATCCAGTTTTGCACCAAATATATGTAAGTAATTTTGTAAATTCTTATGAATGTGTTCAAGATGATGTCTGAATTCGACGCATATCCCAGTGCGGTCGAGACAAAGCAATAACAGTTTGTGTTTTTTATGCGAGACGTTTAATTCTGTGGACTCGTAAAATCGGGGATAACTCAATTCTCTTGTATATTCAAACAAAAACAAAATATTAATTTGGTAGTACTTAACGTTTTCAATAAATCTTAGATTTTATGGAGTATTTATACTAGACGGTGTGAGCGCGACGCGGCCGCTAAGGGCTATTACACTAATAAATGTTTCACTTTTATATCACTGCTGATGTTGATGTTCATCACAAAAAATATTCCTTCTATTAAAACGCTTATAATAGTCTGGAAATTACATAAATATACTTTATGCTGACACTCGCTCACAAATTCAGCTGTCGAGCTCCTCTTCCTTAAGTAAGCATCGCGTTCGTTTCCAGACGTTAAACATCTTTCTTTAGACAGACTGAGTATCGTAGTTAGAAGTTTTGAGCGATGCGATGTACACATGAACAAATCGACAGAAATAGCGAATTATTGTTTGGCTTGTTTTCCTTCCTAATAACAGACTCAAGTTTAGATATGTTGGATGTACAGACACGTCTTTATTAATTTATGACAGTAATAATGTCCCAGCTTTTTATTAAAATATTTGTGTTCAACGTTCTCATGATTCTAGACGGTCGACTCGTATGAAGTTATAAACATTATTTTAAATAGCACTGCATTGCGCTAACACTAACTGGCTTTATGATACGGGAAATATGTGTCTACTTGGTTAAACTTGTGTGTCTTATACGTACTTTGCAGAACTTATTGGTTGTTTACACAGTTAATACACAAACCTCCATGTTTTGAATTACGTAGTTTTGAATTTAAATGTTTCATATAAATATAATATTGAGTAAGTATAGGATAATAAGATGCATTTAAGCATTAATTAGTATTCCTTGAAGGTAGTGTTAGGTAGTAGTGGTGGTAGTGTTCGGGCGTCTCGGCGGGCGGCGCGACGGGCGGGGCGGGCGGATGACAGCGGTGCAATTTTCCCCGCCCGCACCGCTATTGCCGCGTTTTCCACGAGGGGCGCGCCGGCCCCCTCGCCCGCATCAGCCGGGAAATCGCGCGCCGCTCGGCTCAGTCCGGCTCAGCCGTCGCGCTACGACGACGCTTGCGAGCGCGCGCTACGATCGCGAACCTGCACTCGCTGCACCGACCGGCGACCGAACGAACAGAGCGCGCGCGGCCAAAATAGTGAGCTCGTGGCCGGGAGCGGCTCCGTGACCCCTCCCCCTCTGTAGCGGCGCCATGCTGCGGCCGCTGCTGCTGCTGGCGGCGGCGCTGGTGCTGGGCGCCGCGCGCCGCCACGCGCCCGACCTGCGCGAGGACGAGCCGGCGCGCCGCACCACCCGCCCCGCTGGTGAGTGCCCACCAGGCATCACGCACACATCACATGCACATCCATCATCACACCACCATCTATCGGCTGACCACCACTCTCCGCCGCTCAGCCGGCTCAGGTGCGACCTATCCGATAGGAAAATACTCGACGCCGTCCGGGCACGTGTGTTTATGTAAATAATTACATTCCGATGTTTCCGCCGCTATTAGTTCAATTAAAACACACGTACGCTAAGTCCCGCGGAGGTGACTAGTCACTAGTGATGCTTGTACTCGAAACGCTTTATCGATTGTCTTGCCGTTATCAGCGGGCCGATACGAGTCTCGGCTCTCAGGGATAATAAAAACAATACCACGTGAGAGCCGCGGCTGACATTCGGTTCGACAATATCAACAAACCGAGAGAAATGTCGAGAGGTTCTATTTTCGGCCAATGATACAATAACTAATCTGTTATCGGACAAAGACTCGGCGAGGTAATCGCGACAGTGTTTGTAACTTGATGAGTATTTTGTTAACCGATCGTACCGTGACATTTGGCGTTGGTTTCATAATTGCGTGTTGTCTCTATGTAAACAATGTTTGTGTTACATACAGTCATGCATAATGCACTTATATTTATGTTTACTATAGAGACATTACAAAATAGAGATATAAAATGCGAAACAATGTTTTCACGGTAGAGTTCTCTAGCAACTTAAAATAACAAAACTAATATTTAGAGCAACTAATGAAAACAGTATGATTTATACAATACCTATGATAATTACTTTTGTTTTATGCACTACACATGACAATATGACTTGCTTAATAAACATTGTACAGATAATAATCATAAACAATTTACAGAAACTCTCCCATTCAAATCTTCATGCTTAGTATAAATACAAAAACAAATAAACTTTGTCAATTTCCATTTACATAACCATTACAAGCTTTTATATATCAGTAAACTACCCTTTTAAAGTGGTTAACCATCCGTGTATAATACAGCGATGAAAACCAAATCGTTTAACCACACAGTTAGTAGCGCAACATTTTGAAAAGGTTTATTTTCCGGCCTGTTGGTCGTATACAAGTAGGCGTTAAATTGGCTTGAAAATGATACTTCCAAGGAAAAAAACAATCTATAAATGCATAATTTTATATAGTAGTATCGTGTTGAAGTGTTATATCATAAGACGATATGCGAAGCACATGGACATGAATATCAATGTCGTACGATTTCACAATCTTATCTCGTACTATGACGATTGCTTCAAACGCACCAAAGCATTTGTTTTATGCCCCGTGCCATTATTTCGAACATGTTTCATTCGCCATTAAATATATTGCATCGCATTGAACTATGCTGGGTGCATAAGGTTCCCACCAAGAACTTAGGGTCCCAAGCCAACCTCACCTGCAAGTGGTGCACCTGCCGATCAACGGACGAGGCTCTGGCAAACAAAATATCCCGATAAGCGGCAATAGGCTTGCCACCTATTACGTGGGTTCAAAACACTGGAGAAAAGCCTCTGCCTACCCCTTCGAGGAAACAGGCGTGAGTTTATGTATGTATGTATGAACTATGCTGGAAGATAATACGGATAATCAGTTTTCACTAGAAAATGTTACGTGTGCAACGACATTTCACGGTCATACGGACGGGTCCACACAGGACGCCAATATATCATTTGGAGACGGCTGTAAAATATATATCTTGCATTTAGTTGACAACTACGAGACGGCACCGCGGCGAAACATGGCAAGATGGACTGCACGATTAGTATATTAAAGAGAGTTCCACTCTCAATAACGGGTGTCATTAATTTAGTTAATTTATTTTATCCATAAATGTTGCTATTATGAGGTAGAGAGGACTTTCTAAGTTCCCCTTGATGACCGTAGAGAGAACTGTGACTCAGAGGCGACAGCTTTCATTCATTTTCCGGACGTGATAAAAGTTACAAATGTTTGCCAAGATTGTATTAACAAGTCTGCCAAAAATTGTATTACCGAGAAGAGAAAAAAAGTAGTGTTCGTCTGTGATGTCTAGACAGTCGACCGAGACAAGACGTGACGTGACGAACAATTTTGGAGCCATTGTGGACATCTTGACGAAACATTTGGCTCGTTTTATATAATTCTATACCGTTCCGGGTTCAGGTGGAGAGTCACTACAGTTTCGCTCTTTTGTTACTTTCGAAGCAAACCCAGAGAGTTATAAAAATGTAGTGCTTCTGATGCAACCAATGTGGTATCTTTATCCGTTGATTTTCCAAATAGCATAGCAAACTTTTAAAAGTTTACTAAGAAGAAATTGAAGTGCTTTTAGACATCAGGCAGTCAGTGGTTTCTACGTGTGTTTACCGTAACCATCCATGTCCAAAGTAAATATAATTCATGTCACTCTATCAAGAGAAAATGTACACAATACATTTGATTTTTATCCCTTCAATATTATTTTGCTCTGCTGTAATACACAAAAGCATGATCTTACTTATAAGATAATATGCTACTGACGTATCTGGCAATGGAAGGGCACTCGACTTGGTACCTTAAAACAAAGATTTTCAAATGCTTGGCAAGTTTTTGGCTTGTATAATGATAATGACTGTGAAGGCTATAGGCATTTCTTTAAAGACGAGCCACTGGTTTTTACGTTTTAATGGATAAAATCAGTCATAGTTCTAACACTATAGAAAATATAAACATAATTCATGTATCTTTATGACTCTACCAAGAGAAATAAACTTACTACATTTTCTAACCTTCGTTTCAATTATATTGGCATAGTTTTATAGCTTGTCTTAGAGAATACCTAACCAGAATATGTATAATTCTGCGTGGATACTTCTAGGCTTGACGGTCACAGAACCAGACGTTCGTTAACATTGGTAACGCTTCAGTGGTCACAGTTGTATATGTATGGGCACAGAGTAGGTGCGGTGTGTGACGTACGATAGCAGTGGGTGTCGGCTGAAAGGGCACGCTAATTTCAGGTTTGGTCTTGCGTAACTGTAGTACAAACGAAAACAACGCGGAACGATCGGCCGACGGCGACGACGTCCACTCGTCACCTGACCACGAATGTTACATTTCTGATCGATAGTGACGTAGTCATTCAATATTGAAATTAAAGTACATCTGCACATGTAGTGATCAAAGGTCATTTTTCTGTGAGCACACGTGAATTTGAATCATGCTACTGTCAATATGTTTAAAAGGTAAATATTGTCTTATTGACAGTATAACCGCAAGCTTGATTCCTTTTCGTGACGAGCGCGGTTCATAGTTAGCCGAATGGTGTTGGGTTATTCTGTCTCTTTAGGCCCTTTCGAAGTTCAAGTGAAAATGATTTCATTCATTCTTCTCACTAGTACGACTTATCTCTCTCTCAACAATAAAAACTCTCATTGAACATTTAATGAGAGCATTATTTTATCATGTCTATAAAGTTTTATTGTCCATATTCAAAATCAATCTCACACACAATTCCATAGTTTGTAAGTTATGCAAACCGCATAAAGATTGTTAAGAAATCGTAAACTTGTATCTAGGTATTTGTGATGCAGTTGTCAAGACTGTTTACCACATGTTTATGTAATTCAGATCGGACGACAGCTAACAAGTGTTCAAATGTAAATATTTACTTCTTATATTGTTATCAACATGTATTTATTCTGTGCAATTTGTTGCCAAACGCAGTTGCTCTCATGATTTATTTAATAAGACGTGTTAGACCATAGTCCAATAATGCACGCGAAATAAATGTAAACAATTTGTACGTACTGAGATTTTCTCTCTGAAGGGTATTTTATAAATGTATATCTTATACTTTTTCAAGCATCCATTAAGGGATTCGTTGTTCTCTGCACAACAACAGACGAAAGCAAACATTTGTGAATATTATGCCGCATTTGTAACATAATAAAACTATTTATTCAAGATTAGCGTCGTACATAGAGGTAACGTAGAGTTACTTTGCAGAAAGCCTGCATATAAAATCAAATTTAGAATATTAAATAAAAGATAATAATAACAAATTAATTAAATATTTTTTCTACTATGCAATAAAATGTATAAGTTGTAGAAGCGATTCTTTTTTAAAGATCATCAGTTTGTTGACTTGTCTCTGATTGATAGCATGGGATGTCAGGACACCTTATTATTAGGATAACTTATGCTCCAAAGGTCAAGAAGCCTTAAAGGGTTTGTTGTACGTTCGGCCGTCCATTTGTCAGAGATCACCTGTACGTGCCCTCTTAAAATCACAATGAAATACTTAGTGTTTTAATAAAATAATCAAAAAAGACGTATTATAAATCCCCAGAAATTTCCAATCAGAAGTGCGCCAGTCGAACTCGCAGTTGTCCGAGTTCTACAGATATACACACAGGGTACTTATTTTTTTCTACTTGCATTTACTTATGATACACGGTTAAAGACGTATGTATAACTGTTGATTTAACAGTATGAGTAAGTTTCATACTAAAACAAATGGCTTAAGACGTCATGTAAAGCAGGAAATTTTCAGAAAAGATAAGCTCAATTTTTCTTCAGCTTAGCCGTTAGCCCAAGTAAAAGTACTCTTCTTTAACATCCTGTATTTCTCTTAATGTTAACTACGGGGAACCCAAGTCATATCAAAGCGGAACAATTGCTTATAATAATGAAAACAAAAGTACATATTACTCATGGTTATTTTTAACTCTATGATCGCTTTATCTCATTGATCTTTTAACCTGAGCGGCGAAGTATAAAAATGTTTTAAGTATTGTTATGACAACTTGTAGCTATTAAAAATATTGTTATTTTCTTTTTAATGTCAATATTTTTGGCTATCATGCAATTTGATTTTACTTATTGAAGACGATTGGCGAATTCGGTGAATTGAAGTTGTTATCAAAAAGAAATGATGAGGTCAATTGGGCTAATTGTGCTTTTGAAGACGTCATTCTTTTGTTTCGAATTATGTTGTGCCTTTTGTCTTAAGTTTTAGGTTTTGTTTGGGTGCGATTTTAAGGTTTTGAGTTGGGATGGAACCATCTCTGAGATTTCTTTTTGGCATTTCTTAGCAGCACGTAGTCTTACGGATTTGTGCGGGATCTGTATCTCTATGTCAAACGAGTTTCATAATTTAGAACAGCATTATGTGGAATATATACTTAAATTTTGTTCAGAATCTTTTATTCAATTGTCTTTCTGTATAATATTTTTACTTAAATAAACACTCACAAAACTTTTGGCGTTCGGACTTTGAGTATGAATTTAAAATTATTTTGAAAGTACAATGGTTTAAATGAAATTTGATTAAAAGTTCTTAGCAATTGTAACATTAATGGAATGAAAATATGTTCAGTCCATAATCTAATAGTGCTGGTTATGGTTATGTCTAAGGCAGCCATTACATGTATGGGTAGATAACCGATCTTTCCATCTAACCATAAAACACAGCAGTAATGTCTAAAATAAAGATTTATAATTTAATATCATAGCAAACTATGCGATTTAATATGCGCTATAAAATTCCAGAATTACAAACATTGCGATTATCATTACAAGAAATATCTGGTCACCAAGCACAAATCCGGATTGTTAAGCGACTGCATATAGACATAATATGTACGTTTTATTTTATTATTATTACCAAGTACCTATATTGACTCGAAGGTATTAGCAATTTAATTACTTTATTTAATATTATGTGTGTGATGGCCATAGTCGAGGCGGGAACACTCGCGGTAAAAACAGAACGTTGTCAAAGAAGCTCCTTGTTTACTTTTGATATAGATCATGTTTTTTGCTCGCCGCCTCAAGTAATGGCTCCATGAAGTCATTCCGACCGTATCGTAATTAAGATCAGAACAAGGTTCCTATTCAATTTGATGTGCGAATATTACTATAACAGACAATAAATCTTAACAATTAAACAATAAAGTGTGTAATTAGCAGTGTTTGTTGTCGTTATATATTGTGTGCGGAATATTACCTAGATTACGATCCGCTCGTACTCTCAAACGCGCGACATAAAGTTGTAAAATACACGAGTTATTAGCGGATACCCAACCCTTATTTGTGGAATGTTTTAAATGCGCATTTATACGCAAATATTATATAAGATTGTTTGCGTGCATGGAGTCGCTTCGCGCGCAGAATGAAAATGTACTCGCTTGATTGCGCGTCATTGTAACACCGTGCGGTGCGCTCGCAACGCCTATACTTAACTAATTGTCGATTTACTTACACTTATCTTCATTTCTCATACGCCTTCTGCTGTATCATTCGTTCGATCTATCAGGTATTTCAATAAATAGCAACTATTAAAGTTAATACTATACTCGACCAGTTAAATGATAAAAATAAACATTGATATAAAAACAGACTCCCTCGTGTACCCAACTACCCAGTAGTCGAGCAGGTTCCTGGTGAGACAATTAAAAGTGTTTTCCATATCTAGTTTAGCTAAGCATACGTAAAGCTTGCAATTAAACATTATGGACCTTTTAACAATGTTACGGTTCTAAATACGTGAACGATACCGTTCGGTTCATTGAGGAGGTGTAGTTAATTTAGCAAGTTACAATGATATTGCATGGTGTCACTCGTAATGTCGTAAATCGTGGTTGGGTTGCGTTATGTCGGTGGCGCACTGCGGCGCAGGACACTTATGTCCAATTCAGTCGCCGGTTCATTGCCCTGCGCCTCTCCGTTACAAACGACCCGCTGACTGACGTCACGTCATTACCATTGCACTCAAATTGCATTACCGCAGGGTACTACATGCGCTCTATACAACATCATGTGTGTGCCCGCGTCATTTTACTACAACACCTCGACGGATTTTACTACGTGTGAAATGTAGCCGTCGCGTCCATCAGAAATAAGTAGTTCACATTTTGTTACAATTGATAAAATACCAGCAGAAATGTCAGTTTGCAACATCTTGACATGATCACAATATATTATGTAGATAGGTTGATCGACGATGTCGATTCAAAGATCACAATATTTGATTATCGGATATGATATTCTTCGTGTTCTAGAGAATGTCTCGGTGCTTCAGTGAAAGGAATCAAGTTCGGTATCACGTACAATTCAATGGTCATTGTGTTTGTCCATTAGCCAGTTCTCCACACAAATATTAGCGCACTTAATTAACGCACGACGAACTCACTTCTACGAAATTAATTGGGGTCAAAGAATTTGAGTGCATACATCTCAATTAAACTCGTAAACTCGACGCTACAACAGGAGTCATCGCCGCGTCCCAACGCGAAATAATTCAATATACTTAATCGTGCGAGACTTACTCATATGCCTTCTGGAAATAAATAACTTCGTGTCATTCCTAATCTTTGACGCCTTCTGCATGCATGTACGCAGACAATAGACATTAATTTTCAAAGGCGCGAGATAGGAATGTCGTGAGCGCAGGTAGAATTTTTGGCACCTTTATGATCAGATCCTGACGTGTCATAAGCCACCCACGGGCCCTCATTAAGCCGGTAGCCTACAAAGGCGCCGGGTCGCGCATAATGTTGTCGGATTATATGGAGCGAGCGACGGGCGCGGGCGCAGGCGCGGGCGGGTCGTCGGCCGGAGGTGCCCTCGCGTGCTACAATTGCACACTATATGCCCCCGCGCGACCCGCCAAACCAAAAAGTTAGAAAAGTATCGCACGGTGCCGGTGGGACGCTGCGATACCATCTCGGCGCCACGCCGCCGCCGCTAATGCCGCCGCGCTGCGTGCCACCTACACCTTGTCTCGATCCTTAAATTCGATCATTTTGTAGCTGTCCCGGCTCCTAAGGAGTACGTCCGGTGTCAGAGATGCCACGGTCCGCATTTAATTAGAAGTTAACTCTTAAGAACCCGTGAAATATTGCACGCCTTGGAGAATTTAAAGCGTCCGAGAGTGAATACGGAGAAACGATAAATGCAATTCGGAACTTTGAGCGATCCGATTTATTTTATTATAGTCATTTTCGGCGTCCAACGATCGGATCTCGCAAACGGTTCTGTTTATCTTTATCGATAATAAAAGTTTGGGGTGAGGCGCGGTGTCGCCGCACGCGGGTGTGTCGGTCCAGTTACGGAGCTCCTCCCACGTACGGGTCTCGTTATGAACTTGAATTAAATGAATGACGCAGTTGTATGAATGGCGCGGGAATGAATGTGAGTCGGAAGTGCAAGCCGCGCTTCAGCACGCTAGCCCATTGCGCCGGCGCACGTGCATCCGCCGTGCCTCACCCGCGCTGCGCGTCGCACCGACCGACGCTACGAGCGCCGCGCGCTGCCTCTACGCACCGCCGCGCGCAGCTTTACACAACGTCACGTACATCTATGCTCTAGGATGCCACTCCACCACTTTGTCTACGTGACACTTCACATTCGTAAACATACCAGCGTCTGCGATACTTCCCCCATTGCCACTTGTAATGTAAGCAAAGCTAATAATGTCAGTAGATTTACGTCTCCGCGCTCGCGACAAGGGTATAAAATTTCATCAGCCAGAAGATAAGAAGAGTTGTAGTAATAATTAACATGATACAAATTACATATAACACTCGCGTACGAGTAAGTAATTTGCATGCGATTGTCTCGTAAACATCAGAGTTCACTGCGCAATATTTTAATTATTCATACTGAGGGAATGAATAACGAGACCCTTAGTGTTTGAGTTAATACTAACGTTCGATATAAATGTGCGTAGTGGGCAGGTACTTGTTAATTAGGACAGTGTGTACTATGTGCTAGGTCATTTAGGACATTTCTTGTGGTAGCCGGACGACTCGAACGCAATGCAGTGTTGAGAAATAGCTGCATTATAAGTTAAGCGGCGGTGGCGGCGCGGCGACCGACTGTGTGCAGGTGTGACAAAGCACAGTCATCGTTTGTTTACTACAAATACTCGCGCATAAATTAACAATTAATTATTATAATTGAAAAGTATGCTTATCACAGTGTTTAACGTCAGATCTCCACATTCCAGAGGCTGCAGTGTTACATAATAAGTAGTATATTATTCGCTTCTAGAGACTCTACCATGACTTCATAAAAAAAATATAATTTGTCGATAATGTAATAGATTAATATTCAACTTTGTAGGGCAGGTGCAGATGCAAATACGCCTGTATCTACTCCTGTATCCTATCAACGATGAGTGGAGAAATACATATCAAATTTATTTGCGGAATAAAGCGCATTGTTGTATTAATGTCACATTACAAAACTGTAGTTAAGTCAAAATATGCAACTTTACTGACATATTGCTCTCCATAGATGGTAGCTACATTAATCTAAATGATTTTTCATAGTGCAATATATACATAGTAATCAGTTATGGACATGTAAAGCGGTTGGAGGTTAAGTATAAATATTTTCCCATATTCAATATACTTACCTGTAGACTATATACTGGAATGAGACAAGGAGTATCGTATATTATAAAACCATACTAATATCATTATCATTACATACTAAAAACAAAGTCTGTCTTCTGTCTGTCTGTCCCTATGTATGCTTAAATCTTAAAAACTACGCAACGGATTATAATGCGGTATTTTTTTATAGATAGAATGATTCAAGAGGAAAGGTTAAGGTATATGTATAATTAACGCGGGCGAAGCCGCTGGCGACGTCTAGTTATCAATAAGAAAACGTGTTTGTTTTTTGTCCTTATTTCACGTCACGGAGCGATGTTATGTTACGATTTTTGTTTATGCAGATATGTAGTAAGGTGGCTGGAGAGCAGCATATGCTACTTGTTACCGAGATAACTAACTCCCACGTAGGCGAAGCCGCGGGCTAATAAGTTTAAAACTCCATTTCCATATTTATAACATTGTACTACATTTTGACCGATGCTTCACCTTCAAGAATTTGATATCGGCTGAAAAAATGATTTTCCAAAATAAAATTATTATTTTCAGGCTCTCTGCCAAAATTTATGAAATTGGTTCAGTAGTATATTTGTAAAATCGTAACAAACATATAGGTCGATTTACAACTACACGATTTCTTTCATATTTTTAACTTGTCTGTGACTTCGCGTTGACCTTTTGTTCTTAAACTTTCTAGTTATCTAAAATAGACTCGACAGTTTATTGATAATTTATTTCAAGAATCTGGAATCTATTAATATGTTTTATATGTAATGAAGGTTAAAGAAAACTTTTCTGTTTAAGAGTTTTCTATATCATTATCCTGGATTATCAATTCTGCCATTACTTACAGGGTATCGAGGTCGACTATGGTTACATCTCATGCTGAGAAAATGAGAGCTAGTGGAATCACCATTGATTAAATTATTTAAGAAGTGCAATATTGCTTCACAATTTAGATTTTATCGTTGAATAGGACTATGACGCATAGAACCGGTAACAAAGGAATTCTTTGTATCCTTTGGTTTCGGATCATTGGGATTGACAAGTGATTTAGGTCCATCATGTCAATGATTGTTCAGTAGTATGCCGCCATCGGATATTTTCAATAGAGTGCCGTCAAAATCAGCCGTTCCAAAGCCTGATTGAACTCATTGTTACACCTATCTCATCAATCGATGTATAAATAGCCTGAACCCAAGAATATTGGCGCATTTATTTTTCGATTACACGTTTTTAGATTAATGATAGAATTTAATATGATCTGTGGTCCTACTTACTACGGAATTCAATATTCGAATTATAGATAGATCTGTAGATTTTAGATTCGTTTTTGATAGTTTTTGACATAAGCTCCATACAAAATATGTCAAACACGAATCTAAAATTTACAGATCTATCTATAGTTCGAATATTGAAAATGGCCGTTATATTACACGAGTAATATAAGTTGTCATAGTTTTTTAGTGGCTAGGTTTTTTAGTTTTTTTAATTAAATTGAGAACTTAAGGATAAAGGCAGTGTGCCTTAAGTTCTCAATTTAGAATAGTATCACTATAAGATCCTATTTGTAGAGTTGCTATGGTTTTTGAACATATTTCAGTAATGAAACTAATGTAGTGGCATATCTTATAGAAACACGTAAGTGACTTTGGCAGTAAGTACAAATGTGATCAAACTGGAAAGCGTACAAAGCTTATGGATCACACAGTGAATTTACTAGGATGATGATGCTTGTTCTTATTGCGGTCATGTTTAAAAAGTACAGATATGAATATTCACCTAATACCTAATTTAGATAGGACATAGACCTAATACATTTAGAGCCTGCACTACAAAAATCGCGTGCAATACTTTCAGATACAGTATCTGTCAGACAATGTTAGTATCAGTGACTAGGTAGTATTTTCGGGCGACTAGAACTACTCAAGTACATGTCTGACCACGCAATAGACGAGGAGTGCGTACTCAGACACATGTAAATACGTATGATTAGATTAATTAGAATTGTTGTGTTAATTTGCACATTTGTACCCAAGGCCTCCGCGCATATATTTCGCCCGTTCATGTTAATAATTTATTTATAATCAATAATCTTAGCTTTTACAAAGTAATATTTTAGTACGGACTTGCGGTAACTGTTTATTCATTATAAATTTTCCTTATTTGGTATCTTTAAATCATGACTTGAATCTGCAAATTGTGTGAACAGTTTAGTTGATATATACATACATGCATACATAGACTCACGCCTGTTTCCCGGAGGGGTAGGCACAGACTACGGAACGCCATTTGCGACGATCCGGACATATCTCTCTTGCTTATAGTTGATTTATAGCAGTAGATAATAAGATATTTGGTGCATCTTTATTCAGTACTGAATGCGAGGTATATATTTTATGAGCACACATACTGAAGCCTGCCTATCTCCAAGTAAGGTAGAGACACACAAACTAACATTTCGACAATTAATATTAGTGATATCCTTTGAGTAGTAGTTAGTGCGATAAACACTTTTCACTGTAGGCGCTTGCTAGCTGGCTTGTCTACTACTTGTGACTGTAAAATTAATTATTTTATTCATAAAATTATCAAGATGTGGCAAAAGCCATATTGATGCTTAAAGATCGTACCTTAATGAATACATACATACATACATACATATCGTCACGCCTTTTATCCCGGAAGGGGTAGGCAGAGGTGTATTTCTACACCCACTTTTCGCCAGATATACTTTAGTCCCACGTAATAAGGGGCGAGCCTATTGCCGTACCGGGCACATTTCCAGACTCCGTGCTGCTACTGAGAATTTCCTGACAGAAAACCCAATAACACTGCCCGACCCAGGAATCGAACCCGGGAGCCTCCCGATCCCACGCGCACATTTATGCCGCGAGACCAACGAGGCAGTCGTATAGGGTTTGATGTCGAGTTTTCCGTCTCTACGCAAAGATGGTATTTGCATCGTGTTATCCCTTAGTCGCCTCTTACGACACCCACGGGAAGATAGGGGGTGGTGACACTTGTATTCTATGCCGTCAACCACACGGCAATGAATCTTAAAATAATAATGTTAAAGCTACTGATTCCTGAAATATCTTATACAGTTATCATACGTAGTGACTTCTCCCTCCAGTTCTTGTAACATAAAGCGTCATACCAGCGAGCTTATTACTGTTTTCATAGTAACAGTCACTACAAATATTTTCTGGGCCTCTGAATCGAATCCGGACGCTCACGATCGGGCACTGAACTGGGCCACCAGAGCTGTCTTTATTTATATAAATAAAGGGATATAGCATCATATTATAATAATAAAATAGCTTTTACTCCGGTCACCGCTTTCGACGATACTATAAGTCATCTAAAGATAGAGTAGAACAACTCTATCAAATAATAAAATTTTATCAATGTTATACACAATATTGTTAGGAATCTAAACTCATGCCCTTGGACTTTAGTGGATCCACTCCACTAACGTTCCTTGGAAATAAGACGTACATCTCTCGCCCGAATCGCCTTGCGTCAGTTTTCTGCAGTTTACAGTCGTCTGTGAAATACTTTCAACAGTAGCTCAGGCAACTAGCTTTTTGCTTCTTGTAATCTGTTTTTTTTTAATAGGAGTCACCATATCTTTCTTATAGGGACTAGCCCCAACCTCTTTATTACTGTACCCCTTGTGTAGCCAGGTTCGACGACACAATCAGTTGAAACCAGTGAGTTTTTACTTATATTTGTTTTTACTTATACATAGATCAATGTTCATTGACTGTTAAAAGGTACTCACCTCATGGTGATAAAGCACAAATACAGCGACATTTCTTTACATTTCTTTAACATTGTCAAAGTAATAAAATAATGAACACAGGCACACATTTTGTATAATTCTTTTCTTCACTCCACTGTTTATAAACACAATAATAAAGCTGTTACGTTTAGAACTTCATTGTTTGCAGTACTAATTAGCAAGAGAGCACCACATATTCGCCTAAGAAAACAAACCGCCCAAAGTTTATTATAATAGACTTTGTGTTTACTTTTAGTTTTGTTTATTAGTAGCTAATAATGTTTCAATTTCAGCGTATTGGTTCGTAAAATTTGTGGGCTATTTTGTTTAAAAGATACACAAATGAAGTTGTAAAATCAAAATATACCAACATTTTATTATTTTAGTTAGTAGCATGGAAGTAAGCGGAATGTTTTGATATTTCAATGGTGTGTACGGGTAGTTATTGATCTGTAATAAGTAGACCTTGAGTATGATTTGGGGATATAGGCGTGGCTTTTTGTAGGGAACTACTAAGTAGAGCACTGAAAGAGGCACGTAATGTTACATCGCGTGTTATGTTCGCTCTGTAGTTGTTAGGGATTTTGAAAAACTGTCCTCTGGAAGGGTCTTGCACTTGTTTCATTAATTATCAATTTGGCATTGAAATATATATTTGCTATTGCACAGCAATATGTATTTCTAAACTAAAGCAAAAAAAAGGAGTTGTATTATTTGTAGTCTATTTTTACATCCAATATAATCTAAAGATATTTGAAAGAGAATCACTATTTACTTTATTTGAGATAATTATCTGTACTATCTGTAGAAACAAACTTCGTAAAATCCTGTGAAGCGATTGCCTCCAGACAACTTAGTCAGGAATAATAAACATCGACTACATTAGAGTCTTCCTAGTTTACTATGACCTAATGAGCTATTTTGTGTTTTTAATAATGTTACGGTTTCGGCTCGTCCAAAATGCTCGGGGCTCGCCAGTCAAAACAAAACAACGTAGAGTTGGACGCCGCGCCGCCGTGAACTAATTTTCTTCAAGAAATGAACTTTCATAGTCCACTGTTGCTACGGGCTTTTCTAAATCTGTAAGAATAATAGATACGTTTATTTATGAAAGCAGTTAGCAACGTATGCTAATGAAAGGTGTCGCGAAATTGTGCGAGACGATAGGAGAAGACAAGAATTAATATAGAAACATTTATATGAAACAACCACAAGACGCGCAGTGAAAATTCAATATATCGACAAATTATACAGTAGAATATACAGTCAGAAGTCAGTATACAACGTTTATAGTCAATCAACAGTTTTAAGAGCTATTCTGCGAGGTACTTAAATCAATCGTTCGCAATAACAAACATCATAAAAATTACACAAACAACATCTGCAAACTAAACAACCTCACAAAAGTGAAAAGGAAAGAGGTCAACAGCTTTCAGGCAATTTGACTAGGAGGCATGTGGAGCACAATGTGCATTCATTAAGTCGTATTGTTATCTTTATGTACATACGTTTTTCCGTGTCATTAAACCGAGCGCGCTACAATAATGTTCGTATGAAGTGGCCACAATTGTACAAACCCGACAGCGCACGCGTGTTACGAAATAAAGTGCAAACATAAAACCATTTATGAAGCCAGACTCGATAAATATTTAGCCGCCCTCAGTTCGCGCCAAATGGTGCACTCACAATCACTCACAGAGCTCCTTTTGGCGCCGAATGTCAATTTCCTAGAGATTGGCCATCGTCGGAGCCGCTCGAGCATCTACAACAAACACGGCTGTTCGGCCGCACGTGTACAAACCTCACACTTAATACACAAGAGTTAATGGTGATAATCGAGTGACGACATTCTGTTTATTCACGCACCCCGTAATGGATCCGAGCACTCTTCTCAATCGGTCGCGAAACGTGTTTGGATAAATGCTAGTGTGACTTTCATATCCAAGCTCTTGAGCGCGCAGCCTGTAAGTGCCTATGTGTGTAAACTATGTCCTTGTGCGAGAGTAATTTAAGTTATGTTGTCAAACGACTTAGAGCTGTTATACAAAGTATGCAGTTACGTTATTATCTTTCATGACACCAGTGACACTTGAGTGCGTTTTCACTTTAATACAAAATTAAGTATTGCGAGGCTCTATCTCTATGTAGCGCTGTTTTATGCCAACATATTGGGGACTTGCGGTATTGCATTGAAATTAAACATTGATATTAATGTATACTGTTATCAATATTGTTGGTATATTTAGCCACCAGGCCCACCAGAAAAGTTGTCATCCCTAATACAGTAATACCACTAATTCATATCATGACAAACATTTATATATTAAATAAAATACTTCAATCAGAAAACTTGCCTGTAGATATTCTAATATATATAATTCTAGATAAGGATATATAGGGAAGGATATATCATATATAGGAATGACAACTTTGCTGGTGGGCCTGGTGGCTAAATATACCAACAATATTGATAACAGTATACATAATATCAGACAGTAAAAGTGATAAATATAATTAGTAAGAACCTTTTTTAGCGTAAGAATTTGTAAATTATTGTATTTGTTTGCCTTAGATATACTTTTAAACTAAAAATAATATTCGACAGTTATTCGAAACTTTTGGAAAAATAGGCAAATCAACGCATTTAATGGAAATAAACTTTGTTTTACCACTGTGCACTGTCCAATAAACATCAATCGAAATTTGACATGCATTGATACTCTACTCAAATTGAAAAGAGTCGCAAATAAAAAGAATGTATCGTATTATTATGCACACTACTTAAAGTGATTAGTTACAAAACCAAATGTGTTGTTTTATGTTTTAGCTTATGTAATCTAACAAATGTTTTCAAAACAATAATATCTCAACACATGTACCAAGATTATTTTGATATAAGGTCATTCTGGAACGTCTCCTTCAATAGACAATCTAGCTACAAGTAGATGTGTTTGTTTTGTAATATCATCGATGTGCGTGCAGTGATCACAATAGATTATAATTGCCGCAAGTACTCGGCGTGTAACGAATGCACGTGTGGGTAGTTAGAAACAGGAGCGATTGATTGCGGTGTCGAGTATCAACGGTCGTCTCGCTGTCTGCGGACTGAAGCCAGGCCGAGGGCATTCTTTACTAATCCTATATTGTCGAGATAATTGTACGTCGCCCCCGCTCCTACTGTGTAGAAAAACTCGACCATCTGTAGCGTAGTGCGTTCGGTATGTGATATACACGTAATGACAGTGCGACGACCTCGCGACAGGGGCGCATTAACCACAGCCTCGCATTTGATGAATGTTTTCCTGCTATAAACCATTGTTTTACAGTGCTCGTGTTCGATGTTCCAGAAAGAATACAATGTACATATGTTTTATGGGCACTGAAAACAAATCATCCAGCGTGAAGTACTCACGATCCTATCGAATTGCATCGATGTGGCGACGCGGCTCTGTCTACGCGGCGAACCTTACCATTATGCCAGTGGAAAAATCATAATATCGATATCGTATGAGTCATCGCCACACGTCAGTTAACAAGGAGTAGCCGAGGGCACTACATTAAAGCAGCATATTTATGTTAATCAACCACATACAAAGTTTTAACTGAACGTGGCTGTAATGTCCTAGGTTTATTAACACGAATAATGCCGATACCATCTCGCTCGGTTTCTCTTATAATATACTACTGCGTTAAGCATAATTTATATTGGCTGTTATCATTTGCAGTTAATGATTACTTATTTTAAATTAAGTCGGTACTAAGACGAGAGACTGAGCTAAGATGTCAAGTCAAAATTACGGGCTGATCAGTCTAAATAGGGGGCAGTCGGGCCGGTTGTACAGTTGCGCTCCTTAGATGGCCACCGGCGACGCTCGTTTCTCTCGCGCGGGCGGGCGCGGGCGCGGGAGCGGACGCGCGCGCCTCACTCCGCAGATAAAGGGCACGCCTACTCTGACGACACACTTACACTCGGCCGTCGCCGCCGCTGCATCCACGCCACACTCATTCTTTCAACTCTATTCTAACGCATATTCTCGTCTGCCACACAAAATTAGAATTCATTAATAGGAACATCAAAATAGATCCTTTAGCAGACTCAGATGAATCACGATTACAAAACGCTGTGAAAAATAAAAATAATGTTGAAAAGTGTCGGGAGCGTTTCGTCGCCGCCGGCTCTAAACTAAAGCTCCCAGACCGCACACTGTCAAAATATTGTCAAAGTGAATTCCACGCGTCCAATATATTATAATGATTTTCCACTTGGCAATAATCCTAGCGATTTATTTCGATCTCAGTAGATATTAACCGCATACCGCATATATCTAGACGAGGCGTCATGCTCGTTCGCAGCTAGGTTGTTGAACCTCCTTACATGAAGGCTGACAAAAAGCGGTTGAAGAGAGGAGTTTAGCACTAGTGAGTTTTAGGCAATTATCGCGTGCTGGCGGCGGCGATGTGTCTCATTGTCACGCTGGTATATTTAGTGGTGATGGCGCGACGCGACGCTGCGGATGCGTCTGTCGGCGACGTCTGCCCGCCGCCGCCGCCATCGCCGCTGCATCCACGACCATCGCTTGCAATACTCATTTGGCAAGGTCCCGATACATAATGAGCACGAGACGCGTTTCCGCCGGACCTCGTAAACGTCTCCCAAACTAGTTCATACTTGACGTGTTTGCTTATTGATTTACGTCAATCTATTCACAGTGACATAGCAAATCTGACATTGAACACGCACATTAGTGATAATTTTTAAATAATATTTCAGCCTTGGATAGGCTTACATGACATTGTAATGAATATTATTACTCCTAAATATAATAATTTCGTTTCCTAGAAGTTTACATATTTAATTTTTGCGAGCATTACATCTGTTTACATTTAGTTTAGACAGCTAGAGGAAGTTGTTCCTAGCCGCTAGTTGTAGCTCTACGTCGAGGGTGTGCTAGTTTATCATCATTTCATTTGAGGCTGACATGATTTTATTTATAAAAAAGCTTTTATTCGTATAATAGATTTATGTAGTATGAAAGTTCGAAAGATTTACATTCCATTTGCCTTTTCATAAAGTAGAAAACCAGTAGTTCACTGTAAAATACTGCGTTACAGTATTTTACAGTGAACTATTGGTGATAGAGATACTTCTTTCCACCGCGATAAGGTTTCATTGTAGATAAGGTTTGGGAGCATCTATTTGACAGGTGATTGTTTGGTTGCATAACGGTGATAAAGGGATAAACGTCAGGCAGTCGTTGACCTCTAGTTATCAGTTAGTACGTGTCGGCAGTAGGCCGCCGCCGCCGCCCAAACGCGCCGCCCACCAGCCGCCCCGCGCTACACGACTGTACCGACAAGTATTGTAACGTACCATTCATTGATTGTTATGAACCAACATATTTACGAACTAAAATACTACCGTCATTTACCTCGCTCAACTTTTTTTAGGTGTTTTCTCTAGCTAGCTAAAAATAAAATCATTTTTCTGTATAGCTTTTATAAGATTACTGTTATATATTTTAAATTTATTTCTGTTTTATGTGTTCTGCAAATTAAATAAGAAATCATCGCAAACAGCGAGGGCGTTGGTTTACTATGATTGTTATACTCGTACGCGGTGAACGCGTAACGACCACTACAAACATTCTTTTTAATCCAATCATAACATCCTAATGTTACGTGTTACGCACTTCTATTATAAATATATCATATTCCTGAAAAAAGATGACGCGTACATTTTTTCAACTGTAACAAATCCTTTATATTCTGAGCTAATGCGTGTGAATGGTATTTCTATTTGATATAGTAGACAGATAGTGTTGTGATCTGTAAAATGTTTAAATGATGGAGTGCACAAGTGACAGTTGGGCATGCGATAGGGCTGTGCGGATGAGTGGTAGTGTTGTGCGCGGTGAGTCACGTGCCGCGCAGCACGGCCCGAGTGCGCGGGAGCGAGCGAGGGCCGGCGGCGGCGGCGCGGCGGCGGTGGCCCGGCCATATTTTTATTTGTCGATATCTGTGATCGGCGCCTGCTCCATTAGTCATGTGACACTATCGACACGAGATCGGCTCTCTCGACCCTCTTTAATTCCAGTCGACGCCCGCGAGACTCGACTCGTGGTCGTATGCAAATTTACACGTTTGCAGCCCAGCTGATGAATGATGTACTGACACGATCGCGTCTGTCTGTTGCACGGCGAACTTACCGGCCACGATAAGCCGGGCGGGTGCGTGTATCATGTCCACTATTTTGAAAATCTCACATGACTCACTACAATCCGTAGTGTGTTACGGATAATAAATAGGCAAACAGTTTTTTCGAAGGTCGCCTGAACTAATTTTGTTTACTAGAGTACGTAGACCTTTGATGAGCTCATTTATATCAAATCTAAATAAAAGCTGTACAAGTCATAGGCACGCGACGCTCGGGCCTCGGAGTGTGAAGCGCCGCGCCGTCGCCGCCTCTCGCTAGCAGTCGCCTCGACCAACATCATTTTAGAGGATGCTTGTGATCATGATTGACACTAATTGTGATTTTTTAAAATGTTGGTTAATGTGTTGAGATGAAGCAATGTAGTGCATGGAAGCACAGGAATAGTATGCGTCGGTGGGTGAGCGGGGTCATTGAGCCCGGCTCTGAGTCACCGCATGCGACGTACGCAGTCTCTATCACATTAATACTTTCTTATAAGGTTGTCGCGTTTAAATAATGCATGTTATGCAACTGGTTGCAATTTGTGCTCTCTTGCGGCCGTGCTAAATTGTTCCACGGTCTCACGCGTCCGACGCATACTCTCCTATACGAACTTACTTATATTATACCATTTATTTCGGTCATTAGCATTTTACATGTCAAAAGAATCATACGAATTTAAAGTACCTACAGTTTATATGCAGTCTTGATCGAAATTTGTTTAAAATTCTTTACATTGTAACTTTATTTTTGTAGACATTCCGCAGGACTATTTATCCTTGACTTAAGTATTTTTCTCACACACATCCGTAACCGAATTCCTTTCACTTACTGTATTTTTTCCTAGAAGTGCGTATACATATAGTTTACCGTAGTTTTTGCCTACATGCGTGCATCCGAGTATTACTTGGAGACTTGTTTTTATCTCGACTGCATTTTGCTTTCTTTCTTTAAAAATATTCCGTAGCATGTTTATGTCGGAATGTAGTTATGTATATAAAGGAGTTTTGTACTTGCAAATACGTAGAAAAATTCATGTTTGAGGTTGCCGAAGTGAGAAAGGGCGTGAAGGCACGCGGCGGCGGCATCTTGCGGCTCGTTCATATCAATTCCATGTTACATAAACGAGCTGTGTCTCACAGCCGAGGGATCTTAGGATTTATGTGCCGCCACACCTAACAAATCTAATGAGCCGACGAACGCATGATGTTATTTCAAGTAAATTTACATTTATTGGGCCCCATGCCGTTCGTGCGAGTGAATAACTGCACATGTGCGCCGCGATAATTATTTTGGTGAGTCGACGGTCAAAATGTAACGTAGTGAGTGGAGTGAAGGCCAGCATTAAACACATTATCGTGTTATCGATCAGGGTCCTTAAAGCGGTTTGCAATTAGTGTTACTTTAAGCGATGCAAGTGCGGACCTCCCGCGCGCCGCGCACTCGCCGAGCCCGCACTCGCGCCGCCTTGTCTTTATGAAATTATCACTAAATTGAGAGATAAAACTTGCTCTTTCTGACGCGATAATAGCCGCCCCCGGCACCTGCGTTTTCCTATTTACGTCTCGTTTAACGTGCATTCTGATCAACCTTTTGATTGAATCGCAACCTTATCCATTTATATGGACAGGCAATTTATATCTTTACTTTAACTTGCGCGTATTTTATATCAGGGCAGCTTTTGCTTAAAGCTCGCTTGTTTCGAAGGGTTTGTGAATTGTGCATTGTTTTCGAGGAAATGTAGACGAGACTCTCGACTCTATCTCTGAAACCATGTGGGTGAAAAATTACATTCAAGTGCATGGGGTATGATGGCCTTTTCTTAAGATTATTACAAAATATTTACATAGCGCAAGTGACTAAATAATGTTAAATTCACTAAGATAACCTCTGACATACCCATCGTCTATCGAAACTAGAGCAGGGTGAAAATTTCCTTCTTCATTTGTAAACATGGAACTAGGTTGACACTGCATTGCTGCGAGGACGACAAAACGCTAATCTTCTGTGTGATACTTATAAGCTTTGTAATTTTACGTAATTGTGTACCTAGGAAAGTCTCGGTACATAAAAAGTTAGTTCGGTT
This sequence comes from Euclidia mi, assembly GCA_944739405.2. Classification (NCBI taxonomy): domain Eukaryota; kingdom Metazoa; phylum Arthropoda; class Insecta; order Lepidoptera; family Erebidae; genus Euclidia; species Euclidia mi. The sequence goes on along the minus strand of OX123190.2, from coordinate 38,756,572 downwards.
CTTATTTTGTTTCGTTCGATAGGATTAGTTGTATCATTGAACTCTACCTAAGCTTATTACTACATATTATTCAAATCCTCATCTACTAGGTTATCGCTGCCTAGTCGTGAGACTATCAAACTCCTACGCAATTACGTTATAGTAATTCGGTTTGCCCATTCACGTCTTAGCGATAGAAAATGATTGACAATGCTATCCGTCTCTAAACATTTACATAAACCAGTAGCAGTTATTAATTATTATTCACCAATAGTATTATCTAGGTGCACTTTGTAGATAAATATTTTTAATTAGTTATTAAAATATAAACCGTTATAGCCGACCCCTAAATAAACGGTCACCCACGTAGGTCTTGACCGCGGCAAAGTTGCTTAACTTTATCGATTGATCAGCGCATGAGTCACGTGCCGCTCTCGTAACGGTCAAGACTAAGTGAGAGTGATAAATTCGACAGCGCACGCACGCCCGAACAATACGTTACACAAAATACAAAGGGGACTTGTGCGAATTCCATGCTATTGTGAACAAGTTAATTATGTCGCCGACTCGTGACTAGCATACGATTGTAACACATTTACATTTATTTCAAACGTTTACTTCAAAAAGTAGCATTTCACAGAAACTACTGGTTACATTGTCACCGTTATTTTCTAACCTATATCTATAAGGTACCTCCTTGATATTCTATAGTGATAGTCTCAAAATTTGAGACTTATCAAATACTAACCATCAATATCCATAAACTAAAAGGTGTGGAATATTAAAAATAATGCCACAGGAGGTGCCTACGTCACAAAAGATTCCCACTATATTCCTGTTTCTAGCGTCAGTCGTTTAGGCTCCGTGATGACATGTGTCAGTCAGGATGTGTCTTCTTACTATTTAGATAACTAGGTATGTGTGTAGTGTGGTACAATGGCACTGAAAGGTTAGCTAAAGATGTTTCACACCCACATGTGTACATTTCCGCGTGCAAGAGCGCTATTGTTGTACGAAACTGACTTTCTCTATGTATATTTTCCTTACTGTATGTATTAAAATACCGTGTAAAGGGTGATTGATAGTTTTCCTCCTCTTTTACTTAGAAAAGAAGCAACGCAGAATAGCGTTCTCTTAAAAATGTAAATTAAATAAAAGCACTAGATTTTATGTCAGTATTCCCCGCGTGAGAGACATTTATCGCGGCAAAATTTAGCATATGTGATATTTCAACGTATAACCTATTTAACTGAAAAGTTTCTTCAAATCTGGGAATCTGATGGGAGTGAATGAAGCAAGAGAGATATTTCAGGATCGTTGCAAATGGCGTTCCGTAGTCTCTGCCTACCCCTCCGGGAAACAAGCGTGAGACTATGTAGGTATGTTTCTTCAAAATCCGTTCAGTAGGTATTGTGTGAAAACTGAAAATTAACTAGCATCCGTCCATTCTCGAAAAGGAATGCGGCTGTAAATAATCACTTACGGCGGGTTTCACAATACACATTTGATCTATCCATGGATTTGGCCACTGAACATACATTATTACGTATTTTTTTTTATAGTCTCACGCCTGTATCCCTGAAGGGGTAGGCAGAGGTGTATATATTACACCCACATGTCTCTATGAATATTTAGGTCCCACGTAATAGGGGGCGAGTCTATTGCCGTTACTGGGCACATCACCAGACTTCGGGCTGCTACTGAGTATTCGGAAAAACCCAGTAACACTTTTGCCCAACCCGGGAATCGAACCCGGGACCTCCGATCAGCAGTCGCATACGTTATCCACTGGACATCGGAGGCAGCCATTTTTTAAGTAAACTCCATACAAAATATGTCAAATAGTAAAAGTTATTTTTAAGAAACGCTAAAGAGGTTTCTAGTTATCTACAACATATCTATAGTAAATAAACCTACTTGTGGTAGCCTGAATGAATACTCCATGAGGCCCGTGTCAGAGCGCCACTTAGCAATCAGATAGTGTTTCTAAACTCAGTCGAGGACAAGATTAACATGCCAGACCATTTCAAAGAAGTAATGGCATTGTATGAGTCTTTCCTTTCTTTAGCTGATGATAATATACACATACTCGTATTTACTATATTCCTTCTTGTAACAGCAAGCATAATAAATAAAGCAAAAAAAAAGAAAGACAAAGTTAAGTTGTGCGTTAAAAACTTATCTTAATAAGAATAACAAACGTATTTCTCCTAATCAAGAAAATAATTTAGATCGTGTCTATGATTGCAGACCTTAAATTTATATTATTTGCCTATGCACATATAAGCCGACATTTGGTCCAACCAAATACCAAACAGTTCATGTTTGGTTATTGGTTGTGCAAATGTACTAGTAGGTATATAATTTATTTATTATAAAGTGAGTGCATATTCGGCATAAAGAATGGCGAGTCGGTATCTCATAGGCGTTTCGGTCCCTTAAAAGGCACTGTCACTTACAGGCGGCCTTTCATAACACTTAATAAGATGCAATGTGAGTGTAAAATTTCGTGATGGATCCGTGAGAGCAGTCACGAGGAGGCCGGGGCCGTGGGACATGGCGACTTTGTTTTATTTTCATTGGTTAGGACAACGCTCTACTGGACATTCAGTTTGTGGGTGACAGTTTGCTTGACGACTCAAGCTTTGTGAAGGAAAGGATAGCGAGCATGCATGCAATGTAGAGTCAGTAGAGTACGATCGTGAGTTTGCTGAGTAATAGGAGATGTAAATATCTCAAATGCACTGCAGGAATTTATATAGTTTAAATAATTTAGCCATTTGCTCTACGAATATAGCTTACTAATATTCGAACACGTCGGTAACCAGAAAGTCTTTTTTAAATGTATTGTTAAACTCTGATAGAAGTCCTCTTATTGCTCTGTAATTTCAACAAACTTAAATAAAAGTGAACAAATAGTTGGCCACAAACGGTGCGCTCGGTAGTACTGGCCCTTATGTAGTGGCCAGTGCTAATTACACGGCGGGTTGGTTTTTAACGAGCACTCATTCAGCTTAACGGCACGCGCACGCGCGCTGCGCTCACACCGCGCCGCCATCACCAGCCGTGTTTTCACGTCACGTTATAAATATGAGCATGCTTTTTAATACCCATTCGCATTAGCGAAATTCGCTTTGCCGCCGCCGACCGAAGTACAGTTCGCATAAATTTACGCACGCATTAATAGCCCCGGTATCGGCCATTCATGTTTACCTCGCCTTTTGTTTCTGCTGTTGTTCCGAGTTACGACCTACGCCATTATGTAGCTAATAGAAATTACATGTGTCAACGGAAACTTCACAGTAATTAACCGAACACGCTTTACACAATAGCCAATTCCTAAATTTCTCGTTGCGTTTTGTTGGCTGTTTTCTTTAATTTAAATAAGAAATGATCTCACAGCAGTTAAAATAATATATGACTTTGTAAACATACTAAAATTAGGGGGCGCGCACGTTCGCTACTAGGTTTGAGACGTTGAAGGTACATTGAAACTGGAAGTAAACAAGCGGCAAATTTGCTTACTGTCTTTAATTTCAACACCGAATAAATTGTCTTGAAATTTGTGTGATTTTTAACGACCTAATGTATGTTGGTCCATAAATTTATTAGCACATTTTCCGTGAATGCTCAGACATTTTACGAGGTATTTGATAATAGAACAGAATGCGTTGAAAACCGTTGAGCCGGTGTAATTCGGTCACAGCGAAATAGTGCTACGTTGATATACAGGTATGAGCGGCGCATAAATTCGCGTTACTCATACTAAACATACGCTTTTTAGTGTTAATGTTTGGTGGTAAATGACCGGGGAGCTTAAGGTGTATGTTCACATGTCACGAGCGTGACAAACATCTATTAAAACGATTAATAGGTACAACACATGTTTCTGGCTTCGCTTGTGTCAAGTTTGGCTTGTTATTGGTGGGATGTGAAGTGGAAATGGGCACAGCACATATCTCGATGAACGGATGTCCGTTCGAGCACAAAGGTTCTAGAGTGGAGGCCTCTCGCATGCAGCAGGCGTAGGTCTCCCGCAAGTTCCGAAACAGGTTAAATGCAGGCGGCTGAAGATCCGTCTGTTTGGACGCCTATGTCCAGTAGGTAGTCGTCTTCGATAGGCTGAGTTGATGATGATGTGTATACGGACTCCGCATAGCTACCTCGCTCATCTTAAGTGCATGAGAAGTCTTACAGACGGATTGTGTTTTGTCAGCAGCTGCCGTCGGAATGTCTACGTCGATTCCTGTGGGCGTCAAATCGATAGCACGCCGTCGACGTCACGTCTGTTAGCTCACTCTATTAAAACAAATTAGTCGCTGCAAACCGACAGTTTTCTACTAGCTTTGCTTGTTAGCTAATAAATTGACACCTGTTACAAGCCTATTGGAATTGACTAATACTCCATGAGAGTTAGGCGCCAAAACTTCGATTTACATCTGATTAATAAATATACATACATACATAGTCTCACGCCTATAACCCCGAAGAGGTAGGCAGAGGTTTATTTCTACACCCACTTTTCGCCAGATATACTTTAGTCCCACGTAATAAGGGGCGAGCCTATTGCCGTACCGGGCACATTTCCAGACTCCGTGCTGCTACTGAGAATTTCGTGACAGAAAAACACAATAACACTGCCCGACCCAGGAATCGAACCAAGCGCACATTTATGCCGCGAGACCAACGAGGCAGTCGTATAGGGTTTGATGACGAGTTTTCCGGCTCTACGCAAAGATGGTATTTGCATCGTGTTATCCCTTAGTCACCTCTTACGACACCCACGGGAAGTTAGGGGGTGGTGACACTTGTATTCTATGCCGTCAATCACATGGCTAAATATATCACAGATTATTATCGAATTAGGACAGGCGAATAATGATATTCATTTCTAACTAATTAAGCTAATGTCAATAGCAACGTGCGAAAGCAATACGCTTTACAGAATATCTTCTCAATAATATTCAAATAAACACTTACGGTGTATAAATTGCCTGTATCCCGTGGTTACCTGCACGAATTTTAAAGAGATTTTTATATTTTCGCGCTGTCACCTGGCAAATTTCTGAGATATTGCCTATATTGCAGCCTTACATATAAGAGACAGAAAAGTTAATGTGCCGTCGTTTCTGGTAGGACCAGTAAGCGGACTACGGGTTCCAAGATAAAAAGTCTTAGAAGCCACCAGGGTAACACTAAGACGATGATGATTCAGGCTTACAAAATCAGTTCTAGGAGTTCCAAAGATCACCACAGACAAAAAATTAAGACAGACTGACCCAAATAAATAAAACAGGCCATTGTACGTGTTAGTATCATGTTAATAATTGTAAGCACTTTAGAAAAGATAATTATTTTGAATTCACAGACAGACACTTCAATTTTATTTGTAAGTCGGCTTATATGTGATCTAAAGAATAAAGTCGTGCAGCTCTGTGCTAACAAACTTACAAAAGAAATACTCGTGATTGTATATTTACAACCTCCTGAGATCATACGTTCTAGTAAATCTCTAGGCCGGCTAACATGGTAAATATAGGTTTAACTATAATTGTTACCCACGTTATGTCTCTGTTTTGTACTATGGCTGGTGCCGCTACAGTATGCAGGAGTTTTTTATAAATATGCAATTATGTATGTTACAGTGGATTTTTCTTTTGCTTAAATTATTTAGCCAAATTATACATTGATCTATCAGTATGTTTTATAATAGTCCCTTATTAGCATAAGGGACTATTATAAAACATACACACATACAAAGTCTCACGCCTATATACCAGAAGAGGTAGGCAGAGGTATATTGCTACACCCACTTATTTTTATTATAAAACAAGAAGATGATTTTAAATCAGATTTATGTAATTTGGGTGTTGGTGAAGTGCAAAGTAAAATACCGATAAAGGAGGTTGCGCGAGAGTGACGGCTCGCTGACGGGCGGGCGTCGCATCGTTGCGTCGCGCGTAGCCAGCTTGATATCGATCTCGACTCGAAACGCAGCCTTCCAAATAGGGAGCCCTCTGCTCCCAAATAGGCATCGGCCGGCCGAACGGTCGGAGCTGGCAGCGCGCCGCCGCTATCGAGGACGCAACACCGCACGGACCCACTCCCCTCCTTCCATTGTCTACGCCATTTTGTTCACACTTAAGCCAATATTGTCACATCATCGATAGACATAGAACTATTCTCAATTCGCAACGTCTAGGTGCAGAGCCGACTTACGTCACTACAGATAATTGTCCAAGCTAAAGGTCGATTGGTCATCAGTTCCTTTGTTGTTGACGTCCACTGTCGAAATAAACACTGAAATGTTTTATTATAATGTGAATATCAAGCGTATGTAAGCGATGACACATTGCAGAGATTACGATGACACAATAATCTGTGTAATACGAGGGTTCAGGATGAGCTACCTCCAGCGAGATAAACGGTGCGTGCGCGACGGCCGACGAGTGGGCTCGGTGTAGCCGGCGCGAGCGAGGCGTTCCGACCGACACCCACAGTCGCCACTCGAGCCCTGCTAATATTTCAAACTACTTATTCAACAGGGAGTTTATCTTCATTTCAGACAGGTTTATGCGGGCATTTCTCTTAACGAGTAACTGCGGTTACCGACGAACTTTATTGTCATATGCGGCCTGTAATAACTGAACCTGGCTGTCCGCGGTCTCGGTCGTCATATGAACAACAAAATGGCCATGAAATCTCAATGAAAAAAGGAATATGAAGTCAATAACTTGGAGCTGCAGTCGATGTACGACCGTCACTATTAATTGCAAATGGACTACAAATGGAGGTCAATTGGTACAAAAAGCATTCGTTCGGTGGGCGTATGTCGGCGTATTGTTCACAGATTCATAGATGTAGCCATCAGTCTTGCAGAGAATGTGGCGGATTTTAAATAAACTGCAAAGGATTATGCATGCGTGCACGCGGGCGGCCCTGAGCTATCGCGGTATTGTATTCAAATCCAGGCGCGTCACTATGGGGCGAGCGAGACGCTCAGCGCCTGCGTCGGGCATTACTCAAAACTCGCCTGACACGCCCTTGGCCCTTCATTTGTTATGAAAACTTTTTTAAGATTGAGCAACCAAACGCGGCACTGTTAAGAGGTTCAAGCCGCTTTGAAAATCGAAATGTAAATGCATCCTTAGGTATTATGATATGAACCTAAAGCAGTTCTGTCTTGTTGTGTGTGCGGAAAGGTGTGCTACGTGGAACATGCGAGGAGACGGGCCCTGCGGCGCGCTCTAGTGTGCCTAACACCCGCTGACGTATCATTCACTGGGACATCTATTGAAACATGAAACTGAAAGGAGATACTCCACACAACGCTTATTCTAGGGCTGCTACTTGCATTTTACGGACGTTAGACTTGAATATAATTCCTATCAATATCTTGGGATGGTATTAATAACTCGCTAAATCAATTTAATCGGTGTCTTGTTTCTATCTAATATCATCGTCACCTTCCTAGTGTTATCTTGGTCATTTCCAAGACTTACGCCTTGAAGCCTAGGGTTCGCTTTTCTAGACTAATTAGGTTTGACCGTTTAAAACTCTGCAACATAAGTAGGTACTAATACATGTAGAGCACGGAAACAAAACTAAAATGTTAAAAAAGCTAAAACAAAATATTTTTTTCACGTCTTACGTCGTTAGCTGAACAGCGAGGTTCTTGGATGGAGAAAGAAAATGTTGGAAAATTTGAAGTAGAGTTTCTTGAATGATGCACCTCATACTGCAAATTACAATCTATGACTTAGTGGTTTGCTCATATTATGGTTGGGTCGTGAAATATGATTTTAAAACACTATTGTATAATCGTACCCATATACCAGCATTTTGATAAATACACGCGAATATCAAAGAACTAACGAACTGCAGTAAGAACGGATATAAATCTGGTATTAGTTGTTAAATATGGATCCTAGAAACTGCCACCAGTAATAACGTTGGTTTGAACTCTCGTTAGGTACATCTAGAAACTCGTTATATCTGGTTACAACCACGGTTTGCTAGCTGTCCGTCTCTTAGATAATTATAATTAACGAAGATTGTTAAACTACATTTTATGTTGTATCATCATGTCATAGCCAATGACCTTATATATTACGCCTGTTAACTGTCTACGAATTTTAAATGTCTGCATTTAGGAACCGTAACATAAAAGATTAAGACCAATTCAATTCTTTGCTTTTTATATCATAATGTGTAATGTGATACCCGCATTTCTTTTTTTGTGGCAAATATATTAACAAAATTGGTGGAGCGTCGCGTTCACAGTCAGTATTTATAGGCTAAAGGTGGGTACCTAAATTAATCCTAAAGTCGGGTTCCAAATTTAAATTTTAATTAGGGCGGCTCGAAGAGAAGAGCGGAGCCCTGTCACCGAACATGTATAAATAACCCTTTTACCACGTCCCAAGTCTCTTTCGCCACATTCCTCAAATAATAACTGTTCATAATTATGATAAAAGCAAACGATTCTTAAAAGAGGTATAAGTATAAATCGGTTGGTTAATAACAATTAGTAATGTTACGCTACGCCACCGGCGGGTATCGCTTACAGTGATTACAATATTGGTCTTTCCTTCCTCATTATGACATAGCACCATGGCGGTTTATCTTGATACTACAGTGATAAGTGTTTCGCGAAAAGTGGACACCTTGATAGCCATTATCGTTAATCAGATTAGTGAATTTACGAAATGTAAAGAGCTGGCTATTGTTTGTTAGATTATCGACACCGATAGTGTTCCTAGTAAATTGTCGAGCTTTTAATCTCTATTTATAAAAATACATAAGTACCTAGACAAGTCGTGACGCTGCGTTTTTATCGTTTCTATTATCACATATCTTCTAGTTTGAGGCCCTTTGTAGTTAGAAGGTAATTCTTTAGGAAATTTTACGATTAATTTCCATCGGCTGGTCGCTTTAACGAATGTACTTATCAAAAAACTTTCTTCAGTCACTTGTACTGGTCCTGTCATAGTAATATGTCGTGTTTATCGAGAGCCCGTACTAGATGCACTCGTTAATGTCGCACTCAATCAAGTATCGCTTGCAGATTTCCATACAAATCTGGGCACACGGAGCCACTAAAGCACTAACACCGAAGCCATTAATATTGCTATTATGATGTAAATCTAGTGCAATACAAGTTGCCCGCTGACCCGGGGAAAGTTGGGCCGCACCTTGATTGTTATTGTATAAATTTCTACTCCTTTTAGCGGCAACAAACATAGACAGCTTACCTCAAAGTCTTGTACTTGATTTCGCTTTAACTGAATGCCGTTTGCGTTGGAGTATTAAAACAAAAACCGACAAGATAATCAAATTAAAGTTGGTGCCGGCCGACGACACGATTACTTGAGATGTAAATGACATGGTTTGCAACTATGCGCTGGATGTGTGCACTAGCGGCCACCCGCGGAGCTTACGTACAGTCAACGCCACCATTATGAGTGCTCGCACCAGATATTTACCTTCACTCCTCATTTCATTATGTCGCCGACTAATTACACTCTATTTTAGCGATAATCGCAGGCCTGGAATTGTTGCTCTTATAATCTTTAACGTAAGACTATTGAAATTATCAGGAACGAAATTTTTATCGGTTTTCTCTGTGTAGTTTATTTGTATACCTTGTATTTTATTTATGTGACGTTTATTGCGGCGAATTAAAGCCAACTAATGTAGTCTAATCATCAATGTCATTCGGTTTGATGTGTTCTTAGAAGCGCAGGTTTCTGCTAGTAATAATATTAATTCAAGTTGTTTGTTCTACGGCTAACATCAGAATCTGTTTGTGTAGCCTGGAATGTGTGGATGTTTCACCGGGTTTATTATAACTACGATGCGTTACATATAAACACTCGCAGTAATTCTTTTAGTTTATTTGAAATTGAGATGTGTTGTCGTGTGAGCGGCGCGTCGCGCGTCGCTCGCGACGTGGCGGCGATGCGCCGGCGCATAGTCAACGGTTCGCGCCATATAGTGGTGTTTATTAACGAGAACGCTGGCGGCCCCGCCCGCCCATTAATCTCCATATAATTAAATGATCAAGTAAAATTATATTTAGCTCAGGAAACGGGGCCAAGCCCACGGCACGCGGCGCTTCGTCTCGCCCTCCGGGACCACACTGAAACCTCGTGAAAGTTCAAAGATTCGAAGCTCGTGCGTCGTGATCTTGTAACAGTGTCTTATCGCGTGTCGCGCTAGTTGACACACGCTTTAAGGGCAAATTGACATGTACAATCTGTGCTGCTTTTACCATACGGGTACTTTATATTACTCTGCTGTATGATAATTCTCTATCTGGTTCTGTATAAGTTTGCAATTCAAACGTCCTGGCTCATACTATAAATTACCGATTATAGTTTGTTAATAACCGAGTCGAATGGTTTATCATTTGATTTGAATTACAAGAAAACAACATTGGATTTGTAGTCATAATAATATCTGTCAACTAAATTGCCTCAAATTATGTTCAAGTTTAATGGTTATTTTGGATTCTTTTCGGCAAAATTCGTGAATAAGTCGCGTGGTGGCATTAGTTAATTTATGGATAAAGGTTCTCGGTAAGGACCCTGAATAAATTTCAGCATTTCTCCATGTTTATGAAGGCATTTGTGTGAAACATTTGTTTATCATTACTGGCAGCCTGGAGCGAGTGCAGTGGAGTCATGCATAATTAGTCGCAGATTATTATGAGGCTTTCTACTAGGTCTGATAACGGTGCCACAAAACCATTAATGAGTGTGCTCGGCTGGTGAAATCGCCGAGGAAAAATCTCAAGTCTTATTAACATAGTAGTAGAGCTAGTTTATTCATAATTGGCGGTTGTCTCCCCCCAGTGGGGCGGCGGTGCGGTGCGTGCGTGCAGAGCCCGCCCCGCGCCGCGTGCTCTGCAACGCACACCCGCGCAGCCTCGCTAATAAATTGCGATCATAATACCGCGCGACACCGACCCAGCCCCGGCCACAATTAAAATTTGCATTCTTGCCATCTGATTGATAACTTTGTTGGGTAAGTGAGGCGGTATTTGATTTGGGTAGGCGGACCCAGAGGTAGGGACAAGTATGCCATTCATTGTTTTTATACGCATGCACGACTGATTCATAAATTATGCAGCACTATTTATGTGAAATTGTATGCAATGATAGTACTAGTTTAATTAAAAATACAGATGCGTGGGTAGGTTCAATTTAATAGGTAGAGGCATTATTAAGGTAATATAAAATGAACGCTTAAAGTAGATACATATAATTATGTACGTAGTGTAAAAATACCACACGGGTTGTTTTCAATTCCTCTTCATGGATAGAAGTCAAATTAAAACGTATGGTCGTATTCACTTTCAAACAAGAGAAGAAAATTGTTTCCTTTTCACAGTGTTTTGCAGTGAACAAACCTGCAAAACTACCGTGAATAGTTAAGATATTTTTGACAGAGTACAACGGTTTTTAAGAGCAAATTTTGATAGAGCACGCTCTTTCAAATTTTCAATTTAGTCAGGCAGTTTCTCGACTGTCTCTATAGAATAGGTTTAACTATCATTATGTAATCGTATGCAAGTTTTTGACTCTAGATTATTTTACTAATGGTGCTAATACATTTAAACATTCACCTGTAATGAGTATTCTTGCGAATGTTCAAAACAAACAAAATAGAAAAACAAACAAGTTTGTTTTAGCAAGCATCCTTACGAACGTTTTAGCGCGCATTGTAGAAAATGGACAGTAAATGTAGGTACTATGAAATTTTCGCTGATTAGAGCGTTCGCTAGTAAGATCGTAAGAAAGTTCGTAGCAATTTTCGGTTCTGTTCGTGGTTCAGTTCGACAAAACAAAAAACAGCGAATGCTCGCTATTATTCTATTACAACTGAATGCTCCGGTGTATCAGCATCATTATATAGGTGATAGTGGTAGTTTGTTACATCTGCGCTGAGCTTTCTGTGAAACATAACATTGTAGTCGGCTATTTAACATACAGGAAAATGTTTTAGTATATTTAAATGAAGGACAAACTATGCCGTTCGGCACCTTCTGTTTTTGTCTGAATATTAAATGCTAGATATTAATGCAGGTTAACGTTTTGCCTTTTTCTTTCAATCTAGAGTTAAATTTAATATAGCTTCAGAGTTTAACATGCTGCTTTGATGTATGATAAGATGGCAGATTAGAGCAACCTCCTTCTGCAATCTAGTCAGTTTAAGGACATGCAGATTTTCACAGGAAATTATACTAATAGTTCGGCTTAAAAAAATACCGGATATACCCGAATCATGTAGTTTATCCCAATTGATTTATCGTAAATTTCAACTCATTAGCCTATTGCAGTCCACTGCTATTCTCTAGTTTTCCCTATCCAGCCAGTACCAGCCATCCTCCTTAAGTCATCGGTTACCTCGTCCGGAGGCCGTCCAACACAGCGCTTGCCTGGCCTTCATTCGAGAACTTGCTTACTCTACCGACCATTGATTCTGCGACAGATGTGGCCAGCCTATTTTGGCAACTATTTCGGACTAATACCCCCGTAAATGATGATACTAAAAGAATTCAGCGAACAAAAAGAAACAAAGCATCTGTATTAAAGCTTTATAAACAAATGCGTAAACTACTTTTACAAGAATTAAACTTGTTTACGTTAGACTTGGACAACAGAAATAAAAAACGGCACGTAGTCTAGACAAATTCAACAATTATTTGTAGACATGCCCCAAGTTTGTCGCGACATAATATTATTTTAATTCGGATTACTCACAGCTTTGTCTAGTGACCTCTCCGAGCGTAAGGACGTCCCATAGGAACGTTTCATTTCGACAGAAAGTAATGTTCCGTCATTTGTTTTCGCTGTGGAAACTATTCCGAAATGACAGATATATTATTTTCCGTGAGAAACATAATATGCATCGGCGGCTAAATGCGTGGTTCGATGTCGACATATGTTCGCAAAATATTTTTTAAGTTTGTTTTTATGAGGTGCAACTGTAAGACACGCTCACTCCTCAAGCATCCGTAGAATGATACATAATAAATTATATACGATATTTTTGTTGAGTAAGTTGGCTCACGTCCACTGCTCGTTCCTGGATATTTGGTTATCATCTCAATAATAAGCCATTAAGTACAGAATGTTTATCTACGAAAGCGAGCATTGCGAACCGCGAGTCGGCTCTGGCCGCATCGCTCCCGATATGGCGGTGCGAGTTGCGCCTCGCTTTAAGAATACCTTGTACTACTTAAACTGTCTACACCTCGTAAAACTGTCTCACTATAATAGTCTTCCGAAAATTATAAGAAAATAAAGTTTACGCCGCCGGTCAATTTAAGCGCTCAATAAGGAAGGAGATTGATTTGTATGATTTTTATGGTTCCTACTAATTGGTTCGACAATGTAAACGGCCTTTACGTCGCCTTCTTGCATTTTAATCAGGATACACTGGAAATAAACATATATAAGTTGAATTATGGACATATAGAACGAGAAGAACCAGTCACAATTGCGACAAGCAGGCGCCAGGGCCCGTCAATGAAGTCTACAATAATAAATAAAAGTTGAGGGAAACGAGACTCTATTAATACACAGACAATTTATGCTCGCAGATACCGACTGATGAACGCGCTATATCGATGCGGTTTGTTTTTAAATGTTTTAAATATTTGGTTAATTGATAAGTTTATCTAAATTATCTACATCAAACACTTTCATTTATTTTACATATCACGCATGTAAATAAAAATGTTGAAAGAAATAATTTATGTTTAATATTGGACGTAAGCGAGCCGTCGAGAAATACATATGTCGTGCTATCAATAACTAGTGGACGCGATATGAGCAAAGCTTATTTATGTGGCCTTTAATTTAAATAGGATAAAGTCGGTTATGAATCGTTAAGGACCACCGGTGAGAAGTTAAGGAGGTCTGTCAGTAAAGGGAATGCATACGTCTGTATGAGCAGGAAGGCGCCCGCGGATGTCGTCAACCTTGCAATGCAGATTCCGTGTACATAATGTAAGCGAGAACGATTACACTCGAACACAACTATAAAATGGTAACATCTCCCGCAGATTTCGCGCCGTCGCCGCCGCGCCGTCGTCTCGTCACACATACTAACATTACTTTATGTAAAAATGCCAATTAGTACGTTATTAATAACACGGGACTCATTTCGTAATGATGTTTTCAATAGCACTCGATAATTGAATTCCACTCTACGCTACGACAGTATTACTTAGCCTATAAACACTGTTACCGTGTGACTATTTGATACGGTATCTATTAACATCAGTTACGCGTCCCGCTCGTTTTTCTTGCATCGGGTATAAATATTTTTACAGAACTAATTTATTGTTTGCCCGGAGCAAAGGCGATGACACATGAAGAGCATATAACTATGTGAACCTATGGCATTTTTTATTATTGAATTTATGAAACATTTATCATTTACCACTGACAGTGTTTGCATGTTGTAGTTTCTAGAAAAAACAGCAAAACGTAGATGAAAATTTTACGGCCATGGCAGAAGATTTTTATTACAGAATAAAATTAATAGCAAAACATTTGTTTTTATTTTCAAACATTTTTGGATGCAGTGTTAATTATGAAAACAGACAGTTTATAATGATTATACCACAACAAACATTTCATTCGACTCATTATAATAAAAAGCTCGATTATATTCACAGGCAGTATGTTTATTTTCAAAAGATAGTAGGTATAATGTCGTATGAAGTCACATCTTTAGGTATGTGATTAGCAATATTTTATTAATTATTTATCATATACATAGCTAAATTATAGCTTTGAAAACCCTGAATCAAAAAAATCTATCAACTATAAGAAATAAAGAGTGTGAATAACTTAAAATCGTAATATATACATTTAAATTATAATAATAAATTGCCAGCTATTATAAATTGTTTGCAGATTATAAATTTTAATATGTGATTTTGTTTAACATAAATAATGTTTTTGCGTTTATCCATGAAGATAATTCATGTGTCTAGCCTACTTTCTGAAATTTGTTTTCCTGCTTAAAATATTATTTTTTTCGCAAAGTGTACTTGTTTACTATAATTTAATGGAATATTTGACGGCCGGCCAACTGTGAAGTATTGCCTACTGTAGTGGGTTCGATGTCTCTACCGACCTGGTGAAATTCTTAGCTCCAAAATTAGTTAAATATTTCGGGATCTAAATTATTTGTGCAATTAAGTCCCGAGGCAGAAATACTCATGCATGTCAAAAATTTAAAGGATACACTCATGTCCAACTCTACCAAAATCTTTGGGCTTTTACTACAAACCGACTAATACTAAAGCCTCCCTTAAAAATTATCAAATTGCAACCATTAGACAATTAACAAAACTGGCCTCACATGTTTGACGTATAATTTATGGGCGCATAGAAAATGACGCAAGCATACCAGTAATTGCAACCCAAATTGATAGTAACCTTTTTTCAAACCACGCCATATATCTTGAACATCTTCAAAGGCTGTGCAGGAGTTGACATGAGCAGTTTTTATTCCGTAAATTATTCCCGCTCGCGTTAAAATGACGTTAATTAATTCAGTTCACACGTTTTATCATCTTTAAATTATATTACTAGTTTATTTGTTTTCGCAAAACGGGCATTCATTAGGGGTAATAGTGTTTTCTAAGAAACGCTGCGTTTAACTACTTTGTTTACTAAAACATTGATTACCGGTAAGGTATTTTTATCGGGTTTTATGCAGTTGATCGTTTAGTTGGGCTGGAGTATGAGTATCGAGTTAGATCGAGACCTGTTGGCTTAGGTTTACACGAATGTGACGCCATGATAAGGAATTCTCTCTATTTTCTACCAGGTTACAACCTTATTTTCATTACGGAGCAGTTTCCCAGACCAGAGACTATTGTTAATGTATAATTTTTTTATTCTATAGAAACCGAAATGTTGATTTCATACTCTGTGATGATTTTTTGTACATTTATATGAATATATATATGAATTTTTAACTTAAAGTTAACCACCTTAATATTTGCAGAAAATAGTTTATCTTCAATAGTCATATTGTGTTGTAATTAAATACTTTAAGTTTTTCAAGTGTTAGAGAGCGATAATTTATATTATCGCTTCTTATTCGCTTTATTAAGCACTAACTATAATCAGAACGTTGCAACAAGGAGTCTCTGTTTTTATATTAAATTTTTCTGACGGAGTGTTAGGAGGTTCGCTTATGCTTCGCTCTACAATCTCTTTTGCCGTAAAAGAAAGTGAGAAAATCGTGATATTTATATTTACAATCAACGATTAGTAGGCAGTAAATATAACCTACAGTCGCAAGGTCGTCGCGGTAATAATCATGATAAATAGCGATAATTATAATATTACATACATACATACATACATACATACATAGTCTCACGCCTGTTTCCCCGGAGGGGTAGGCAGAGGCATATTAAACGCCCACTTTTCGCCAGTGTTTTGATCCCACGTAATAGGTGGCGAGCCCATTGCCGCTTATCGGGATATTTTGTTTGCCAGAGCCTCGTCCGTTGATCGGCAGGTGCACCACTTGCAGGTGAGGTTGGCTTGGGACCCTAAGTTCTTGGTGGGAACCCTATGCACCCATTATAATATTATCGAAATATTTTATGATTCTTAAAGATCCGAAAGTTACGATAATGTTTAGCATATCTTTTACGCAAATTTGTAGTATTTTCTTTTCAGTAAAGATAAAACTGAAAACGCGCAACGCAAGTCGTAAATATATCTTAATATAGAGATTATACTTATATGTCGAAGCATAAATAAAAGCAGAAAAATTGTATGATAATTGTGTCATCTCTTTAATTAAATCCTACGAGATCATATGATATAGTATTATGCACTAATGAATATTAATATACATTGTAGGTAGCGATGTAACATGAGACGCGTCCAGGTGTGAGGAATACTTGGCGAACAGACCGACAAAACACAAACCACGCCAGCCAGTCTGCGGAGATTTTACTAAATTAATACTAATTATTGTACCTCCATGATGTCATTTCAAAGTTAATATTCATAACTTTATCATAATTTTATTCATGTAGATGTTTTTTCTATAACATACTCATAATTATGATATAAAACCGCTTTGAAAATATTCGCTAAGTAGTTTGACTGCGACTGCCAGTTACGTGAGATTAAAATATCAGTTATCACCTGGAATAAAAAAAAGATAAACTACAGATATAAACTTAAGTTACCTACCAAAAGATTTAACGTTCGAGATTGGTATGATGTGAAGACTAAGGAAATCTCTTAATTTGAGATTAGTTACCAAAAATATTTGCCTTTCTATAAAATATTGAGGTTATCAGCTAGGTACATGTTATCTTCCATAATTTATTGGAGTTACTCGAGAGATAACTACGGTGTCCCACCAATAAATTTTCTTCTTGGGCCTAATTTTCAGAAAGATAAATAACTTTGCGGAAGAAAACATAACTAGGTAAGAATTTTCTCGTGTATCTCTTGAGAAGCTCGACGGTGCTCAGTATTGATAAATTAGGACTTGTCTGCAGTGACGATATTACTGTGCGTCTTGTTGTACGACATAAAAGTTATGGAATTAATAAAGTTTTGCGAACGACCACCAGACGGTGAAGAGGCCCCACCTGGAGGACTCCCTCCCGTCTGAAGGGGGGGTCTTCCTCTCCTCGGCCACTCAACTCCAGCCCGCGCGACCTCGCCGGGACCCAGCGAGGGAAGGATGGACGTGCAGGAGGACTTCTCTTCCTCCAGCAAGTTCCTCCCCCACTGCCTCAGCGTGCCCCCCCCCCCGCAGGGAAGTGCAGCCGCACCCTCCCCGCGGGACAATCGACTTCGTCGGAAACAGTGGCGTCAACTTCGACATCGGTGCCGACGCAAGCACCGCCAATAGCACCCACTCCCGCCCCCGCACCGGCCTCCGCGCCGGCCCTGACACCTGGCCCAAGGACGGCAGCCGCCGTATTGGCAGCAGCGCCTCCACTGAAGCCGACCACCACCACCACACCAGCTAGACGACCAGCCGCTGCCCTTTCGCAGGCGACTAACTGGACTTCTCCCAACGGAGACTCACCCGGCTGGTTAGCCTTGAGGGCAGCTAACCGAACGACTGGTCCACAGTAGCGGACCGCGAAGAAGACCTTCTAAAGGAGTAAATCTCCAAAGGATTCTCCAACAGGGGAGGTGAAAGGAAGCCCTACGACGAAGTTTTGCGAAGGTCGCGAATACGCACAACATGCGCATTCTTTCCTTATAAAAATAGTACAAAAATATTTACAACAGAGATTCTCATTTACACAAAGTTTATCTTGATTAAGACAAATACAAATTTAGCCAATTTATAAATGAATCAATCTATTCCGTTGTTTCTGTTAAAACCTGCTTCTAGCGTAAGCATTCAACTTAGTATTTTCCAAAGAGGCAATGATCACTACTTACAAATAAAAAGCCGCACCTACATAACTTCATTTAATTAAGCTAGTAATGAGTACAGTTGCGGTTCATTTAATACCTTTTTTATAACCCAACAAAACCAATTTAATATTGAAACCTGCATGTGCACGTTTATATGTATATACGCACATCAAAAAAGTCTAAGCAACACATACAAATTTCAATTTTACAATGTGTTTTCGCATTAAATCCTTAGTATTTTCTTATTTATATTATTTTTTAATGCTTTTTTGATATTAAACAACAATTAGTTTTTTTAATTTTTGTTAATAATGTTAATTAACAAAAATTACGAGTAAGTACTGTATGTACGTAGTACAAAGTAAGTTGCCTAATCAACTAAACTTAAACTAAAATTAAATGGTTGTACAAAAATTGCATAATTTAAAACAAAGTGTGGCCTCCTCTGTTATTGAGAACTTGCTGGCACCGATTATTCATAGAATCGATGAGATTGTTAATGTTATCCTGCGGCATACATACATACATAGACTCACGCCTGTTTTTTCCTGACGTATCTCTCTTGCTTCATTCACTCCCATCAGATTCCTCATGCATGCTCTCCTGTTCAGGGTACTTCTCACCTGTCCTTTTTTTAGGATGTCTTCAATCTGGTCAGAGAACGTCCGCCTAGGTCTTCCCCTTCGTCCTGTCTCTTCCACACTTGCCTTATATATCTGCTTGGTCAGTCTGCGGCAATCGCTCCTAATAAAATTTTAGTAAGTCCATCAGTTGTTGGGTTGTTGTCACTCCATCCAAGTCCTTTAAAACAAGTCTCTGGAGCATGTCCCATGCATTCTCGATGGGGTTGAGGTCTGACGATTGTGCAGGCCAAAGCAATACCAGGATGTTTTCCCTTGCCAAGTACTCCCGCGTGTGCAAAGCTGTATGCGAACGCGCATTGCCATGCATCAACATGAAATCGGAGCCAAGCGTTTGTGCGAATGGACGGACATAAGGCCTTAGAACATCCTCAACGTAATTTACAGCGTTCATGTTACCATTTACAAAAACGAGCTCAGTTCGTCTGTTCTTCATAATACCCGCCCATAATGTTGAGCCGTTGTATAGATGCACTTCCTGAACACACCTCAGTCTTTCAGTATTTTCAGGACGAGGGTACACTCTTACCCTTCTAGTATCAGGCTTGAACCCAAATCGAGACTAATCGCAAAATAAAATTTTATCCCATTGTTCCTGGGTCCACGTAATGTGTTCCCTACACCATTCATTTAGACGAGCGCGATTCCTGTGACGTATCGGTGGGCACCTAATTGGCCGTCGCGCTCGTAGGCCATACTCATGCAGTCGATTTGGCACAGTTTGGCAGCTAACAACAGCACCACTTAAATTTTGTAGCCTTAAACCTATCTCTCGGGCGGTTGACATCGGTTGGCGTCTTGCAGTCAGTTGTATGTATCGATCTTGCCGTGTGGTTGTACACCTACCTCGACCTGGGTGCTGCTCAGCAGGATCTCC
This sequence comes from Euclidia mi, assembly GCA_944739405.2. NCBI lineage: Eukaryota > Metazoa > Arthropoda > Insecta > Lepidoptera > Erebidae > Euclidia > Euclidia mi. Next base: position 38,736,635 of record OX123190.2, on the reverse strand, counting down.
CGTGTTAGTGTAACGCTGATGAAGACGGCAAATAACGCTTCTGTTGATACCAAGATACCGAGATACCTGAGATTGACTTCTTCCCGCTTGCAACATCCCTACAGCTCGTTGCATTTCATCTGCGTTCAAATGACGTCGCTCCACGGCGTAAAAAATGTCTCAAAATCCAAATTTATTCAAAACTTTTTCAAATTATTGTTTAAATCATAAAATTTATACAGAATAATAAATTTCAATAAGCAAAGAAAACGCTATAAAATTCGAACAAATGCATTCGCTTTTGAATTTGTGAAATAAAAACAAATATGATACTCGAATTTTTTTACAACCAGCCAGTAAGTCCTCTAGCTCAAAAAAGTTTACACAGATATTACCTACTTGGTAAAAAATTATATAATAATTGATTAATAATTTGAAATAGTATGTGTTGCTTAGACTTTTTTGATGTGTGTACTTACTAAACATACCGTGATTTATAGTTAAGTAAATTATAGTGTCCATTATAACACCATAAAGCTATTTGTTACACCGTAGGGACTCGAGCCCGTTTAAGAATGCACGCGTGACCGCCGCTGATTCATAGAGATTACTGATGTGTTTATTAAACGGGTAATGGCAACGTTACCGTTGATTAATTGGAGCCAGTGATCAAATCAATGCGCCACAGTAATTCTTATTAGCGACGATTCACGATAGACACCTGTCGGTGACACTCGATACTCCTCGCTTTACATAATACACGCGCTGGCCACAGCTGGCTGCCTGGCCGCCCCGCGTGCGTCCGGCCGGCTCGCGCACGCCGCCATCACACTTCGCTCCTGCGCTTGGAAATCTATCTCACATGCCTATGCTATTTTTACACTAACCACTATAAATTCTATAACGGGTAACAATACTATTTGTACAACTTAACTGATTCTTTCCCATTTACATAAGCCGTTCATAACAAAAATGGAACGTTCTATTTTCGTATTCATTTCTGTTATGGCAGCAGATCTTCACATTATATTCCTAAACAGGCGTTATCACCAATTCACAGCCAGGACCTTGTTGAATAAGAGTAATATAGGTGACATTGAAAACAAAAACAAATCCTTTTAAAGATAAGAGCTCATTCTCTTGATTGTATGATACCAAATATGTCTTTAGCTAAAAATAAAGAACATTAAGAGAATGCGTGTAGGTATAGATAGGTGATGTCGTGGGCTGGGTATGATAGCGTCACAGATCGATGTATACGTAATATATGTAATGTGCACGCCAAGGGGCGGCACAATGAGCAATCATTCAGCGTGTGGGTGTGTGTAATGATACAGTGATCAAAGTAAATTGACTGATCTGCGGTGAGCGTCGCCTACACACTACACAGTGCAGGCGGCCGCAGACCGAGCCGCGGCCGCTACCGTGGCGACAACGCCGCAGCGCCTGACTCACACACGGTTGACACGGCTCAGCGTCACTACTTAGCGCTGCCTCAAGCACGCCACGTCGCCACCACACCACACCATCACGCCACCGCATCGTTTGATACACAACTATAAAAAGAAAGTCAATATATAAACATCGACTCGTTAAACGAACCAATACAAAGTATGTTGTTGCATTTATTTGTGATGATGAATGGTGATCTCGCCGCTCGTATTGTATTATGAAGTATTTCCACACTTGGAGTGCGAGTGTAAACTAGTCAGCGTGTCGGCAGACCGATGTCAAAATATCCTGCTTAAGGCTAATTCAGAACGAACAATTTATGCGCTGCCCACGCTCGCTGAAATACGGCGCACGCCTCTTTCAACCCTTTTATGTAGAGGATTTATTAAAGCGACTTGCGCACACTTCAATGAACCGACCGTGCACTTCTGGTTTGACATAGAACTCATACTTATCGTGATCTATGCGACGTGGCTCAATACGCCACGTCCAAACACTACTAATATAATCATCGCCACTACTATGGACATACTCGTAAAATTAAGCTAAGAACTGATTGCCGCATTAAAAAATCATGAAAACTTTTAATGAAGTGGCTGATGTTAATAACATTGGATGTTGCGGATGCAGCGCTAATTTTAATCACCTGGATAAGCATTTATGATATTCCAAAAGTTTCCCTATATGCGAACGATAAATTCAAAATAAACAGCGGGTCGTATCGGGTACATTCCATAAACAGATCGTGAAAGAAGCATAAGACGGGCGCCGCCAATACTTCATTTCCCTGGCGAAGCGTTTCTGGCCCATCGCCAACGTTTCCGAGAAAACGAAAGGAAGGTTACGCGATGTCTCGCCTCACTTTATATGCCTAAATCATGTCAGAGATAATATTTTTATATACACTCAAAGTACAGAAACACACGCCGCTTACAAAATAGGGCGGAGTGTGGACGAGCCGACTTGATACGAGCTCTGAGCGGGTCTTTACGTACGACGGTAAATAATGCTCTTTTGGCACCCCACGCACACCAAAAGAAAAATAATAAACAAGTGCTTTCTTATTTTGTGCATTCATAATTTTCAATTTTAATGAATTTGACGTACTTGCAAAAATTCTTTAATAAATTGTGAAGATAAAGCCGGCCATTACGATCTGTAAGTAATGCAATTTGTATCAAACCAACGCACGTATTGATTGTTGCATCCTCAATGTGAGTCGACGGCGCATTATTGGCGTCACCCTTCTTCCTCAATATATGTGCCGTCATCGACTGAGCTTATATTAACATCGTCTAGACCTGTTATTGACTCGTCTAGTACATGTATTAACAATTTTGTAGTGTAACAACCGCCTGTATTTTTGACGGCACCGTGTGCGGACTGTCAAGCTGTCGACGAATGTCAACCGCTGTAGCGTTTTAAAAGCTTTGTTTCAATTTTTAAATTCGGTCCGAGATTAGCAGTAATGTGGTAGTAAATCGTCGTGAAGAGTAATATGTTCTCACGCAACATGCCTCATGCGTTATCAGTGCACTCGCGAGTGAGGTTAATTAAATAGTTAAGAGAAGGAGATAAGAGTGACGCCTATATATAGGGGCCGGCACCTTATCGACCCGACGCATCTGATAGCGAATCTATCTGCGACACCTATCGCATGCTGTCTGTTTGCCATATACAATTAGTTATTACATAACTATTACATATTATTATATTCAAATTTCATACATAAATTGCGTCAAAGACTGGGTATAACGATTTGTATTCCGAGGTAGACGTGTATGTGTTGCTTTGACTTTATATTAGTATTATTTTGTACTTGAATCGTTCTTCGCAAAAATCATCGTTTCAATTTAAGGTGAGGGCATTCACCTATCGGTTATTGCAGCTGACTTTCTTGCACATTTGGAAATTTATTTTAGTTCTTAAGCATACAGTTTTCTTTATTGATCTCTGGAAGAATCTGATTATAAATATAACATTCTAATGAGTCCTTTCTGTTCGGTTTTGAACTCAGGTTCCAGTTGGCAGTCCCTCACAAAACTATTACTGTTTCTGACTTAAGTGCATTTTAAAAGCTACAATCAGATGCGTGCGCTCGTTGATTGGTCATAATTGTTAATAAATGAAGACGAGGAGGCTATGAAACTGACATAACAAGGGCGAGGAATGAAGAACGGTACGCGATACTAACACTGTGCAATTATTGAATGAACACTCGAAATGTTCGATAGCATTCGAATATTATTTTTATTTTCTTCAATTTAAATATTTTGTCTTCTTTGCTCGCTGATAAATAAAGAAGATTAAATAAGTACTTAAATAATTCAAGAAATAAAAAACATCAAGCCATGATGTTACCTAGAATCGTTAGATACTAAAGAGAATTATAATGACAACAGTGTCGACATAAAAAGGTCATGAGTACAATCATTAATAACTTTTTAGTCGTTATTATAATTTACTACAAGAAAATGGAACAATACATCATTTAAATCGACTTGATTTCAATTCTTAGGTATATGAATGGAAGTTATAATGTAGTTACTACGCATAAACTGATAGACCGATACAAATGAGTAAGTACTTGCCGAAACGCTCAACCTAGCTCTGTAAAAATCCCGCGGTAATGTTCAAGTAGAAATAATAAACCAACAATTATACTAAGAAGTGAGTCTCGTGAATGCAGTGCAGTAGTTTCACATCACTAACGCGTCTCAGGCAGCGAGTTAGTTCACACAGAATAAATATTTGAATAATCTCCAGATAGTTATGTTGCGCCTGGGTTTATTCTTTATTTATATGTATGCGTATCTATAAAACTCCATGCGAATAGAGATTGACTTTAAAAACCTGTACCTAAAGGTCACTTATGAAGGTTCATAGTAATCACATAGAAGCAAGAGTCATTTTAAACATGTATGCGTATTCTGCTTACATATATTTGAACACTACGATGCAACTTTTATTTTTAGATGTTCGCTCATGAGTTTGGTATGTAAATGCAACTTGTTAACCTGTGCTTGTGCGGGTTCCATTGCTGCTAACTTATAAATCAAATAATATGGAGTAGTATACGCATAGTTATTAAATGTTGGACTTATTGACATGTGGGAATGAATATAAATTACTTCGCCGTCTCACAGGCGATGCTGGCCGCTGAATTATTTCTAGGCTTTATATTGCTAGACGCTAAATTATTTCTAGTCTTTATTTATTTTAGGAACTGCTTCAAATCTATATAAACAACTTGATTAAATTCGTATCGATTAATTTGTAACATTAATTAATATTTTTATTTGTATGAAATTTCTGATTAAGACGAATTCTCGAGTATACCTATTTAAATAATATATAGTTGGCTCTATAAAATGCTTTATTTAAGGCGTCCGTAAATAAACTAATATTTAACGAAATCAGTTTATATTTTATTATTATTATTTTATATTTATGTAAGTATTTCCTTATATAACATTGGCAAAATATGCTAGAAGTTTCCAAGAGCGGTTTTATCGCGGAAGCGATAGCTTAGCAATGAGTGGACAGAGAAAATATGTCTGAAAATAGATAATGCAGTACCACGAGTATATTATAAAATTTAAATAGATCTTCATGAAAATTCCTTACAAGAAGTTATTTTTAAAATGACAAATGATTCAACTTATAAATAAAACCAGCAAACAGATATAATATTTTAAATAAGATAACACATAAGTAAACTGCAATATTTTAAAGTACATAAAATATAATAGATACATGTCGATGCTACGTGAGTTTTTTAAAGAGTGCAGCATTTTTTTAAGAATTCCTGTAAATGCTGTATCCACCCCATCAAGTCATTATCATTGCACTGACATTGGCAAATGAAGTGATACTTTATGCCAAGATGCATGCTATCTTCATATTCAAGTAATAATAATAAAAAAACCTTCTACTCAGAACTTGTGAAGTACTTTTTATGGATCATGCAAACATTTGTCCTCTTTAAAATTAACGTAAAAGAATCAGCATAGTGATATACTGGCAAAGAGTGCTTCTTTGGATGCTATCTAAAACTCAACCAGTTCTATTGTATTTGTATCAATTTCTATTTACTACTTTTCTTTTTTTGTATTTATTTTTGATACCAAACGTTCTTGATATCCTATAATTATAGCACAAAATTTAAAGCAAATAAAATTTTCCTACAACAGGAAGATAGCCAATCGTCATTTCAATGAGAATAAGGTTTCAGAATATGCTGACAACATCCAGCAGTAAAATACATTTGTATATTTTTTATAATACCCCGAGCATTAGCGTGCTCTCCCCTCCTTATAGTGTGAACGATAATAAATCTTATGTTAATAAATTGTTGCAGAATGCCTGTTCGGCAAGCAAGCGATGGAGCTCGGTTCAAAGTGGTTTGCGGACCTCGGCCCGCCTTTCGGTGTGATGTACTGCATCAAATGTGAGTGTGTTGCGGTAAGTATTCACAAATTATTGAATAATACATCAATTGTATATATTATTTATCAATATACACTACTGTATAAAGTGATGTCCTGGCTTACATGTATCATCGTAAGAGCTTAAATTACTGAAGAAAGAAATATGAAATTTGGTGGACGTTTTCTTTACACTCACTAGAGATGCATTTCAAGTATTCCACCCTTAAGGGAATAAAATGTAAAGTTTGTTTAAAAATTTTGATGTGACAGATTGGTAGATACTAGTGAATTAGAAATTGAGTGTGCAATACCCACTCAAGAAAATATAATTGCGACAAGAGTCGATCTATTTATTTCTTCATCGTCTTTGTATTCATTGTTTAGTAGTTGATTAGATCAATTTCAAACCGTGCTTTTGACATAATTATGACTTTAATTTTCTTTAAGAAAATTTTAGTTAAGAATTGGTAAACCGTTGTCTACATGCAAGTAATGTGGTACAGGTACAAAAGAAACGGCGCGTGGTGGCGAAGGTTCACTGTCGGAACATTAAGAACGAGTGTCCGGAACCTTCGTGCGACACGCCCGTGTTGCTGCCTGGCAGATGCTGCAAAACGTGCCCAGGAGATCTCAATTGTAAGTGCTTTTTGTATAGAAGTGTATTAGAATATTTTGGAGTCGTAGAATTGACTTGCGCGATCGTATTATCTACTTACGGTTGATGCTTTCTGAGACTCTTGTTACTTGTAGTTGCATAAATCTCTGCCATTTACGAAAAATTTGTGTTTATATGGTTACATTATTCAGTATTTATACATGAGCAAAGAAAATCAATTTGTCAATTTATTGTACTAGTGTCATGTATGCATCTTGTAAGTGCGAAAGCGAATGACTATGTCACTCTCATCATCATTACCTAATCTTTTAATTATTGCTGTATTTTTATGTAAAGCTCGTAGGTACTCTTAAGAGATTACGTAGAATACTTTAAGCAGTCGCATGTCTAGGTGGTGACTTTTGTAATATTATGAATAATGATAAAATATAATACGACTCGTAACATATTTTACAACTAATACTTATATTTTAATGATTTTGACTTTGCGTTTGGACAAGGTTATTCTGATAGGTAGTAATATATAGCAGCTTTATTAAACTCGTTGCGGAGCTAAAGAGCATCGTGATAGCAATAGTCCTGAGCAATCGAGACGCTGACTTGAACAATATTAATGAGTTGCTCGCAGTTCGGGCGGCTGTTTAATTAGGCGCAGTCGTCACGGGAGCAAGCCGCGCGCACTTACGAGTAGATACACAATCTGATAATTTTGTCTCAAACATGATAATGAAATAAGAGATAACTGAGGTGATCGCTACACCTTCGAGTATTTAGCGCCCCGGCTGACGCCAGTTCCCACTGCACTACACAACACGACACGACTCAACAAAAAATAAAGTGTAAAGGTTACAATAATAATATATCCAGTGCTCGTTTAATTACACTTGGTATGACGTGAGCGCGGTGATTTGGTCCATTTCATTTCCTCCATAATGATGTCATTTTTACAACCATGCTCGTGATAACAAAGTGATGTCATGCGATTAAACTAGACACCTGATACCCTAGAGTTCGGTAAACAGGAGCGGTCATTTGATATATTCGATAATTAATTTAGTCTTAATAGACGCGTTTAGTTTGCATTTTTGATGTAATTTCGGTGTACAATGAATATTTATTATCATCTCGATTACACTGGAAACGTATGCCGGCGCAACAGGTTCGTGAGTCACGGGCCATCTGTCGCGAAAACTATCCACAGATGTAGAAATCGACTGGACGACATATAACTTTATGGACTTTTTGCAAGTGTAGCCTCTTTGATGACTGCTATTAATATGCCATTTTGGAGTGACCTGCTTCGCTTGTGTAATATGACACTTCGACAGTTTTTGGCCAATAAACATTAGCTATAAACGAACGAATTAATTATTGAATAATTATCTCATCTCCTTGGACACACGAATACATTATATTAAAGACCTTTGTTAATAGTTTAATGGCCTGAGCTTTTACAAATCGCATTGGATGACTTTAAGTCATTACTGTTAGTGTAATTTTCGCGTTTACTTCAAAGTGCAGTTGTGAGTAATTCTTGATTGTCACCGCTCATCATCCCATTAAGTGCATTTTTTAAAATGAAATCGGCGAATTTGCCGACTTTAAAAGGTAATTGCAGAACATAAGAAAGTATGCGTTTGCGATGTGACAGGAACTGGCGATGACAAATGACAGTGGGGCGGCGAGCGGCGCGGCCGGCTCCCACGACCGACTCTCATCAATATACATTAGGTATAGCGAGTACACATGGACGCCACGCTCGCACCTACCTCATCATCATCTCGGCTTCTCGTAAACTCGCAATCAATTCAATAATACATAAATAATTCCGTCAAATGATTGGCATGGCGTTATCTGGGATCTGTGGTAGCCGGTGGCGACAGCGAGTGATTTACGAGATGCGTGCGGGTCGGTGTGGCGCGGGCGCGGGCCTCAGCCGCAGCGGCGACGTCGCCGACGCCGCGTCTGCCCGCTCGCGGCCGCGTCCACTCATTAGGACTATATCGAGAGCATTACAATGGCATTACTCAGATGCACCGGGCGGTGGTGCAGAAATGGCACGCGTTGGTGCGCCTCGCCCCCTGCGCGCGCGCCGCTGCTGCAAATATAGCTGCTGCTGCTGGTTATTCCGGGCGCGGCCGTCGACCCGTCGCCGCGACGCCGTCTGCTCGCCTTTTTAGCGAACACTACTTACAACACGCATTTTTTGCGAAGAAAAAACGTAGATGTCAACGTACGCGATATTTTACTACATATATTTACTAAATTTTAATATTCTGAAAAAAACTTATTTGCTCCAATAAATATTGTGCCAATGTTTTTGCGTTCACTGTGTTCACTGTTCAGGAGTAGGTCTGCCTCGGTTCATTTAACTAATATCGCCAATATTCGTAGTATAACAGCCGACATGTAAACACAACGATTGTACGCTAGACGGAACGCGACCATAAATGAGTGGCTATGAATTGTTGTTCCAGCTGTACAATTAGTGTCCAGTGATTTGAGTCCTACTGCTACAATGAATTAATTGAAATTCCGATATGGTTTATACGCAGTTAAAGCTCGGTATGGCGGAACTCTAAGCCGGCCGTAATGTCTATCTGAGGCTCGTAACTATAAAATGCATCAAATCTGATTCACAGTTGCCTTTGTGAGAAGTCCAGTTGGCCGTCTGCCGGCCGCTGCCCGTAATAATATAGTTTATCGTGCTTTTAATAAATCCCCAGTACCATACCAAGACAGTAAAACGGATAATTTTTAATTGAATCTTGGCCAGGTGTTGGCGTAATAAACAAAATGAATTTCATGCCTTTTCATACAGGGAATCGTTTGCAAAATGAGAATTATTTCAGTAGTAATAGAAATCCTTTAACAAAATGATAATGGCTTATATTTTAAAGTTGTATAATCTGATGACGTCGACTTCTTTGGTTATGAAACGGGTATTTTATTTAGCTAAATGTTTGTGTAAATGTGTGTATTGTTGTGATAGTTATCGTGTTTCGCGTTTGCAGTATCTATGTACTTTCATAATGCGAATGACAAACGAAGTCATTGTGATCTCGACAGGTACGCTAGGTCATCGTAACGTAGTATTGAAGGTTATCTGACAAGAGTCTTGTGACATAACTACATAAGGAACAATCTTGTTGAATTGGGTAAAGCACTATCAACGACTGTGAGCAAGATATGTATAGCATTATGTTTATTATCCGCTCCTCATTGAATGAACTGAGAATCAAATGAACTCATTTTATTTCATGTTACCCTTAAATCAATTAGATAAGCTCGAAACGACCTAATTAATCAGATTTACGCGCAAAGGTTATCGTAATGGGATGGCTACATATGTTTATGCTTCAGAAAAATCGCAGCAGAACGTAGCGATAAGCTTTGCAATATGTCTCAAATGTGGTGTTGATTGTGACGGCTAGTGACGTCACACGAATAGTTACGTTCCTGTTGCAAAGGCATGTGTATGAGGCTACAGGGTGCGTCAAGAGGCGTATTCACAGTTGATCGAGCATGAGGCCGGGTGCCGCATCGCGTCACGCCGCTCAGCTCGCTCCTCGCCGCAACGTGCCGCAGCAGTGACCACTCCATCACGAGTGTATCTAATTCAGTGTACAGCAAGTGCCTCCGAGGAATTTGTTTTGTGCACGCCGATGCCGAGCACAATCAACGTTTTATTTTTGTGAAATCGGTGTCTCTCGCTGCAACGCATTCCTCGGCGCATAATTTTGTTTCAGCCTTTTTCGCCGTTTACTGCGTAAAACGCTTTGATGTCAAAGAGCTTTCTTTTTATTAACGCCACTACCGACGTACGATCGTCGAACGTGGATGTGAGTAGACACGGACGATCGTTAATTCAAAATATCTCAGTGTGCACCGCCAGCCAGACAAATATGATCACTTTTGTTGTTGAAATTTCAAAAGCGACGGTATATCGAATGCGCTTAATAGGGATGATTGTTAGCCGCAAGAGTACTTGTTATTATTTTAATGTTGTCTAATGAGGCAGTGTTAGGTGAATGCGGTTTGTGGGCAGGCTTATCATGAGTAAAAGCGGAGCGGTTTGTGGTGCAAACCGTGCGTGACACGGCGAGGCAGCGCGCGCGGCCACAGACCAGCGCTGCGGCGCCAGACCCTTTCTGATTACCTTAAGCATTAATCTTTTCATTAAACTAGGTCGGTCAGTTCTTTAGGTATACCTAAGTGACACTTGAATATCTAGTTATTAACCTCTCGAATAGCACGGCGCATACTTCAGTGCTCGGTCGTAACTTCGCACGGCTCAAAACGGTTTACGCCGTAAAACTTCTCTCACCTCACTTTGCTAAAAGGATGCCTTAAGGTCGAAGCCGTAAAATCAGAAACACTAGTAGTATCGTATATTCGCAAGATCGCTGACGTCATGATTTTCGTAATTTGGTACGTGTTTGTTGAAATAATGCGAAAACGTACTTGCGTAAATAGAGAACATACGCGATGTGCAAACAAGGCGGGCGGCGCGTCGCGACGCTGGCGCCAGAGCCGCGCCCGGCGCCGCCGAGGACACCCGATCACAACACCGAATACTTATTTCATTATACCTACTAATTACAATATACATATATCTCCTCTGGCCCCCGACCTGTGGCGACAAACCGTTCCACAACCGCACTGTATTAACATACTTACTTAGATACCGCTAAACGATTTTAGACAGATTTAACCTGCTATAAAATCCTATTAGTTTTTATCAGCAGAACAATAATCTGCTCTCATTATAAGGATCGAGATTCGATTTAGATTATGCTAAAACAATACGCGGTGGTCGGTTGCATAAACGAAGAATAACACGGCGCCATTAGTGAGTTATTGTTAATTGGCTATTACAAGATAATTTAAGAACATTAATAATTTTGTCAAGACGCACATAAAAGCTGCGTGTCGTCGCGGCGCAGGCGTCAGCGTTGCGTACGATAAATCCTTTTATCTAATCATTAATGTTATTGTTATTAGTGAGTAGATAGATACAATGGACACGTCGCGAACGTCACACGCTGGCGCCACCAATATGCGGGTTAATGTGAGCACGACTGTTGATTTTATTTCGCAGAGTATGAGACGAGTAACACGCAACAGATATACGCAGTAAATCAACTTGATAGAATATTAGAATTCCAAACGCGTGGCCCCTCTTTTAACACTAACTTACTGTCATTGTGTTTGGATGTTCAGCTGCCACTTTTAAGTGTTTAATTTGTTCTATACAACGAGTCGCCGCATTGAATACCGACTATTAATCTTTTTTTAAATAATTTTAAAGTGAATAACGGACTTCGTCTTTGAAATATATTTTGTTGATTTTACAAACTTGGCTTACAGTTCTTCATGTGATTGACATTTGAAAAATGTAGAAACTTTAATAAAACAAAAATACAGATTAAACATATTTATATGACAGCTTGATAAAAAGCAAACTTGCATTCCAACTAACTGACAGATAACTGTCATATTATTTTTAAATTCAGAACAAATCAATAAACTGAATTTCGACTTCGAATTGGTAAATGTTGAACTAGTTACATAGTAGCGATCGATTTCTACGGATAACCTGCCAATCAGATTGATTTGGCAATAAATAAATATTTAGCAAATAGGTCATAGGAGTTGTATACATAGACCAACATTCTCACGTCCTAAGTAATAATGAGTCAGGCTCGTAGTAATAAATGGAACTCAACTCAGCTCGATCATGGGTATGCCAAATCTATTAGTTTTCAATGAGAATATTAAAATTAGAATGCTCTCAAGATTGATTGCAGCGTAGAGAATATGTGGTAAAATAACATGTTTTGGCTGATTCATCATCGTCCGGTCTAAAGCGCGGAGGAAACGTGAACAGATCTTAGCAAAATAACATTGTTTATAAAATGCGCCGAACTTTCAAGGATGTTTTTGTCGTTTGGCTTCAATAAGAATCACAAATACCTACTAGAGGATTCAGCTAAAGGGATTTTTGGATTTCCTGGTCATTATCACTTTTCATGAAGGTATTTATAGTTTTGTACTGCGTACGTGGTCTTAAATGTGGATATCTCTTTCTAAACATATCTAATACTTAGTGTTTAAATAATTTAGAACAAATCTGCACAAGTCTGTAGAACTTTGCACTGGATTGAGTGATATAGTGGACATGGCATAACTGTAAGAGTTCCTTTGGAGTCCTGGAAACAGAAGCTTGACTGTATTCGGTTCAGTTAGTTCGATCCAATAACCTGAAGTTTAGATATATTCTCGGATATATAATAATCTATAAAAGTAATTTGTCTTGACAGGATGTACTACTCATTACAACCAATAAAGACAGAAGTACATTTGCTGGAATGACATGCTAAATTTAAACCACTGTGTTGACCATTCTCAGAGATGTAACGAATTTCTTCGGGAGGTTATCTATTCGCGGCGAAATCACACTTGCATTTACGACTTCTTAGGCTCTTCGCACGGCCAGCGGTTTGAAACAAGGTGTGAATTGCCCTAGACCTCATTCTGAATAGGTTCTTTTACACATGCCCAAGAGGTTCCTGCAATAAAAGGGTATGCTACTTGGTTTGATTCGACCTGTGCCAAATTGATACCTTGGGCAATTCGTACAGCTCCAACTCTGAACTGCGGTACGTACGGTCCAATTGAGAAACAGAACTTCGGCTATTAGAACCTCGTTTCAGATCGCTCATGGTGCAAAACGACTAAACACCATTTTACCGCCACTTACATGACAGTTTACTATACATGCATACGTTCAGAAGACGGATAATATGTATGTCATTAGCACGGGCTGATTTGCGCGCTCTATATACCTTATTATCCAATATTAACGTAAGCTGATTCGGTAATGAATGGACACTTATCTATATCGGTATTGTTTCTGTGTGTGTAAGCTAAAAATAAAATTAGTAGTGAACTTAATCAGTGTGTCGATAACAACTTTGCTATATTTTTAAGAACTGTTATCTTTATAATGTATTTCTGATTAATTGAAGGCAATTTATTGATACATAATTATAAAACATTGTTTTTATAATTCGGATATTATTGCTTGGATATAAATTGCTTTATATAGACACTTTTGGTAATTCGAATGGCCTGACTAGTTGCTTGATATCGCCAACGTGTAACGAGTCAGGGTATTTTTATTGCCAAATAAGTTTTGTTTCACTTCGTGTAATAAAAACTAAGTTAAGAGTTGCATTACTGCCAATAAAATTTTGAATAACACATGTTTATGTAACTAACAATAAAAATAAATATATTAATACATAAGTGACAAATTAAGAGGTCGCTACCAAAAATCATCTTTGTAATGTAATATTCATAACATAAATTTAATTTGATTCAAATTATTTAAATTTATTCGCCATTAGTGTTGTATATATTCTGCTTTTAAGGCTTGGGTTTGACATTCGCGCTGTCGTGGAGTCGACGAACTAATATCGTTATCTTTTCAAACTATAGCACATTGTTATACTAACTTGTAATAGGGACTAAAGGTCTTTACTAAAGTTCCTTGTACGCAATGATTTTATAGGAGGGACCTTGGGTTACGGCACTAATGTTCTAGATCAATTAAAGTCAGTGGGTTCATGTAGCACATCCGTATATTTCGATCTCACAATACTGTTCTTAGTTTAACTGTCTTAGAGCTACTCGTGAGTAAATCTAAAGTACATGGCTATATAGTGACGACATACTTAGCTTACGCTTATACAATGACAACCTTAGCGTACGCTCCGTTACAATTTCAATACCTCATAGTATTCAATTTCATATAACTCAGTGTTATCTCACTTATAAATATAATTTAATTACATAAATAACACTAATAAGATTTTTCTATTCATGTATTAAAATATTTGCATTGATGAAAGAACACCGTCTCACTTTTACTTTTGAAAATGTATCTTTTTGTCTCTGGGCAATCTCGGCCTTCAAATATCGGTATCACATTCGGAATTCAACTTTTCAAAGGTGGCATTCAAAGAAAGGTATACTTATTTCAATTAAACTAGTAGTAAGATCTCGTTGTTCGGTTACTCTGCAAATCAAGCTTGCCAGGAACCATGAAAATTACCGGCCCTTCAAAGAAGAATATCTACTGTTTTTAAAGTTAAAAATTATACTGTTACTAAACCAAGTAAACTTTATCGCACTTTAAACGTTTTCTATATTACATGTATTTTAAGATTAATTGATAAATATTATCTGAACACCGGCAAAATATTTTCGTATAAAAGAGAATACATATTTCCAATAATAAAAAGAAATAACTATGCATAAAGTTGTTAGATAGATATATATGTTGAACTTGGTAGCACTTTAGGTAAGGCTTTTATTTATAGCAATATCTGAAGAGTACATAGTATACCGCAGTTCTTAATCTACTCGTATACTATGTTCTAATTCATTTAAAGGTTTCAAAAGTAAAATGATTTCATAAATTGGGTCTATACCCTTCAAAATCAAAATAGATTTATTTGAAATGTGAAATGAGGCCAGCTATTTTCACGTGCAATATGTACGTGCGAAGAGGGCTTCAATTGAATATATTGGCTGTTCATTGGCTAGGTCACGTCGGATCCTACTGTGCACTTCGGACTAAGTTATGACTGACATAACGTGCTCTACTTCACACAAAAGCACGTGATTGGTGCGCAAATACAAATAAAATTTATGAACTAATAGCGAGCTGGTGGAATTTTGCTTCGAAGCTTTTTAAAACTGAAATACAGAATTCTACAGTCTGTAGAGCAACGGATGCAAGGAACTGTGAACCTCTGAGCAACTGCAGATGTCTCACATATGTCACTGAACGGAATCTGCTATTTGCATACGTCAGCATAGGAGTATCCATGCATTAGTGCCACTATTAACGAAACTCTATAGTAAGTAAGACTGAAATTAAACCATTCCTAGAGAAGAGTCTCTACGGTAGAGTCAATGGACCAGATGTGATTCCCCTGTTTTCTATACCTACTTTTTATTTCGCTGCAGCCTAGTCAGGATAAGATAATCTTGCTTAGCAACAACATTAAAATAAAATTGTACTGGAATGTTTTAGATGGCTACGAAAAGAACTTATTATATGCAAGATTCGTCACTGTGAAATGGGTTTTAGCTTTTCTGTATATTTTATCGCTTAAGTCGTGATTAGTTTATGAGCTAGGAGTGGAGCACAGACTCGTAAGGCGTGTATTACGTGCGTAAAAGGTCACAAGCGAGACGCGAAGGCTATTCGGAAAGTAGACTGGCGCCGGGCGGCCGCTCTAAACAAATTCGGTAGTTTGCACGTGCGACGCGACGTGGTTGAGATAAGGCTACGTATCCAACGGAGATGGGCGAGGTAAATAAGCAATGTGAGAGGAAAATCCACGTCAGTTGAATCCTCGCTCAGCTCTTGCAATTTTTGTGGTAGGTGTGTCTCACCGCTCAGATCCCAAGCATATTCCCGATGGATATGCAGCTTAAAACCGCGCGAATATCGGTGTCATTCCCTACGGAAAGTAATACTGGGTTTCTTATTTTCTCAATAAATAGTGAATCTTTTTATATGACAGTTGTAGAGTTATTTGGAGTTTATGGGGATATTTTTACATTAGAACGCAAATTGTAATTCATTAAACTAATTAAATATATTTATTGACATAAAGATGTACCTTCACATCATTCTACATATGTGCACAGTCACGTTACCGTTTGGATAAACTACTTAGAACCGCTTCAGTTGGCACCGCAAACTGTACCTAATTGTCGAAATAAATATCCAGTCAATTTAAAAGCATAAAACTATAATAAGCCGATTAAGCAATTTTCCCCGCAAACCTATGATTACATCTTAATAAGACCAGTGTGGGTTAGTGAAACCAATTATTTTGATGAAAAATTACCATTCTGATAGTAATATCCTTTTCGGGTATAATAGCTAGGCAATTTTAAGTGCACGTAAGTCTGTTACTTATTTCATATTACATTACAAATACATCAAAGCCAGTCCTTCGGCCGCATACATTATTAATATAAAGCTTTATGCTCAACAAAAGTCAGAACAATAAAAACGCGTGGTCATTACCCAAGGACGTGACACAATCGGGCGAGCTCGTAAACGGTGATCCTAAGCGTTAATACATGCAGTTTTATGGCATGCGCGTGCGACGCTTATGATGAAGGGTTTGGCGCCATTTCCATACCATTTCATTGTTCATAGAAATGTGGCGCCGCCATCGCGACATGCCGGTCGGCTCGCGCGCCATCACCGCTCGCCTCACGCCCGCACCGTGCGGTCACTCGTTTATATGTAATTTTATGATCCGACATTTGCGAACGCTCTTCTCTCTGCATCTTAAAACCCTCACTTGAATGTGAATAGACCGCGACATCCTCAACTAACTAGTTAGAATTTTAAAATTTCGCTAGCTTGTGTTTACGTGCTCCGAATTCACATCAAGAAACATTCTTAAATATGACAGCCTCTCGCCTGTTATTGTTTGTAGGAAGCGTATCGACAGAACCAATAAACATCGCATTACTCAATCGTATTTACGGTAAGTGCACCATCCGATCAGGAAGGACTGACTCATGAGCCATTTTTGAATGTGAATTAGGTCGTATCGAGATTTAAGTAGATGCGGTAACGTGTTTTAAAATGTTCCAGAGGATTGGTACGCGGCTACCTGTAGTATAAACATGCCGTGGATCAGTCTGGGATCTGTCGAGTGCCGTGTCAAATTAAACCTGATGCATAGATTTAAAGTTGTACAGATGCGATGGCATGTATGTTTATTGAACTATGTTAGTGCGAAAGGCCGATGAGTGGAATTTATAAACATTTAAACATTGTGCCTTGAATACTATACGAGTCGTTCTATTGCGCGCCGCCGATGAGAGATTTATCCTTAAAAGTTGCCGTACGGTATCTCGAGGAACGATTGACTTGTAGATTCTTAAAATCGACGATATGCTACTTTATTATGTTACATACTCGTATACACCACACTTGTACGTACTTCATTTTTATGGAGATGAGCTTTCGATAATTTATTTATTTTATACATATTTGAGGTGCATTATACGTTTATATCCATGTAATTTATTGTTTAAAACACACTCATACTCAGGGCAATTACCTGTAAATTATTTTTTGATGATTTTTTAACCTGTATCATATTTTTTTACTCGTACGTACAATGTTCTCACAACATTTAGCAAATCTGTTGAGTCAGTATTATCTACTTATTTTTGTTGACACAGTGTGTAGTGTGTATACCTATATTATATAGTTATTAGCTATCATCAATTGGATTACTAGGTAGCACATACATTTGTGGTATCAATATGTTAAACAGTCATCGAAATAAATCTACATTAGGTCGGATATTCAGTATCCATTCCAAGTAGCTCGGGCGCCTAGATACCTAGTAGAAGTTTTCAAGGAAGTGAGAATGGAAAAGTAGGCACATACTTTGCATAGTTAATGCAACAATAGAATTGTAAATCCGCATGAAACAAATCGCTTTGCTGCTTTACAAAACAAATATTTTATAAAACGACTATATTTACATAGCTTTCAACATAATATCGATCAAGAGCATTCAAAGGTTGAAGAGAATTCTTTGGGTTCCACAATACAGCAACCTATTTCTTGTCTGGCAAAGATAGTATGGACAATAAATATTCGTAAAATAATATAGGCAACTTATTTTCAAACCGAATTGGCAAAAATTGCCATTAATACCAAATCCATCGTGGTTTGTCCTTCTGTTGAGCATTTTTCCCAGTTGTGGGCGATCTCTCGCCACTCAAGAATTTGGTTCGCTTCACAGTCATCTTGGCTTGGGCCTTTCCCATTGTATTGTAGAAACCAAGCGAACGAAAACAAATAGAGATAATTGTAGTATGTTGGGAAACCCGTTGGAGTTTGTCATATTCACTACCTACTTATGATTGTACAAAGTGGGTATATTACAATATAGGACCCGAATTACACATGTCAGATCTATAGAGAACATATGCAGACTTTATGCTATTATTGCTAAAAGTTTCTTATCGCAAAAACTAATAGCTATAGGCTTCTATCGATGATTAAAGCTTAGAACAGGCATATTGAATAGGAAATGGAGCCTATCTCTACATATTTTACTACACCATCAACTTGAGGAGAAGCGTCTTGTTCCAGCGCTGATAAGTTATCAATTTATCATAATCCTCTAGCGTTATCCTGGATGTACCCAAGACTTTCATCTTGGATGCCGGCGTCCGCTTTCTTTCTTTCTAACCAGCTTTGACATAATATTAGTGTTTCCTCAGAGCGACTGCCATCTGATTTCCGCTATCCAAAGGTATTGCGATATTCCAGTTGTGGCGATGCTAATAAGTATACGTCAAAAAAACAGATTTTATCCAAAGAACTGAGCCTCTCTACTTTAACGATTTACATCCGTAAAAACATGAAATTTCGCATCAACGAGGCCGTCTGCCACTTATCAGATTTATAAAGCAAATATTTAATTAATATTATAAAGAGGTCCTTGTTTATTTTTGCCTTCGGATATTTGATATCAAGTTTATTCAAGAGAAGTGGTCTTGAGTACCAATCTGGAAATACTAATACGTTAAAAATAGTAGTGTTAATAGAACCACTGGGCCAGTATACAGAACTTCAACTTATTATTTTAAAGGCATATGGACGGATCAAAATTCGTTCAGTTTGTTACAAAGAGTGCACTAATTGTAGGGTAAACGGTATGATGATGATGGACATCAAGTTAAATAAACAAGCATGATTTACAAGTGGGGATTCTCCTTAAAATGTCAAACACAAATATTTTGCTGGTGTGAAGCTACTGACCCAACTCCAAATATTTGTACAGAAACAATAAACAACATGTAGTTTGTATTGACTACACGATTGTGGGTATAAGTTTTGGTTGAGGCTTCAGATCGTGCCATCTAAAGCCGAAAAACACTTTAAGTCTAGAATAGTTGTATTATAAAAGATCACCTTGTGATTGATTTCTGTGCTGAGTAGAGTTTCTTAAGCTTCATAAAAGAAGCCAGTTGATCCACGGAGGTTGCTCGCACAACTGACAATATTCCGAATGTTGTTTAGTATGGGGTAGAGAATCCTACCGAAGCATTTTTCGAGTTTACGAGAAACTTATCAAATCAAATCTAGAATACGAAATCACATTGCAATGGTGGTCTCGTCATTTGACAAAGACAGGCTAAAAAAATAATTTAGACATCGGATAAGAGCAAAAGGTTTGAATATTCAAACCTAGAAATACCTGAACTTTGCCGCTGGATGTTACAAATAAAATTGCTTCTTTTCTAATTAAAATGTAATTTTGTGTAAGTATTTTCGATTACGAAAACTTCCAATAAAAGTCAAGTCATTTCCATCAAAATGAAGATTTTAATGCATACATACATATTTTCCAGCAATAATCTTGTTTACAAAGATATTAAAAAAGGTATTAAGTGCGCGCGTGACTGTTAAGAGCAATAAATAGGTCACACTGTCTCACAGATTTATAGCTACAAAGAGCAGCAAGAATGTGTTCTAGACGGTCTCACGATCAGATTTCAATAGATAACGACTATAATAGGATTACTATCTGACAGTAACTGTAACATAATATAAATTCACGACCGTAATCCGCCCGGAGATGATCGATTTAATATCCTCAAGAACCCTAATAAGTACGAGAATACAGTCACGCACATCGCTATGAATATATTATAAGTGACAATTTATTACATCCCCGGGCAGGACACGGTCCGTATCCCACTCAACTTTTCTTCAAACTTCAACTTTAATACGACTAGTCTTTGAAACCGAACTATATAAACGAAATGAGGTTAATAATAAATTTATCTCACCAACGACTACTTCATTTAAACCGTAGAATATTCAAGCTTTATGTAAGATAAGCATCAAGGCGTTTAATTCCAATAACAGCGAGGTATTAAAATCAATTTCATTGGAATTTATAGGCGCCTAAAAGGCAAATGCTATACGGCTAAAAGGCAGTCGCTGTATCTATGTCTGGACAGTAAACATATTTCTGAGTACATATTTAGATAAACATTAGGTTTGCAGTCGCCACTCAAGCGTCAATTGTCTTTAGTAAATGTCGCAACTGTGTTGCTGAACTTTATGGCGCTGCATTGAGCCAAAAATGCTATGCGCCGACCGGTGCACATATTTCCGTGTTGGTTGGCGGAAACTAAACTAGATATTCTATTATTATTTCTCTCTTGTTTATAGCGTAGAGCAGACCTTATTACTTACCTACCGTAAGTCATCGGCAAATTGAAGCAGCGGTTACAGAGGTCACACTTTGGTTGAATTTTGGGCACGTTGGTCCTGATTGCTGACAGAGATCAAGAGCTTTTACGCCATTTCGTTGGCCTTTGATTTCAGCACTAGTGTTGGCTATTCATTTAAAGAAAAAGACAACATAAAATTGAACGTGTTAAAAAGTTATTTTGCCATAATGCAATTCGGCATTACTGAAAGGAATGACCGCATTAGGAACTCCCGCATCCAAGGTAGCCTTCATGTCCGTGACATTGCTGACAAACTGCAAGAGTGTCGGCTACGCTGGTGTGGCCACGTCTTACGTCAACCGGCATCTTATGTGGGAAACAAATGTCTTGCCATGCTACCTCCGCCTGGCCCCGGTAAACGGAGAAGGCCAAAGAAATGCTGACTTGACGTCGTAAGGGATGATATGCGTACCGATCGACTAACCATCAGGGATGCTGAAGACCGTGCGAAGTGGAGGAGATTCAGCCGGAAAGCGGACCCCGGGCTCCAAGGCGTAGGTTTTGGAACGCAACCGGGACAGCGCTAGGATGATGATGATGCAATTCGACGTTACCGATACGCTCGCTCTTCACTGGGGCCCTAAGTCTTTGAAGAGATCTTCTAACTGTTATTCGTAGTCTGGCTGCCTTTGTGCTTTCTATTGTATTCTGCAGAGTTGCAGTTGTAAAAGAGATGTTTTAATTAATGAGTCAATTTTTAAATGCACAGTTCACAGTGTTTATTTAGGTATATTTTACCTTTTAATTCTGCCAGCTAACTAGTTGCATTGGATAATTATATTACGAGAGGTCTTTTTTATTTTTACCACAAATTCAAGAAATATTATTTTCCTGGTTTTTAATCAGCCTAGTGATAATGAAGTATGTTTTTTTTTAACATGGTTAAAAACTTGGCTAGCATTATCATTAAATGCACTACCTAATTATAAATTCTGCTGTACGCAAAATAATTATTAAGTATACACGATTGACTAATGGATGTTTTAATAGGTAATCAATATTGAAGCCATCATCTGCATAATTTAACTATGTAAATATGGCTTTATACTCCCCTCACATTTATCTATGCAGATCAGTTATTAGGCAAATTATAAACGAAGCGATAAATTCACGCACATCGTCATTATAAGCAAACTCTACAAATGATTCTCGCAATTACTGACTTGGCCTGTGCCCTGAGAAACTAATACAAGTTTCCTTCGATATAGGCGCGTTCGCCACGAAAATACAATTTATCTATACAACAAAATTGATTAATAAAATCAATGGTATTAATAGGTTGTTCACACTGAAATAATGTTTATGACGGATTAATTTTATTAATTCCTTGTAATCGGTCCGATGTATCACGGCTGAAAAATATTTTGATCTAATGTTATTTGGCTCCGCTTCGAAATATGTTCCATAAATCTGATCCATGAGCACTCGAGCCACGCTAGATATGATATAATCGTGTGGCGTATAAAGTGAGAATAGTATTCTAATATATTTATTATGGCCATTATCGTTGGGAAGATCATGATCAATAGATTCGGACGTCATGAATACGAATATTTTTAGTTGCTATGTTGAACAAAACAAACACCGTGCGTACAGGAATGTATTGAGGAAACGTAGGTAATATCTGTAACATAAACTCGATAGTAATTTGAAAAATATCCAGTCTTTAGTTTATAAATTGTTAGGAGAATTCAATTGAGTTTTAAATGCCGTGTTCCTAGTATTTTGTTATAAACACAGCACAATTGAATAAAATTACGACTTGGAAAGTTAGCTGTGTTTATGATTGAGAGTTATAGTTTAAAATCATTCACGTTTTGCAATATTATCTTGAAATTATGAGTATTGTTATCGTTTCTAAAGCTTTCACGCAAACGTTTGTACAATAGACAGTGTTTTCTCTTGCTAAATTACGCAAACAGTGTAAAATACATTAAACAAAACTGGTGAGCAAAGAGTAATGATTTTCACGCATCGCTACGATGAGCGAGTATCGTCGATTTATAAAAATAAATCTTATTTGAAATAACAAGGTAAATTATTTACTGCGCTACGATAAAATATACTAGTGTTTTACAATAGACATGGTTAATTTATTCGTTTTGTCTCTTACGTATTTGTAATACGAATACGTCTCGTATTCTGTATACTGCGAGACAGTATATAGGAATAGTAAGTGAGGTGTTAGTTAGTTTAGAATGGAGGTCACGAAGGTAGGAGATTAACCGTTTGTATTGTACATTTCATGGTCGGGCGATGGCGCCGAGTCGGTGGCGTGGTGCCGCGGTGCCCCGTAGTCGGCCACAACGGATACCATTCATGAGCCATGAGCGGCCCACCGAACTATTATTGTTCCGATGTTCCGTCCATGTCTATGTCAAGATCAATGCTGATTGCCTTTTTATTGATGTTCGATTATACTGTATTGTTATTGCTTTTGTACAGTTGTTATACATCGAGATACATTTATTATAAGAACGGGATCACAGTGACGGACTTGCTCAAAGGTCAAATTAAAGCAAATGTTGGGACTCTGTGTAATATTTCAAAAGCAAACTTGTTTTCACACTAGCTTTGAAATGTTATAGCGCTGGTACACCTGAGCGTTCACTTGTAACAGAACAGCGAGCATTCGCCGTTTTTTGTTTTGTCGAACCGAACATTTTCACGATCATTCTAGTGAACACTCTAATCCGTAGAATATAGAAAATATAGAAATCACGCTACAACAGCAGTTTTACCCAATATATTTACTTCAGTTTCACTTATGAATTATTTCTAGAGTAAGAGTAAGGTACATAAACAAATGACGTTTTTATAAACAAATGACGTTTTATAATAATAAAATGCAGATTTTAATTTGAACAGGTTAAATAAATCACACAAGTGTCTGTTCCTACGTTCAAATTTATTTATCGATATGGAGGGTTTATCAACATTCAATTGAAATTAATTCTGAGTAAACCGAATCTTAGGATTTATTGTAAATACTAGCTGACCCAGCGAACTCCGTATCGCCTTTTTAAGAGTTTTTATTTAATTCTCTTTTTCCAAGCCCCTTTTCCAAAGTTACCATTTACTTAGCGCTCACTCTCTTATCATTTCAGAGTCTATAAATGATGAACAAACAAACATAGATTTTTATATAATATTGAATTCCCCATTCCTTAATATATAGGATATTAAGGAATGGGGCTATATCGGAGACGTTACCCATATCGACTTAAAATAAAAACCCGGCCGCCATCTTTGATCACGAAACAGAAGTTGTATTTGGATCACCATCCCTTAAATTATCAGAGACGATACCTATATTGATTTTCAAAATTTTGCCCATCCGCCATCTTTGATTTCCCATCCGCCATCTTGAATCACGAAATAGATGTTGTATTTGGATTCCCCATCCCTTTAATTATTGGAGACGATACCGATATTGATTTAAAAAAATGCCATCCGCCATCTTTGATCACGAAATAGATGGTGTTTATGAATTTCCCATTCCTTAAAATATCAGAGACGATACCCATATCGACTTAAAAAATTCCCGTCCACCACCTTTGATTTCCTATCCGCCATCTCTGATCACGAAATAGATGTTGTATTTCGATTCTCCATCCCTTAAATCATCAGAGATAATACCCATATTGATTTTTAAAATTTTTCCCATCCGCCATCTTTGATTTTCCATCCGCCATCTTGAATCACGAAATAGGTGTTGTATTTGGATTCCCCATCCTTTTAAACCTCGGAGACGATACCCATATTGATTTTTGCAAAAAATCCCATCCACCAACTTTGATCACGAAATAGATGGCGTTTTTGAATTCCCCATTCTTTAAAATATCGGAGACGATATCCATATTGATTTTTTAAATTTTAGTCATCCGCCATCTTTGATTTCCCGTCCGCCATCTTGGATCACTAAATAAATTTTATATTATTAATCAGCGTCCCGAAAATCTCGAAAACGATACCCATACGGATTGTATCCTATTCGTTTAGCCTTTTTTTGCCTTTGACCCAACCCCAACCAAATTTGTGCCGTACAAACTTCTACCCTCCCTACAATCCCTCACAGTTTAATTTTTACAACTTATGGTAGCCTATATCCGTCTCCATGGTCCAATATAATTATGTATCTCAATATTAAAATTCAACAAAATTGGTTCAGCCGTTTTAACTTGAAAACGGAACATACCTACATATATACTTACACAATTTCAAATGTATAATATTTAGTAGGGATTATCAATGGGTTTCTTCTGACATGAAGCCCGCTAGGCGGCAGCACTGAGACTTCAGGTCCGAAAACCTGTCAAAACTGCCATCAAACAAAGAAGTAAGTATATCAACGCGCACGCGAATTTGAACTTTGTGCAGCGGTAAAAAATTACAAATTGACTCTACGTTTTAGTTAGAAAACGTTGTATGGGAAAAAGAAAAAAGATGTTTTTAGGGTTTTTCCGGCAATTATTAGAATTTTTCTCGCCGTAAAAACCATCTTTGAACTTCAACGAACATTAAAAAAAAAGAATTGGCCAAATCGGTCCAGGCGTTGTGGAGTTATGCGCTTACCAACACATTTTGCGATTCATTTTTATATTATAGATTATCGATATTTTATAGATATTTATTCTGAGTAAGCCCATCACTAGTCAAGTTAAAATTAGTGAATAATTACGAAGATTCTTCCCTAGATAAAAATCATAAGTCAAAGTGAAGTAAATATATTGGGTTTAACCGTCATTGTAGCGCGTATTCTATGTTTTTTCTATATTCCAAGGCTCGCCCGAATGTTGAATGCTCATTACAGGTGAATGCTCAAGTGTATCAGCGTCATAGGCAATAATCGGGAAAGATATTTTCCTATTTATTTATCCAACGTTACTTCTCTATCAAATATCAAAGCCTCGTTTGGAATATAGCTAGGTACTCATATTAAAGTTGCAAATAAATAAAAGTATGAAGGCCGGGCAGTTACAATGCTGTATCGGTTTATTTATAATGAAGTAATGAATGAACAACGACAGGCTCATCTGTAGAGCGCACAAAGTCTCCTGTGTTTGTTTTGCAATCACAGTTTGCCTAACCGTCGGCGTTTTTAATCTCGATTGACCTTTGTCTAATAAGTTCGTGTGCTTGCCTACCTACGATTCAATGATTCAGTGATTTATTAAATTGTTTTGCATGGGCGTATGTGACTGGGTTACCGACATACGTTTGTATGGAATTCCTTGTGTGGCGTATGATTTTGACACCGTTCATTTCGAAATGCTTTGTCGGTATTTGTCAGTTAGTAATGGTGTTCCAATGGTTTCTTTTCTTAGACCTTGTAGGCGTTGAGGAAAATAAATAATGAGTAATAACTCTGTATCAAGCAATTAGCAGTGCAAAGCGGTTCAATATTTATGTTATCTTGTATTTTGTACATGAACTTGTCTCTGTGAATTTAAGTCATGGTGTAAAAGAAATCTGTCTGTTTTTATTTGATTTCTTACAGGTGCTTGATTTTTTAAAATAATATTTTGAGCAGTATATTCGTTTAACGATAAAACAAATAATTCATAAATCTGCTTTATCAGTTCTATGCAATTTGGGTTAGATATAATATTTATTAGTAGCAATGCATTATTGTTAATAACTTCAGTCGTGGCAGATGATTTTACGAGCCGGTTCACGGCCGCTTCGAGTTGGGTGGAGAATAAACTCTCGACCTTTATTTGCAGGCGATATACTTTATTACTTCCCGTTCTAATATTGTCATTGGTGACAGTGTTTATTACGAGGAAAAGCTTCGCGTAACACTTTCTTTGAAACTTGCATCACACGCAGAAGCGCATACATTACGTGTTTTGCAATTGCCAGATGTCCGAGTGTTGTATCGAAACATTAATGTGAAGTATACGACATTCAGCCTGAACAAATAAATATGTTCAAGTTAGTCAGACAATATCGTCGGTCCAGTCTAAATAAATACCTCTAATGAAGATGAATGTGTGGCGCCATCACGTGCGGGTCATTAGGCTTTATTTTAAACCCGAGACTGTTAATTACTGTTTATTAATTATTCAAGTCAAAAGTCAGTTATTTTCAGTCGTTTTGCGACGTCGAGATAATGTGTTAAACGTGGGTTTTATGATGTAAGTGTACAACTATTTGCAATTCACAAATATAATTATGGTTTCCAATGTTCCTTACTGGGAAAGTCATATTTGTTGTAACTGTAGAGAGACAATCTACAAGTTTTATGGTAGCCTAGGTGTTTGTTTAGCTACCCGATTGGATCTCTGTTTGTTTGACGATGTAATCTCTGAGATTAAAGCTATTCAATGTACCGTTTATCCGAAGTGTTCATTTGTTAAGTCCGGTATCTGGGTTTTTAAAACATGTTAACGGCTTGCTTAGTGTCGACGAGATAAGGTATATACCTGTGACTTGTGCGTCCTATGACAAATGCAATATACTATTAGGTCGATAATGTTGATATATTGTCAAACTTGTCAAAGTGCTAGGTAAAGACTTCATTATCATCGCCCTAAAGCTATCTCGGTTATATTCAAAACTTTTCATCTTGCTAGCTGGCCTAACACGATTTGACAGAATATGAATAGTTAAGTGAAGATTTATTACATGTTTATTAAGACAGCGGGTTACCGTCAACTACGACAATTGCAGACTTTGCCGTTTCGCAGAAGTTTATGTAACACACAGCATTGGAATCCTAAGTGCCACTGTAGGTAGATGTAAATATTTTCTTTGTATCAGCTTCTCATTTCTTAGCAGAGATTCTACAAATATCAAGATCTAAAAGTGTAGTAAAACTGCAGCTCAGGTTATTTATGTTAAATCAGTTTAATTTGGTCTACACAAACAATTATACGTATGGTCTATATTTAATTATTTAATTGAAGTCAGGTCTATTATAAGTCTTATTTTTGTGAAGTTACGTTTTTGTGAACAGTATACAAGCTGTTCACAAAAACATACAATTCTTATTAGACTGCGA
The DNA here is from genome assembly GCA_944739405.2 of Euclidia mi. Lineage (NCBI taxonomy): Eukaryota > Metazoa > Arthropoda > Insecta > Lepidoptera > Erebidae > Euclidia > Euclidia mi. The sequence goes on along the minus strand of OX123190.2, from coordinate 38,708,779 downwards.
CTTATAAAAGCAAGCGAACAAAGATTACAATATACAATAGTGTATATAACTCATTAAATTCAAAAATCACACTGAAATTACTTGGTCAAGTCAAGTCTTCGTCATGTAATAAAATATACAAGTCGTACTTACTGACTTGCTGTTATAAGACTTATAAGCGAGAAAGTTAGTGAGAATGGGTTGAGTAATTCTTTCATGCATATACTACAGAACAGGTGAAACCTTGCAGTTATGTAGCTGACACATCAGAATAGCACATAGGTGACCTTTTGACGACATAACCAACACTCATTCGGGTGGAGTCGCCGGCAAAACTCAGTTATTCGTAGCAGCATCTATATCCCTACTATATCGCTACTAATATTATAAATTCGAAAGTGTGTATGTATGTATGTATGTATGTATGTTCCGTTTTCACGCTGAAACGGCTGAATCAATATTGTTGAAATTTTATATAAAGATAGATTGGACTATGGAGACGGACATAGGCTACCATAAGTTGCAAAAAATTAACTGGGAGGGATTGTACGGAGGGTAGAAATTAGTACGGCACAAATTTACCTCTTGGAAATAAGAACGCATGCGCTGTAATAATTGAGTGCGCATGTGCTATCGTATATCACTGTCAGTACTGTCACATCAAACATAATGTCATATTGTGCACGGTGCTTACATTGTTCGCATATATTATTAGAAACTAATAATTATATACTACGCTTAAACGGCTGAAACGATTTTCTCAACTTATATTATAAATGCGAAAGTTTTCATAGATATACATATATTGGACAAGTACAGGAACATGGCTTTGACATTTGTCTGTATGCAAGGTGATGTTATTATGTACTTTTCGGTAGATAATGTCATGTATACTGACCGAGTAACTTTGTACCCTTTATTGTTTCTGAAGTCTTTAGAGTAATCAGGAGTGTCTTCACACAAATTGAGACTGAAAGTAGACTTGTGTTACCCCGAATTTAACGCGTGCGAAGCCGCGGGCAAAAGCTAGTAATATTATAAATTCGAAAGTGTGTATGTATGTATGATCCGTTTTCACACTATAACGGCTGAACCTATTTTGTTGAAATTTAATATAGACATATATTGAACCATGGAGACGGACTGAGGCTACCATTAGATGCAAAAATTCAACTGGGAGGGATTGTAGGGAGGGTAGAAGTTTGTAGGGCACAAATCTAACTGTTGGAAGTAAGAACGCATGCGCTGTAATAATTAAGTGCGCATGTGCTTTCTGTCATATGTGTATATCTGTCAGTACTGTCGCATCATACATATTATCAAAATAAAGTAAATATTGGAGTATCCGTACAATAAAGGAGATCTTTGTAACCCCGAATATAACGCACGCGAAGCCGCGGGTTAAAGCTAGTTCAGATATAAATCAGAATCGTACAGGTCTGCCAAAACTAATCAGATACTGCACTCATAGACAACTAACTATAAGTTATCAATAAGTACAATTTAATCTATCGTTTACATAGTTTAATATTAAATTCGCTAGATATAGGTATATTCAATTCGTATTTTATGACATGTTATTTATGCTGTAGGTCGTTGCCACAATTACCTTGTTGGTAGTAAAGTTAAAACATGTAAATATTGTAGCAGTAGGGAGCAATTAACATTTACAATGCTTAATGAACAATTAATATTTTATAAGGTATTGCAACACAAGTATTGGCTGTACCTAATAACATTAAATTTATTTAATAGGTACTTAGAAGGGAATTCGATTCATTTAACGAGTGAGCAATCACACGGGCAACACTGTGTGATGCTCAAATTATTGTTCCGGCTCTGGGTGTTCTTTGTGTCCAGTGCTTGAATGTTTGTCGTCTTCCTCGTCGTCATCAACGTCTCCTTCATAAAGACATAAAGACATATTTATTTCTTCATTTCGGTTGTTTACAACACTTATACAATTCAAAACCCTATTCTAGATGATGCCGGCTTTTCCTAGCTAAATGACTTCTTGAGAAGAAAGGCCGAAACAAACTCAGAGTAATTGCTTTTTTTGTCATTTCATTATATTTCATCTCTTCGTTTATATTCTTTTGATGTCCAGACATAATAGGTTTAGATGCGAGTACAATGCAGGATATCATCTGACGCTTATAACTTCGACACAGGAGTTATAACTAGTGCGGAAATTTTATTTCTTCATCATACAGGCTTCCGCTATTCACTGCTGTAACGTTTTGTAGGCCTTCTCCTACTTTGTTTCACAATAGCATGTTTTTATTTTTATTTAGACTCACGCCTGTATCCCCGGAGGGGTAGGCAGAGGTGTAATATTACACCCGCATTCGCCATGATTTTTTAGGTCCCACGTAATAGGGGGCGAGCCTACTGCCGTTACCGGGCACATCACCAGACTCCGTGCTGCTATTAAGAATTTGTGAAAACCCAGTTACACTTTGCCCGACCCGGGAATCGAACCCGGTACCTCCGATCAGCAGTCGCATACGCTATCCACTGGACCACCGAGGCAGTCCAATAGCATGTGTCAATTAATTAAGGATTTTGCCTCAAACCAACTCGTCTGCCTAGCGTGGTATAGCGCTAGCCAAACGAGTTGATTTCATGTCAAGACTTCAGTATTTTACGATTGTATTTTCCTTTCGGCACCTGAAATGAGGTAGATACATTTGTATTCGTAATACTTCACCAGAGGGGTGATTTTCTTGGAAACAGAAAGGAAGGAGTACTGGTACCAGATTTCAAAGTCAAAATCTGGGGGCACGGTAGAGCCCCCACCAAGTCGAGCAAAAAAGCGGCACGGCCGTACCATCCTTTTCTCGAAGCAATTCAGGCTATTTTCGAACCCCGATAACTTCGTTGTGGATAAAACTAGAAGCCTGATTTATTAGTAACCATGCAGGCATTGTATAAAAATGGTGAATTTCAAATTTCATTCAATGTGTTTAAGAATTCTAACGAGTCAAATTTCTTAATTTTGTCACTCACTGACCGATCATCAAAGTCTAAGGCACTTCTAGCAGACATAGAAGCTTCAAATTTAGAATACGATTAGCGTTTAGGATATGAATCAAGGAAAAATTAAAATATTTTTCAATTTCTGTCCAGTTTTTCGAGATACATCAACTGCATAAATAACTTTGTAATCTCATATAAATATAAAGGATTACAAAATTACATTTTCAGCTAGAGCTTTAATTAAGAAAATTCGTTGTTGGTGTACAAGAAGTAAAAGGTACCAGAAAGGACAAAAGTAAGACTATCTCCAAAAAGAAATGAGATAATATCCATAAAAACAATACTTGTAAAAAATACCAAGTCTCGTGACTGTAAAAAGTTGTGAGATCCATGTAATACCAAGTCGGTTAATTAGAAATCTTTAATGCTTTAAATAAATATATTGACTTGGCAATCGCATTAAACAATCTAATTTATATATGTAGGTATTACTTATGATATATATAGTGTTTTCATCATTTACGGTCGCGAGACTTGGTATTTTTGACAAGTATTGTTTTTGTGGGATATTCATTGATGAGACATATATTGGAACAGTTACATATTGATACTTAGGGGGTAGGCTGCTCAGTGATATGGGACATTACAACTGACTAAAAACCGAAGAATTAAACACAAACGTAAAAACTGAAGTTGGATGAAAAGTCTTCGAAATAGCTAACAATAACATACCTTATTTACCAGAATATACCTAATTTCGTAACCGTTACATTGACTCTCCAAACAGCCCAGGAATCTCCCTTGAAGTAACAAAAACACAATCAACTAGTATACATCATTCATCGTTACCAAGGAAGAATATGTAGTAATTATAGTACTTGGCGTCCGAATCGCGGTCAAGAATAGATTCACCGCATCTCTTCCCGTGGGTGTCGCACAAACTGTGCAAGCTCAACTATCAATTGACTGACAATAACTCAATTTAAACACGGTAAATATCTGATTGGTACTGTCTACATCGATTGTAATAAAATTAAGTGTTAGACGCAATTGTTTGTGCTTTTATGATAGGCTACTTAGTAATATAGAGACGTTCAATCGAAATGGCATGCAAGAGGTTTCAAGGTTTCAGAGAAAACGTAACGGAATAGAAAAATGTTTAAATGCATGATATCAGTAAAGGTAAGTAGTTAAAGCGATAGCCTATTTGATATACCAGCATACTGTTATGCAGTCTTGAATGCAACCGAAAGAAAGCAGGACAATAATAATAGTGAAAATGAGTATGGGTTAGTAAATAGGCGGGTGGTGCGAATAAGAACCGAATTCCTGGTTTATTTCCTTTTCTTATGTAACCACTCACATTCTGATTTAAAAAGAAATAAGCATAAATATATCAATATACTTCACAAAGTTCAAGCTTAGATATTGCAGGACCAACGTCGTAGGCGATATCTATTTACGTATTTAGATATCCTTTAATTGTTATGAAAATAACAACGTGTAAATATGGTAGGCTGATAAACTAGTAAGTAATACGTGAGAATAAGCACATCACTTTATTTATTAAAATGTTCTTCGTATTTATTTTGTAGTACATAATATCACCGGCTTACGTATAGTATGTGATTCGAGTAGCCGATACACGTAAGAACTAATATATACATACTCGTTATATGATTAATTTATTATGTCAGCAAATTGGTTACGTGCTGGCGGTCAGGTATTCCTTTAAAAATCGCCTGTGGTAAGCGACAAGTATTTATTGCATAGCTGAATAATTCTGTTGGTGGAATATGTGACCTGTAGACAGTTTTAATTGACTACTTTTTATGCCCATTAACGCACTTTGATATGTCTTGGATTGCGGGTGGCTTAGCCCGATCTTGAACTATACGTCTAGATGGTGCGGGTCTTGTGTCGTACCTTGTCTTGAAACAGCGATCAGCTGTAAACTGCAATAGGCATATGATAATGTTGATGATGCTATTAATGCTTCACCCACGGGAGTCTGGCTGTAATCTTCTGTGGGAAGTATTTGTTCCAGGGACCAAGACGACCAGTTGTGTTGAATCTGCCAGGTCAGAAATTTCTTTCAGGGATGGGTTGCATCGATTCTCTTGATATCTTGTAAGTTGCAGTAATCACTTCCAATCAGGCCGTAGCGGTAAACAAAAAACGTTGACCTTTGGTTACTTGGAATATTTATATAAGCATACTTCATTGTAACTGTAGTAATCAGTACTGGCGGTATCAGTTGTCCAATATATTCCATAAACCTCATTCGGCTTGATATTTCTAACAGATTTAAATAACCTGCAACAATTTATACCTCTGACTCTCTGAACTCAAACTAATCAGAGCCTGTACTAATGCAATCAGACAATTGATAAACATTAATTTTGAAATTCATACATATTGGAGACAAATCAGACAAATTACACAAACCAAATCATTATATCGTGTTAATCACACAAAGGTTTGTCAAGGGTGGAAATTAAATTAACAACTGATTCAACCCCTGACAGCAGTTAAGGTCACGAACCATTAGACCAAAGGCCAGTCAAATCAATCTCCTTTTTGTCTAAAATTCTCAAATACATCATATGGCATGAATACCGAAAATCTTCGCCTTCTGCATCCAGTCTTAAAATAGTTGGTTTAACGAGCGATGGAGCCACGCACCAAACATTACAATAGGAGATCGTAAACAATTGAAGAGGCAGTATTTATTCAGTAGCGGTAAGCCGTTTTCTTTTGGCGAGTCGCAGCCGCGGTAACCAGGCTGCGTTTCTCTCTTATTAGTATAGGACATTAGGAGGGAGGTAGAACAGGGGTAGGAGGTAGGTAGAGAAGGGAGAGGTTTAAAAGATGATGAATCATCGCTATCTTCTCCTTTGTCCATGGCTTAGTCACATAAGGTGCGTGTTAAAAATGTGCGAATCATCATCAGGATCAGTTTTCCTTTAATATTAGCTTTTCCACAGAGTGCCGACTGACTTTCACCAAGCAAGTCATCTGACTTGCCTTATAACAGTCCCGCCTTAGTCCACCTGTCTAGCCCAGTCGCTATTATCACGCTCTATTGGTCCACCAGGCCGCAGGTTAACATTTCCATATAATAACTTAAACTCGCTTCACTATATATATTTATTTATATTATACATTTTAGCAAGCGTTTGCGTAGAATGTTTGTCAGTAATTTTAGTTCTTCGATGAACCACTTATTTTCAAAAAAATGCAAAGCACAGTACATTTCAAAGCACGTTGCGGGACATCAATAGCACTAGTATTACCGTGAGTGTTTGTATAGCGACACTATAGGTCAAAATAGGTAAACCGAGTTGATTTATCTGCGATATTTTATGCACATTTTGGTAGAGCATTTGTATCTGTCAGCTGTATCATTACTGGAGTGATTGATTTTATAGCTAAAGCGAATATTATCGATGAATGTTACTGTCTGCTACAATAATAATACAATTAAAATGTGTTGGTAATAAATTTTGTTATGAACTTCACTAGGGGTTATAATACGTTAAATAAACTATTGGTACTAACTTTCACGATATAAATTTTCTATTACAAAAGCGATGTAATGTCGTCTTGGGAAAAGTTAGAAACTGTAAGGAAACCTAATTTTTACAAGCTTTTTCAAATAGTTTACTTAAAGTAAATACTATAACAAAAAAACCGCATATGGTTACAGATAGCATACGTTTCACTTCAGTTTCTTGTGACACGACGTTAATGTTGCATAACTAGTTCTTTTAAAAATTTTCCGCTGAACCTTTTATTTATCACTCAAAGTTACCTGATACTAAAAACCCTTCAAGAAAAAGTTAAATACCAATTTCCATTTAGTTAGGTGCTTAGGCACTGCATACTAAACGCAGAATGTAGAGCAACAGAACTTAGATTTTAGATGTTACGTAATGGCGATCTTTTTATTGTAATTGAAATATTTTTAAAATTATAGAACTTAAAATCTCTATGATGTTCTATACAAAGATCAGAAAACATAAAGTTTCGTTAAAACTTTGCTAAAACTTCCGACGTCTCAAAATATCCGTAAGTATATGTCGCTGTTGCAGTTGAAGGTATTTAGTACAGGAAAATCTCAGTCAGATTCCTTTGCCGAGCAAAGTGGGCCTAACAACAATATGAATGTGGATCACGATTTTGACAGATGGTATCAATGACTCGTTAACATATGGTTCACGTAATTAATGATTCACGGTAGTTGTATTTTTTATTACTTGTATATTCAGAGCAGAGCGCGGCGGCGGCCTTGCCGATATTCTGATGACTGATACGCCGTCATTCCCAATCAGCTCTCGTACGACTCATTTCTAATTAATTCCATCAACGACACCCATCGGCTGCATTACACTGTATGCTTCATTTACATATACTCCGTGTATCATACACATGTGCATTTCCTTCCAAATCTGTCCTCGCACTTCGCAATTTACTTCGTTTGATGATAATGATATGATGTCTCCAATATTTCATTCGTCACCCTGAATTAAGACACAGCTATTAAAAACTTTACAAGTTTATGATCTTAAATCCACTATGAAATATGTTTCTATTTGGTTATGAAGTATTTACCTTCCTCAAGTATTTATATAATTAAAAGAACAAACAATTTTATGAGTGCTTAACACAAATGCGCATACGCCAGGTGTACGTTTCACAATTGTTTGGTTATTGCGTTTACTTCGCGTACGAGTTTGTCGTTTACTCATTAATCTTCACACAGTGAGTGTCACATGATTGTCATCGTTAAAGCCCTCATCAATATTGTCTACTCGTTTCCATATTTTGTCGGGATAACGTTTGTATTGATTCATTACTATTCTGCGTATGTGTAAATGTAAGTGTGGCCGAGGAGAAATGCAAAACATGTGATTGTATGGTGCGGGAGGACGGTGCGGCGCGGCGGTGTGGCGGCCGAGGTGCGGCGCAGCAAGGCTGTAGGCGTAAAATGCAAATCGCCAGCGTTTCACCGCAGGACAATGCGGCCGAGGTGTTGCGCGTCTTGTAAACAGCGCGGACGTGGTTTGTTGTTCTACTTTTTTGGGTAAACGGTTGTCCGTAAACGGCGGTGCATAGGCCGCCGCAGAAATACCGCGGTCCGTACAATGGCTCGTTCACCGCCGCCGTACAAGGGAGTCGCGGGCGTGAACGCACCGATTCGCCTTGTTCGATGTTCACCGACCGTGTACCTACACCCATTTTAGTTAAACTCGATGATCAAGCACACGTTGCGCAAGTGCGGTTAACGTCCACCGATATATGTATGTCTGATTCAAATATCTTTTTGGTACGTCGAGTTGTTAACGTCACTTGATTCAACTTTCGCAATTTGATCAACAAACGTATGAAGCGCCAGATTCGAGATATTTACAACGAGATGCATCCAGACCGTCGAGTCGAAATTATATTTTATGGAAATGGATGTTGAATCGAAGCCAACGATCGTTGCATTCTTACAGCGCGACAGTTATGCGGGCGTGTGTGCGAGCATGAGCACCAAGCCGCGTGCCTATCGACAACAATAAGACCGCGCCTTGTGCCATAAACATTCTTTGCCACAATCATTACGAATATAACCTATAAATTAGTACAGAGCCGACTTGGAACAAACCGTTTGCCGTCGCGAGAATTCGCAATGAGGGCCGTGCTGCGCTGTCAGCTTCTGCGGAATATGGCACACGCGCGCCGTGGCGCTGGTCACGTCGCCCGGCCGCCGCCGAGCACCCTCCTAGATATTCACTTACATTTCCCTATAGAAGTTTCTACCGGGAAGGACCATTAGTTTGCACATCCAGTATTCTTAACATCATAAACTTATACTTCTAAGTACTATAATTATTTGCGTAAACGTTTCAATCGCACTCTTTTTGCAATGCTCTACGTTTTTATTAAGCATCTTGAATGTTATCAGTTTATTATAATTAAATTAACCTTATGTCCAATTCTGCCACTGCAAGATTAAAAATAGAGTATAACACAATTAATATCGCATTGTTATTTTTGTCCGCAATAGATATCGCCATTGTACAACAGCTGATAAGAAAATCGCGTACGCAAGAAACAATGGCATAGGTGCGATATATCAATGTTATCGCCGAGCTTGTGTGACCAGCATGTAGGTTAATGGTTAATTAGGTCGAGTACTTATATAATGATTGAGAGGCGAATACTATTGATTCTAGTAGTTTTATAACTCAGGTATGAATCAGTGCGACATTGTGGAGGGAATCTGTCGAGGTATGTGGTTTCTGGCATAGTTACAAGTTGTGACAGGTACGTGCTTTAGATCTCGAGGTGACATGACCGACGGTGTGGTGTTTTCAGTGGAGCGTCGTGTGGTCGACGTCACTAGACGCGTCGTCACTTGTTCAGAATAGTTCCGCCGCGCCGCGCGCCGCCCGCGGTCGCACACCGACACATGAATTTTTCAGTCTGGTCGAGGTCAAGGTATCATTTGATGCGCTCGATTGTCCGGTGTACACATTTGTAACTTATGAATATTAAATGCTTTTGTATTCAGTCTTGTTTGTGTTCAATGATACACGTAATACTACAAGGCGTAATAAATCCATCCCACGTGCACCAGACGTGTTCAATAGAAACCGAATTACACTTGCGTATGCAAAGTATTTGTATAATTTATCTAATCGCCTCTTAAGCGACAAATAAATATGCAGCGCAGCCGCTTAGGAAGTACGAAATAAGGAGTTGTCTTTAGAAATGTCGTAGAGCGCCGATTGTGCAATCGTTGTCGCCTGAGCACGAGATTGTTCATGCTGCCGACTTGTCAATGGGAGACTGATCTGTCCACTAGCGGGCGAACACGGCTCGTTGCGCCAGCAAATGGCGCCTGGATACTTCATTAAGTACTTACTTCTTTTCCATACTAATCGTTGGTATGTAGCTTCAAAATAGCGATGTTGAAATCTGTTGTTTGTTCTCAAGAATGTTGGTACTAGACATCATAAAAATATCTAAGACTTTCTAACGAGTCATGTCTAGCACTAACATCTGAAAAACAAAAGATATTTGCGATCGTTTGCCTGTAATTCATGTTAAAAGACGTCTTCATTAATGACAGATAGTCAGTTAGAAGTATTAATCTCTGCAGCGGCCGGCTGGCCACTGATATCTGGCAGCCGTCGTACAATTTCAATCGTTTGTGTGATATGACATCCAATGAGTTTTATATCTGGCCCGTTTGAACCGATTTATTGATGTCGTGAGCTTGTACACACAGTTTGTCGTCGGCTCGGCGCCTAGTTACATCACGCCATTGGAAAACTCGTCGCGACGGTGAGGGATAAACACCAGAGGCCGCGACTAGACTCAGAATGAAAAGATCACGCCGCCAGTCCTGTCACGTCGCCACCTCGAGGTTGCTTTTAAAAGTTTAAATTCACGCTAAACGACATTAATGAGTTGTTGGTTAAAACGCAGTCGCACCGCGAATGTGCGCTATGCATTCGCATAAATATTCATACTGGTACAGTCGCGACGAGTGAGCCAAGCTTGGCCGAGTCAAAGGTGTCCGGCGACGCGAGCGCACTCTCTCCTAGGGTTGCCCCCTACTCGCATTCTTTCTCACCGAACATGCGGTAGGCGCCAGTTTTACATATGCAATCAGCTTACAAGGCTAAGGATAAGTAAACAAGTGTACAAACATCCTTGTATTCATTACGCCTAACCGGTTGTTATGAATGAAATGATTCATCCTGCAAGTGAAAGAGGCATCAATACGATTCGAGTTCTTCAAACGAATACAATGTATCTGGATACAAATTGCAATTATGTAGACAGTGTCATTGTAGTGTCGGTATTTGTCGCTATTAATACTAAATGTAATAGCTTGGAATATTTATGCCAACTGCATTGATTCATAAACCATGTCGAGATACGAGACAGTGATAATAGTTTACGTAATGAGAGTGGTGTTATAAAAGCGTCGCCAGCCCTGTCAGTCGGTGGCGCATTCCCTCGTCGGCCCATCTCTTCGAGCGCTACTCTTTGTTGTGCTTGCAAATATCCTAGAGCTACTCATCGCCTCGTTGGCGCCATTTGCAAATAAATTTAGGGCTGTCTCGGATATGTAATGAATTTACAGAGTGAGTTATGAACGGTGGCGCCGGAGCGTGCCAGATCACTATCTGGTGCGGTACATGTATAATAGCAGTGCGTACAGAGCGCCCGCGCCGCCGCGTAAACAACTCCGCTCATCATAATGTTTACTAGTCACTATGGGCTTGTTTATCATGTCATTCCCCTGTCCACCAGCACCGATCTGATACCGCGATTTATTAGTTTAACTTACGTACTACTACGTACATAACTACTCGCTTACACTTAGATACTGACAAGCCACAATATAATCATGCCATTATTGATATTATATTACAATGTGACATTTACATATTTATTAAAGACCAGAAGCGGTGTTATTCTGTTGTAATAATTACTTGACAAGTAGCTTATTGAAAATTGACATTTTAGAATGGAAAATATTATTAAACGACGCATAGTTGAAGACGTTTGTTATTATATTTCAAGTGACATTGTGGGCATATAAATATACCGCAATATCTCGCCACTTCGCTTTATAATGTAGATATTATGTAGGTCAATCTGCTGCCGACACAAGTATCACATCTACAGTGGGATTTAATCACAATATTACATTGGTGCCGGTCGGTGTCCACTATTGCTCGTTGGTCTCGCCTATTCCTGTAGTCAGACGCGGCTTACCATTTTCGGAGACTGCCATAACCAAATACGTTTCAGTCAACTGAATACACATAAATAATATCCGCTAATTAGCTTTTTGCTATTTATTATACAATTCCTGAATAAATTATGCGCCCAGGGTTTTCACTTTTAATAAAACTTGACCGTAGTAATTACAATTTATTGGATTAAAGGATCTCTATTACTGCAACACTAATTCGGTTGAATAAATGTAGATTAATTATATTTAATTAACTCTATGACGCTTGTTTGCAAGTACGGAGAGAGACTTTGGCAAATATTATATGATATGAACACTGTTGCTTAGTGATAGAACTCATAGTTACACATTTGCATACAGTAGTTTAGAAATAATACTGTATTACTTTAGAAGCATCAACATTTCAAAATGTATGTTATATCAGAAGTGGAATAAGACTCGGTGTATACGGCACATGTTCCGACCAACCTGGTCGAATATAATAATTAATATTACTTAATAATAAACCTCGCATGTTATTAGTTGAGGAAGTACATTAAATATAATGCGAGACGATACATAGGGGTTTACGAGCATTTAACGAGCACACATCGACAAATCGGGTTCCAATCAAACTGTCGCGCGAAATGTCAGTGTACTCTCTATTTCTGTCCATAGCAGACCCAACAAGAAAGCTATGCAAAACGCAAATTCTACCGTCGCCGTCTAGACGCCCGCGCCGATCCTGTTACGATTGAATAACATTTGATCCAATCAACCCGAATGGAGGGGTCGGGGAGGTCTTGCGAACTGGCCGTCCGCCGACGCCGACGCACTTGTCGACCAATCAATTGATACAACTACGGCTTTTTATGAGAGCCAGCATCGGAGAAAGTACTACCATCCATATAACAGCACTTTAAATTATATTTAATAGAGTTCACACGAACATAAGCTATATATCTCTATAGAAATGCAAATTTTACTCATATTTAACCGTCGTTGCTAACAGATAAACAGATACTATGAGGAGTGTCGCTTTAGTACCTGTAAAAGCTTTCATTATTAATATCCATTGTTACATTCACCGTTTTCAAGGAGATTCTCAGCACTCAGCACTAAAGCTAGTCCATTTTGTTACAGCTCCAGATATCGTGCAAGATGACAGTCCAGTCGTTATAACGACGGACGAAGATGAAAAGAATATGAAATGTAAGGTTCAGTCTACTCTTCATTGAAATAACTGCACATTAAGTACTAGTACGACGCCAAGTACAATACTTAAATTGCTAATATATTCCAGATTTCGCGTCATTTCTCACTGGTCGGTCCCCGCTGTGTGTCCGACGTGATGACATGTCAGGGGTGCCGGTGGCGCCAGGCGTGGCCACCGCGCGCTTCACTTTTCGACGACGACACCTCTACTGGTCCGTCCTACTGAGCCCTTCGATACAAAATCAGCCCCGTGCGCTCGCCTTCCTCGACCGCGAAGGCAGAGTTCTCCTTGAACAGTCATTGAAGAAAATACCCGGGATTCATGCCACTTATGAAGAAAAAACAGATAAGGTATTTCAAAGTGATTTTATTACCTAGATTGATTCCTAGAAGTTTGAAGTAGCCACTCAGTAGGTGCTCATTAATGATCATAAACCTGAGGATTTGTGTAATTTATAGCTTTGTGGTGTTTGGCGCCGGGTGCCGCGTCAATATAAAACATTACTTCGAGATGGAGACCTTCACGTGGCGCTCCTGTGGGGAGACCCCAAGAACAACACGATCGATAGCGCTCTCAGCGGCAGAATCGACAGGTAGGTACGAAATTTCAAATAAACCTCAACTAAACAGAAACCGACAAATTGATTTATTGTCGAAGCCTTATGAGTAGGTAAACGCGAACAGGTCTCTCAATCAGATCCGTGCAATAAATATTGTTGCAGCAATTATTTCAGAGAATCTGTGAATGGCACTACTGTTCGCCTTGGATTGTAAATTAAATTACCCGTGTGATTAATAACGGAAAGCTTTAGGAGCACAATTAGAAATCATTCTGGGAAAAACCAATACACATGTTTTGCAAGACAGTCATAATGTTGTTAGTGGAAACTCAATTGATTCGTACTTTTGATTGCTTTAGCGCTATTATAAGTCTGTGCTACCTCATATACCGGTATGCTTGTAACACTTTGAATGTCATATAGATTAGATTCAACTTCTGGGAAAGCATTAAAATATGACCTTCTTTTTTAATCATTAAATTTATTGCGAACGATGTTGCGGAAAACATATCTTTATTCAAGTACTTCCTGTGGTTTTTTTCTCCATTACGCATACACATTATGCTTCTTCTCATAAGTATAATTTATCTGCTTACCACTAACGCTAGGCGAATGGATTGCAGCAGCAAAATATCAGTTATATCTTAATGCGAACAATGCGTGATTTATATTTCAATATTCCTCAAAATAATCTATGGTGGGATATATTCCAAGCTGAATTATAGTGATAATTTCTGTTCACAACACATTTCGGATATTATTGTAACTCTTCAGTGCGGTGGTGTTAAGATATGCGGTTCATTTACTAGGTCTATAGTTACACAACAAATACCTACCAACACTGACGTATATGATCATTTCAGGTATCCTGCCCTGTCATCAGAGATGTTCACAACGTTATTGGAGCCCGAACACCCTCCAACTTCTATTGGTCAAGGGGCTTGCCTTGATTATCCAACTGTGGAATACGAAGACGGATGGTGGGGCGGCACAGCAGTCATCACAGCAGTTGCCGGTGCAACGCCAAGTCTTTACTTGGCAATTGTTTTTAACGGAGTCTTTCCGAAAAATACCGGCGCTCCTCATTTCGTCAAAGTTGTACTTACTTTGCCTGAAAAGAATCAGACTATCATTGATCAGGTATATTCATATTGGTATTTTTATAGTAATATATTATCATGAGATAAATCGAGCCTTTGAATGTGTTAATCTTGTGGGAAGTTTGAGACTCGGCTGAAAACAGGTCGAGGTTTTTCCGTAAAGCAGTTCTTAATAGTTTCAAGGAATCTGTGAATTTCTGCTCACTTGATATTCTTATCTACCTAAGTCATTGACACTCATTGTATTAGATATAGGTAGTTATATGTCACAGATTTAGGATGAATGTTACACTGATAAATTCTGATTGATTAGACTTTTCAAACGGCAATCGTAAATTAGTTTCTCGAATAGCGCTTGTATAGAAACAGCAGGATCAAATTGTTTTCAGTATGTACTTGTACAAAAGCCGTAAATAATTCTTAATACTTTTTATTCCCTTGACATAGCCACTCTATGACAAGTCTTATTAGTCTTGTTATTTAAAACATTATTAAGTAATTGAGTTCAGGTCTTATATGAATAAATATTTTTCCAGATGCAGAGGGTAAGCAAACCTCATTATGACTTCAACGTTCTCGAGGTTTCTACTACGGTTTCGGCTGCAGAACTCCGTTCCTTAGCAAGAGGAAGACTGTTTTTAACTGTGGAAGCATCTGGTTCTCCTGAAAGGCGTATAGTGGGCAGTGTGAGACAAAAGGCTGCGTGTGAATTGTACAATGCGCCGTTGGTGGCTGAGAGGCTGCCAGCCACGCCTGCTCCTGAAGGACTTGCCTTGCTCTACATCGACAAGGAAGGATCTCTCGTCTATGACATACAGGTATGTTTTAAGGATATGATTTTAATAAATTATTTATCTGCAAGCGGTTATGGTGAAATATTAGTGCAATCACTCATTGTGATCGTATACCTTTGTTACTTTTGCTCTTTCTGTGTTGGTTTTAAGATCTTGGAAAATTAAATATGTAGTAAAATTGGGTCATAAACTACTTACGCTGATCAAACTTATTTAGTTAAGTTCATTCTAACAAGAATTCAACTCACGACAATAAAGCAATGGGTTTGAGATCGAATCTGTTGTATCGCGGTCACGACATCAAATCGCACTATCACTACTTCTAAACAATCACAATATAATTCTATTATAGTAATACTTGAATCAATACTGTTTATTGATCGCAAGAACCGTTTAATATGAAGGAATTTCAATGTTTTAATAAAACTAATCATAAACCAACTACCTAACAGTCCCTTTAATAGGTTATTTGAAGTCGTTAACACTCAGAATTTATTACGTTTGTATTAGACACAACTGTTAATAGCTTCCATAATGTGGTTTGGATAGAGTTACGGATCATTAAACTTAGATTAGAATATTAAGTTTATATAATAACGTGACGCACCGATTTTTATTATAATATAAGATATATGGCGTTACATCTTCAAATATCTAAAGATTTTATTGAATCATTTGATGATTAGAAACATGTATAAATGATGACGTGATTTAGAGTATTATCCAACGAGATATGTGCTTAGCATGGTATGAATGATATGGTACGAAACTGTATTTATCTTTTTCTACTGAAGCATGTCCTGTAGTAAATGCATTTCAAAAGCGTATTATTTCTAAATAATTTACTTATTAATTTGTAATTTTAATAATAATATATTAATCAATTTAAGACTCAGTTTCAAGTGGCCGATAGCTGCGTTAATAATATAGCATTCGTACATAGACACGTACGTAGACAGAGTCCTTTTACGATATTGGCTAAGACTGCAATGTACTACCCTGAAAGTGTCAGCTAAGTTAGACGTAAAATAAGGGCAAGGTGCAGTAGGTAAGGATTCTTACACATCTGCCATACCCCGTACCAGCTAAACTGCAATGCATATAAACTTTTTACTAAAATATTTTTAATTTCTAGGTTGACAATTTGGGCGTAGCAGATCCCAAGATAACGTTGGTGGAGGAGCAAGGCAAGCGTCACTCTCAAGTGGAGATTTTAGACACACGGATCGGCGTTCTGGCCAGACCAAGTGCAAGAATCTTCCAACCATTATACGAAGAGCAGCTAGCCGTTCACATCAGTGCCGATACTGGTAAGAATGATTTGTGATGCACTCTCTTTGATCGTAGTCGATTCTCAGCAATGCTACTTACTATCTAAATTGTTTGTGTCTGAAATATGGTCGTCTTAATAGTCGTTTATATCTAAACAAGTAGTGTGATGAAATCTTGGCTCTAATGGTTTGATTTCCATTACGTACACTTTGTGGTAATATTGTAGCAAGTTTATTTCCTGTCTGTTACTCTTGTCCCATTACCTGTATTCAAAATCACAGATTATGGTTGCATACCTAGCTATATTTAGCAGGATATTTCCATCTCAAGGTATTTCTCTAGCTTCTTATAAAATCGTTGAAGATTCTGATTTCAAAAGAGACCACCAACTACCTTATTAAAGATTAAAGAAGGAACAATTTAAATTAATGTTTAGCAGTTGTTGCCGTGACACTCAATTGAAATGAATGGGTGATCGAATCTGATCGTGCCTCAGCAAGCTCGTTAAGCCGTTAGTCTGGCCTGGTATCTTTAACAGATTTTGATTAAGTGAAAAATGATGATTGTTCAAGACACAATTTTATCACAACACGTCTTGAAAGGAAGACTGATGACCATGTCTTATCAGATATATTATTCCTTTAACTAGTACAAAACAAACTGCAATGTTATCATTTTGTTGTTATTTTGCTACATAACTGTCGAGCGCTTATCTTTTATAATGAAATTATCGAATCATCCTACAGTAGCCTTGTTTGCCCTGACTACATTGTAGTACAACTTAATGCACTCAATTCTTAGAATCCCATGTTTGTTTTACGCCGAATAATGAGTGGATTTTAAGTGATTCACATTGATAAAATATTCAATGAATGATTACTTGCTACAACAAACCTATATTCATACTATTAGCATAGTAATTTCTTTTTATCTTAGATTACTTACAATGAGATTGTAAATTAGGAGTGTTTCTGGTAACGATCGGAATTAATAATATTTTCTATCAGAAATATGTGTAGAAATACAAAAATGTAAAAAAAATGCCAAATTATAACGAACAGGGAATTTTGTCGTGTAGCAGGGCTATTTGTGACATGGAAACTGAGTGTGGGAGGTTGTGTTGTGGGGTTTTAGGCTCAGGCAGTTAGGACTCCAGTGATCGTAGCCGCTGAAAGTTGTGGAATATGGTAAATGAAAATTCTGTACGACTTGCCTAAGCTCTCAAGGCATTGAACATTAGAAGAACTTATTACTATTAAGTAGGAAGTCGTCTCGTCCACCGTGGCATTTCCACCTTGAGAAAAATGCTTTAGCACATCATTGTCCTAGCGTTATGCTGGTTGCTTCCAAGACTTTTCATCTTGGATCCCCGTGTCAGTTTACTGGTGTAACTGAAGTTGTGTCGTGAAGCTGTCGTTGAGCGAGTGCCATCCGATTTCCGTCATTCATTCGGTGGTTTACACCAGTATCAGTTTATTCAAGGGAGCTGACTCAAACTTAAGAAAAATGTTTTAAGCTAGACTTCGCATCTGATTCCATTCGAGTGGGACTATTTTACTCCTTTAGGAGAGGGTATTTCCAAAAATCCTCTCTTAGTGCTTCCCTACACTTACTAGGCAACATACGGATCAAATTTCAGCTTCTTACGCTTAATAGTTTCGGGCACTTTCTGGTGTGCGTTGTTTGTCAGTCAGTTACGGAAGATTTTTATATATTATTATACTGATTTTTTTGACCACATTCACACAACACCATCTAGTCCCAAACTAAGCAGAGCTTGTACTATGGGTACTAGACAATGGATAAACAAACATATATACTCTTTTTTGTAAATACATACATATTATACATAGAAACACCCAGACCAAAACAAACATCCATGTTCAAGCACACAAATGTTTGACTTGAGCGGGAATCGAACCAGCGACCATCGCATCGGCGTAGCAGTCGCTTGCATTCCCGCTGCGCCAACCGGTCGTCATTGATGTGATTGATGTGTATTTATTTCCAGGTCCTCCGCTACTCCGTGGTCGCCTTACCTCCAGGATGCTGCCTGACGCCGCTGGCT
Organism: Euclidia mi; assembly: GCA_944739405.2. Taxonomy (NCBI): domain Eukaryota; kingdom Metazoa; phylum Arthropoda; class Insecta; order Lepidoptera; family Erebidae; genus Euclidia; species Euclidia mi. The sequence continues at coordinate 38,690,069 of OX123190.2, read as the reverse complement.
CGGGTCCGGCGTTGTTGCGTCGCACCGGACAAGTGCGTTTGCCGGCTAACATGGCTGGCCTAGCTTGGCTGTCCGTTGATTCGCTCTGTGGATTGTATTATGAGGTAAATATTACTTTTGAACATTGTTTATGTATATTTTGAGATTCTTGTCATTAGGATTTGATTCACAACGGAACCGACAACTGCAACAACAAAAACCTCAACTAAGGAAACCATCAACTTCAATGACTATTTTTCATTGGTTAGCTGATTATATTATTTTTAATTGAATAACAACGCTGACGAAAATGAAAAAAACATCATGGCTCCCGAGACAGATACTTCCTCACAATACTTGCTGTATTCAAATGTACTACCTTCTGCATCAGGGACATAACGCGAGCCTCATATAATTATTATTGCTCTTCTCTACTCTCCAGACAGTCGTAACCGGCGGCAACGCCCGTTCCTGGTCATCATGGTGGCTGGAGACGCACACTGGTGGTGAAGGGGGAGCGAGAGAGCTCGGCGGGGAAGAGGGATGGGTGCTGGAGCCGACTGCCGCCGAACTGGTCGCGCTGCACGTCGGCGCCGCGTACCTCGAGCTCAGGCATGACAACGTCACTGTGCTGCTGCGCACTAGAGTACCACAGGTAGGCCCGTTTACAATATGGAATTTGTAAGGCATATTTAAAACTTTTTTATTTTATGTGCGACCAAAGAGGGAATTAGGGACAGATTCCATCTTATACTTAAGGATCGTATAAGACAAACCAAGTATTATGGGGTCGATACCTATCAATGCAGATTTGTGTTTTGAGTCCGAATGTTCCTTTTTCGTATTCCTTGAATTTTGACAAGCCTCCGACAATTAACTATTCATTTCTGGTGTGGTATTTTCCACTTATCAAACAATTGCAACTATACAGTACCATATAATTGATCTGCACGCATTGTTACAAAGTATCGTAATTTCGTCCAGATACAGTAATTTGATACGCAATTGATGACACACAACTCGTTTAATTTGGAGCATCCTTTGTGGTCAATATCAGTTCATTTTTTAACGTAATTGCATCATCTATATAGATAAACTTAAAGTGAACTATATTTAATATGTTTCTTAATTTGTTCACGCTGCAATAGCTTGGATCGTTAATTGGTGAGTACGGCTATAAAAAACGATTAAGATTAGGTTTGGGTTTAAAGTATCTGAGATTATACAATATGACTTTATAAGTAGAAGGTGCAAACCACTCAAGCGGACGGTGACAGTATCAGCGTTATAATTTAAGAAAACCTATAAAATGTGATTTGACGCAGGCTGGTTTGCCTATATCTTTCTACGGTTCCATCATTGCAAGTAAAATATAATTATGCCCACAGCTGTAGTACATTTCTGGCTAACCAGAAATATAGCCCTCTAGCCTATGATTAAACTTAAACGAGAAGTCGTTTTATGGATGTTTTCTATCAGATAATTAATAATGTCCAGTATTAACTTGATTTTCTTTGCCTTAGCCTGACAAATACAACTGTATTTAAAAAATAGATTTGGAAAGATACTGGTTATTAGTTTAGGTCGTGAGGCTCTGATTAGGTTAGAAACGATTGTTAACCAACACTACTTGTATTATCCAATAGATTTGACATTATAATATCAATTGTCTACCAAACATAGGATAATCGGTAATATGCTTTGAACTTCGATTGTGTTGTGGTGTCTACGGAATTTTGATTCCCAGTTTTAATCGGTGCGACAAAACTATTTTCTATCATGATTTAACTAAAAGTTAATTATGTAACAGCATTTTCTTATATCGGCAACGGTATCGCAGCGATAGCCTAGTCGTGAAACCAACAGACTGCTTTGCAGAGGGTATCGGGTTCGAATCCACGACGCGCACCACTGAATTTACTGAGTTTTGTGGGCATTAAATATGAAATGGAATGGAATATCGCTATCCTGCGAAGGACAGACAGGCAGTCGCTGCGTGGAAAAGTTAATATTCAGCCAAATCCAGTTAGACTAGTAAGCGGACCCCGGGTAACACTAGGAGGATGATGATGATTTTCTTATATCGGCACCGCTAAAGTAAAGAAATATGAGTTAAAATTAGTCTGTAGTATCACTAGACTGTAGAAGTCTTCTTGTTCTAAATTAAAGTATCTTGTTTTATGCCAGTTACTCTTGGCTTCAGATCTTAGAACTGCAAGGTCTGATCAAGAGTTAAATCCAACCCACCCACCCCTCAACCAATTTAAAATCTAATGATTTATTTGCTCATAAGTTTTATACAAAACTTCAGGGTTATTGTTTCCTATCTGAGTACCCTGAAAGGAAGCATCCAAAAGTAACTCAGGGGTCGTAGTCTCTTTTAAAGTCCAGACCAAACGCACCCAAGCCTTTCCATGACAGATTACTATTTAGTATTAATTTCACTTCATAAAATTTAGCCTCACTAGGTTAGGTAAAAGGTTGAGTTATAAACAATAGCGGATCCAGGATCTTTGACCTATCAAGGATCTTGGATCCATCACTATAAATATGTCAGTGTCTTTCTTCAAAGTTTAAAGAGACGATGTAATTTCAGATAACTGTGCCCGCATCATGCCTGCCGGCGGTTCCGGGCACGGCCGACAACGAACTGAGCGCTAAGTACACTCCAGGGCCTTTGGAAGACCAGATCTCCGACTACTCCATCTTCACTCGACTGAACGTCAACTACTGCACGCAGAGAGACAAGTTCTACAAGTTAGGGGAGATTTGGACAGATACCGAGGTGAGGATTTGGAGTTCATTTTGACTAACATTGCATGGACTGCGCGATTCTCAGAATTTACTATCATGAAGAAATGTATGTAGTTAAAAACGTTTAATAAACGTTTTTGGTATACAGTATTGCGATATAGTGTGACTTCAATTTGGAGAAGCATATAACCAGCAGGAACTGTGAAAGGCTGTATGATATCTTGATGACATATAGCATTCTAGTCACATTTTATAATTTATATTTCGTTGTTGTGGAAGTCTGACCGCGAACAAACTGAAAAAAAAAACGAATATTCTGTCAAATCTGGATGGATAAGATAGTTTACAACAGCTCCCAATTGGGATGCAACCATGCCAGTTAAAGTTAAGTTAGTGATGTATGTTATAAATTAGTCTAAGGTGCTTGTCCCACAAATGGTCCCCGAACCAGAAATCCTTTATTATATTTACAGCACTGCACTACTAAAATATTTTTCACACGACATTTTATACGAGTATATTATAGCGCCATCTGTAGTCAAGGCCGAGAGTTCCCTCGAGCCAAACGCTAGTACGGGTTCGTGATTTAGCACTCTGCAGTACAGTTAGCATTAAGGCCTATTCAAACCTGAGCGATATTCGCTGCCGCTGTGGGTAGAGGTACATTCCGCACGGGTTTCGCTCAGGTATTTAGTATCAAGTACCGTGGCTAGAGCGACCTGAGCGATATTCGCTGCCGCTGTGGGTAGAGGTCCATACCGCGCGGGTTTCGCTCAGGTATTTGGTATCAAGTACCGCGGCCAGAGCGACCTAAATTTCTTACCTCTCTGAGCGAAACTCGACTACCGCGCGTTATTCTACCCACAAGGATAGCGAATACCGCTTAGGTCTGAACAGTAATATTACCGCATACCCACTGGGTTTTCTCTGCCGCAGACGGTAGCGAATACCGCTTAGGTCTGAACAGGTCTTTTTGTAAGTTCCTGAGAACGTCGATGGAGGTAGATGTTTGAAGCGATATTTGCTAAGATTGTCAGATTTCTAAAATGTTGTTCCCCATCTTGTCATAACATCACCATACAGCCTTTCGCAGTCCACTGCTGGATGACACATATGACACATAGGCCTCTTCTACGTCACAATAGCATTGTGAGTCGATAGGAGGATTTGGTCTGCTACCTATACCGGAGCGGACCATATATACGGGTTATATTATGGTTACGGTGCCCTGGCCAGACGGATTGATATAGGGTTTGATGTGGAGTTTACATTCTCTTCTATTCTCTATCTCTTACTAAAGATACTATTTGCTTGGTGTATTCTCCTGAGCCGCATCTCACGACACCCACGGAATGAAATGGTAGTGACACTTTGTTTTCTGAATGTGGTGTCCGGCGGTGTAGAATAGCCCTCCCTCTCAGGAGAGAGCATTTTACGACACCTCGGTAGGAACCGAGGTGTCGTGTAAAATGCGACTAAGGTATTTCGACGGACGCATTATCATCAAATATAGTAAATATTGACGTCTTTAACCATAGAGAAGTAAAACTTGAAACAAACCCAGCAGTCTGCACTGCCGTTAGGTACTGACTGTTAAACTCTAAAGAAAACATACAGTCAAATAATAATAACCGACGTGATCATGGCTGTAAGTAATATTACTGTAAGTGTACCCCAGGGGGGTACCGGCGAAGCCGGAGAATCCCCTCGTCCTGTATTTGCAGGACCAGGCTGCTCCTCGTATTCTGGGGACGATATTCGCCATACGTCACGCCAAAACCATCCAAATCCTATGCGGAATTATTCGCGTCGGGGCGGAAAGTGGGCAGCGGAATGCCAATTTGCGACTTTAAATGTTAGAGGAGGAATGAATGAGAAGCTGGATGATGTTTACGAAGTAATGAATGAAAGAAAACTAGATGTGTTGTGTATGAATGAGACAAAGCGTAAGGGGAAAGACATGCTGACGCGCGGTCCGTTCACAGAGATATGGTCGGGGGTTACCGACGAAGAACATGGCAGTAAAGGCGTCGGTATAATTCTTTCAGAGCGAATGGCAGAATGCATGCGTGAGTATGAGTGCGTAAGTCCGCGTCTTATCTGGGTCCGGATGAAAATAGGCCTGACACCTCTATTTCTGGTAGGTGTATATGCTCCGGACTCCTCCTATAGCAAGGCGGTAAGAGCGGAATTTTGGGAACATATGAGAGAGGTCGTGTTATTGCGTAAGTCAAATGAACGCTTGGAGATTTTAATGCAAGTCACTCACAACTCACTCCAAGTGAAGCGCGATGGGTATGAAAATATACTTGGGGCATTTGGAGATAAAAGTGTGAATGAGAACGGCGTATACTTGTTAGATGTATGTGTGGAGATAGGTCTGTCAGTGACGAATACGTGGTTTTAGCACAAAAGGATACATATGTATACGTGGCAAAAGAAGGTAGGAAATGTTGTGTTAAGACGCATGATAGACTTTGTGATAGTTGATGAAAGAATGAGAATGAAAGTAGTGGATACTAGAGCGTATCGTGGACCTGATGTTGGCACTGATCAATATTTAGTCATTAGTAGAATTAGTGGTCTGTTCAAACGATGGCGGCACAGAATTAAAGCGTGTACCACTGAGTTAGTACGTATGAAAGTGGAAAGATTGAAAGAGCAGCGTGTGAAGGAGATGTACAAAAAGCAATTGAGTGAACGGCTGGATACAATCTGGAGTGATGTAAATGAGGAAAGTGTGAGCGATGTATGGTCGGTATTTAAAAGCAACGTAGTGAGATGTGCTGAACGTATGCGGCGTGGGATGATGAAACTCGAAGTATGGTCAATGAAAAGAAAAAAACATGGCTGGATATCCTAGCAATAGAGGCAACGAATAGAGCTAGTGGTGGTATGAATGAAGATCGTGTTAAAGAAATGAAGGAGAAGTATAGGTGTGTGAAAGCTAAAGTTAAAGAATGTATAGAGAGGAAGAAGAATGAGAAAAAGGAGAAATATGAGAAGCAGTTCGGCGCAAGTTTCCAAGACAATATAAAACTGTTTTGGCAACTCGTCGTCTCGAAAAAGGTGAGGTCATGAATTTTTTTTCTATAATAATAATATTCTACCACATTCACACAACACCATCTAGTCCCAAACTAAGCAGAAGCTTGTACTATGGGTACTAGATAATGGATAAACATACATATATACTTTTTTTTGTAAATACATACATATTATACATAGATAGAATGAAGAAAGAATGACACTGGATTGCTGAAAAAAAAATTTTGAGAGTTTATTTGAGAAAGACATAAGTGAAATAGAGCGAGAAGAGATAATAGAAGATGCGTGTGTGGGCCCCAGTGACGAAATTAGAAAAGATGAAATTATGAAAGCTCTAAAACGTATGAGGTCAGGCAAGTCTGCTGGGTGCGATAGAGTGACGTCTGAAATGTTGAAGGCTGGCGAGGGACTTACAGTAAACCTGCTGCATCGCCTTTTTAATTTGTCCTTGAAACAGGGCCAAGTTCCAGATGACTGGACTAAGGCAGTGCTTGTTCCAATTTATAAAAGCAAAGGCGCAGCAGGAATGTCAAAATTATCGCGGGATCAGCCATCTTAGTGTTTTTGGAAAAATGTATGCCAGAATATTGATTGATAGAGTAGTAAACGTGACTAATGACAAGATATGGAATGTGCAAGCGGGATTTCGGAAGGGAATGGGATGTACGGATCAAGTATTTTCCTTGCGTTGCGTTACCGAAAAATGTCTGGCAAAAAACCAGAAGGTATATTGCGCGTTCATAGACTTGGAAAAGGCTTATAACAGGGTTTATAGAAAGGAACTATGGAAGGTGCTATCTATGTATGGGGTGGACAACTTTATTATAAGGGCTCGAAAATCTCTTTATAGGGATTCGAGGGCCTGTGTCCGAGTTAATTGTGCCTATACGGACTGGTTAGACATCTCTAAAGGTGTCAGACAGGGGTCTCCAGCCCACCCCTGGTTGTTCAACTTATTCATGGATAGCTGCATGAAAGATATGAGGAAAATTGATTGCGGGATCGATATGGTAGGATTGCGTGTTAAGTGCCTCTTATACGCCGATGATCAAGTCATTCTTGCATCATCGGCGAATGAGTTGCAACAAATGATGGACTGCATGAACGAGAGTTTTAAAGCGAAAGGATGAAAGTTTGACTGAGTGTAATATTACGATTGAAGATGAAAATGTGGAACAAGTTGAAAGATTTGTATATTTGGGAAGCATGTTTACAAGAGATGGAAGATGTGAAGGTGATATTGAAAGGAGAGTGACTGCGGGGAACAGTGTGAATGGAGCGCTGCATGCCTTTATGAACGGCCAAACCGTGCCTAAAAAGGTGCGACTGGCGGTTCATAATGGAGTGCTGGTGCCCACCTTGATGTATGGAAGTGAGTGTTGGGTATGGCAGAAAAAGCATGAAAGCAGAATTAACGCAGTTGAGATGCGATCACTGCGTAGTATGTGTGGGGTGAGACTGATTGATAGAATTCCGAATGCAGTAATACGAGAGCGATGGCCTGAAAGAAAATGGCGTGACAAGGATTGAGAAAGGAATGCTGAAATGGTTTGGACATGTGGAGCAAATGAGTGAAGAAAGATTAACGAATCAAATATATATGGCAGAGGTGTATGGGCAAACTGGTTACGGCAGACCTCGTAAGACGTTCGTCGACCAAATTGGGGACGTCTTCAAAAACGGCAAAGTCCGAAGCACCCGTAACCGACGAGCATGTATGAAAAGAGCAATGAATGTAGAGGAAGCGCGTGAGGTTTGCAGGGATAGAAGCAAGTGGCGTTCTGTTGTCTCTGCCTACCCCGACGGGAAAAAGGCGTGAGCATATGTATGTATGTGTATATCCACACCGTGAGTCATAATAAAATTAAAACGTTTAAAGACAAGTCTAACTAAATGAATAAAACAGATTAAGTAGTAACACTTTGTATTCTTAATAATTTTAATCCGTCACCACACGTAAAGCCGTCATCAATTCGCCGCCGGCATAGAGCATAGATATTTAATAAAATTTGTATTCATTGCCGCCGGATTCAATATCCAATCTATCCAAGGATTTGGAAATCACGGATGCATATTTGACATAAGCTTCATACAAATATGCTACACCTCTAATCTTCAAATCCACGGGTAGATCATAATTATATTGGGATCGGTCCTTAGACATCATATACTTAAAATTATAATAGCTTTAAGCTAACTCTAACTAAATGTTTGACTTTTTCAGACTTGTTCAAAATGTTGGTGCGTGTTGGGTATGCCGAGATGCGAACCAGTGCAGTGTCCGACAGTCAACTGTCTCGTGCCGACGATCAAACCGCCTGGACAGTGCTGCCCGATTTGTACTAGTGAGTATCATGCATAAACGTATAAATAATCATCTATTATTTAAATAAAAAAAACGACCTCAGATTTTATTCTCCAAACTAGGATTGATCCTTATTGGAAACGTATCCTTGCAGGCAAAATATATTTTATGTAATCAATTACTAAATAACGGATTTCTGGAGTAGGAAAGACCAAAAAAGAAACTGAATTGAGATTTTTCATTTCTTGAAATCGGCCGAAAATGTGACTGAGAATACAATAGATCATATGTCGTGCCGCTGAAGAGTCAAAAGTGAATCTCAAAATACCTGTGGCCTGTATTTGACATAATGTATTCAATACTAATCATCATCATCGTCATCCCAGTTACATCCAAGACTTCATCTCGGAGCTCGGAGTCCGCTAACAGATTTAATAGAATATTAGCTTCGAAACTAATGTCCAATCTTTCCAATTTCCAGACTCCACAACGGCAGTGTGGTCAGAGAACGGCAGCTGTGTTCTAGCAGGACAGACGTACGCTCCAGGATCCTCCTGGCATCCATACTTAGTGCCTGGAGGATATGACACGTGTGCCGTATGTACGTGCAACTTCCAGACCAGGCAGATACAGTGCCCCAGGGTACGGTGCCCGCCGCTGAGATGCAGCGAGAAGGAGGCGTATAGGCCGGATAAGAAGGCTTGTTGCCGAGTTTGTCCAGAGGTAAATTAAACTATATTAGTTGATGCAATTCAGACTTTTGTTAAATATGAAATAGTTTGGAACTGTACTTCTAGAATACTTGAGGTTGCAAACAACACAAAACAAATCCTGAAAAGGCAGATGGAATTATGGTTGTTAATAGTTATCATGCTTTTCTTCTGATACAAAGTAGTTTGAAGTCCATCCAGGATAAATTATTGCAAAATACTTAAATTTGAGCCCATGAACTGGCGGAAACCCAACTGATTCAGACTGTAGAACCAATAATACCGGATGCCTGATTTACCTTTTTGAACTTAAACATGAGTGGAAAGTTTGATACAAGATACATAATAATATACTTGATAATAGACTGTAGGACAGCTAATGAAATTCATCATCACGATGATCAGCCCTGTATATGAACTGTTCCTGTGCTTGGCACGGGCCTCATGAGATGGGTTAGGCCATATTCCATCACGCTGCAAAAGTGTAGGTTAGAAAAGTTTAGATGCCTTTCAAGGATATTATGGCATAACTCTCCGATATGCAGGTTTCTTCACGATGTTTTCTTTCACCGCAAAGAGATAGGTAATTATTTAGTGGTGTGTACCGTCGATTTGATACCGAGACTATTTACGTAGTAGTTTGTTGGTCTGTCTGCTATTGCTGTTTAAGACCCAAAGTCTGTCTACATTTAAAGATTAGACATTTGAAGTAATCTAATCTCATATATTTTACTACAGGTAAAGGCAAAGAAACCGGACGAAGAGACGCCAAAAGACCAGGGGGCGCCACGCACGGCTGAAGAGATCCTCGCGGAAGGAGGCTGCAAGTTCCCGGACGGGCCACTGCCCAACGGCAAGGAGGTGCACCCCTCCATACACTCGCACGGCGAGCAGAGATGCGTCACGTGCCGATGCAAGGTAAACTATAGATACCTTGTTTACTTGATACTGTTTCTTGGCAGATAATATCCTTTTGAGCTTGGAGCTTTGTGACGGGCATTATGGTGATCAACAGTCCAAAAATAATATCTGTTATTTTGATGATACCTTTAAGTTCTTTTATTTTCAATTCAACTTTAAATAGTAAAATTACTTTTTGGCGTCATGACCTTTGTTTTATGATATTTGAGGTGATAGTCGTTCATAGTACGTAATTCGGCTTTTCACAGTGCGTGGTTTTGGCGACGCGGACCAGCCTTTTGTTTCACGGCGAATCCGCTTACTTCAAAGTTGCGGTGCGCGTCCGTCTGCAAAACCAAGTTCCGTGGGAAGGAGGCGTGAGGTTAAAATTTCCGTTTGTTGTTGCAGGACGGTGAAGTGACTTGCGTCCGCAAGCGCTGCGGGCGCGCCGCGTGCCAGCGGCGGCGGCGCGTGGACGCGTGCTGCGCATGCGCGCGACACCGCCGCCAGCGCCGCACCGAGCGCCCCGCGCACTCCCTCGCGCCCGCGCTCGCTCACGCCTCCGCCACCGCCTCCGCGCCTCCGCCCGCGCCGCGTTCGCCCAGCTGAGCGCGCCCGCCACCACCGCGCAGACCGGGACTATAATAGAGTTACGCGCCCCATATGTTTTGTGTGGACACCGCGCTTTAGATAACGTCGAATGCCGTGCACCATTATGTCACCCTACTATGTGCTCTAGATTTACTGATCGAATCGGGAATGCTCCACCGTGTAACCTTTCATCCAGCTCGTTTCATCCGACGCCATATACTGGACTTTAAGTCTCTCATCTGTCACATTCTTCACCGTGAACGATTCAGAGTCACCTCGTCGAGGTGACGGATGTTGTGTAGTTCCACACGAAGCATATGAAGCTCGGCGCAGCGGTGGGTAGTGTGTAGTGTGCGAGGGGTCGCGTGCAGTGCGTCGCGATCCGTCGCCTGGTGTGCGCTTAGCTTTGCTGCGCCCGTCCGCGTCCCGTCTATACCCCAGACTGTTAGGCTAAGTGAATAGACTGACATATTTTTATGTACTCGTGCGATTCGAATGTGTCTCTAGTTTTAGATTGAGCGGCGCGCTGAACGAACTGAGTCACCGTTGCGACTGAGGCGACTCGGCACGAGTTGTTATATGAAATATGAGGCTGGCCCGTTTAGAGGTTAATCATCATCGGACTGATTGTTTAGACTGGTTCTCTGAGTGCGTGGCTCGGTGAGGGGTCGGCCGCGCAACACTCGATCGACGACGGAGGTAGCTTTACTGTATTATACGGCTTTGAATATTGACTTACCCACCGGTATTTTAATTGGTATTATGCTAACACGAAATTTAGGCGCATTACATCATCCGATACTGATTCGTATTATTGTTAGGTAGGGCTCGATCGCTCGGACGAGAGCGCGGTCGATAAAACGATGTGCCATATTTTCTTAAATGTAAATATAAATTATAATAATTATGTGCATATTTATTTACGTTTCTATTGTATATGATACGGGATAACCGCACGTATTAGGGAATCATGTATGAACATCACAAATGCTGTTGTATTGGTCGCCTTGTTTGTGCATTTGCTTTTAGTTACACATATGTACTGATGACGGTAGCTATTACCTGCGTTATTTTATCTAGTTGTAGTGACCACGTCGAGTTCGACAACATATTTAATATTAATTTATATACAGACAATAACCAACGGGATTCATGTCGCTTACAATGTTTTATTTAAGCCCAGTGAATTATTAAATACTTAATAATTAATATTTCAGCTTTTAGAAACAGTAGCACATTGGTTACAAACAACACCTTACTCTTGTGGTTGTAGAGCGTTCTAATATATTATTATCTTTGAACATTTATGTTTTGAAGAAACTTTGTAAATATTTTCATGTTAGAGTCTACATTTTTAATACTTTATACACAGATACCTATAACGTATTGTACCGATATAAAACAATATAGATAAGATATAGTTTACGCAAATTTCGTGACTAGTTTTGTTTAATTACTAGGTTAACAGTTTAGTTACGTAATTAAGGAAGCTAGTCCAAATGTTTCGATGTGATGGAAATGAATGCCATGTAGCTAGCGATACGTCTGTTTTGAATACTGATTATCATAGGAATTTATTACTATAAGTTACATATATCTAAGGCCTCATAGTCACTAGACGTAAAAACAGTAGCGTTAAGTACTCGTTAGGGAATGACGCCTAGATAATGTTTTGCGCGGGCGCTACGGGCGGCTTTCATATTGATATTGGATATAAATTCGCTACAATTTTTACAACTAGTGAATATGGGACTTAAATATATTTTTGTGCGCAAACAGCACATTCTAGGTATTTGAATTTATTCGAGAGTCCATTTGCCAAAAATATCTTGTAAATTGAATTTTTCTTTTCACATTTCGTTGTGGGTTCTAGTCCAGTCAAAATTTTGAGGAATTTGTATTATATAATGTTGTATTGGCTATTATTTTATATTAATTAGACATAACGAGAATATCACTCGATTAAGTGCAAGAGTTTATCTTGGTTCTAATTTTTTTGTATTATCTAACAATAGAAAAGTAGACACCTATGGCTTGCGAATAACATAACTAATAGCCATAAAGAATACTATCAACTTGCTTGTATTGCATTGTTTTCTATTTAATAAATCATCATTCATTACCAATGTAATGCTATTTAAAGGGATGATATTCATTTTATTTTTATTATTTATAACTCAATTTCAAAACAGAAAAATTGTTAATGACAAAATTGTATGTTAAATTATTATTAGTGGAAGTAATAAAACAATTTGGGTTGTCTAGGTGCATCCAGTCAATAGTTTGTAAACTGTCATACATTGATATAAAATAAACGACCTGTGAACAATATAAGACTTTAATTTGATTACAAATTTTCCTTTACCTACATACTATACAGAATAAGTTCTTCAATGGCAGATACAAAAATACTACTTATTATAATGTCATGGTAATAGTAACAGGATTAGCCTACGGAGACTATGTTTTATGCAGATTTGATATGATTTTATGAAGAAATCAGAGAGCTGTTTTTGAATCCAACTTTGATCATGTCTGAAGTAACGTAACCCGATGGTTGGCGTCAGGATAAGCATAATATTACATGCTAATTCAGATGGAGAGATTATTTATCTGTATCGCTACAGTTTCCCCATGGTTGTTTGAATGTTCGGCTCGTAAACTGTTGAATAGAACTAGTAGTATACACGTTGATACTACTGAACGTTGCTCTCACATCTTCATGTAACCGCAGTGTCCAACCTTGCTACTTATAACGTCAGATAACTATATCTAATGTTTATCTAAACAGTTTATAGAGAAGACTTCTTGAGTGCTCGCCGTGTGTTCGCCATCGCGTCTGCGATATCGTCAGCCATCTTTATCGTAGAGTTGATGCCCATGGTGCCTATTCTCAGCATCTTGCCGACAGTTGGGCCGATACCACCGAATATGAGGATGTTATAGCTGAAAGTAATCAAATAAATATTTTAATGGTGTGTGATATTCTAGAAATATAAATTCTAGATTAAATTCTTATTCTACAATGATGTTATGTACTTAGAGCATATGTTCAAAATCCATATTAAAAATACAGTTATGGTAAACCAATAGTTTAAATCAATCGATAAGAATGTACTATGTCATTGCAAAAATAAAAAACTGGCAGTACCAAAGAACTCGGATATTAGATAGAGGCGCATTTCCTATGGGCGCTCTGAAGACAAACTTTCTAGGACCCAAATTGCCGCTTGGCGGCGTGGCAGTCGCGCTGTGACAGCTGTCTCTACGAGAGCAAGAGAGACGAACGTTCATCCTGTGTATCTTAACTACGAGAGACGGAGAACGATGCCAGCGCCGCCAACGGCGCCAATTATGAACTATACTGGAAACATTCCCCACTTGGAATCGGCACACGAAATCCTTAAGAACTGCGCTTCTATGTAAATCTGTATTCATTGGCAGTACTGGCTATTTTCAAACGTCAGTGCCAGTTGGAAGAGACGTTTGACAACTTTGACAGACATGGTTAAGACATTCACGTTGATCCACAGATAAGAACTTGAGTGGTTAGTGACCCTGACTGCTTATTCGAAGTTTGTAGTCGTGCCCTGTTCGACTCCAGCACAAAGCTCTGTATGACAGTAATTTTTAACTTTTAAGAAAAAAAAAGAATTTACGTAGATATCACGATTTTCAGTCCCTCGAACAGGTCGTTTACGTTAGGAGGGAACGGCATCACGGGCTAAGTTCAGCCAGTGCGGAAAATTATACAGGATACTATAAATATTAGAAGGCCATTTGTCTGCATTGAGACCTGGTTTGTTCGACAGGGGATATAGACGGGGAGACGTTATCTGTCCGGAATTGTTTACAAATGTATTTGTCCAAGAGTTCAGGATTGTCCAAGACGCCATGATGGAAAGGACGCGATCAACTGTAATATACGCTTAATTTAAACATATTACAAATACTCACTGGGCTCTCATGTATTTGACAAATTGTAGGTAGTCGTATCCATTAGGCAGCTTAACAGTCGTGACGACAGCTAAGCGATCCTCCGGGTTCGGCACAAAGAACTCGAAGGACAGTTCTTTCAGACGTTTGTGGAGATGTGCGACGGTTTTAGCGTGGCGGTCCCAAGCCTTCTCTATGGATTCCTTTATTAATTCTTGAATACACGCCCGGAGTGCCCACAGCATAGGAGGAGACAGAGTGTGGTGGTATCTAGAAAAAAGAAAAATATTTTTGTTAAATTTATATGTTGCCAAATTCTGTTAGTAAACTGGCAAACCTATAAGCAAAAATTATCTCATAATTTAACTGGTTTAACTCTACACTAATATTGAATGGAAGACACGTGACTGTACCTTTCGTGTTTCATTGTGTTTCATAAAGTTTAACACGACCTCATCATTAGCTTATAAAATTTGATCAGAGGGTTAAAATAGAGAGAAGGTATATCTCTAGATTCCTGGACTTTGGCTCCGGGCTACATAGTTTTAACATACATATATAGACGCTGTCTAAGAAAAATAAAATCAGTCAAAAACATTATTTCCAATCCAGCGGTCGCCTGGTCGCTTTATTCCGATTGCATCCATAACTTCAGACTTGGAGTCCAGGGTCCGCTTACTAGTCTCACCATATTTGAGAGTAACTTTTAGCGTTTCCACAAAGCGGCTTCCGTGGGTCTTTCGCAGGGATAGATATATGTATATGCCACACCGCAGACCAGTGTCGGTATAATTTATGAAATGAAATTATTCTTTATTTCGTGAATTATCTGAATTTTATTCAAGGCAGCCATCTAAACTAGCAGAGATACCAAAATACGACTATATTAGGTTCGAATCCAAGCCGCGCACCACTGACTTCTCGGAGTTATGTGCGTATTGAATTATTAATTATCGCTTGACTAGTACCACGAAAAAAACGTTAAAAGCTATCGGGCCCGGTTGTGATGAAGATTGACAGTCGTTATATGGAATCAGTACCTCTTAATAAACTGACACTAGTCTAAACAATGGAATATCGCGGTCTCCTTGGGTTGCGGAGGTCAGATAGGCTGTCTCTCTGTAGAAAAGTGTGTGTTCTCCGAGGCATGGGGCAGGGATAATTTATAAAGTATTTGATCGCGCTTTTTAAACTTCTGATGTTAGTTGTGCGTGCCTTGGTACTGAATCCGAAACCTGCATGAATCTGGAAGGCTATCTATAGGTATATCGATAAGGCTATCGCTGCCTAATACTATCGCTATCGGGTCAGCTGATATCTGTTACACATTTTATATAAACATTAAAATTTACTAAAAGAAACCTTTATTTCGTAGGTACCTAATTCTAAAATATGTACTTAGGTATAAGTAAAACTTACACCCTCGTGTTCCCGTAGCAGTTCCACTGTGCCGCCAGTAATTTTACATCGAAGTAGAATGGTGGCTCATGTTTCCTGTTATTTATTTTCTCCCTGTAACCAAAAATAAGGTTCTCTGCATTCAAATAAAGTTGTATCTCTAATATGTTATTTTATGGTTATTCTCTCGTAAATGATGATGTTTTAAGTTTAAAACTGAATAGTTTCATAATGAGCAGCGTTCGAAAAAGTATTGTTTGAAATGATGTACTCAGTTTGATAGGTTAACGGGATTGCTATCACTCATTATGATGAGTAATAGCAATTCCGTAAAATATGGTGGCACTTTAGACATACCTAGTCCTTTATCGAGCCGTTAGTTAAAAGACCCGTAAGACGTTGGATTATGTACCTATATTCTTATATGACTTTTTAAATATAAAGCTGATGTACTTACTCGGCGCGTGCACTGAATGCCACCGGAGAGATGCCAGCTGGTCCGCTGAAAGCCTTCTGTGTGGAAGTGTACACGGCATCCACTCCCCACTCATCTGTTAGGAATGGTACTCCGCCCAGTGACACTACCGTGTCCACGATTAACAATGTTCCGTATCTGTAATATTCGTAAAAATATTTATAAGTATTGAAGCCTTTAAGTATGTGAAGCTCGCATCATCATCATACAGCCTTAGTCAGTCCACTGCTGGATATAGGTCTGTTTTAATTTGCCTCAAAATAGCTTTGGGTGACAATAGAAAGGTTTGGTCTACTATACCACGCTGGCTTAGAATAGGTTTCGATGTCAAGTTTTTCATATTTTTTCATAAAGATATTAATTACTAGTGTGGTACCGGACCATTTCATTGCCTGGGTGTCGTAAGAGGTCATGCACCCTCTTAGTTCCTCAAAGTTTTGAATATAAAAGTGACGCAAATATCGCCAAAATTGTTGCAAAGGCTACGGGATCAGTGGCGTAGCTAGCTTGGGTGGCACCCGGGGCGGATTTTAGTGGTGTCACACCATCGCGGGTGTATTGCGATTCATGGCCCTCTCCAAAGCATCTGAGTCCTCCCATGGCTTTTGAATGATTATTTTCATTAATCCTACGATAACCAGGATCAAGCTAGCGTTCCAGGGTCGAGCCGACCCTAGACAACGCCTGAGAGCGAAATCTATGAAGCACCTTTTTTGACAATATCTTTTTAGGTATTAAACTGTTGACTAAAAATATTCCTCAGCTTTATATAAGTACCTTATTTCCTAATTAAGTAGGAAAAAACAGCAATCACGACTAATAAAAAAGATGCCCAATTGTTAAAGAAAAGAAACATAGTTAATTCATCATCATCCTAAATCCTTTTTAGTCAGTTTTGATCGAACACCATGTGATGTGACATGTGACACACGTTGTGTATGGGTTCAGTCACATTTTTTTATTTTTGCGCGTGAGAAAGTTAATACTTGTTGTTTTGGCTTCCTCCGGGGAACAAATCAAAACATTTGAAAAGTGGGTGTAAGGCTCACCCTAAAATGCCAAATATCGGTGACGGGCAGCAACGTCACTGGTGCGAAAGCTACGCCTGACATATTTTGGGATTATGTGAAGTTCGCAGCGAGGCGTAGAATACCATTACCCTAGATTCTAGCCATCCTATGTTACTTAGAGAAGGATCGGCGGACCCGGATTCTTAAAGTCTAATAAAGTCTTCTCTGGCAACGATATAGCAGTTTCCAGTGTGTCAGCAAGAGTATGAACTTGAAAATTGTCCAAGTATATGCTGATATACTCGAATGATGAAGTGGAGGAAATGTATTTTGACATTTGAAGAGTCTTACATAACACCCAAAACGCCCACTTCAATGTTGTGATGGAGAACTACAACGCCAAAGTGGGAGTCTCTCTTATCTACCAATTGTAGTGGGATCGCACAGATTTGGTAGGACAAGTTGACCACATCTGATGGAAATTCGTCACTTCTAGGTCTGAAATTCGTCCGTTTGGTGACGGATTAAGAATACGGAATGTCACCACCCCATATCATCCCATGGGTGTCGTAAGAGCCGACAGAGGGAGCATATTATGCAGAGAACAGCACTGTAAGAGAAGGAAAACTTGATACAAACAAATCCTATACCAATTAACCTGTTGGGCCAGCGTGGTATAGTAGGCTAATTCCTCCTTTCAATGGAGCTGATGATGATGATGATGAGGTCCGAAATTCATGAAGTTCAGAGCATTTACAGTGATCTCTACATGTTGGCAGTGTGCTTTCCTCATCTCTACTAGGAGGATCCCCGAACTACCTTAACGGAATATATGAGACAGAAGAGTATAATCATCCCCTGTGCTTATAGCATTTATGGACTATGAAAAAGCCTTTGACTTTATTGCAACCTAGTCTATTCTGGAGTCCGTGTAATGGTACCGTTTGCTCAGAGGTATGTCGAATTTCTGCGTCGGGCAAAACTTGCGTTTGGGTAGAGACAATTTCGAGAAAGCTCGCAAAAGAATACAGCTTAACTGGGCAGCGTATAGAAAATCACGTCGCTTTTCGTCACGCTTACCGCAAAGACTTAAGACAAAGTGTGTTCTACCCGTAACTTACAGAACGTGGAAATTGACGGTACGACTGGTCCACCAATTTGAGCTCGCTTAACAAGCTATGGAGAGGGCTACGCTCGGAGTTTCTCTGAAGAATCGAATTCGAAATGAAGTCATCTGCCAGAGAATCAAAGTAATCGACCCTAAAATCAAAATAAAACTGAATAAAACGAAGAAATTATCTGATTAGATATCATTAGTGGACTGCGAAAGGCTGTAGATGATGATAAATTATATTTATATTCTTTAACTTGATGTTTTTTGTACAAAATGGTATAGATAAAGAAAGTCAGCTATCTTGAATATAGTAGGTATAAACAAATTTTAATTGTGCTTAATTTTTGCAGTAATTTCCAACTGGTAGCGAACTTCACGTATCAGGTTAATAGCCTAGGTACTAAGTAGGTATATAAAACTGGAGAACATAATTATTTCAGACATATATGATAAAATAGAAGGACAACAAGCGCTTCATAGGTTTCGCACACAGGCGCCGTCTTGAATCGGCGCGGCTCTGATACCTACACTTATTATAATGAAATGTAGCCTTTTATAAATAATTAGTGTGATTCCTGAGGAATGTTAAGGTGTACCTAAGTATAATTCATGCGGACGGGACGAAGGCTTATATTTACTAGATACTAGAGGCTACTACAGCTACGCCCAGCCATTTTATTTTAACTGAGCCGTTTCTCCCGATCCCGTGAGAATTTCTTGAAATCCGTTCGTAGTGCACCCCTACGGTCCTCAAGGGACGGGCAAAATATCAGGTTTTTGTCCCAAATAGTTTTGGTTGTGCGTTGTCTGCCAGTCAGCCAGTAACGCATTTTTCTATATCCATCTGTAACATTACACATCAGTGTTATCTGTCCGGGTGTCACCCCAAAAATGGTGTCACCCGGGGCGGACCGCCCCCACCGCCCCCCCCCCTTGCTACGCCACTGTACGGGATACTGCGAAAAAACTGTAAGAAATGTAGTAAATGCAGGAAATTCATCAACAAATTTAGGCCAACTAAAATTTAGTTCACCAAAAAAAACAAAAGTTATAAAGAAAAATATTTTATTGACGATTTTTGATTTGGGAATCATCAGAAGAAAAATTCATCAGTTTTTGAGATTGGCAAATGAGTGCCAAGTATTCGTAAATTACTGTCAAGATTGAGACAGGATGGCATATTGAATTGTATACGAGAATATCTGAGAAATCTTTTACACACAATGGGTTACCGTTTCAAACAATGTAGATCGAAGAGACTTCTTCTCATAGAACAACCTAATATTACAGAGTGGCAGAGAAAATACTTGAGGAAAATCAGGAAATACAGAAGCGAAAACCGCAATATATATTTCCTAGATGAGACATATATTAATGCCAGTCACAATGTGAGCAAATGTTAGCAATCAGTGTCACCACCTGGAATTCACACTGACATTGGGAAAGGACGACGTGTGGTAATTCTTCACGCTGGGTGTCGAAATGGCTTGGTTCAAGGTGCATTAACTTTATTTAAATCAGAAGTTAAGACCGGTGACTACCATGGAGACATGAACGGGCCTACTGTTTATAAGTGGGTGGATGAAAAGCTAAAAGATAAGTTACTGCCGAACTCTGTAGTTGTCATGGACAAAGCATCTTACCACAGCGTTCAAATTGAGAAGAAACCGACCATTACAAGCCTCAAAAGTGACACGGCGCCACAACGTTGAATTTTCCGAAACTATGAAAAAAGCCCAACTGCAAATTCTTATCAATAACACACAAAAAGAGCCCGTTTACAAAATTGATGAACTCTTAAAAGCCCATGGACACACAGTACTGCGTTTACCGCCATGCCATCCAGACCTGGACCCCATCGAGTTGGTCTGGTTGTTATCAAAAACAATATAGCGCAAAACCATATTAATTCTTCTCTAGACGAAAAGATAAACGCACTGATTTTATTGTTTTCGGAGTACACGGCAGAAAAATGGCAGAGATGACCATGTCAAAAAAAATGAAAACGTTAACTGGGATCGCGACAATAGGTTCGATGATATTATTGAGCCAATAATAATAAATCTGCAGGATGACTCTAATTCAAGCTCCGATAGCGAAATGGAATGCGAAGTTGAAACAGAATCTATGTCAGAATAGTCAGTGTAATTTATTTACCTAATAAATAGGTTTGAATTTTTAATTTGAATTGTCAGTCACTTTTTCTTTTTCATGTACATGATGATGTTATTTCCAAGGATTGAAGATTCATTTCATTTATATTGGTTCTTTTATTGTACTTCGCTACATTGGACAAAACAGGGATTGGATAATATAATTATACTCGTCAATATAGTTAAAAAAAATGTGCTTCGATATCGTAAGATCTGTCTGACACTACGAATCTCATGTGCGTTCATGCTCTTTCCTGCCCATACCCCACCTCCCCACACATACCTAAGGCGCGGTACAGCGGTTGCAGTCAAACTATAATACATTCTACTGTTGTCAAAATCCAGCGCTACTACTTACTCAATAGTATTTCAGCTCAAGAAGAGGTTAACAAACACACGTTCATTATAATTCGGTTTATGTCGCGGTAAATCCTTTGTATGGATCTGCAGTGGTATCCATTTTGTAGGGCTGTTTTCTTGTGTTCTGTATTTTCATGTGTTCTCTGCAACGTCTGGATGTCGAATGACCTAATTTCGTAGGTTTTCTTCTCACCTCCCCTGCTGGGGTGGTGGCCTGGTGGGGAATCCTTGGGAGGTATACTCCTTTAGGAGGTCTTCTTCGCGGTCCACTACTGTGGACCGGTCGTTGGGTTGGCCGCCCTCGAGGCTAACCAGCCGGGTGAGTCTCCGTTGGGAGAGGCCCAGTTAGTCGCCTGCGAGAGGGCGGCGGCTGGTCGTCTGGCTGGTGTGGTGGTGGTGGTGATGAAGCCCCGCTCGAGGGAACCAGGATCAGTTCCCGAGCGGGGCGCTTCAGTCTACTTCGGATGAGGGTCGTTGAGTCTGGAAGGGGGAGGGGAGCGATGTTGACGAGGTGGGGGTGTTCTGAGCGATCTGCACGCTCGAACATACCCCGGGCCAACCCGCTTGTAAACCCCTCGATCGGCTCCCATTTGAGGTCCTGATATATGGTCGCGTTCCTTAGGTACCTGGGCGCGTCCACCGCCAGGCGAAGACACTTGTTCTCCACCCGCTGCAGTCGCTGCCGCGTGGTCTCGGCTGTCAGGTTGTACCAGGCCGGCCCCGCGTATGTGAGGCGCGACCTGATGTACGTTTTGTAGAGAGCCAGCTTGGCTCTCAGCGGCAGTCTGAAGGACAGCAGCGGGCGAAGTTTCGCCCTCGCAGCCTGGGCCTTCGCGGTGGTCATCTGAACGTGGTGGGCCATCGTCAGATTTCTGTCGATGGTGACGCCCAGGTACTTGACCGTCGGCGACCAAGGGATTTCCTCCCCTATCAGCTTCAGGCACGGCGGCTACTGTACCCGTCCAATCACCAAAGCCTGGGTCTTGAACACGTTGCACTTGAGCCTCCACTTCTTCAGCCAGCCCGGGAGCGCCTCAAGTGTCGGGCTCAGCTTCCGTGCAGCGTGTCTGGCATTCCGGGAGCTGGACAGGTACGCAGTGACGTCCGCGAACAGCGCCAGCTACACGTCGCCCACTACTCGAATGTCGTCCGTGTAGTGGGCGTATAGGACAGGGGAAAGACAACTCCCCTGCGGGACTCCGGCCTTGATGGTCCTCTCCTCTGATGTGACGTCCTCAATGGCCACGTGGAAGGTTCTCCCTTGGAGAAATGATGCGATGACCGTGATGAGTTGTCGGGGGATAGTGGACGTCGACAGTTTGTAAATGAGGCCGTCATGCCACACCCTGTCGAACGCCTTCTCCATGTCGAGCATCACGGTCACCGTGTGGCCTCGCTTGTTCATCCACGTGGCCATCTCGCCCAGTACGCCAGTCAGCTGCAGCGTCGAGTAGAGTAGAGCTGCGGTAGAGTGCGCTTGGCGAAACTCGAATTGTTCGGGCCTCGGGATGAAGTGTGGGGTGAGTTTCGCCAGCAGCAGCCGCTCGAACACCTTGGACGTCGTTGAGAGGAGAGTGATGGGCCTGTAGTTCTCCGGTTTCCTGAGGTTCTTGCCGGGTTTGGGGAGTACAATGACCCGGCCCCGGTTCCAGCTGGTCGGGAAGTGGCCGGTCCTCAGGATGCCGTTGAAGAGCTGGAGCGCTGCAATAAGTGACTTCCGAGGGAGTCGATGCAGCGCGGAGTTTGGGATGCCGTCCTCACCAGGCGCCTTCCGGGGGTTGGTTTTGCGGATCACCGCTGCAACCTCTTGCGGGGTCACCAGCAGGTCACCTCCGTCCGATGAGACGAGGGGCGATGAGAGGTAGGTCCGGACTAGCTCCTGTACCTCTCGTGAGTGGGCCTCGTCTTGGACCTCGTGGGGGGTGAATGACCTAATTTTGATGCTTACTGCCCTTTTTATAGCCTATGAAAGTGCGGCAAGTTGTGGTCTATGTAACGAGTATTTGGATATAATTTTCTTCAACATGCAGTACATGCGGCTGTTTAAGGAATTTATTCATTAAGTTGTTGTTTAATAAAAGCTAATTAAATGTACTTTCAATTAATATTCACATTGTTTGGGGTAAACGTACTGGTTTGCAAATTATTAGGCTTTATAACTTATTTTCAAGGGAGGTGTGATTTTTTGACGCCGAGTGTAGTATGTGTGTTAGGTACAATCAAACAAGTCGGCGCTAGACCAGTTTGAAAAAAAATCCCTTGGCTCGCTCATGGAGTCGAGGCATACTAGAAACTGGTTTTGTATACGAGTGTCAATGTGCGTGTTAAGCGTGCGATACGTGAAACTGAAAATGTAAAAACGCATACCACGTCACCGTATTCTCACTACCACGAAGTAGGTACTTGACATCGAATGCACGTTACAACGAATATCGTAATGCCGCCGTAGTCATCCGATCACGAATAAAATAACTAAATCTCGAATTCATCAAATCGAATTACTTGACAACGAATGCACGTTACCACAGTAATATAACGAACGCATAACGAAACCACTAACGATGAGATATCAATAATCTAGAGTACACTAATATTAAGCTCTTTTTAAATTAAAGAACTAAAATGTTCTTACTTTTATTTTCTCTTTCTTATTTTTCTTTGTCATTTTGGTTTATTGAGACTATTTTTGCTTTAATTTGGTTCATTGTTTAATAAACTTAGAGTTTTTTTTAAGAAAGGGGCAATTTTAATTTTTTGTTAGTATATGATGGTTGGTTCAGACGCATGAAACTGTGTATAGAGGCGGGTGGAGAGTACTTTGAAAAGATGTAATAAAAATATATTTACTTATAGAACATTTTTTTTAGTGTCGCAAATCTTTCGGAGTGTTCCACGTACTTACACAATGCTAAATCAAATGAAATATGTAATGCGTAGGAACAGTGACCAATGTTCATGAAAGTATTTGACCCACGATTCATAACATCCGATAGTATTAATATGGTTAAAATTTAAGTACTAAAAAATTACCAAAGAACAAAATGAGTCTAATATACACAAACCTTCATACCTTTCACTAAAACAAAATATTATTATTATGCCTCGTTTTGAAGATTTCAGCAAAAGTTCATCCGCATTAATTGACATTACCGCGAACAAGGCATAAAACAGAACTTATCTCTATGAAAGCCGTTGAAGTGACTTTTATACGAGCGAATAAGAAAGTCAGTCAACTCGAACGACGCCGCTTAAGAAAAAGGGAAAATCTCAGAATAGTTGGAATCACCGAAAAACTTTTTATCTCAACTTTTACCACGCTTGGTATTTTCCACTGCATGCTAATTGCAGACTCCTTCGCAGGATGCAATTAAAGAGTTTTCAACTCGAACGTATTCAGGAGACCTAGATCTAAGTAAAAAGCCAAGTCAGGAATGAAAGAGACAACGAATGTAATTAAATTGTTCGGTTCTAGTATCCTGGTCTTAGTTCCCGCGCAATCAAATACTTTTTCTGCTCAAGCTGCTTTTTTAATTTGGAAGTGAAAAGACGACAGGAGAAATGGTTTAGCAGGGATTGGATAAAGCCTTGGCTTGTGGTTTTTATAAGTTCTGTTAAGAGACGGCTCTTAAGATAGATTTGCTTCCATCGATTGAGGTATTCCATTTGTGGAATTCTGACGCAGCAGTTTAATAAATAGTTTATCGATTATGACTTTGGAAGAGAACGCGAACGTACGTAGTTCTTGATCAAATCACAATTGTTTGAGTATTTACGTACTTTGCTACCTTTTGGGAACGACTGCTTTTTATTATAAGGTGAGTTGTTTAATTGTCACGAACCGCCGATAGCTAAATACTCGTTTGAATGATTAATACTTATCTAAATAAAATCTTGCGTGTTTGAGGCTGAACAATCTTAAATGTTTGAAAAGCTGTTACCTTATGCTTAACTATTCCCTTATTAGAGAAAGATATAAATAATTTAATTTAAAGATGTTAGATAAACTTTGAAGAAAACAAAATAATAATAAATTACAATAATGTTGTTTTAGAACTACTTTCTTAAATGGCATGTTTCCTGAGTGTGTCATTTTCTCCTTTCGAAAATTATTCATCGTACGTATTTGTTGTTCCTGTCTACACAGAATAAGTATCGCCGCTTTATCACACTCTATTTCTTGAGTTTGAGTAACTGAATTATGTATGGGATGTAGCGTCGGCTTACGATCCGATAACTCATTCATTCGAGCCCAAGATGAAATAGCGCGGCGTATAAACTTGAAATGTATCGACATGATAGGGTGAAGTGTGAATGAAATTGTATTGCGATAAAATCCGTAAATGTTCAACTTTCATCTGTTCCGTACTTGAGATCAATTTACTAATACTTGAGAAAATATATTTGTAGAATGGGGCGTGTTAGCTTTCTCTATAGCTCTTGGGTCATGTAATACAAGTCGAGTCTCGCTGGAGAGATTTATTTTAACTCAATAACCACGTTACATCTTGATACGGATCTTATTCTATTAGCGACCATTACCCTCTCTGCGAAGTACTATCGTTACTGGCTCTTGTCATTGATTCCATTATCCTTTATTTGTTAGAACAAATAAGCCAAGTCAATAGAGTTTTTAGCTCAGTTCAGTTCTTTTGCAGTCCTTTTCTTTACGAAGCTAAGCAATAAATTAAATGGACTTAGATACAGTAGTACTGTTAGTAGTTGTAGCCAAGTGGCTACACATTACACAGTGAAACAATACTATCGATCAGCTTATTTATTGATAGTTAAACTGGGACTATATTCACACGACTTTGGTAATAATAGCATGCTTTAGTGAATTCATGCATCATCGTATAATTACGAAGAGCATTACTCCAACTTCTGATGGCGTTTATAGCTTTGTATTTCATAAATCATTAATATATTTTTTAAATATTTTGCATTTTATAAACTTTGTTACAGCATATCGATAAAAAAGATTATAGGATTTACTCACCTGTGACAGATATCACCTAGGCCTTGTATCTTCTGCACGGTGCCGGTAGACGAGTCTCCGTGGACTATGAACAGCGCAGTCGGTTTTACTCTCTTTATTTCAGCCTCCAGATCTTCTAGCTTGAACGTGGCATGCAACGGTACGCGGTACACCTCCACGTTTATACCTGAAAGTACGTTACAAGTGCGAATTAAATACGTGGTCATAATACATGGCTCTAAGTAGGTGCATGTTGAAGCATTGTTGAAGTGATAATATTTCAAAACGTCTTCTATGCAATTTTACTTACATACGTATTTCTATTTTCTTAAATACTAGATGAGCCCGCGGTTACACCCGCGTTATTTAAGGCTACTGCTCCGCTCCTGTGGCTCATAGCGTAATGTTATATAGCCTATAGCCTTCCTCGATAAATGGCCTATCTAACACTGAAAGAATTGTTGAAATCGGTCCACTACCTAGTTCCTGGGATTAGCGTGTTCAACCAACCAAACAAACAAACTCTTCAGCTTTATATATTAGTATAAGATAAGACAACTTTAACATATAAGATGCAAGGGCATCTCAAGAGAGGGTACAATATCTATGCCAGTAGTCATGTGTCGAGTTGCGGGGTACACAATTCGAAGATCATAATGAACGGTATGTAGACGTACCTATGTAAAGTTTTAGTTTTTTAAATAATGTTGTAAGCTCAGGCTGATACAGAAGAATGGTTATTATAAGACTAAAAGGTATTTGGACAAAGTAGTAGTAGTGTTTTCAGTGTGCTATAATTTTTTTTTTTTTGCCAAGTTATAATGTCCTGTAGATCTCTTGTTCATATTTGTAAAAAATGTAACTGTTATGTTCAACGTATTCAGCACATGAAAATCTTATTTCCGTCATATCCTACTACCAGTTATTTTTTAACCATTTTAATATTTTCACATATGGTGCAGTCGGTGCACTGTTTTTCGTGGGCGGGAAGTTCTCATTTCGAAATCTTGTCTTCGTATTTATGAAAATAGTATTTTCTGTATTTGCTTGCAATTCATAATTATATATTTTATGAGATATTTTGCATAAATATTTTATGGCCTCTATGACATTAATAGACTAGCTAGCAAAAACATATGTATTATGTACAACATATACTATAACTGAGCTTTTTAGTACAGCAGGATTTATGGCCATGTAGCTTTGGCTCGAGATGGTTGCTGGACCGTGGAGTTTCTTGAGTTTGGTAACATCTCCATCTCTAGGTATAATTCCTGTATCACGGGCGACTTAATAAAGATTAAAATAACGAAAATATAAAACAACAACCTATGGATCACACAAAGTATTATATGGTGATCGAACATCGACATCCGTGCAGTCATTTACTTAAGGGCTTTTAGGCTACAGTGATGGGATCCTTTCCCCAGTACTAGCTTTGCCTAACTTACTGACATAAGTTGTGTTATTAAATATTTTCACATACCGTATCGTTTCGCAATGATATAAGCGCGTTCGTCCCACATGCCTCTCGAAGCGATAAGCAACGTTTGTCCAGGAGCCACCAGGTTTGTGATCACAGTCTCCATGCCCGAGTGGCCTGCCCCGCTTATTGCTAGCACCAGTTTGCTCTTAGTTTGGAACACGTATTGCATGCCCTTGCGAATGTCTTCCAGAACCTGGATAACAACAAATAAAATATGTATGTAAAATGTTATTTGGCTATTTTGTTGGTTTATTTATCTGATACTCATGGCGAAATGTGGGTGTAATATTACACCTCTGCCTACCCCTTCGGGGATACAGGCGTGAGACTATAAAAAAAATCTGATGGATTGCTTGAATGAGATTTTCCTTACTAAACATTCAAAAGTGACAACAGTAGTTAAATAGTCAGTGTGAGATTTTATTGATGTATTTAAGAAATTTTTACTATAATTAAATCATTTGAGACATCACTTTGACAGTTTTTTTGGTTTCGGCTATAAATAACAAGGCATTTACAAATATTTATTTGTTCAATATGCATACAATGCTAAAGTAAGGGGAGTAAGAGGATGGTAATTGCTGCAGGTGAAGTGGTATAAAAGGGTTGATCGGACCTCCGACCTTCTCACTCATTGAACGCAAGCGAAATGGATACTTTACGTGGTTATCTGCGAGAAGGTAACTTTGTCGTCAAGTAGAGTAGGGCATAAATACCTTTATTGCACCTAGAGACATTAATGTCGCTGCTTGCCAACATATTAAACTGATCACATTACAATTTGCTTGTGTTCAGTTGTTAAGCATAAGCAACTCAATAAGGAGTAGCGTTTGGGTAATTATCTACTCATACATTTGCCGCCGGTAAGACATGTTTGCCAATGTATGTACATTAACAAAGCCATTAGCCAGGAGTATTGATGCCGTCACTTGAAAGTCTCTACTACGTATATTATAAGAAAAGAACACCTTATCACAATTTTTCACAGAATTCTTTATTCACAAAATATTGAATATCAATGAAACCAAACCTTTTGCTCAATAAACTCGAAGGCATACTTAGAACTAGTTTCTTTAACATTCGTTTTGTAAGATACCTACTTACAATAAATTATTTTTACTATCAAAACCTTTCTTATGATTTTAAATCTACTGTTGCAGACTTCTTCGGAAAACAAGTTGAAGAAATTCAAAGTTATCCACCATCGTGTGTATTCGAAGAAAATATTCTGTAAAAGGTCATGCCTCATTAAGTTCGAATACGAAATGTTATGAAAAGAAACTCGGCTCATATTTAAGCTCTTGTGATGCGAGAGTGACCTTGCGGTTTGTATGTATGCTACCCTTTATAATGGGAACAAACTCAAAAAGGTTATTTGCCCTCTCTGGAAATACTCGTGACAATTGTACTACATATGTTAACTTCTTGTGTATATGTAATTGAGTTTAGAGTACACAAAGCCACAGGTTTTGTCTTACTTCTGAGTAGGACTAAGTATTGTACTGCTCGTGCATATATATTTTCTGGTTTTATAAATCTGTAGGGACATTTATGTATTAGATACTTAATGTAGAGCAGAAAATATCTATATGCATGAAATAATGGGTGATCATCGTTAAGTCAAACATTCGTTCATATTAACATTGTTTCTTTTTATTATATATTTTCATCTGTTATTACAAAAGTTTCTTTCTGCTGTATTTTAACTCGTTCATGAATACTATCAGGGTACACAATAAAGTTACTGATTTCTCATAGCTACACGCTACACATACAATTTTTCTTTGCAACAACCAAACGGGATTCTTTTGTAATCACTGACTCTCAGTAGCCGAATATATACATACCTGAGCCCTGGACACACTAGACATCTGACAAGAAGTTCAGTGTGAACGCCATATCTGCCTTAAGAGGAACATGAGGTAACATGGGAACATTATAGAAAGTTTTAAAGGAGGAGGACTAGTATAAAAAAGTTACGAACCGCATGGTATTCTTCACACATGGGACTGATGATCGGCTTGGAGTAAGCTGCCTCGACTGACGGCCACACATCGCAGGGCCCTGGTCCGCATAACGCTGGCTTCACGATCTCACGATCCACAATTTTCGGGGGT
Organism: Euclidia mi; assembly: GCA_944739405.2. Lineage (NCBI taxonomy): Eukaryota > Metazoa > Arthropoda > Insecta > Lepidoptera > Erebidae > Euclidia > Euclidia mi. The sequence goes on along the minus strand of OX123190.2, from coordinate 38,660,758 downwards.
GGCACTCTTATATTGTACAACATCTTGGATGTTGTGATCAAAGGTTCTGGAAAATAACAAGCAATGAGTTTGAAATAACAAGAAATGTTTGTAGTATAAGGTTGCATTAATATATTTTTCGAGCCTATCAAATTATGTCTAACAAATGGCATTATCTTTTCTTATCACTTAGGAGAGCGAAAACCTACGTACGGATTTTTAAAGTTTAAGATGTTACATGTACACTTTTTATTTATCATTTACATGCATACAACTTAATAGCACTTATCAGAAACACACAATTACACTAATGATACACACTTAGTCACTTACCTTAGTACTTGGAACAACTTGGACATTAAGTAAAGACAAACTTGCTCGTCACATACACTTTAAGAAGCGTGCTGTTTATAAGCCAATACATATACATAATATATTGTATTGTAACGACTTATTTGTACCGGATAATTCTGCCTATTATCATTAGAAGAATGAGTACAACATTACTCCAATATAATCACAGCGACATTTGGGTCCGCTGATAGTGGCAAGTTTCGTTTCTTAATGAGTTTATCAATAAAGATATACCTAAAAAGCGTAGAAACAATAGTGTCATGTGTTGTTGGCGACTATATTATGGCAATACTTGCTGGCATGCATAACCTTTTAATTTTCCTCTTAATTGCATTTGTAGTTTCTTTTCGCGAACGCTCGCCAAATGCAAGCGAGTGTCGAGTGAAATTATCTCGTGTGCCGTGACCGATATACGCGCAAGTATTCGTGAAATTTGGTTACCGGAATCGGGTTAATGTTTAGATTTAGTGCTAATAGGGTGGTTGTAAATTTGCTACAATGTTCTGGCGCTATCGGATGGCACATTTGGCAAGTGGCTCTCGCCTCGGGCGCGCACCGCTTGCCAGCCTCATATTTGTTCCACATGCTATCGTTGCTAGCCTGCGGTTTAACAATTGTTTTTATAACCCAATTCAACATTAATACTGCGTTTAAAAAAGAGCGAAGGTACAATAAACGTTTACGCGAGTTGCAGATAAGCGGGTCAAGAGTGCATTTGGCAGCGAGTGTGCGCGTCGACATGATACTACGTCATATGTGTGCCAGATCAGAGGTTACGTAAGATTGAGACACGGACGCGGGACGAAGATCGAACGAGCGCTATGTTGTCTCGACAAATTGATTCGATTCCCATTGCGACTGTCGAAGCTATCCCGGCTTCCCGGCGGGACAAAGGCTACGTGAAAGACATACGAGTTGTCGCGCCGGGACCTGCGCTCTACCCTCAAAAGAGTAAACAACCGAGCCCCGACAGGAGTATCATCTTCTCGCCAGATCATCCGTGAAATACGACCGATAAATATTTACTGGTTTACACTTTTCAACAAACCGTTTATTTGCAATTCTATAGGATGTTTGAACAACAAAGCGGCTGTTTTATTTGCGAGAAAACAAGTATATAAACGTTGAAAACTTTAAACGTTAAAATAAAAATGAGTGTTAACACTTACCCTGTGTGTCCCACAAATGTCGACAATTAACTGACGAGGATCTTGTTTATGTGGTAATGTATTTATAATATAATTGTTTCTTCTGCACACGACATGACTTAAAGACGATCGATGGCAGACAGGAATGATAACAGTATTTGTTTATAATCATATTTGTATTATTGTCGTTGTCCCATACTTGAGGTCGCGCAGGGCGCTTCGATGATACATTTTTGCATAAGGCTGAGTCTATCTGTTGTGTAGAGTCAAGTAAGTATAAAATTTATATAATTTTAAGTAGTGTTTATTTCGTTGAGAACGCATAGGAACACTTATTTACTCAAATACGGTTAATTAGAGTACAGTGAAGAAGTTCGTAAAAACACAAAGCACCCTAGATAAATTATTGGTATCGTTTCGATTGAGCAGAGCGAGACCAATCATTCATCTGAGCATAGCACATTGTTACGTCTATCTGACTTAAAACTTGTGGTAACAGGCTGGCAAAACCAAAACAATACTGAGTTCAACTGACTGAAAAAAAAAATAATAAATTAGAAAACAAACAGAGCAGCGGTAGTACTATAGACGCCCACAATTAGCATATGTGTATTCACACCTTCCAATTATACTATAGATGGATTAATAATCGATTGTATAAGTGAAGATAGTCATAATGATACAAATAGAAAAGACACATGCCGCTCTAGACTTGATGGCAAAATACATATATAAAATTACCGAAGTAAGTATGTCATTTATGCCCAATACTCTTGACGAGATAAAAATTAAGGTTGAAGACTCACTATAGATAAAACGTGAAATCACTTGTCTATGTGAATGAAGTGTTGGCGAACCGTGCCCTGTTGATGCGTCTTGTTGCCCGTGTGGTCACGAATCAAGAATACAAAATGTTATCATCCCGTTTCATCCATCGTTAGGGAAATAAATTAAGCTGAATATATCATTGGACCACGGAGGAAATCTTTCTTTACTATACATTACAGTAAAAATATTAAAACTCAAAGTAAACGAAATAATTATATATTTTCTAAATTACTCGTTATAAGCTTGTCAGTGGCATAAAGGCAAAATTGTACGTATTTCATGAAAACTAATTAAGAAAGTAAAGCAATTTTGACTAAGGTCAAATGTCAACTATTTATTATTCCTTGTGAAAAGATTACTTAAGAATTTCTCTCTGAACGGTGAAAATGGAATGACAAACGAAGTTTATTCCTGTAGAGCAGCCATTCTCAAAGTGTGCTTTGCGGAGCCCCAGAGCTCCACGAAGCATCTCTAGGGTCTCCACGAAGATGTATGTCAGTAAAATAAATGATTTTAAAGTGCACGTAGGACTTGGCTTTTTTATATTAGGGCTCCGCCAAATATTTGGTTACCCAAAATGGTTCCATCACTAAAAAAGTTTTAGAACCACTGCTGTAGAGTATTAATTAAAGTCTCAAAAAGAAATATCAATAACGTTAACGATTTCCTGTTAAAGGTGCCCACGCAAGTGAGGGCTTCTATGACGTTAGCATCTTGTTGTTATTTGTGAAAAGATTTTAAAACCGTTTTGATTATTTGTAGGTATTCGGATATTCTTTATGAATCAAAATTTCTTAATTTTCCCGTAAAATATATAATCAAATACTAGGAAGAAAAACAATTGAGATTACAATAAAGATTCAGTGGCTATGAATTATTGTTAAGCTATTTATGGAAATGGAAAGTGAATTTTATTTTAGCATTCATTTTACATTGACTGAATAAAAAAAATCGTTCAATATTATATTATTTTTTGGAATTCAAACTTACCTACTGCAAATTGTCTTTTTTTCATTGAAAGCAGACAATGGTTTTTCCAGAAGAGCGTAATACCCAGACAAATAGATAGACAGCTTATTTACTATTAACACGCTTTTATTCGGTCGACATGTATGTAACTATGTCATGGAATCTAAGCTAACTAATTTAACCATCTTCCAAGGGTCGTAGCGTAATGAAAATTGGCAGCTGTGTGTAGTTCTGATGACAATACCTCTGATGATGGATCCGGAAGATATGAACTGGAACTTCATGATGCAAAATCGTATCATAGCTGTTTGGATTTCTTAAAAAAGTCTTGTAATGAACTTTGACCACGATTAGGTTTCAAGGTCTGATGATGAAGCCGGCAGATAGGCACTGGCATTCCATGATGGAATATCGTATCATAGTCGGGTTTGCATTTGTGAGAAAGACCACGTAATGGACTTTGAACACGATCAGTTTTCAAGGTTATAACAAACCTATTATATATTGTAAACCACGCAGTGGTGTACTTAGGGTCCCGTACTTTTCCGGCTGGACAGGCGTATGTGGCCCTAAGTGGAGTAAAATCACTTACTACGGAATCTAATATTCGATCTATAGATAGATCTGTAGATTTTAGATTCGTTTTTGACATAAGCTCCATACAATATATGTCAAACACGAATCTCGAGTCTCAAAATCCATGTATGGATCGAATATTAAAAATGGCCAGATTAGTGGTCTCCAGATTGAAGAGCTAGATTTTTCTAAACTGACGGATAAAACGACATACAATAGAGACGCACTGGCGGAGATGGAGCGGATGCGTCTCTTAAATAAATGTTATCAAAGACAAAAAAAGTATAAAATAAATTTATAGTTTAAAAAACACTAGAAAAACGCTTTCATAAATGCACGAAAAACATAAAAAATAAATTATGGGTCGTTCAAGTTGTCTCTATTCCTAGGCTGAAGTATAAACTATGTGCTTTTAATTATAATATTTGATTGTAAAAGCGTGGAGCGCTGGAACAGGAAAGACGTTATTGTTGAAAAATCAAGTGAACAGATGTTACGGGAAGCAGATTGGCGCTCTAACTGGAGCTGCAGCACGATTAGTAGGTGGCTCTATATTAAACAGTCTGTTCAAAGTACCAGTTTGTCGAACTCAGACAAAACATGCGCCAGCAGTGAGGAGAGATGTTCACCGACATTTTTAACGCCTCTTCTTTCAGGAAATTAAGTACATAAGAGTTGCGTCATCATTAGCAAAATGTAGAGTTGTTGTTCGTAGACGAGATATCTTTGGTTCCCTTTGGTAAGCCTTTGGCGCAATAAACGTTATGCTCTTGTACGACCTCATGCAGCTTCCGCCAGGAAGTTAGTATTAGTATTTGTTAACAAGAAAGTCTTTCCTGTTCCAGCGCCCCACGCTTTTACAATCAAATATTATAATTAAAAGCACATAGTTTACACTTCAGCCCAGAAATAGAGACAACTTGAACGATTCATAATTTATTATTTATGTTTTTTGAGCATTAATAAAAGCGTTTTTCTAGTGTTTTTTAAACTATAAATTTATTTAATTTTGAAGTGGAGTATAGATGTACTTTTATGCCTAGAGGACGCCGATAGGACGGAAATCTAGGGAGTCCATGTACGTTGAAATAAACACAAAATATGTTACAAAGAAGTAAAACCGGCCTGACTCGTATATAAAAGGTTTCGCCGTCTACTAAAATAGTACAAAAATATCCTGGCCATAGTTAATAGTGAGCCTAAGCTAATTTACTGTTCGTATCTATTGCCATTAGCTTCGTCAAAGTACGAGGCTGATTAATAAAGAGGATTTATTTTGCGCGTGAGCTGTCAAAACTTTGTTGTTGCATTAGCTTGTGTTAGCGGGTTCCCGTTACACACTTAGGCTTAAAACTTGCACGAATCGCGATACCGCTTTCACTATCATTTTGTATGGAAATGAAAATCCGTTTTATCACAATCAAATGACTTATCCCGTATAAACCATTTTACTAGAAATCGAATTACAGAGCCGGGAGTTCTGGTTAATATTTTGTTGGAACTAGTATAACAGTAATTGAAACTGAATATGAATTTAAGCTGTATCAACTCGTAACAGAAAAGTATAGAGAGCTTTTTGTTGGAAACCATAATATAGGAACTGTGAACTTTAAGAGTTTGTGCTGATATAATCTTAAAAAGTTGTTCAAAGCTTTTGTGTACGTCACAAGGCTTTGCGATACATCGTGTGGGAATGTCCTTCAAAATCGTGGTAGGTCGTAGTGAAGGCGTTGTGGGACGTTGTGGGTAGTCCCACAATATCCCACAACGCTTCTGCCACAAATAACAAGATAAGAGATTTGCTGAAAATAAATGCTTTGTAGTATACTCAAAGTCATTTATCAATGAAGTACCAATACCTATTTGTTGTCTTTTAACCATTATTATCCATACCAATATTACGAATATCTATGTCTGGTAAAAAGTTATTGAATAGTGTAAGCAGTCATTTGCCGTAAAAACTGTTCCACGTACATTGATGTACAATAACGTACAAGTTCATAGTATATAGTGTTGCCAATAAACAACATCTTATAAACAAAAAACAGCCGTCCAAAAAAACTTAGGAATGATTTATGCTGTCCCAACTTTAATATTACGGTTCTATGATTAACACTTTTTCAAGCAAATAACTTCTAAAAAGAATTCCTATAAATTATTTAACTCCAGCGTAGCCTTTCATTTCGGAGCCTTTTCAGCAACGAATATTTTAAACAACCATCACTGAAAGCATTTTACGTCGAGCCCCGGAAAGTACTAGCACTTATTCATCTTGCGCAAACAAATATAAGCCACGAAACAAATTTTAAATTAAATCCCTTTCTCGCGACGAGTTAATGTCCCGCGAGACTTTTCTCTGGTTTTAATTTCCGGAGTGTTTTCACCGAGGAAATAGTTTGTTGGGCAAACACTGGCTATCAGCCGCACCAAGATATGACAAAAGCAGAATTAAACACCGCACGCGGCGTGTGAGCCTGTGTGTATCTGTCACCTCGTAATACCTACATTCATTAGCCTCCCTAAAACTACACGTAACTTTATACAAGTTCATTCGATGCTCCGCACTGTTTAGCTGGATCCTGTCATGTTGGATTTGTAGCCTTAAACCGACGTAACATTGGTCTTTTTTGTCTATCATATTGCTTAGTCTATAACATGACTTCTAATTAAATCCGAAGACTAGGTCCACTAGTATTTCACGAAGAGCAAAACTGAGACGCAATACATTGTATTGAAGCGATTGAACATATTTTTCATTCAATGCTCCCTTTTATAAGAATACTTTGGTTGCAATTCATTGCGAAGAGACAATACGCATACGCACAAACAATTGCGAGTGAATGAATGATAGATTTGGTTGATTGTGTTCAGGTTATTGTGAACTTATTTCAGACATTGATGGAACATCCATCGTGGCTAGAACTCGAGACTACTTCATCAACATTTCTCGGGTTGTTTAACTCTAGAAGACTTTACTTAAGTGTCTTTTAAAGTGCGTACTATGTAATGAAATAAGCATTAAGAATCTTGTAACGAGCCTTCTATAAATATAAGCATTAGGTTATTAATTGTAAAAGATTCCGAATAGAATAATATCTTAGAGACAAGAGGGCTCAATAGCCCTCAAGGAATTTCAGTTGCTTTATACCAAGAGCAAATACTCGATGATAAGTAAATATCGTACCATACCGTTACTTTTACGTCTACTTATTAAATTTTTAATTATTGCGTGCCCCGTGCTTCGGCTTGCACGTTGACCCGTCGCTCCCAGCTGTCATGAAAAAATATTTGTGGTATCCTAACGGGGATACGACAAATATTTTCATAACAGCTTCCATAACGATGGGGAGTTTTAAGACCCTTGCTGATACTGGGCAAAACCATCGTCTATGGGTTACCACGGTCTGATGGCAGGCACTCTGTGGAACAGTTAATATAATGTTAAATCTGGATCGAAACGGCACCGCAGCACCAAAACAATAACTTTTGTATGCAACCGGGATAACGCTAGGTCCATGCTGATATAATAATAATATTAGTTGGTCTGGTTTTTTTCCCATGAGTCTTAGTTTATAGAAGTGTTCAAAATAAGTTTCAAAGTTTCTTTAAGTTCGTTATTTATTTCCTTACAATAATTTCTTATTATCTACGCCATAATGGAATTATCTCCAATCTACTCTTGTTTTTGCCCCTATCTCTATGATAATGTTGTTTTATTATTCTGTAGGAGTGTAATGACATTCGAATATCTCAAATCAAGCACTACTCAATTATTTATCGATATATATGTACTAATACTCAACAAATAACTGTAACGCAGATTATGGCATATCGCCATTGGCTTTCGCCATTGGCGTTTCGCTACGACGACGTTTTCTCTTCTGAAAACATTGCTGAAAATTATATGATGATCAAGTAAGTTGTCAAAGTGTGAAAACGTAAAGTGATGGACGTACAATATGTAAAGTTAGTTAAAACAAGTTTTACTCTGTAACCTGATTTAAATAAATGACTTGGAATATTGATTTAGAATTTTAACATGCTTTGGATGAAAAGTATATGAACCACAAATATACTCAACATAGTTTGCAAATGATCCGACGTGTTTGCCGTGTTATAGCGGAGCGCTGACGTCCTGTTGCATTAGTCGATTTAAGACGCGCATTACTGTGTGCCCATTATTTTCACAGTTCGTTTGGCAGCCAGCGACGTGGCCTGCTGTTGCCGCAATTTTCAGTTACTCGACTGACTCGTGGTCGTGTCGTACCGCTGCTAATGCACTGGCTAATATTAAAAATTATGTACCGGGTCTGAATCGTGTTAATAAACGAAAAGAAAGATGAAATACCTTTCTATTTGTCCTGACGTTTCGGCGTGGGTTACACCAGCCGTGGTCACGGGATGACTGACAGTCATCCCGTCAAATAGAAAGGTATTTCATCTTTCTTTTCGTTTATTAACACGATACAGACCCGTTACATCATTTTTAATATGTGTACAAATCGTGGTAGTTTAAAAGTAGTTACTGGCTTATAGTTCACAGCTGGTTTTTATGTTCGCTGGAGTTGTTCTACAAAACAATCGAAGCTTGAAGCGCTATTAGATTTGGTTTGGGAAAGGTCGAATGAGTTTGGTTTTATTTCTGTCTTTTGGTAGTCGTAAATGGAGGATTAGTGGTTACTTAGTTATCTAAGAATGCAAACAGAAAGAGTCTGTTATTGCGAAGCTTCAAGTAGAAGTTTGAAAATCAAAGGTATCATGTGCATTGTTCGTTGCATAAGTTTGCAGTTTGTAGTTGCATTTGCAATGTAACCACTGAGAGTAGCATAGACAATTTAAATTTAAAAAATCTACCTTTGCATTTCTCAGTGGCTCTTCAGTTTTTATCAGCGTACCATAGGTAATTTAAACTTTTCGTTGCAGGGCAAACTTAAGCTTCATTATTAGATACAATTAGGTAACTCCGAAGCTTGGAGTATCACCAAAGTGTTGGTTCTCTACCTCCGAAGTAAGTAAAAGCCCAAATGGTTGGGTATATAACTATCGCATGTGATTATAGTCGGCATAGGCATAACATTCACATGCCGTCAGCTGTGTTGTTTATTGTTGAATATGAGAAGGTTTTAATTAAAATAATATTTCTTCTATCTACTAAATATCTAATGTAGTCGCTTTTGCTGCGCCGTCTTCATTTTGGTTCTCTGGTACTTTTCGATGTATTCAATGCAACATTCTGAGTGTTTTTCCTTGGTATTGTTTCTATCCCAGAAGACACAGCTACGCGTATTTGCCAGGGCTACCGCTAGTCATCGCGTCATTGATTCCCTGGAAAAAGATCTGCCAATTCTTTTTCCAGGGAATTTATTGTTTACAACAAAACAATGAACAGTGGCAGTCAAATGTCTGTCTAAGAAACTAATTTTACGAGTATGCTATATAAACGAGGCGTCGATAAACGCATTGCTATCATAGTAATGAATTGCTACAAAAGGACACATTCAAATTATAGTATTGGATTGTTCAAGAGTGTCGGATGGCTTGTTGGTGTTGGCATTGCAATTACATTTGCCCGATCGGCTTTCCAAAGCTCGTCTAGTTAATAATCTATACATATAATAAAATAGTAGGAAAATCGAAACTGTACATTGAATATTTTTTTATTTTAAAGAATACTTGGCGTGTGGTCTACAATCGATACCGAAGCCAAAAATATAGTTTTTAGAATTTTTGTCTGCTAGTCTGTATATCCGGGATAAACTCTACAAGTACTGCATGGATTAACTTCAAATTTGGCACGAATATTATTAAGAAGCAGGGTCAACATATAGGCTACATATTATCCCGCTATCACCTACGGGAAACGAGCAATGAACCTTAATTTCTTCAATGCATTCTGTAACAACGTGTAATCTAACGACGCATATTTGAATGTTGTTATTATGTTAACCATGCTCTAAGCTAGCTACACACAATAAAAATCACGCAATATAAGTAACTTAGGCCGATAAACATAATTAAATGAATATAAGTAGTATCAAGACAATTTTTAAGCAGCGCCATCTATGAGTTTTCAAAAACATCAAGTCGAATTACATGTGGAAGCCCTTTTTGGATATAAATAATTCAAAGGAGAAAGACCAAATACGGCCTGTAGCGGCCAGAAAGTTGTGAATCGTTGAAATTAAACATATAATTTTTAAAAATTTTACATCGTTTTCGTTTCTTGATAGAATATCGGTGAAAGAATTTAGTTTTTAAAGATTAATTATTTTGAATAAGCTATGGTAATAGCGGATGAATGTCTTATGTTGCCAGCATTAAAAATAAAATGAAGTATGGTAGGCAGAAATTGTTTTAAGGAAATAATATTTTTAGTACTATATTAGAAAACAATATATTTTATTTACTTTATAAGTATATTTGTAAAAATAATCAAGAAATATATAATTTATTATACATTCCATAATTATTAATCGGTAAAAATCGTTTTGTTTTTTAATCGATAGTAGAAATATTTTTTCAAACCATTTGCAACACTTTTTTTATCTGTGATGTCATTCGTGTTGCTACTGTGTATCGTAAATATTTTGCTCTGGTTTATTGGTGTTTTCGTACGGTTTTAATGTAATGTAATTGAATATAAATTCAATAATAATGATCAGTACCTTCTACCCATGCTAAGAATATGCAGCGGTGTTTGTGATTGTGGTTAGCTTTTTGGACGAGTATACATAGTACGAGGTTCCCTAGTACACAGGTGATTATTCATTATTATTGGCCACTCTTTATGTAGTTTTTGTTCTTTAAGACGCAAAGACATACTTTTATTTACATCTAGGTATTATATTTATGTTAAAATTCAATTTTGAGGTATATTTAGTTGCGGAATAATTTCCATTTCAAATATCTCGTATCTTATTTCCACCAAAAGTTATTTAAAAAGAAATTATACAGGTTAATAGAGTAGTCATTTATCTTCAAAACACACATGGTGTTGTGTTTGGCCGTGCCAGGCCCATAATGTATGGCCAAATGGTACATCTCCTTTGATCATGTTAGCGAGGTTAATAGTTGTTTTCAAAAGTGATAGATGGATTTGAGCATTTTCTTCTTAAAAATGGTATCGTTAATTCGTTTCAGAGATGAGCAAAACAATAAAATAATGTGTTTATATAAGTATTAGGCTGCTTCATCTATGTCTTATAAAATTCATAGAATGCTATTTTTTGCGGTTGTTACTTTACACGATCCGAGGCCCAACGTCTTTCGCCTTTCTGAGGACATTTGATGGCATGGAGTATCCCACTTACCGCGCAGCCTGCAAAGCACGTCACTTTCTCGACGGTGACCAAAGACAACCTCGCGGAGGTAAGCGTCGGTGACAGTCCCAGCCGCATGCGTCATCTGTTTGCCGTCATCTTGTGTGTTTTATGGAGACGCGTACCCGGTAGCTTTGTGAAGAAGTATCGCCATCATCTGTCTGAAGATTTTCTATGAGCTTTGAGGCGTGCTACTGGAGACAAAGTCGAAGTGACTGATGAACGTGTGCTGAACACCTGTCTCAGTTCACTTCAAGACGTGGTTATTTTTATCGGCGGCAATCCACTGGTCGAATATGGGTTACCAGCTTCCCAAACATCACCGCGTCAAGACCGTGGAAATCGGGGAGTATAACGCTGAGACAATTTACGATCCGGGCGAAATGATCACCATACGAAATGACCATGTCGCTTTGTTCTCTTTAGCACATGCCGTGTTTAAAATTCCCAACGATTTAGAGATCGCCGAAACGCCTGTTTGTGGTGTGTCACGTAACAGTGATAAGGGACACGTGCTTAAGGATTGCTCTCTGATCGTATGGGATGAGCGAGATGGCCAATAGGAAGGCAGTTGAGGCCGTGGACAGAACCCTGCAGGACATCCGCAGAAATGAACATTTGATGGGGGGTCACAGTTCTGTTCAGTGGCGATTTCCGACAAACGTTGCCCGTGGCGACGCGGGGATCGAGGGCTGACGAGGTGAGTGCTTCGTTGAAACGGTCTTCGTTGTGGTCACGAGTTCGTACGCTGCGCTTGACCATTCATATGAGAGCTCGGCTCGGCGGCAATGTACGTGCTCAACAATTCTCCGATGTCCTTCTAAGTCTTGGCGAAGGCACTCTACCAGAAGAGAGCGGTGGACAGGTGGTGCTTCCAGAGTCTCTCGGTAGAGTTATCTCATTAGTATCTTAATAGAACTCATTCGCTGTGTGTACGGGACATCAGTTGTATACCGTACCAGCAGAATTCTTGGGTGTGTGAGGGGGCCATTTTGACGCCCAAAAATGATCAGGCTGCAGCAAATAATGAATGCATTCCCTTGGAAATTGAGGGGAATAAAGTAGTCTACACCTCTATAAGCACTGTCGTCGAGCAAGATTACGCCACACATTATACCGTGCAATATCTGAACTCTCTCCCTGTCAGCAACTGGACTTCTAGCGCATACCATCAAGCTGAAGATCGGTATCGCGATTATGCTTCTTTGGAACCTATCTCCTCCGAAGTTCAGTAACGGGACCCGCCTTAAAGTCATCTTGCTCCACAGACTCGCCATTGAGGCGGAAATTCTTACGGGTTGTGGCGTTGGCGAGGCAGTATTTATACTACGCATTCCCCTCATACCTCATAACAGCCCGTTCCAGTTAAAGCGCGTACAGTTTCTCGTGAGTGTTTGCTTCGCAATGACCATCAATAAGTCGCAGGGGCAGACACTGAGGGCAGCGGGTGACGACCTCAGGACAACAACAACAGCCAAACCACTAAAGGTCTATCGAGAAGTCCTATAAGTATAGATTTTCACCCTATTCTGTATTCCTTATTCATTATTTTCTCCATCTGCTTTAGTCACAACTTATGACTTAATTCAGCAGAATCACCATAAAATCATTTATTCAAAGCAGGCTGAAAATCAGCACTTTTTGAAAGTCAATTTTACAAAGGACAATACAGTAGGCAGCGATAGCCGAGTGGATATACCAACAGATTGCCATGCAGAGGGTATCGGGTTCGAATCCACGGCGCGCACCAATGACTTTTCGGAGTTATGTGCGTATTGAATTGTTAATTATCGCTTGTCCCGTGCCTCGGAGAGCACGTTAAGGCGCTGTCCTAAGCGACTGTTTTGGTAAATGAGGGGGTGAAGCAGGGGAGGTGAAGGGAGCTTAGCTCCGTCTACTGCGGGGCGCCCCCCTTCATTCTCGTCGCGTGCGGCCGTATTCTGGCGACATCCGTATTCCAATATTTCAAAATCGCAAGCAAAACGTTTTTGCATATTGAATTGAGATACTGATATTAAAATTTATATTACATTCATCAATATGTTTGTACAATATAGGCATAGCGCAATTTTTGTTCTCAGTGCAGCCATGAGCAAAACAGGTTTACATTAGACGTAATAGGTATTAATAGTTGACGAAAGTAGGTAAATACCTACGTGCCGTAAGATGATAAAAATAATTAAGTCATTTCCATGTATGGAGAGGCCATTATTATGTTTGTTTTGTTTTTGTATAAAAATAGTGAAGCAGTTCATAGAATACCTACATCTAATTCCATTCCTGCCAGTTTTCAAATCTGTTTAGCAATAAATTGGCTGTGACATACGGGCGGACAGACAGATAGATATTGCGAATCTATAAGGGTTCCGTTTTTACAATTTTTGACTACGGTACCCTAAATAACACAATACTGTTCTACTAAGCGCAAAAGCCGTATCTCAACTAAAGCGAGTTACCTACAAGATAATTGAAGTTTAGTAAAAGTTGATTTCTTTTATTTATTTATGGATGTTTATTGTTATTATAGGTATAATTATTATGGTAAGGGTTTCGAAATACGTTGCCGTTTTTACGGGTTGTAGAGGGAAGAGGGGAGGTCTTGAAACCCCCCTCACCATTTTCACTTGCCAGAAATACTTGGTTTCCTCTAAAAAAAAATCTCCAAACATCGGTGTTTATGGTACTGCTAACTTCCATATTCATCACACTAGTTTAATAAACTAAGGTTGACGGAGCCCTGCGAAGGGCTCCTATTTTCGGATTAAGGGTCAAAAGAGAACCTAACATAACCTATTTAGTTACTTATTACAGTCGCACCTAACCCTAGGCACTCGAAAGCAGTGACGCACAAATTTGACATTAGCTGTCAATATGATCATTCCAAGATGGCAGTTTTGCGTTTCGTTTCACGTTTTTCACATAAAACCTAAAAATGACATTCAGACACTCAAATTCAGGCGACTCGTTTCGAAACCCAACCCATTATTATTTTTCAAAATACATGAAACATCAAAAATATATGTGGAAATACCTTATTCATGAGATACTGCTATGTCGCTTAGAAAATTATAGAATTAGAATTTGAGTTACTGCTTTTTCGTTAGCTCTCCTCATACATGTTTGTATGGAAAATATAAAAAAATCTTTCGCTTCAAATATGTGTTGTTTCAAAGAAAATAAATATTAAAAGATATTTATTTATATTCATTTATCATTTATTAACGAAATACAGAGTTTACAGCTCATCAAAAGTTAGCTGTCTGCTACAACCCGGCAGGTTTTCTTTATTCTCATCGAATGTTAAAGGCACTGTGTGAGGTGATAAGTCTTCAATACTTATTATTTGCTGTATTATTTGCTGTTGTTCACGAGGCACAGTTTCATTTACTTTCCTTTTACGGCTTGGTATTGTAGAAATTTCAAGCACTGATGAAACATTTTCCTCTCCGTGATCTCGCAATGCCATTCCTTGAGCTTGACGAGAATCAACAATTTCAGGCAACTGCCAATTCATATAAAACGCCACAAGTTTTTCTTCTCCTAGAAAACATCATCTCTTTCTATAATTTCTATTTTTAGTGGTATACTTTCGCCACTCCACACAGCAAATAAACGCTTTTGTTTGTGTGTAACATGGCGTTGCCCCTGAATTTGGTAATAAAAATTACAATATTTGTTTACTCAGTTCACTTTTTTATCATGTTGCCATATTTGTATTTTATTTGCTCTAATACTATTCTCCAGGCCATTCTTATAGGCAACTATAGAACATTAAATTTCCACAATCGTGTTTGGACCTATTAATCCATCTGGCGTGGCACCAATAAACGGATAATCCACAAGGCTCGATTGTTACATTTTCTTGCTTCGCCAGTTGTTGCAAAGCCAGTTCATTTTAGATTCCATGCGCAACTGATTTTACATTGCAAATATTTTATTTGTACAAACTATTTTTTACTAAGTTGGCTTTACTGCTGTTATCTCTTCTTTTTACCACTATACCAAAATTTCAATCTGTCAACATATTCTTACGCAATTCGAACCAGTCACTGCTATCCCTCTTGTATTTTTTGCTTATCACTACGGAATTTGAGTCAAATTTGTAAAAACAATTGATTGGCATTTCTTGGCTAGCTCTTGAACAGATCGTGTTAGGAATGACTGCAGTCAAATGTGTGTAAGACGTTGCAGAACTGTTATCTTTAACTTCAATGTAATTACAATAAAGATAATTAGTTACTTTATTATTGAAAAATACTATATCTTGTGTTATAGCAAACAGAGAAGTCACCTTCTTACTTATAAATGATTGATTTTAGAAATTAAAAAGATATTAGATGTACTGAGACATACCTAATAGTTTATGAATAATCAAAGTTTTACCCGATGTACCTAAATAGGTTTATGTTCACAACACAATAATACAATGCGGATATTAGCGGAGCGCCATATTAGCGCTGTTTATTGTTCGCCGTGGCGGCATCTTAGCGCTCCAGGCGCTCTGACAAGCTAATGAATTTGCAATATAGGTACATAAAATGATTCGATTTTATGTTATTACTCTTTCAAAAATTGAAAACTGTGGCAGCTATGTATTGTGAGAATAATTTATATAATTATAGTATGCATAATCGATAATCTATAACATAGTTAGTCATAAAAGACTCTTATGAAAATAATTTGTGTAAAAATGCTACATATTTCATAATCACTTGGCCATGGATAAATGTCTATTTTATTACGACGCTTTCTTGTACAAATCCTTCGTAGAACTTCATTTCTCTAATTGTCCATATTTTATTCTTCTTACTATATATTTATAAGCACAGAAACAATAACACATTAAACGCAACAAGAGTATAAACTTAGGTCCTAATTATACGTGCCCATAGTTACATGAAAAGCCTATTTGATTCAAAGTATTCAGTCTATAACATAAAACATGAAATTACAAACTCAATTTGGCGTATTATAATAACAAACAGGTTTACGTAAAATTTCGTGCAGCGGAGACGCAAGCGACATGACCTATCTCTCACAAGACTCATAGCCGAATGATGAGGTCTGGGTGGGGCGTAAACTAGCAACTGACACTCAGTACACCGCTTATGCTAATAAGGTTTAAATTGCTAAAGCGTTTGATATTGATGGGATCTACCGAGCGTCAAAATCATAGACGTTTGGCAGATTTTATTTAATTTTACAAAATATACACGTATAATCTGAAAATAAATAGGGTAATTCTTTAGTTCATTAGATTTCCTACAATATTATCAAATAAAATATGACAGCTTACGATCAAAATATTGCAAACAGTGAGACGAAAGATAATTTTTTGCCTCGATTTTGTAATTTTTTTACCGTGATTCTATTCTACATACATGAAAAATTCTTTCAAAAGTCTTTTTTTCAGACTTTTGACTCTAAGCTCTATTTGTTGCTAGTTTGTAATATGTACCGTTATGGCTAGATGCGCGACGAAAAATTAGGTGTTTCACGGCCTCGGAGGTATAACAGACGGCCTTAAGCCGTCGGTCCCGGTTGTTATGAAGATCTTTGACAGTCGTTACAGGGCGTCAGTACCTACTAAATAAACTCTAAACCATGGAATATCGCTCTCCCTTTGGGTTGCGGAGGTCAGACAGGCAGTTGCTCTGTGGAAAAGCTAATATTCAGCCAAATCCGGTTAGACTAGAAAGCGGACCCCAGATCAATACTGGGATAACGCTAAGAGGATGATGATGAATTTTATAAAGCACAGTCTCCTCTGTTACTGCACTTTCTGTAGATATGAAATGTAAAGAAGAATCGGGTAAATGAATGTTATTTTAAAAGGTATAATCATAGGTATGTATTTAATAATTTGGTACGGTATAGCGTTCACGCAGACGACGTAGCGGGCAGCAGCTAGTTATGTCAATATCCGGACTGTTGTACACACACCAATATAAAACATAACCTTAACTACCATATAGGTATAGCAGTATAGTCAATGTACATAATTAACACTTTCACGGACAGTAAACGCCTATAGGCGTGATAACAATAAAACTTCAATTGTGTCTCGTTTACTGTCCGTGAAAGTGTTAATCAGGGAATAAAGTGGAATTTTTGATTAAAATTAATAACGTGTATGACGAAATTCCTTATTCGATCAGTCTTTCATGAAGTTCCGCATGAAATTCGCTTTAATATATTATAATGTTTAGATTAATTAAATAATTTATTGAACGTAAACGGGGTGGTGTGTTTATTGCATCTGTGCATTCTGAATGATTAGTATTTCAGTGTTTATTTATAAATTGGGATAACGTAGGTACTAGGTTCTCAGGAAATATTATATTGTGCAGGTGTTCTGAAATGTAACGAGTAAGTATATTTTTTTTTCTTTTTTAATGTCATAGTATTAACAAAGGACAGGCCGACTTAACATTTTTTTAATGAATGTTTATCCATTTAATAACTGTTACACTTTAGTTTTGCTGGTTTAAGCATTACTGAAACGTGATCATGTCAGTGCATTTACTCTCATGAGATGCTTGACGTTTATAACAGGTTATAGGTACGGTCTGTAGTTACAAGAAGACAGGCTAAAGAGTCAAGAAATAATACTAAAAACGACGACGCTTGTGCGATAATTTTTAATCTCCGTACAATTTCTGATATTTTTATGACTGCCCACATACTACTAACTATGTCTAGAGCGAGGTTGTGTTAAAGCCGTAGAAACTGGATTGGGCACTATACTATAAGGCCCGTAAGTTCAATATTGGAGGAGTGGTTTGGAGAGATTTCACAGTGTTCTCACTTTACAGTAGACGTAGATCTTTTGAAACCATCGATACGTTGGACGGTTTTATGGAATCGCTATAACGCGGCCGAATACCGACATTGTCGAGGACACGGATAAAAATAAGAATAATTCAACCCAACAAGCCTTCAGCTATTACTAAGAAAATCGATAGTTATTTAATTATACGTATACCTATTCGGCTTAACCTCCGGTTACCCGCAAGTAAGGCGGTCGCATTACACACGTGTCGCGTATCCTAAGCGACAATTAACCCTCGACGCCATATTTATATAATATTCAGATTCACACAATTTGTGATTGCAGTCTCACAAACAATTTGCATTTAAAATGCAAGTTTACTCTGGATGGGGACGGACTTGCATGTTAACTGCACTTAGGACTCTCGCCATTCCAAGTTAATCACTATTAAATTTAATAAGGTTACTTCTACGTATTCTTTGAAAGGTTATTTCTTTTAGGGCGACTTTCCTTTGAATGGTTCGTTTTAGTTTTTATAGCTGAATGGCTTCGGTAACTAGAATCGAGGGTATGTCGGTAATGTGGTTGTACATAATTAAATACTTAAGTACTGGTTACGTTAATGCACAGACTTAGCTTGAATACGCTGATATCCTGTAGCTGGTTTGTCTCTTTTTTGATTACCCGATATACACGCGAAGAAGAAAGAGCTCTTTCTTGCCCATTTCATACTGGACAAATACTTTTGTCGCAGCGGGTACCTACATCCTCTTATCCTCTTATATTAGGTAGGTATTATTGATATCAACATTGTCCTAGCTATTAACAGTCCTAGGATTATTTTAAAAGATTTTAAGTCGTAGCGATTTTGTGTTTATACCTACGTATGTTCACCCACGGAAAAAGGCATCAATCGCTCAAACGCCAATGGTTTTTATCAATATAATAGGTGTATCAAGAATATCCAACAGATCATTTTAGAGATCCTCATACTTACACTCTAGTTTTCCTCTCTATATTTTGGTTTTAACGCAAGAAACGTGAACCTTTTGGGTTTGCGTTTTATAGCAGCCAGTCACATAATAAGACACGCGTTAATTACTACTAAAAAGTAATTGAATCTTGCGCCAGCGGAGTACCCAAAGAGCTGTATAAGGTTATGACGTACTGTGAAACTGTTAACTAACATAAGCGTAGCAAGTTTTGAATTTCTAAGACTTCATAGAAACAACAGAGTTGAATATGGCGCAACTTTTTTGGTGTTCCGTAAGGCAATTCTATTTACATACTTATTGTAAGCGAATAAAAGACTCCAGTATAATCTCGTCAAGTGTAGTTAAAACTTCTCAACTTGTTAGTTAACGAATGTAGGTACAAGTTGGAGGCAAGTTTCGAGCAATTTCGGATGAACGCGGGCGACAAAGATCCTGCCTTACTTTTATGACTTACTTGTAACAGTTTTAATTAAATAACTCTCGTGATTACTGATGAAACAATTTAATGTGATGCTGTAAATCCTTGTTTTGATTCCAAATCTTGTGCAATTAAGATGTTTACACCGCACGTATTGTACTAAACTTGTTATAATAAATAACAGTTTTTCCGAATAATACGAAATCTAATTTCCCACGGAGATATCTGCTATTTCAAGCGCTGTCAGTTTTTTCCGTGAAATCGAAGAATGTTAGACAATAAACCGGCGATCGGCCCCCAGGGCGCTTGAGTACAAATCCAATTATTTCCCGTGGCGCCGCCTGGCGGTGTGTAATTGATTTATTTGCTCATTTCTTGCACATACAACATATCTTCGGAATACAGACACCACATATTTCTTCGCATTATATTGGCAAGCGATTACTCATTTAATATAGTAAACTTCAATTTTTTAAATTTTTTACAGTAAAATTTTCAATTTTTTACAGTAAATTATGTGAATTAAATTTAAATCTTACAGTAAATTATGTGAATTAAATTTAAATCAAATTATTATGCTCACTACCTTTCAGTAAAGGGTTGCCACAGAAAGAAAATAATATTTGACATAGTCTTAATATAAATTTGTGTAGTTGGTCATACAATAACGATCAATTTCATGTTTTTGACTCTAACAATTATGTTAGTAAAGCTTTACATTTGACGCAAGATACTTGTTATTTGAATTCTTATTATAAAAGACAACTAGCTGAGTCGCTAGCATTTTGTATTGACATTTCAGCCAAGAATTTGGCTAATAAACGTGTTGCCCCTATACAGCAACAAAATGACATTTATAATGATTCAGCCAGTATTTTGGCTACACAGTCTGACATTTCTATTAATTTAAATTAAATAATTCGACAATAGAGAATACCTCTTGCAATGACACTTTCATTAATAATGGGCTGGTATGTACGAATAAGCCCAATCCAACTTATAATTCATTTAGAAATTCACAAGTATTAAAACTGGTACATCAAAATATACAAGGTATGTCAAATAAAGATTTAGAAGTGGAGTTGTTCATGAACGGTGAATGCGTCGATATTTTGTGTATAACAGAACATTGGCTTAAAGATCACCAGTTCATGTGCAATTTTAATAACCATCTAGTTGGTAGTTCGTTCAGCAGACAAAATGCAATACATGGTAGATCGTTGATTTTAGTTAACAAGCTGCTTAAATTTAAGAATCGTAGTGACATTGTTAGTTTCTCTGTTGATCGGACAGTTGAAATAGCCTGTGTGGAGTTGGACCAACTTCTTATTCTGAGTGTGTATAGGCCACCATCATCCTGCTATGATAACTTTGAAAGTGTCATGGATGATGTGTTACGGAAGCTATGCCAACAAAATAAATCTATAATAGTAGGTGGCGATTTTAATATTAATTTACTAGAAGATTCCCTGAATTGCCACAAAATTAAGAATTTGTTCAAGTCATATAATCTTGCATGCTTATTTTTGGAACCCACCAGGATAACTTCCACGACATCTACTTGTATAGACAATATATTTACAGATATTGTACCAGTTAGAAAGCAAATAATTAACAAATTAACATCAGATAATTGTGGACAATCTATAACATTTGCTATGCAGTCTAAAAAAGTAGGTAGAAAGGAATTGAGTGTGGTGCCAAAAACTTTGCGTCGTCTGGAGGGACTTAAGGATAAACTCACAAGTACATTACCATACTTATGCTATAATAACGATCCTAATAAGTTGTATAATTCTTTCTTTGACATGTACTGTACTATATTCAATTCTATCTTTGTCCCTAAGAGGATCTCAGTTGCTGGTACTACATCCTTCAGTGAATGGGCAACCACTGGAATTTATAAAAGTAGAAATAAGCTTTACGAATTATATGAACAGAAAGTAATTAATCAAAATGATGAGCAATTTTGTCAATATGTAAGAATTATTCCAAGTTATTTAAAAAGATTTGTCGTGAAGCTAAGACACTTTATTTAAAATAAAAAATTAAAAACAGTGACAATAAAATAAAAGCAACGTGGGATATTATAAACAATGAGACTGGAAGGGTCAAGATTAAAAGTAACGATTACACTCTTCAATTAAATAAAAAGATATTAAAGTCAGATTTTGAGGTTGCCACAGCATTTGAAAATTTCTTCACAGACATTCCAGTCTCAACCACTAAATCCCTCAACTCGTCCACTAATGACGCCGAATCTCTATTGAAACAAAATGTCAATAGGTGTAACATTGAATTTATTTTTAGTTATGTCACTGACAGATATATTGTAAAAACTTTTAATACCCTTAATTTGAAGAAGACTAGTGATCTTTGGGGCAATTCTGTTGTGATTACGAAATCTATAATCAACACAGTAGCACCGGAACTGGCAATGATTTTCAATAGATGCATTGACTGTGGTGTGTTTCCTGATCAAATGAAAGGTAGTAAAGTAATTCCGTTATTTAAATAAGGTAGCACATCTGACCCCACAAATTATAGGCCAATATCTGTGCTACCCACGTTTAGTAAAATTTTTGAAAAATTAATTGTAGCTCAGCTTCAAATTCATTTTAATAATGAAAAACAATTTGGTTTTACTAGGGGTCGCTCAACTACCGATGCTGGAGTTGAGCTTTAAGATAGTATTTTTGATGCCTGGGAGTCTTTTGTGACTTATCTAAGGCTTTTGATTGCGTGTTTCATGAAACATTGATCAGGAAATTACATTACTGTGGAGTTAAGAACACTGCTTTGGATCTCCTAACATCATATTTGAGTAATAGGATACAGAGAGTTGAGGTAAATGGAAAAGTTTCTATGGGTTCAGTGGTCACAATGGGAGTGCCGCAAGGTTCAATTCTTGGTCCATTCCTTTCCTTGTATATATTAATGATTTGCTATACATTATGCAAAATAATGAAGAGATAGTGTTATTTGCTGATGATACATCACTTATTTTTAAACTAAGACGACAACAATCAAATAATGACGATGTAAATAACGCTCTCTCTAAAGTAGTTCAATGGTTTACAGCTAACAATTTACTGTTAAATGAAAGAAAAACAAAATGCATACGATTTTCAAGACCGAATGTAAAACAAGTTAAACCTAACATATGTTTGAATGGAGAAGAGTTGGATCTTATAGATAACACCGTATTCTTAGGCATAACCTTAGATTCTAAGCTACAGTGGGGCCCACATATAGGCCAGTTGTCGAATAGACTTTGCTCTGCAGCATACGCGGTTTACAAAATTCGTCAGTTAACTGATATAGATACGGCCAGATTAGTATATTTTAGTTATTTCCACAGCATACATACTCATATGGCATTTTATTATGGGGCAACGCAGCTGACATTCAAACTGTGTTTGTACTGCAGAAGCGGGCTATTCGTGCAATCTACAGTCTTGGTTCAAGGCATTCACTGAGGGAAAAATTTAAAGAAATTAAGATAATGACTGTCGCATCTCAATACATTTATGAGAACTTGTTATATGTCAGGAAAAATATAAATATGTTTTCTAAATTCAGCGACATTCATAATTTAAATACACGAAATAAAAACAAACTTGTTCTACCTTCAACTAGATTACAAAAAATAAGGAACTCATACAAGTGTCAAAGCATACGTTTTTACAACAAAATTTCAGGAAATATTCAGGAACTAAGTATTAATAAATTCAAAGTATTTATTAAACAGAGCTTGTGTTCAAAAGCTTATTACACAGTTAAAGATTATTTAGCAGACAAAAATGCCTCCCCCCCGTGGGATCTCCACCTTGTCGTGGTGGGGGGGCTCAGTAGCCGTGGATTGGTCACCCGCGGTGAAGCTAAGAGGGATCCAGGAGGGGATGCTCCGCGTGGGCTTGGAGGGGCCTGCGCAGGATGCGTCCAACGGTGCGGGTGCGGGGGATAGTTCTGTCTGTCCCTCGCAGTCGGGTGCGGTCGCGGGAGGAGAGGCGTGTCGATGTTGCGTTGCCACGCGCCCTATCTCCCGCGACCAAATGGGGGCGCACCATTCGATGCGTCGCGGTGGGGCCGCAGAGGAAGAGGAGATGCGGTGTTGCGTTGCCGTCCTCCCTATCCTCTGAGGCCGCTGGGCGTTTTGGCGGCGGAGTCCAACACCTTAATCCGTCGCCAAGGGGGTTTTGTTCGGGGCCCGCCTGACCATCTGGCGGGCCAATACCCGTCGGAGGGTGGCGACGAGTGCTTTGGTGATGCCCCACCCTCCGACACACGTGTGCATGGCGGAAGTCGAGGTGGTTTTTAGTGGAAACACCACATACTCCGGCTCTTATTTCCCCCAAGAGTCGGAGATCCGAAGGGATTTTCCACCTCGTAAAAAAAAAAAAAAAAAACAAAAATGCCTGGAATTGAGTTTAAAAATTATGAATTTTTACATTTTGAAATTAGTGACATGATATTTTTATTTACATTTGTAATACTTATATTTTTACATTTTGACATTTTTTATTTGACATTTGTAATTTTATTTATTTTGTTTTGACATTGTTATTTTATTTTGACATTTAGAATTACTTAAATAATATATTATTATTCATAAATTGACATTCAATAATATTTTCTAACATTTAATAATATTTTCTGACATTTTAAATATATGACATTTTATTGATTAATTTTTTATTATTTTTACTTATTGTTTGCAACATGTATTTTACTGTTTATTAGCATGTAAAGTTGTGAGTACGATGTGGGCATTATTAAACATATAAACAAATAGTTGTGGCAACCTGTCTGATGGCTTAGGCTGACATGCTTATGCATACACCTTCTGATGGCGTGGAGGCATAGTGATACAGATCGTGCTGGCTTCCTCAATTAAGGTTGAGCCGTACGATTGCTGTTGAATACGGGCCATCAGTGGGCCGAGTCAGTCAAAAGTGTCAGATAATTTCCTTTATTGTACTTGCATAATAAACCCTTTTTTTGTCTGGACTTTAAAAGATGAAGAAAAGACTAAAGAAATTGAAGTGACAAAAAAAAACAATGACTCTGAGTTTATTTCGGCCTTTCTTCTCAAGAAGTCATTTAGCTAGGAAAAGCCGGCATCATCTAGAATAGGGTTTTGACATGTATAAGTGTTGTAAACAACCAAAATGCAGAAATAAATATGTCTTTAATGGAATTTGACGGGATTTGTTCCAAAGTGATATTAGACGAGAAACTTCGTACGAGTCATAAACAGTGAGTAAATACAATATACAAGTGTTCTAATATTTGCTCTGGTAACATTTTGCTTGAAGGAAATGAAATATTAGTACTAGGTTTCAAGTGGTCCTTACCTTGGGTATGATGTTTAAGTAATAAACTTCTGTACTGAGTAGGTACGTTTCATGTTGAGATTGTTCACAATTTACCTTTCTCTGGAACATTAATAGCATAAAAGTACTACGGATATGAACCACTTATCGCTGGTTAATGTGTGTGTTATGCGAACGTGAAGATAAGCAAGACATAGGTTTATAGAGGGGGATGTTATCGAACGCAGTGGGAATCGCAGCGGCCGCGGGAGGGACTGCGCGGCGGCGGCGTATTTAAGAACGCATATTTAAGGGGCTTTACTTCGGACAGTGACGGATGGCCGCCACTCCAGCTTAGGTCGCGCGCACCGCACTGTCCAATTAACGTTATTAATTGATTCCTGCGATCCGGAGACACATTTTTTAAAAGTGTATGGTCAGGGTTTTGCTTAGATTCGGCTGCTTTAGCTGTATATTTTGGTATTATAATCGTGATGCGACGGCTAACGAATGTCATCATTACTAACATATTTAAGAATTTTTGTAAAGTTATATAAGAAAACAGGTATAGATAGATCATCTCTAACCCAATTATGACCGATAGCCGAACCATGAAGTAAAATCTATCTTCAAATTAACGAGACGGTTCGCGTAACTCGCTTAGCTGAGTACATCACCAGTTCAATTCATTATAATTATATCCTATTTAAAATATGTGATAACTTCAATATTTATTGAAATCCTGAGTACTTCATAATTTTCGTATTAGTAGTGCTAGTGCCTTATTCAAATATATGGCAAGACGTCGTGTGCATGCAAGCCGGCGCTGGCTGAAGCACAAACCATCTTCATCCTCCACATTCAAGGTACTTATCAGAGCGATATCTTGCCAACTTTTGAACTGAACGTACCGTAGATATATTTTTTGTTTCCAAATAATAGACCATCTGCATCTTCAGACGAATGAACAAAAATATACACCCAAAAAGGCATGTTTGGCTGTGCATAGAGGGGTGTTGGTACCTACACTTATGTATGGTAGTGAAAGTTGGGTATGGCAGAAGAGTCATGAAAGTAGAATAAATGCTGTAGAAATGAGAGGACTGAGAAGTATGTGTGGTGTGTCTTTGACTGACAGAGTAAAGAATTGTGTGATAAGATAGTGTTGTAGGGTGAAAGAAGATGTAGTGACAAGCATTGATAAAGGTATGCTAAGGTGGTTTGGGCACGTGGAGAGAATGGATGACAAAAGACTGACCAAGCAGATATATAAGGCAAGTGTGGATGGGACAGGACGAAGGGGAAGACCTAGGCGGACGTTCTCTGACCAGATTGGAGACATCCTAAAAACAGGGCAGGTTAGAAGTACCCTGAACAGAAGAGCATGCATGAGGAATCTGGTGGGAGTGAATGAAGCAAGAGAGATATGTCAGGACCGTTGCAAATGGCGTTTCGTAGTCTCTGCTTACCCCTCCGGGAAACCGCTCTGTCAGCTGATTGCCGACATACTGATATCAAATTCGCAGAATGTAAGTTACTACGAGCTGTACAGGCTGTTCATTTTAGTAACGACATTCAAAATTTGAAAGACAATGTACCTTGTGCCAGCGCCGCCAGAACGACTGCACGAGTTTACCCAGCAGAATATGTCTCTGGAGCAAGCTTGAAGAGTCTGCTTCAGGAGCCAGAAATGACGATAATGGCACTGTGTTCAGAAAATGTGCAGGGCTTCACGCGGATGGTTCTGCAGGGTCACTACTTAATGCCGTGAGCGGACGCGAGTTGATCAGTGCCTCGACTTGTGCAAGGGCAGTTAAAAGCTCTTCGTAAGAGAGGATCTGTTGACCTATAACTTTGAAGAGATGCATTTTAATTACTTTGACCATGCTTTCCCAACATCCACCGAAATGTGGTGATGCTGGTGGAATAAACTTCCAGTCAATATGATCTATGGAAAGTTCTTCCTGAAGACGAGTACGATAACCCGCGACGTGATTGAAACAAGTAGCGGGAACAAGTTCAATCAATTTACTAACGCGGTTGGCGACAATAGTCTGCCAGCGGTGAGGAGATGAATAAATCCAAGCGAGCACTACTCTGGAGTCAGAAAATGCGTATATTCTATTAATAGGGTAGTGGGGCAAAACTGTGTCTTGAACCCTGCGGAGCAACTGAGACAGCAGAAGGGCCACGCACAACTCCAGTCCCGCAACCGAAATGGTTTCAACAGGCGAGACCTTGGACTTGGCACAAACTAACTGCACCGAGCAGTTAGAACCAATGCGGACTTGCAGATATACGACTCCGCCGTAAGCACGCTCGCTGGCGTCAGCGAAACCTATTAAGTTGGTGGTGGTCCATCTACCAACCCAAGATGACGCGGAATAGTAATTTGATTGAGCGCGGTAAGCTCAATACAAAACTGGCTCCAAGCGGCGACAATATGGTCAGGGGGTGTTTCATCCCACTCACACTTTGATAGCCAAAGCTCTTTGATCAAGAGCTTGGCGTACAAAATTGTGGGAGCCACGAATCCCATTATGTCCCATAGTCGAGCCACTGTGGACAGCATAGTGCGTTTGGTGCACTTATCATCTGGTGGTGAAACGTCAAAGCGAAAACTATCGCAGGATTTGTCCCAGCGTAAACCAAGAACCTTATGCGGTACAGACTTCTCAAACTCAATGTCTGGAGAAGCTTTATGAGAATCTGGTATGCGTGCGAGAACCTCCTTAGAGTTGCTTGTCCATTTGACAAGATCAAACTGGCCTCGCTTGAAAAGCTGAATAAGCTCTTCACAAAGCGAAATTGCTAGCGGAGCGGATATAACACTACAGGCAATGTCATCCATGTACAAAGCGGAAGTGGCAACAGCCGCTGCGGCGGGAAAGTGATCGCCTTCATCAGCGATCAACTGGCGAACAACTCGTAACGCGTGATATGGGCTAGACTTGAGTCCAAAACAAACACGATTGAACTGATACACAGATAAAGATTCTTTCTTGTCAAAACGATAAAAGATCCGTTGAAATCTACGGTCAGATTCGCGAACGCCGATATTGAGAAACATTTGGCGGCAATCAGCTGACAGAGCGATTTGGAAAAGACGAAACTTTATTATGATGTTAAATAAATCACCCTGTAGATTAGGGCCGGCATGCAAAATGTCATTAATCGACTGACCCGAGGTAGTCTTACAACTAGCATCTAAAACCACGCGAAGTTTAGTAGAGGTTTTATCTTCGCGAACTACGCCGTGATGCGGGATATAATATGAGGGTAGAGAGTTGCCCTCGTTGTTTACAACTACACTCAAAAAACCTTTATCTATGTAGTCACGAATGACGTCATTATAGGCGCTGCGTAACTTAAGTGATGCATCAAGTTTACGTTCCAAACAATGGAAACGTCTGAGCGCAGCAGCGTACGAGTCGCCTAACGAATAAGGGTCACCACAGAATGGCAACGCCACAACGTATCTGCCACTGTCGTCACGAACAGTGGAAGCGCGGAAATGTTCTTCACACTCGAGATCTTTACGGCTCTTCGAGGGCGGTGCGGTAACCTCTTCAAGCTCCCAAAATCGCTTGAGAAGAGAATCAATATTATTTTCTTGAAGAACAGAACAACAGCAAGACGTAACGTATTGAGAAGTATGTAATGTAGGTACGGTACCCATAATCACATACCCAAATACCGTCTCAATAGCGGGCGGTAAGTTAATTTGCTCACTACGTACCACTTTAGTTAGTAGCAAGTGCGGGAATATTGCGGCTCCGATCAAAACATCAATGTCTGCCGGATTCGCAAACTCCGAGTCTGCCAGCGGCAAAGACTCGAGGTGTGTGAGAAGCGATACGTCCACATTAGCGTTTGGCAATGTGTCCGTAAATCGCTCCACGATAAGCGAAGAAATGTTAAAATTAATGTCTCCATCAAAACGCGAATGTATTTTAATATCTACGGAACCCTTGCAATGTTTTTCTGAACCGCCGATCCCTCTGACTATTGAGTTCGTATTTTTAAAATTATTCCACAATCCGAGGCGTTTGAACAACTCAAACGTTATTAAATTGGTCTGAGACGCGCTATCTAGTAGACAACGTACCATGTGCGGCGACCCATTAACATTATAAACGATAACTTGCGCTTTCGCTAACAGAACAGTCTTAGACGCCATACAACGCGGCTTAGCACTGCTCTGATCACTATAAGCGTGCGAAGGCCGTCCACGCGTGCGTGCCGCCCGCGCAATGGATGTCGTACACAACGATATTTCATTCTGCATCGTGGCAGGCGCAGTTATCGTAGCCTGCACCTGCGACGTAAGTGTGTCAAGGTTTGCGGCTTGGCTTGACAACGCGTTACCTTTATCGAAGTGTAGTAATGAATGATGTTTTTGATTACATGAGCGACACTTTGTCTTACTAGAACAATCACTTGTTTTATGTTTTATGCTGAAGCAATAAATGCATGCTTTGTTATCTTTTACGCACTTAAAACGAGCAGTTGGATTTAAACCATTGAAGGCGACACTTGTAGAAATGGTCGTGCACTATATTACTGCACAGACACTTCTGTGAATTAATTTTATTAGATTCCGAGCATGTTACGTAAGATTGTGGGTTAGGGACCGAGTTATTATTACTATTTCACGCTTTATTCGACCTTTGTTTGCTGCTGTTAGTGTTAGACGGGCTAGGTGAACCAGACTGCGTATTATGAAATATTCGGCACTGATCTTTGATGAACGAAATAAAACTATCTAGTGTAGGTATTTTATTATTGCGTTCCGTCATCTCGAATGCGTGAATTGTATCAGTGTCAAACTTTTTTAAAGCGAGTTGAAGCAACATAAAGTCGGAAAGATCTTCTAATTTTAAGTTCCTAAGAGAATTAACCGCGGTAACGAAGTTATCTATAAACAGCTGGAAATTCGAGACAGATGCGGCACCGGACAGTTTAAGATTTAAAGCTTGGTCAAAGTAGGTAGACGCTAGGACGCGCGTGTCTTGATATCTGTCAAGTAGTGACTGAAATATGACCTGATAATTCTCAGCAGTGGGTGTGACACCTGCAAATACGGACTGGGCCTTCGGTGACAGTTTACCTATTAAATAGTACAACCTGTCAGCATCTGTCAGAGAACCATTATCGTGCACTGTAGACTTAAAGCTCGCATAGAATAACGGCCAATTTCGTATATCTCCGTCAAACGACATAATCTCGATTGGCGGTAATTTCGGCTTGCGGGCCGCGGCAACGGGCTCTGCTGAACATTTACCCTCCAATTGCGATTGTATACGCTTAATAATACAATAAAGATCTTCGAATGAGGTGTACGCCTGATAGTTCGGTTTTTCATCAGGATTGATAGAAAGTAATCTTGCGTTATAATCGTCTAACAACTTATGAAAATCTGTTCGAATACTATCTACTGTCATACAATAACTGAGAAATGCTTCGCTATTACTGTCAGAAATAGAGGCAGTTTTTGAACGCTCGTATATGTTTTGAATGCGCTCAAATAAAATATTGCGTTTTGCTTCTAAGATTGTCATCTCTTTGTCTTCCGACACGCGTGACTCCTTTTGTTGTGACATGCTTACGTAAGTACAAGCTAATGAGACCGAAACAAAATAAGAATATCTAATGTACCTATTATTTTACCTAAGTAGGCTAAGTAGGCAACACTTTAGAGCTGTGGAATTAAAAGTTGCTCGAAATATGAGATTTACAAGACAACTATGATAGTTCCAGAAATAATAATTGAGTAAGTAGGTAGCTACATAAAAGTATATTACCTACTGAAGCGGGCGGAAACAACCATGTGACGGTTATGTGAATAGACTAGGAGTATAGCTAGGTGCTATAACTGCCTAGGTATAGCGATATAACGTATAAAAACGTAAATGAATCCGACTCGTATGGATCAAAAAAATGGTTCGGCGTTACACCGAAACCGTAGGTTCTAGGCGACTTGGAGAAGGAATGGACTGTATATAAAGCATGGCGTGTTTTATTGTTAAATTCCCCCCCGCTACATACACCTATTCCAAACGGCCCTTCTCAGGGCCAAAGCTCTCAAAATCAAGCCACACATGTCCAGAACTGCAGTAGTCTGTTCCAGCCTGCTCTAGTCGTTATCTCAATTAATATCGAGGGATTTTCGCAAAGTAAATCACAAATCTTGGCTGATTTATGCTCCAGCACAAAATGCGACTTCCTATGCATACAGGAGACTCACAGGGACTCGATACACTCAAGACCTCAAGTCCCAGGAATGACACTCGTGGCTGAAATTCCCCACCCGAAGTATGGGAGTGCAGTGTTTGCAATACCATCTCTTACAGTTCAATCGGCTTCATGCATCCAAGAAAACGATATTGAGATAATTACAATAGAAACCGGAAATTGCACAGTATCATCGGTATATAAACCACCGAATAAACCATTTAAATTCTCCAAGACACCTAATTATGATAATCATCCCATCAAGATTGTAGTAGGTGATTTCAATAGCCACAGTACTACCTGGGGCTACGCAATAACCGACGTAAATGGAGACGCTGTAGAAGAATGGGCAGACGGTGAAAACCTGACACTAATCCACGATGCCAAGCTTACCCCATCTTTTAACAGCAGAAGATGGCTGAGAGGGTATAACCCAGACCTTATATTTGCCAGCGATAATATAAGCTCTCTCTGCGTCAAAAATGTCTGCGCCCCCATTCCAAATACGCAACATAGACCGATCGCATGCATGGTTCATGCCACTGTTAAGCCTGTCAATGTCCCATTTCGTCGCCGCTTTAACTTTTCAAAAGCCGATTGGCAAGCGTACTCGGAACAAATAGACTCGGAGGTAGCTGAAATTGATCCCACACCAATTAACTACGAAAAGTTTGTAGAAATTGTTTGGAACTCCTCTCGTAGAAATATCCCACGAGGTTGCCGAAGGCACTATGTTCCAGGCCTAAACAATGAATCTGCAAAGTTGCTCGCACGCTACCATACACTGTATGAAAAAGACCCATTTTCTGAGGAGACTCTAAATACCGGGGAAGGACTAATGCGCTTGCTAGCTGTAAGCCGGCGGGAATCCTGGATGAAACTTGTATCAAGTGTTGACATGACGCACAATAGCAAGAAGGCCTGGTCCACTGTCAAAAAGCTCACTGGCGAGTCTCCAGCTGCGTCCAATCCTGGCCAAGTAACAGCAAACCAAGTTGCCCACCAACTACTACAAAACGGCAAACCTACACATAAAGTACAAAGGTCCAATCTTAATTTAAGCAATGTTATTAACACCTGCGATACCATTAGTAAGCCGTTTGTCCTCCCAGAAATCATCTCCAGCATTAAGAGCTTGCAACCTGGTAAGGCTACGGGTATGGATGATATAACGACGGAACAAATAAAACACCTGGGTCCAATAGCTGTATCATGGCTCTTAGCTATGTTCAACTGCTGTCTGAAGGAATTGAAAATCCCAAAAATATGGAGGCGAGCAAAAGTAATTGCTCTTCTAAAGCCAGGCAAAAGCCCTTCATACCCAAAAAGTTACCGTCCCATATCGTTGCTATGCCACACTTTTAAGCTCTTTGAGCGAATGCTTTTAGATCGCCTCACACCAGTCTTAGAAAAGGTTTTAATATCAGAGCAGGCTGGATTCCGACCAGGCAAATCTTGCACTAGCCAAACACTGAACCTAGTCCAGTACATCGAAGATGGATTCGAAACCCACAAAATTACTGGTGTTGTCTTTGTTGACCTAACAACTGCATACGACACAGTCAACATCAAAAACCTGTTGTCAAAAGTTCTCGACGCAACAAAAGATAAAGGGTTCGTTGATATCCTGAGAGAGGTGTTACATAACCGGCGATTCCAAGTGCACCTAAATGGAGAGAAGAGCCGATGGCGGAGGCATAAAAATGGACTCCCACAAGGTAGTGTTCTGGCTCCATCCCTGTTTAATATATACACGAACGACCAACCAACAACACCACGCACTAAAAGTTTCCTGTACGCAGATGACCTCGCACTAGCAGCCCAAGCATCGAACTTTGAAGAAGCAGAAAAATCTCTTGGGGAAGGATTGGACGCGCTCGACAAGTACTACGTAAAAAACGCCTTACGGCCTAATCCTTCAAAAACACAGTCTTGCGCGTTCCATTTACGTAACCGGGATGCGAAGCGAGGACTTTCACTATCATGGCGAGGCGTTAACATAGAGCACTGCTCTCGTCCACGCTACCTGGGTGTCACCCTGGACAGAGCGCTCACATACAAGGCCCACTGCTTTAACACCAAGCAAAAGGTATGTGCAAGGAATAACATGCTGCGACGCCTTACTTCAACAGCCTGGGGAGCGGCCCCGCATGTTCTCCGAACCACAGGGCTCTCACTGTCATATTCCGCGGGCGAATACGCGTGCCCAGTGTGGCACCGATCCACCCATGCATTGGGAAGTGGATGTAGCCCTGAATGAGACATGCCGAATAATAACGGGCTGTTTGAAACCCACTCCGCTCAATATGCTATACCCTCTAGCAGGGATCGCTCCACCAAATGTGCGGCGGGAAATAGCCTGTGCAGTGGAGAAACATAGGCAGGAAACAGATGTGCGCCACTCACTGCATGACTACAAGATGCCTCGCGCCCGCCTTAAAAGCCGAAAAAGCTTCCTAAGAACGACTTCTGCCACAAATAACTCCCCAAAGTTGGCGAGAGAGCAACTGTGGGCCTCTAAATACCCGGCCCCTCCAGACTTCCCTGAAACAAAAGAAAGCCTGCCCCCTGGTCATAACTTGGAGTGGTCGACCTGGAAATCACTTAATCGTTTGCGAACTCAGGTCGGGCGCTGTAGGGAAAACATGGCAAGATGGGGATTCATAGAACACTCACAGATCCACTGCGACTGCGGAGCTTCATCACAATCCATGGCGCATTTGCTCTCATGCCCTCTTTGCCCATCTACCTGCAGTAAACAGGATCTTAAAGTGGCCTCAGACAATGCCGTTACCGTAGCCAAATTTTGGGAACAGAAAATCTGAACCAATGACACGATGAAGAAGAAGTCGCCTAGGATTGGATAAGGGAAGAGGATGTGGAAAAGGATTGTGAGTGGGTATAGGATATTCTAATGATGAGGGGCACTTACCTTGTACGTCAGTCCTCCTTCCTTGCAAATGGCAGCCTCCTGGTGTTTTCGGGATGAAGCTGCTTGATTCACTCCACTACACAAATCACTTTCACTTGCGAGCGGTTTTGTATAAGCGGTAATAATTATAGCGGGAGCGGCGCGGTGCGGTACGGTATGGCGGACACGTATTTAGCGAATCGAAGTTCTAGACTGTCTTTCGCGTCGACGATCGCGGCGACCAATCCGCGAAAGACGTGCCCCTTCTAGGGAATAGGAGACAGGAACGGAAACATGGTATCGCTCGCACTAGACAAGCAAGCGTGGAACGATTGACGTTGATGTGATTAGTTTTAGATGGAAAGGTAGATGGCGCTACCAAGGCGTGAGTCTATGTATGTATATATGAACAAAAATATATGTAAGTACTACTAACTATACGATGTACAAGCTAAATTTGATCAAGCACTGAAGAAAGAAAATGTAACACACAAACGGCCGTTTCGATTCGAACCATTTGTGTTTTTCAGTTTGCCATCAGAAGCAGTATTTTCTCCTGAGAAACTTTGTTTCAGTGTTTTAGTCACTGTTTCATTATACTAGCAATGGTGAGCGAAGAACTCTGTTTTCAAACCTAGGCTCTGCTTTTGACAAAATATTAATGCTTTTACATCTTCCGTATGACGTCTGCAACGCAAAGGTTTAATGATACTCAGGCGCAGAACATATTTGAGGGTACCTTCTCGAATATCCGTAGCACCATTAAAGATAATCATGATGATCCAGACTGAAAATGCTACAATTTGATACAAACATATAAGTGATATCGACACTTATCCTTGTTCAATATTTGCATTTGTTTATTTAGCACCAAGCGTGCTAAATAAATTCGAGGGTATTAGATAATTTTATTTTCCTTTCAAGACAGTGCAATTAAAGGTATTATAATGTTAGCAAATAAGCTCGCAGTGGTGATATACAAAATCAAGAACAATAAATGTACCATAAGAGTAGTTAGAGAAACGAGGGTGGGTTGGGAGCTTTTCCATTTGTGCTGAAACCTGCCGTTGAAATTTTCAGAAATTCGTGGTTTTGACAGCTGGAATCGTGCCTGCTACCATTTCACTATAGCAACCAACGACGCCATTATAAGAGGGTCGATAATACTTGTTTAGTATCTATACAAGTAGTCTATAGGTTATGGCTGTATGAGAAATGAGGGTTATTGCCGGATCACACGCATTATCGGGATAACAGTAAACAAATTGCAGTATCATAGACACCCAGTTATAGTTATATTAATATAAGAAATAAAATCCGGAGTGATTTTCTTGGCTCCCATATTTTCTTCAAATACTGCGTAATCTATGTTAATACCATACTTAATGTATTATGTATAAAATGTCTTTTCTATCAGCTACTGCAAATACAAATGTTATGTTTGGTCCATTTGGAGGTCCGTTTAATTTATACAGAGCTCGTTTAGCATATTTGCATGATGTAGCTATGTATTCGATCAACCAGAATGCTATATGATATGCCAAGCTTTACATTAATTACCAAAGTTGCAAAGCATATCGCATAGTATCAAAAACCGAAATATGAGGTAAAGTTGTCAAAATATCCACGAAGCATCTCTAGGGTCTCTAAAATAAATGCTTTTAAAGTGCACGTAGGACTCGGCTTATTTTTTTAGGACTCCGCTAAATATTTGGTTACTCAAAAGGGTTCCCTCTCTAAAAAAAATTGAGAATCACTGCTGTAGAGTATTAATTAAAGTCTCAATAGATAATCTAAAAATATTTACAAGGAAATATCAATAACGGTAACTAGTTCCTATTAAAAGTGCCCACGTAAGTGAGGGCTTCTATGACGTTAGCATCTTGTTGTTATTTGTGAAAAGATTTTAAAACCGTTTTGATTATTTGTAGGCATTCTGATATCCTGTATGAATCAAAATTTCTTAATTTTCCCGTAAGATCAAATACTAAGAAGAAAAATAATTGAGATTAAAATAAAGATTCAGTGACTATGAATTATTGTTAAGCTATTTATGGAAATGGAAAGTGAATTTTATTTTAGCTTTCATTTTACATTGAATGAATCAAAATAAATAAAACGTACAATATTATATTATTTTTGGGATTCAAACTTACCTACTGCCTTTTTCATTGAAATTGTATTTTTTCATTGAAAGCAGACAATGGTTTTTCCAGAAGAGCGTAATAGCCAGAAAAAATTATAGACAGCTTATTTACTATTTAAGTGTAATATAAACGTATATAATAGGACGGAAATCTATTGGAAAGGCTCGTATAAACGTAAAGTACATATTAAACTAACAAATTGTCAGTTTTGTAAAATACAACCTTCAGTTGTGGTGATTTACAAGCGGGAGTCCATGTACGTTTAAATAAGCACAAAACATGTTACAAAAAGTAAAACCGGCCCGACTCGTATAAAGAAGGTTTCGCCGTCTAGGTACTAAAAAGGTAGAAAAATATCCTGGCCGTAGTTAATAGTGGGCCTAAGCTAGTTTACTATTCGTATCTAATGCTATTACCTTCGTGAAAGTATGAGGCTGCAGCCATCTGATTAATAAAGACGATTTATTTTGCGCGTGAGCTTTCAAAACTTTGTTGTTGCATTCTTAAAGTAAGGAAGTAATAGAGACCGCATTAAAATTGCAACCTTACTCAATATATGTACCTCACTCTGACTTATGATTTTTTTCTCATGTAAGAGAAAGATAAATATAGAAATGTTATTTCGAATCTTCGAAATTGTCGTAAAGTTTAACTAGACTAGTGATGTGCTTACTCAAAATGAATTTCTATAAAATATCGATAATGTTTGCAATAAATCCTTAAATTTGGTTTACTCAGAATGCATATCAGTTGAATGTTGATAAATCCTCAGATAAAGTAAAATATGTGAATAAATCCAGCTTATACTTAAACACTACAAAATAAGTTACGATAAAAGATATATTTCTAAATTACCTTTTTAAGGTAAATAAAGCAATTGATATTCATAATAGCATTAACAATCACTACCTATATACAATGATAGGGTCAATGACGAGATCATTACCACGTAATGGTTTTCGAATACAAAACCACGTTACGTATTTCAGACTTTTGGAAGTATATATGCTTATTATTTAGAAAATTATCACGATCGTCAAGTGTTCATCTAAAATCTTCCAAACCAAATTAGGCCTTCTCAAATTGAAGGGAGGCCCGAACCCAGTATGCTCAGTAACAAAATTATATCAAATCAGCAATCGAGAGCAGGCTGCAGTACTAAGTGAGTAAACTAACAGATTAGAAATAAAATTTAACTTCAGGGTAAATTATAAATAAAATATTTCACACATAATGGATCAAATTTATTCAGGGTAAAATAGAAAAAGTCACAGACAGTGTTATTGGCTTGATTAGAAAAAAAAACTCAAATCTTTACAAAATCATATTATATATACAGGTCAAATTAATTACGCTCTTATAGAAGCCTTCGTCTAAAATAAGTAAGAAATAAAAATAATTTAAAAGAATTAAACCAGGAGCCTGCAAATGGTGAGTAAGAAAGAAAATAACATTGTGTACGTACTTCTAACTGGCACCGAACTCAAAAAGTGTTGTTGTTAAAAATATTAGTTTTTCTGCTGCCCAGTGCGAGCATCTTTAGATGTTGGTAAAGGCTCTTGGCAATTAGTCTATTTACTGACACAACTATCGGCACAATGATCGCCGTGTTCACATCCCACATATCGACAATCTCATGAGCTGGGACCAATATTTGAACTCCTTCTCTTTTTCTGCTTTTACGAGATTGCCGTCATGCGATATGGTAATAACGTCTATCAATGCGAGTCGCTCTGCTCGGTCGATCACTACAATATCACGCTTATTGGCTACAACAAACCTGTCTGTAATGATAGACCTATACCAGGACAACAACGTACGACCATTTTTTCGAGAACTGGGTCGGGCACAATCTGTATCTGTAGTACGGTGAACCAATGAGATTATATTTAAGGGCTAGTTGCTAATGGATTATCTTGGCCACTTGATTGTGTCTGTGCAAATACTGGCCATTGGCAAAACTCGAACAAACAACCGGATACTATGTAATAATAATAATGATGCCATGATTTATATTTAAGTTAGGCTTTATAATTAAACAGTAGTAAATTTCCGACATTTTATTACTCATAGACTTCACAGAATACAATGACAATGACTTTTAGATAAAACCATAGACTAAGACATAAGACACAATCATCGAACACCTCCCCTTTAAAACTGTTACAGAGAGTTCTTCAAATTAACAAAGTACAATTTACAATAATTCTAATCAAAGGTCTAATCTAACTCTGGGTTTAACAGGACGACCACTACGGGTTCTACAGTAAACATTATCAGGGATGGGAACCGTAGGTAGAACACCAGAAGGGTTTTGCTGAGACAAAGGTTGAGACACATCCTGAGTGTGAGAATTCGTTGTGGTTGCAGTTGACGGTGGCCTAACCCCGCTCTCTTTGGCGAAAGAGAACTGGCGCAGGCCTGTAGCTTTAGGCGTCGACGACCGAAGGCTTGTGTGGCAGAGCAAGGAGCTGCATGGTAGATTCTACCGGGCCCTTCACGGACCTGATGTAGATCAACTAGCTTCTGTGGCCTGGCTACGCTTTGGTAATCTCTTCGGAGAAACCGAAGGTTTTGTCTGTGCAATTGCAGATGAAGTTATCAAGACGAGAAATTACCGGAGGTATATCATGAGGGACGGCACAGTAGATATGTGTCGAACTTGCAACCGACCTAGTGAGTCCCTCAGGCATATAGTCTCCGGTTGTTCTCGTCTTGCTAATAGCGAGTACTTGCACAGACACAACCAAGTAGCCAGGATCATACATCAGCAACTGGCTCTGCGATACGGGCTTGTAGACGTCGAGTTGCCATATTACAGGTACAGCACTGAGCCAGTTCTCGAGAATGGTCATGCAACATTGTACTGGGATCGATCTATTGTCACAGATAGGACTGTTGTTTGCAACAGGCCTGATATTGTGATAAAAGATCGATCAGAGCGCCGCGCAATGATTGTTGACATTACTATCCCACATGACGAGAATCTCGTGAAAG
Source organism: Euclidia mi (assembly GCA_944739405.2). Classification (NCBI taxonomy): domain Eukaryota; kingdom Metazoa; phylum Arthropoda; class Insecta; order Lepidoptera; family Erebidae; genus Euclidia; species Euclidia mi. The sequence continues at coordinate 38,621,796 of OX123190.2, read as the reverse complement.
CAGAAAAAGACAAACAAGAGAAATATTTGGACTTGGCTTACGAGATTGTCGATATGTGGGATATTGATTCAGCAATCATTGTTCCGATAGTTGTGTCCGTTATTGGACTTATAGCCAAAACCCTCAAACGCCATCTAGAGAGGTTGAAACTAGGCAGCTGGGTCAAGAGTTTGATGCAAAAGGCAGTTCTTCTGCAAACGGCACGCATTGTGAGGAAATTTCTGGCTCTGGAGCCCTAACCACCGGTGACTTGGATCCTATTCCCGTCGTCGGTGGGAATCTATTTTTATGTTTTTAAATATCATTTTTATTTTTTTTAGAGTGTTATATTTAAAAATGTAAAAGATAGGATAAATATAAAAATAAAGAGAATAATAATAATATAAACTGGCAACACTGAACGTCAACAAACATCATTTTCTTGGATAAATTTTGTATTAATTTATTTTATTATTTCGGAGGCTGTACCTATTTAAGTAATAACCATATTGTGTAATAGTATAAATAATAACAGAGCAAACTTTTTATAAAACCAAAAAGGAAAACAGAATATATAAAATACCAATAAAGCAAGATGACATCAGACGTCAAAAACATAAACATTGTAAATGTAAACAATACAAGTAAACCCAAGAAAAAATGTTGACCAGAGCCAGAGCAGCGGCACAATTAAGACCCCCGGACTCGTCACTCAGCTCCGCCTCGCAGCCGCCGGCGCCAGCAGCGCCGGCCATAGCTGAGGCGTTGAGCTCATCGAGTGATGAGTATTTTTCCCCGCCGACGACACCAACACCAGCGCGCCGCCGGGGAAGAGGCCGGCCGCCGTCACGCTTGGAACCCCGAGACCCATCGGTTTCGAACAGGGCCCCCACTGCCGGTGATGATGTGTGCCGCATGAGATGGACTCAATCGATGAATGAGAACGTATGCGGGCATATTTTGTGGCTACAGAGGGAGGAACCAACCTTACGGCGTACCGTGACCGCTTACTGCCTCTGTTTCAGGCCTTGGAACCAGCTGTTAACGTTTCGGCACAGCGACTGTCGGATCAAATGCGAGCCATTCAACGCTGCCGCCTGTTGGATGACGACGCACTTGAGAGGCTACGCTCAGACTTGCGAGGTATCCCTGAAAACCCACCTCTCGCAAACAATGAGGCTCCAATATCGCACGCCTCACTCAGGGCACAAGAAGAAGGCGAGGAAGGGATAGACAGGGATACACAAGTAAGTACCCAATGCATAGATAAGATAAGGAGTACTTTGGAGTGTACTATGTGCTTGTTGCGAATATCGGTATGCTACATTAGAAAACAGACCCCGGCTGCCGCGTTTACCCACGCATAGAAAAAATATGGCGCTTGTGGGTGCCCTGGATTCACTATTGCCTACTTACATAGACACTAGTGAAAATCTTAGTGATACATACTCAATTCTATACTGCGCGGCTGTAGCGGCGTGTCGAGTGGCTAATATTAAAATACAAAACAGTATTACTATTAGCCCTCGAGATGCCGTCCCGGCTTGGCATCGTAGAATTGAGCGTCGTATTGCTGAGACCAGGGCACTCATAGGCAAGCTTATCTGCTTCAGGTCGGGCAATACCCGCCCGAGAGTGATGCGTTTTGTGAGTCGGGCGTTTAAGGGGACAGGACTTTGTCCTCAAGAATATACGTCTCGGGTCACAGAACGCATCGACTTCCTGAAGCAGAAAATCTATGCGTGGGCGAATCGCATCAGGCGGTACAAAAAAAGGATTGACCGATATTTCCAAAATCGCGCATTCCAAAGGGACGAGAAGTTGTTTTATAGGAATTGGGAGCGACCTGAACCAGGTGTGGATGATGGGTGTCGACCAGATGATGCGAACACGATTGTGTTCTGGCGCAACATATGGTCGACTCCCGTCAGCCATACAGAAGGTGGCTGGATTGGGGATGTTAAGCGATCATGTGAGGTAATATCACCCATGGAGCCCGTAGCCATTGATGCCATGGATGTATATTGTGCAGTCCGTCTATTATATAATTTCTGGTTAAAATGGCTACGCAGTGCACATGCTCGCTTGGCATCCCAATTCCAGTCAGCTCTGGATGCAGGATCGCTGCCAAGTTTTATGACAACTGGCGTTACTCACCTGCTCCACAAATCTGGTAGTACCACGGAGCCTACGAACTATAGGCCGATTACTTGCCTACCGACGGTGTATAAAGTTTTTACATCCATTTTGAGAACAAAATTGGAATTACATATAATCAATGATAAAATTTTATCTGAGTCTCAAAATGGATGTAGAAGCCGGGCACGTGGTACTAAGGTTCGCCGTAGTCGAAAGAATCTGGCGACATGCTGGATAGACTATAAGAAGGCCTATGACTCTGTGCCACATACGTGGCTCTTGAGGGTGCTGGAGTTATACAAAGTAGATGCAACTCTATGCGCCCTCTTGAGGGCATGTATGGGGCAGTGGAGTACGGTGCTTCGCTATCCAGGATGTCGACAGCCTTGCGGGTATGGCGTACCTGTAAAGATCAAGCGGGGTATTTTCCAAGGCGACAGTTTGAGTCCACTATGGTTTTGCCTAGCACTGAACCCGCTGAGCACTTTGCTCGAGAGTTCAGGGCTAGGCTATCGGTTGCAGACTAGAGGTCAAGTTATTTCTCACCTCCTTTTCATGGATGACCTTAAACTATTTGCCCCCACTGACCTCCAATTAACCGAGTTACTAAAGATAACTGAAAGCTTTAGTAATTCAATTAAGATGGAGTTCGGTGTGGATAAATGTGCGGTCATGCATGTAAAGCGAGGCAGGAGTGTGGAATCTGATAGTATAGAGCTCTCAGATTTCACACAACTTAGATCTCTCTCTGCAACGGAAACCTACAAATATCTGGGTATGTCGCAGGCATTAGGCATTGATGACGCTGGCATGAAACAGGCGTTGCAGGCACGTTTCTTTGGCCGCCTGAAGAAAGTCTTAAAAAGCTTTTTATCGGGCAGCAATAAGGTGCGTGCCTGTAACGGTTGGGCCATGCCCGTCTTAATGTACTCCTTCGGCATTCTCAGATGGACTCAAACAGAATTGGACGCCTTGGATAGGAAAGTTCGATGTCTACTCACGACATACCGGATGCATCACCCGCGTTCGTCGGTGATGAGATTGTACATTCCGCGCAAGTGTGGGGGTCGTGGCTTCTTGAGTGCCAAGACCCTCCACAATCGCGAGACGTGCAATCTCAGAGAATACTTTCTCCACGCCGACGCGGGTGTGCACCGAGATGTGGTCGCAGTGGACAGAGGGCTTACTCCGCTGACTCTGGCTAAAGAGAACTGGCGCAAACCTGCCGTACTTGGTGTAGAGGAGCGCAGGGAAGTATGGAAAGGTAAAGAGCTGCATGGACGTTTTTACCGGGCCTTGCATGGGCCCGACGTAGATTTCCCAGCGTCGGTGTCCTGGCTGCGTTTTGGCGATCGTTTCGCCGAAACAGAAGGTTTTGTCTTTGCGATTATGGACGAAGTTGTCATGACGAACAACTACCGGAAGTATATTCTAAGGGATGGGATGGTCGACATATGTCGGGCATGTCACCAGCCTGGTGAATCGCTTAGACATATAGTATCCGGTTGTTCTCGTCTTGCCAACGGCGAATATTTGCATAGACACAACCAAGTAGCCAGGATTGTCCACCAGCAACTTGCCTTAAAGTACCAACTTGTCGACTCTGAAATACCGTACTACAGGTATGTGCCCGACCCAGTTCTTGAAAATGGTCGTGCTACTCTGTATTGGAATCGGTCTATCATTACTGACAGAACTATTGTGGCTCACAAGCCGGACATAGTAGTGATAGACCAATTAGAGCGCCTTGCAATGATCATCGACGTCACCATACCCCATGACGAGAATCTCGTGAAAGCCGAAAAAGATAAACAAATTAAGTATTTGGACCTGGCTCACGAGATTGTCGACATGTGGGATGTTGACTCGGCGATCATTGTACCGATAGTCGTGACCGTAAATGGTCTTATTCCCAAGAGCCTCGACCACCACCTCAAGAGGCTCTCGTTAGACGGCTGGATCAAGTCCTCTATACAGAAGGCAGTATTGCTGGACACGACACGCATCGTACGGAGGTTCCTTTCTCTGGAGCCCTAACCACCGGTAGCTTGGTCCCTGTGCCCGATGCCGGTGGGTCTCCGTGGTCCCATTTTATATATTTAATTTAGTTCTTAGTGTGAAATTTATTAAGTATGTGAAATGTGACTGTGAGAAGAATATTTAATAAACGACATAATAATAAAGGTTCATCGTAACCGAAAGAATCTGGCGGCATGTTGGATAGATTACAAGAAAGCGTACGATTCTGTGCCTCATACGTGGCTTTTGAGGGTGTTGGAGTTGTATAAAATAAATACAACTCTACGCACCTTCTTAAAGTCATGTATAGGGCAATGGAAAACGGTTCTTGGCTATCCAGGGTGCCGACGGATCCAGGGGAATGGCGAACTTGTGAAGATTGAGCGAGGTATCTTCCAGGGTGATAGTCTGAGTCCATTATGGTTTTGCTTAGCGCTGAATCCTCTCAGTACCTTGCTGGAGGGTTCAGGGCTAGGTTACAGGTTACGAAGAAGTGGTCGGGTAGTGTCCCACTTGTTGTTCATGAATGACTTAAAACTGTTTGCCCACACCAACCCTCAATTGATAAGTTTACTAAAAATAACTGAAAGTTTTAGTTATTCTATCAACATGAAATTTGGTGTGGATAAATGTGCTGTGATTCATGTAAAGCAAGGAAAGATGGTGGAATCTGAAGGGATTCAACTCTCAGATTCCATTAACCTAAGATCACTTCTCCGAACCGACACCTACAAATACTTGGGTATGTCACAGACTTTAAATATAAATGAGGCTGACATGAAACAATCGTTGCAAGAGCGGTTCTTTGGCCGCCTGAAAAAGGTACTGAATAGTCTTTTATCAGGTGGCAATTAGGTTCGAGCTTGCAACAGTTGGGTCATGCCGGTTCTCATGTACTCCTTTGGCATACTCAAGTGGACTCAGACTGAACTGGACACCTTAGACCGAAAGGTCCGTACACTGCTGACGGCACACCGGATGCATCATCCACGCTCATCTGTAATGAGGTTGTATATTCCGCGGAAGTGTGGGGGTCGTGGCTTTCTAAATGTCAAATCCCTGCACAACCGCGAGGTATGCAACCTCAGAGATTATTTTCTCAACGCGAACGTGGATGTGCATCGCGATGTTGTAGCAGTGGACGCCGGGTTTACCCCGCTCAGTCTTTCTAAGGACAGCTGGCGCAGACCTGTAGTACTTAGCACTGATGATCGCAGGCTTGTATAGCAGAGCAAGGAGCTTCATGGCAGGTTCTACCGGACCCTGCATGGGCCAGATGTAGACTTTTTAGCCTCGGTGAACTGGCTACGCTTCGGTGACCTTTTTGGGGAAACCGAAGGGTTTGTTTGTGCAATTGCTAATAAAGTTATCAAGACGAATATCTACCGGAAATATATTCTGAGGGATGGCACCACGGACATCCGTAGTGCGTGTCACCAGCCTGCTGAATCCCTCAGACATATAGTTTCCGGCTGTTCGCGTCTTGCTAACGGCGAGTACTTGCACAGGCATAACCAAGTAGCCAGGATCATTCACCAGCAACTTGCTCTGAAATAGAGGCTTGTAGATGTTGAGGTGCCGTACTACAGGTATGTGGCGGAACCTGTTCTGGAAAATGGTCATATCACATTGTACTGGGATCGATCTATCATAACAGACAGGACTTTTGTCGCCAACAAACCTGATATTGTGGTGGTAGATCGATCAGAGCGCCGCGCAATAATTGTTGATGTTGCCATCCCTCATGACGAGAATCTCGTGAAGGCTGAGAAAGATAAGCAGATTAAATATCTGGACTTGGCGCACGAGATTGTCAACATGTGGGTAGTTGATTCAGCAATTATTGTGCCGATAATCGTCACAGTGAATGTTCTTATAGCCAAGAGCCTCGACCACCTTCTTAAGAAGCTCGCGTTGGATCCTTGGGTCAAGGGTCTGATACAGAAGGCGGTACTTTTGGACACGGCACGCATAGTGAGGCGGTTCCTGTCTCTGGAGCCCTACCCACCAGTAGCTTGGACCCTGTTCCCGATACTGGTGGGTCCCCATAATGATTTTTATATTTTTAAATGTATTTTTATAATTGATATATTTAAAAATGTATTTATTTATTATGAGAATATATTAAAGATGTATGTGAATAATAATAATAAATACAGTACTTCAGTATTGCAGGTTTATATAATTATTTTTATTATTATAAAATTAAAGACAGAGGAGGATTAGTCGCACCATCAAAATATGTATTATATATATATTTTTAAAGTTACAGTAAAGGTTGTACGTAAAGGCAGCGCAGCGATAGCCTGTGTGCGATAGCCGAAAGTTTGTGATAATCGTTGAAAACACTTTTCTTGAGATATATAATTATATTCAAGTATACTTATATTTCAAAGAAACATTGCAGTGTAGCTTATACATCACAATAGGGCAAAGGCTACCTTTTTTTTTGCAATGCACTGTCACCCACATAGGCGAATACGTGGGCCGAAGCTAGTCTGTAAACTAACATCATACATACATAATCTCACGTCTATGTCCCTGAAGAGGTAGGCAGAGGTATATTGCTACACCCACTTTTCGCCAGATTTATTTTAATCCCACGTAATAGGTGGCGAGCCTATTGCCGCTTATCGGGATATTTTGTTTGCCAGAGCCTCGTCCGTTGATCGGCAGGTGCCCTAAGTTCTTGGTGGGAACCCTATGCACCTATATTGTGCAGGTGTTCTGAAATGTAACGAGCAAGTATAAATGTCATAGTATTAACAAAAGACTTAATATTTTTTTATGAATTTTAATCCATTTAATAACTATTATACTTTCGTTTTGCTGGTTTAAGTATTATTGAAACGCGATCATGCCAGTGCATTTACTAACAGGTTGTAGTTAGAAGAAGACAGGCTAAATAGTCAAAAAATAATACTAATAAAATTGGGCAAGTGCGAGTCGGACTTGCGCATGAAGGGGTCCGTATCTATAAAAGAAAATCACGTTTGTTGTATGTATACTTAAATATTTTTTAAGTTTCTACCTGTTTGTTAAGATCGAGTAACAAATTGCTTAAAAATTACGTTTGTTGTATGGGAGCCCACCTTTATTATTACCTTTTTTTATTTAATTATTTATTTTGAATGGTAATATACAACTACATATTCTGTGAAAATTTTAAGCGTCTACCTGGTACCGTTAGTAATTTTGAGCAAAAAATACGAAAAAAAACACGTTTATTGTATGGGACTCCCCGTTAATATTTTCATTTTTTTTATAGCGGCAACCGAAATACATAATATAATCAATGAAAATTTCAGCTTTCTAGCTATCACGGTTTATGAGATACAGCCTGGTGACAGACAGACAGACAGACAGCGGAGGTTTAGTTAGAATAGGGTCCCGTTTTTTACCTTTTAGGTACGGAACCCTAAAAACGACGACGCTTGTGCGATAATTTTTTAATCTCCGCACATTTCTGGTATTTTTATGACTGCCCACATACTACTAACTATGTCTAGAGCGAGGTTGTGTTAAAGCCGTAAATACTGGATTGGAAACGATACTATAAGGCCGGTAAGTTCAATATTGGAGGAGTGGTTTGGAGAGATTTCACAGTGTTCTCACTTTACAGTAAACCTAGATCTTTTGAAGCCATCAATGCTTTGGACGGTTTTATGGAATGGCTAGGACGAGCCCGGACACGGACATTGTCGTGGACACGGATAAATATAAGAATAATTCAATCCAACAAGCCTTCAGCTACTACTATGAAAATCGATCGTTATTTAACTATACGTATGTACCTATTCGGCTTAACCCCCGGTTACCCGCAAGTAAGGCGGTCGCATTACACATGTGTCGCGTATCTTAAGCGACAATTAACCCTCGACGCCATATTTACGTAATATTCAGATTCACACAATTTGTGATTGCAGTCTCACAAACAATTTGCATTTAAAATGTAAGTATACTCTGGATGGGGACGGACCTGCATGTTAACTGCACTTAGGACTCTCGCCGTTCCAAGTTAATCACTATTAAATTTAATTAGGTTACTTCTACGTATTCTTTGAAATGTTATTACTTTTAGGGTGACTTTCCTTTGAATGGTTCGTTTTAGTTTTTATAGCTTAGGCTTCGGTAACTAGAATCGAGGGTATGTCGGTAATGTGGTTGTACATAATTAAATACGTAATAACTGGTTACGTTAATGCTCAGACTCAGCCTGAATACGCTGATATCCTGTAGCTGATTTGGCTCTTTTTTGACTACCCGATATACACGCGAAGAAGAGAGAGCTCTTTCTTGCCCATTTCATACTGGACAAATCTTTTTGTCGCAGCGGATACCTACATCCTCTTATACTCATCGGTAGGTATTATTGATATCAACATTGTCCTAGCTATTAACAGTCCTAGGATTATTTTAAAAGATTTTAAGTCGTATCGATTTTGTGTTTATACCTAAGTATGTACACCCATGGATAAGGCATCAATCGCTCAAACGCCAATGGTTTTTATCAATATAATAGGTGAATCAGGAATATCCAACTGATCCTTTCAGAGAACCTTATACTTACACTCTAGTTTTCCTCTCTATATTTCGGTTTTAACACAAGAAACATGAACCTTTTGGGTTTGCGTTTTACAGCAGCCAGTTACATAATAAGACACGCGTTAATTACTAATAAAAAGTAATCGAATCTTGCGTCAGCGGAGTAACCAAAGACCCATATAAGGTTACGACGTACTGTGAAACTGTTAACTAGCAGTAGCAAGTAGCAAGTTTTGAATTTCTAAGACTTCATAGATAACAGAGTTGAATATGGCGCAACTTTTTTGGTGTTCCGTAAGGCAATTCTATTTACATACTTATTGTCGCGAATAAAAGACTCCAGTATAATCTCGTCAAGTGTAGTTAAAACTTCTCAACTTGTTAGTTAACGAATGTAGGTACAAGTTGGAGGCAAGTTTCGAGCAATTTCGGACGAACGCGCGCGACAAAGATCCAGCCTTACTTTTATGACTTATTTGTAACAGTTTTAATTAAATAACTCTCGTGATTACTGATGAAGCAATTTAATGTGATGCTGTAAATCCATGTTTTGATTCCAAAACTTGTCAATTAAGATGTTCAAATAAATGACAGTTTTCCCGAATAATACGAAATCTAATTTCTCACGAAGATATCTGCTATTTCAAGCGCTGTCAGTTTTTTCCGTGAAATCGAAGAATGTTAGACAATAAACCGGCGATCGGCCCCCAGGGCGCTTGAGTACAAATCCAATTATTTCCCGTGGCGCCGCCTGGCGGTGTGTAATTGATTTATTTGCTCATTTCTTGCACATACAACCTATCTTCGGAATACAGACACCACATTTTTCTTTGCATTATATTGGCAAGCTATTACTTATATTTAATATAGTAAACTTCAATGGAATTTGACGGAATTTGTTCCAAAGTGATATTAGACGAGAAACTTCGTACGAGTCATAAACAGAGAGTAAATACAATACACAAGTGTTGTAATATTTGCTCTGGTAACCTTTTGCTTGAAGGAAATGAAATATTCGAACTAGATTTCAAGTGGTCCTAACCTTGTGTTTGATGTTTTAAGCTTCTGTACTGAGTTCGTTTCACGTCGAGATTGTTCACGACTTACCTTTCTCTGGAACATTAATAGCATAAACTACTACGGATATGAACGACTTATCGCTGGTTAATGTGTGTGTTATGCGAACGTGAAAATAAGCAAGGCATAGGTTTATAGAGGAGGATGTTATCGATCGCGGTGGGCATCGCAGTGGACAGCGGCCGTGGGAGGGACTGCGCGGCGGCGGCGTATTTAAGAACGCATTTAAGGGGCTTTACTTCGGACAGTGATGGATGGCCGCCACTCCAGCTTAGGTCGCGCGCACCGCACTGTCCAATTGACGTTATTAATTGATTCCCACGATCCGGAGACCCATTTTTCAAAAGTGTATGGTCAGGGTTTTGCTTAGATGCGGCTGCTTTAGCTGTATATTTTGAATTATAATCGTGATGCGACGGCTAACGAATGTCATGATTACTAACATACCTATTTGAGAATTGTTGTAAAGTTATATAAGAAAAAAGGTATAGATATATCATCTCTAACCTATAGCCGAACCTATAACCTATGACCAATAGCCGAACCATGAAGTAAAATCTATCTTCAAATTAACGAGACTGTTCGCGTAACTCGCTTTGCTCAGTACATCACCAGTTCAATTCATTATAATTATATCCTATTTAAAATATGTGATAACTTCAATATTTATGAAATCCTGAGCACTTCATAATTTTCGTATTAGTAGCGCCTTATTCAAATATACGGCAAGACGTCGTGTGCATGCAAGGCGGCGCTGGCTGTAACACAAACCATCTTCATCCTCCACATGTCAAGGTAGCGGAGCGATATCTTGTCAACTTTTTGAACTGAACATACCGTAGATAATTATATTTTTTGTTTCCAAATAATAGACCATCTGCATCTTCAGACGAAAGAACAAAAATAGATGTAAGTACTACTAACTATACGATGTACAAGCTAAATTTGATCAAGCACTGAAGAAAGAAAATGTAACAATCAAACGGCCGTTTCGATTCGAACCATTTGTGTTTTTCAGTTTGCCATCCAAAAAAGTAGCAGTACGAAGCAGTATTTTCTCCTGAGAACCTTTGTTTCAGTGTTTTACTCACTGCTCTGACGTTTCAGTACAATTACTTGAAAGTCTAAGGCTTTTAAGTAATTGTATCGAAGGGTGCAAAACCATCATATTCATAACGCGCACATACCATCACATTTGTTGGATTTTAGTCACATACCTACACGTAGTTTTCAGTGATAACGACGGTTCAACTCCCCGTTTTAATTTAGGATATGGAGTCGCGATTTCATTTAATATATTCTATGAATGAATATGGAATTGTGAAAGCCTTCATTGTTCTGCGTTGTATAACAGATACACGTATGTATGTGGATAAATGCATGTATTGTCTCTCGTCACCTTTGAATGACGCGCCGTGACTATGCAATAGTGAAAATGAAAATAAATTTTAATCTGACGTTGTGGGTAGTTTTCAAACGTGAAACATAATATGATTTTATTGGTTTACTACCTTTGTTCGGGATTTTCATCTGCGTTTAGTTTTATTTATTCATATACGAGTATGCCTATATTTCGGAAGTCCGAACACGAATGTTTTAAATATTTGTAGACCGTACGGGTTCTTGATACTAACGCGTCCAAAGAAGAAAACTTTATTAGGTATATTAACCTCTTTGCAATTTTATTAGAGTTTGTACAATTTGCAATTAATAAAAACTACAGTATACTATATTACGTAAACTGTAAATTGCTATTTAACTTCTTCCTTTACGTATTCTGATACACGCACAATCTAACTGAGTCTCATGTCAGAAGCCTATATCCTAAAGGTAAGTCCTGAATACTTGACAACCTCTCATCTTCTCCGAACTCCATGACCGTAAAATGTAGATAACATTTGTCGCAGCGTTGCGTAGCAATTGATAATAATATACCAATCTCTTCCCCTCTCGGTATGCTTACCACCGCTCATATCCGTGTTTTCACATCTTCGTATGTACCGAGATGGTGTAACAACTGGCTACATTAATCGTAACAACTACGCGATGATATTACGCCATAAAATAAAGTCAAAATAAATAATACTTAATACTTTCTTTTTTCTTTCTAACCTGCATGTAGCTCTTAGTTACATGTTTGCGTACCTAGGTTTCATCGGTCTCAGTTTTCTTAGGTTCTCTTCTACTCTTCTTAGAGCATTACATGTTATTTATAGCGCTTGGTGTAAATGCCACGGCAGGTAGTCACCCATCCAAGTGGTGATCCTTGATTAAATTACTTTCTTTTGGCAACACTTACCTAAAACGCTTTCGTATGACTGAGTGTGATATGTTTGTGGTCGTGATACAATCTATCAACAACCAGTGGATGGGCCTTCCTGATTATATTCAAAATCTTTCTCGTACCAAAATATTATGGTTATCAAGTGTCTAGGAATGAGTCTGATACGCTAGCCCTAACAAGAATGGTATCCCAACGTGATTTTAAGTGGACGTAAAGTCGTCGTCATTTACGGAATACGAAAATGACGTAGTAACTACAATATGATTACAAAGGTCACGCGTTCAACTTGTGCTTCCGTTATCTCAAGCTATATTTAAACTGAAAGGTAAAAATAACTGGCGTTTGCTGAGCTGCGCTCTCATAAATAGACACATTTTTTTTTAATTGCTATTTTTATGAAGTATATTGATATTATCATTGTACTACGGTGACATTTTTTATATGTTCTGCAGCTAAGAGTGGAATATTTTTTTATTTTTGAGATACCAACCATTGGTATCTCTTCCAAGCGATCTTTGCCATAAGTAAATTCCAATTAATTTAATTTAAAACTCATTTTCTAAATCATACCCTCTCTCCCTAGTCGGCATCCTGTTTCTCTTCTCTCGTCCTCTTCTACCTAACGGGAGGCAGAGTCTACGTGAGTTTCTTGGACATTCATGCTATAGAAATACAGAACACTGACCGTTAGAAATGCAACCGACTGATTTGCCATGAAATATATCATCATCACCGAAATTTTTCATGATATTTTTGGGCACAGAGGCAGGGTTGTCTTCTCCCCACTCCCCGTGGGATCTCCACGTTGTCATGGTCGGGGGGCTCAGTAACCGTGGCACAAAAAGCACTGGGGCACCCGCGGTGAAGCTAAGAGAGATCCCGGGATAGGACGCTCCGCGTGGGCTTGGAGGGGCCTGCGCAGGATGCGTTTAAAGGTGCGGGTGCGGGGGACAGTTCTGTCTGTCCCTCGCAGTCGGGCGCGGTCGCGCGAGGAGAGGCGTGTCGGTGTTGCGTTGCCGCGCGCCCTATCTCCCGCGACCAAATGGGAGCGCACAATTGTTGCGTCGCGATGGGGCCGCAGAGGAAGAGGAGATGCGGTGTTGCCAGGTTGCCGTCCTCCCTACCCTCTGCGATACCCGTTGGAAGGTAGCGACTACATTGCCAGTGAAGTTAATTAAATATGTAAGAAAGTATCGTCGTGATAACCTGTAGGTCTTTTTTGCCTTCACTTGAAATAAAGGTAGCGCTGTAAGTATAGCAATTATAACTTAATATGAGAACGGCATGTATAATTAGGGTTTTGCACAGGAATTCATCAATTTGACCTGCCTATATAAAAGTAATAGAATACAGCCATCATATATTTTGCACACGCACAGCAAGAAAATAAAAAGTAAAATTAAATTAAAACAGATACTAAGATAATGACTACGTCTTTGGATATCACTCTAAGAGCAATTATTACGTTTATCTTGTAAATAAAGATTTTTTGTAAATAAAGATGTCTTAAACACATAATTTCTAGTAGGAAGTCTATAACCGTAAGTGGCGATTTTAATGTCAATTTGTTAGAAAAATCACCAATTTGTACTAGGTTAGTTAGCTTATTTAGGTCATTTAATTTAAATGTTTTGTTCTCTGAACCAACCAGAATAACCTCACATTCGTCTACATGCTTAGGTAATGTTATTTGCAATTGTCTTTATTTAAGTAAGGCTGTTTTAACTGACTTGACATCGGATCACTGCGGGCAAAAGGTTGTAATTCCAACTAATACAACCCCTAAAGTACAAGAAATTACATGTAGGCCAATGACCTCTGCTCGCCTCAAACACTTTAGTAATGATGTTGCTGCCAAGATCGCCAGTATTGACTTAATGATGATCCTGATGAATTATATAAATGCTTATTTAAGATTGTTAATGATGAGTACAATAAAATTTTTAAACTGAAGACGTTTGCAAGGAGCATTAAAGTAAATTTTTGTGACAGTGGCAACAGTAGGTATATACAAAAATGAAGTAATACAATTTTAATCCTGAATTTATTCAATATGTTAGAAATTATTCAAACGTTTTTAAGAGGACATGTGCTTTAGCCAAATCCTTATATTTAAGCAATAAAATCAAAGAATCCAAGAACAAAATTGAAACTACTTGGAGCATTATTAACAATGAGACTGGTCGAGCTAAATTGGTAGATAACAATTATGAATTAAAATTTAATGGTGAAATTATTACTAGGAAAACTGATGTTGCTCAGACATTTAACAATTTCTTCATAAACATACCAGTGTACACAACCAGCTGTCTAGATTCATGTCCAAGCAAAGCAGAAATGTTGGTTAGGGGCAATGTGAATGAGTGTGATGTGCTTTTTAATTTTGAATATATTGACACCAATGACATACTGAAGGTATTCAAGACGCTCAATAATAAAAAATCTGTTGACTTATGGGGCATTTCTGTTAAACTTGTGCGACAAATTATTTCTAGCTTAGCTCCATATTTAGCTGTAATATTCAACAGATGCGTGGATACGGGAGTATTTCCTGATCTATGAAACACAGTAAAGTAATACCATTATTCAAAAAGGCATCAAAGAGCGACCCTAGTAATTTTCGGCCAATTCTATCTTGCCTGCTATTAGTAAAATTTTTGAAAAGATTATTTTGCATCAACTAGAGAGCCACTTTCACACAAATAATTTATTTCACAGTGAACAGTATGGCTTTACTAAGGGTCGCTCCACCGTTGATGGCGGTGTAACTTTGTTAAAGCATATTTTTAATGCTTGGAAAAACTCGAAGGATGCCATTGGTGTTTTTTGTGACCTATCAAAGGCCTTTGACTGTGTGGAACATAATACACTTTTACTTAAATTGAAACTTTATGGTATTAGAGATACCGCACTCAATCTTGTTGCCAGCTACCTTAGTGATAGAATTCAGTATGTAGATGTTAATGGGAGTAGGTCTCTAGGTTTGCCAGTAGGAATGGGCGTTCCACAGGGCTCTATTCTCGGTCCATTTCTTTTTTTAATATATTAATATATATTTTAATTTTGTACAAAGAACGGCAAATCATTAATATGATTTGCCGTTCTTTGTACAAAATTTATGTGATATTGTTCTGTTTGCCGACGATACGTAACTAATTTTTAAAGTTGATCGTTATTTAAGTAACTTTGATACCGTCAATAACACTCTTGCACAAGTATTAGATTGGTTTTCGACGAATAATTTGGTACTCAACTTAAGCAAAACCAAATGTGTTAAATTCTCTTTGCCTAATGTCAAAAGTGTTCCTACTAATATAATTTTAAATAAGGAAATAATTGAACTAGTCGAATCAACCGTATTCTTAGGTGTAACTTTAGATTGTAAGCTTCAGTGGGGCGCCCAAATATCCTGTCTCGCAGTAAAACTTAGTTCTGCAGTGTTTGCAGTTAGAAAAGTTAGGGAATTCACAGATATAGATACTGCTAGGCTAGTTTACTTTAGTTATTTTCACAGCGTAATGTCTAACGGAATAATGTTATGGGGTACAGCTGCTGATATACAGACTATTTTTATCATTCAAAAGAGGGCCATACGTGCAATTTATAAGTTAGGTGCTAGAGATTCTTTACGTGATAAATTTAAAGAAGTAGATATATTGACAGTTGCATCGCAATATATATATGCTAACTTAATGTACATTAAGAAAAAATTAATTCTATACCTCAAAAATAGTGATTTGCACAAAGTGAACACAAGGAATAAGCATAAGCTGGTGGGAACTAACTACCGTCTACATAAAGTTCAGAACTCATTTGCGGGGATTGGTATACGATTTTTCAACAAATTGCCTCTTGAAATAATGAATTTACCCATGCACAAATACAAACGGACAATTAGGAACTTTCTTTTACAAAGGGGTTATTACACTATCAAGGAATTTTTAAATGATAAGACACCGTGGGCATAGGCTTAGGCTTGTTTAACTCACGATTATTTTATTTACATGTTAAGTGGAGGTGCCTCGTGAACACATGATTTTTGCAGGATTTGGATATTTTTATGATTTGTTGAATGTAGTTTAACATTATTTATCCCTGATCATATCATTGTTCACTTCACACCTTCACAAAATTCTTTCTACATTTGCATTCCTTCACGCGTTCCACTAACTTATGTTAATAATAACGATCTGGAAAATGGAGGTAATTGGCGGTCATGGTCAGTATACCAATAGATTGTTTCTTACTGCTGGTTCGTATACCGTTGTCGTCATGCTCACTAAAATGTCATTTCTTGTGGTGGCGTCGTGTGTCGGGTCATCCCTGTCCCTCTAATATGGCGAGAGGGATAATGGCTGGCACATGCGTCATACTCGTAAACGGGTGCTACTTGCGATGACTGGTCGATGACGGTCTTGCGGGCTGGTATTAGATTTTAATATTTAACTGCATCATTTCCATCATGGTTCTGATCACTTTCGCGGATTGCCTGCATTATTAGGTATATATAATGTAAGTGGATGCTCCTGTTTCACCATGTCTATTCTGAGGAGGCTAACCAAAACTATTATGCTTGAGTATTATTATGTACAGTAAATATAGAAGATGTGAAGTGAAGTGTGATATAGAAGGTGTAACAGTTGCAGCACCTTACAAAATGTAAATTGTGTATTATGGAAAACCTGGCGATGAAAAAGAGTGACCGTGAGTTTTATTGCCTGTTCTTTCTCATGGTTCTACCTATTGCTTTGCGAACGTGGCAGTAAATGTAAATGGAGAAGCATACAGTCTTCTTCTTTCTCTTAGCGTTATCCCAGTTTCAGTCTGGGGTCCGCTTTCTAGTCTAACCGGATTTGGCTGAATATTAGCTTTTCCACGGAGCGACTGCCTGTCTGACCTCCGCAACCCGAAGGGATAGCGATATTCCATGGTTAAGAGTAGTGTCAGTTTATTTAGAAGGTACTGATGCCCTGTAACGACTGTCAAAGATCTTCATGACAACCGGGACCGACGGCTTAACGTGCTCTTCGAGGCACGGGACAAGCGATAATTAACAATTCAATATGCACATAACTCCGAAAAGTCATTGGTGCGCGCCGTGGATTCGAACCTGATACCCTCTGCATGGCAGTCTGTTGGTATATCCACTCGGCTATCGCTGCCTTATGTAGTAGAAGCATACAGTAATAATGTTTTAAATTTGAGTATAAGTAATTATTTTATAAATTTATTATTTTGACGTTCATAAGCGTCACATTGTGACCCAAATGAATAAAGGATTTTGAATTTGAATTTGAATTTCTCGCTTTCGAATACCATATTTAAAAAGGTGATTTTAAATGAACTATGTATAAAATGTCTTTTCTACCAGTTACTGCGAGTACAAATGTCATGTTTGGTCCATTTGGAGGTACGTTTAATTTATACAGAGCTCGTTTGGCATATTTGCATGATGAAGCTATACGACCGACCAGAGTCCTATTATGATATGCCAGGCTTTACTCTAATTACAAAAGTTGCAAAGTATATTTACGCATTTTTTAATCTTTTATCACACAATTATATTGTGATATCACATAATATCGATCAAAATCCGAAATATGAGGTAAAGTTGACAAAAACAGAAGAAAGTTTTCAAATATTTGAGTAGTGACTCAACCAAAAACACGTTACCCACGTGTTTTAAAAAACAGGTTTTCCACGTGAAATTTAAACGCACACAAATACACACGATCCAGCCATGTGATATCGTTACGCAACGCACCGAGGAAATACTGCCCCAACTTAACTAATACAGAGGTTGTTATCGTCAACCTTAAAAAACCTACTCAGTTTTATCCCCAACATTACATTCTCGTGTCGTTATAAAGCAAGGTACAGACCATTTGAGCTCGTAGCATAACATATTATAAGTTATCCTAGCTGTTATTTTTATAGCAAGAGCCCCAAGTGGACTACAAATCAAGATAACAAGCAAAGATAGAGGCCAGACGGAAATATTTACACATAGTCCTCTATGTGTTTTATTCACTACAGCTGAATAATTACCCGTTAATATACAGTGGATGCGTGTGCCACTTCATCGCGTGTTATGAGGAGAGTGACGCTGCCAATATGTAAGGCTATATAACGTGAGTTTAGGAAGATAATAATTCATATTCTCTGCACGAGTGGTCATTATAGTAAGCTTTATACGTTCAGGGCTAATACTGAAATCCTAGAACAATTTCAGGACCAAGTAAAGCAACAAGTATGAATTCATTAACTACTATTGATATTGCTATTTTCTGGTATAGTCATTAATGTTATCAATATCGAATAGTTCGTTTTGAAATGAATGTTATTACTTAAAAGTAATTTGTATATTCTAAACAAACTCTACAATCTTTCAAGTAACATACCCAATACTAGCCAGAGTTGTAACTAGCATTTATGGAATGCACATAGTTTTGTCCCGGGGATCGAGTGCACTACATATCACGTAGGTAGTGAAAAGCGACTAGGCAATCGTTTGAACCAATGCGCCGTGCAGCCCTTTTAGTCTGTTAAGATATCTCACAAAAATGTCGGTCATGACAGTCACAAGTACTCTAGTCGAGTCTTCCCGACCAAGTATTAGATTTCACGGATGAAGTTGTTTCACTGTCCAACCAGATACTTTGTACAATATTTACATAGAGAGACTCGTTTGCAATGAGCTCGGGCCGACCAAGCGAATCCACCAACTTAATTCACTAACTACGAAATTCAATATTCGAACTATAGATAGATCTGTAGATTTTAGATTCGTTTTTGACATAAGCTCCATACAAAATATGTCAAACACGAATTTCGAATCTCAAAATCCATGTGTGGATCGAATATTGAAAATGGCCGTTAATAAGTAACAGTCCCTTGATCTTGTTCACATGAATTATTTATCTAATTTGGATACTATTAACTATTCAACGGAGGTTTGGGAAGGTTTCATATTATTGAAATAAATCGCTGCCCTATAAAATCCGTAAAAGTGTTTTCAACAATCAAGTAATATAAATATGTTTATTATTCTTCATTCGTTTCAAAGATGACATTTATTTTATAACTAGAGGACGCCAGCAGCGACGGCTGCATTTTTTTTGAAATTTATCCGTTTAGACCAATCCCGTGGGAATTTCGGGAAATCCCTTCTTAGTGCACCTCTACGGTCCCCAAGAAACATACATGCCAAATTTCAGCTTCCTGCGCCCAATAGTTTCGGCTGTAGCGTGTCTGTCAGTCAGTCAGTAACGCAAGGATTTTATATATTAAGATAAGTGAACTCTCGACTTCTTAAATACTGAAAATTGTATTTAATTGGAAGCCTAATCAGTTGGAGGTAATGATTTAAAATTCGATTCTTCATCATCAGCCTTTAACAGTCCACTGCTGGACTCGGCCTCTCCTTTGAAAGGAGGAATTGGCCTACTATACCACGCTGGCCAAACGGGTTGGCATAAGGTTTGTATCAAGTTTTCCTTCTCTTACAATGCTGTTCTCTGCATATTATGCTCCCTCCGTCGGTTCTTACTACACCCATGGGATGATATGGAGTGGTGTCATTTCGTATTCTTAACCCCTTGTATGCCGGAACGCAGATCTACGCGAGACACAATAGCTTTTTAATTGTGTCTGGTATTCCGGCATACAAGAGGTTAATCCTCACGGATAATAAATAATAAAATTCGATTACCGGCACAAAAATACTTATAATCATTTAAACAAAAGCTTGTAATAGCAACTTAGTCACCAGAAGTAGGTTGCATTTATGTTTGTTTCATAGTCATTATAATGTCACAGTCATGTGCACTGCTGTCTAAACACATTGCATGCCTCGTAGGTTGCAGTGTATGACAAACCTGACAGTGCTAGTTTAGTCACGACATCGGTCAATTTGAAGTAAAAATGCATTTTTTTTCAGCACACTTATTGGTACACGAATGTGAAATTACAATAGTATCTATCCACAAGACGACATTAAAAAGGAACAACAATTCACAAAACAAGTTAAGCCCAAATCGTATTTAAGCAATCAATCTCGTTCATTCAATAAAGAACTATTTATTTATTTTTGTACGGAGGCTATATTTTCTTAACATCTGACTGCGGTGGAAACGTATGCGCCGTCGGAAATCAATCACCAATTGTGTTACTACCCGCATATTTGACGGAAACAAAATTTGTTAGCTGCCAAAATTTTCTGACTACTTTTTGGTTATTTGTTTGGTCACCGTTTATGAATAACTGAATATATGCATGGGTTTCAATTGGTTATAAAGTACGGTGGATGGAGATGTGATACATTGAGATTACAATAAAGTGCCGGACATAGCTTTTAAAGCAGCTATAAATAAAAATTGCAGTCAATGTATAAGGAAAAGATTCTGGCCCATAAAATGTAAGTATTTTTAATAAACATAATATTAGTTTTCCCTGTTTATGAACTGTCCCAAAGCTGGCAATAGGCTTCTTTACACTAGTAGAACACTACAATCCGCTACGCCCGCCAAGTGCGGGTTGGCAAACTTGACATTTCTTCCGAGAAGATTATGATGAACTCTCACATCTGCAAGTTTCTTTACGATGTTGTCCTTTATCGTTTAGCAAGACACAAGCAACAATTTAATGCGCACATCTTCGGCAAGTCAATAGTGCCCGCTGTGGGTTGGAACCCAAGTTCGTTTACGTAGCAATCTGCTGTCTCCTCACTAGATTATCGCGGCATATTTGATAAAAAAACAACATTGATTTTAAAAGGGATAGATTTGTTGATCCCTTTTTAAAATTATATATATATATACACCACTATTTTTTAATTAGTACAAATACTTTAAGGACATATTAGCGAAGACATTATTATCATATTATATGTGACATAAGAATTTCATAATATCTATAAATAGCCAAGTTATAATCATTTGTTTTTTGTAGAATCTCACCTAAATCATAGACATATTTTACAATCCATTCACTACTTCATTGATAGTACTTACTTTCCGTCCTACTCTTACGCATTCTTTCCGTCGCACTTATTAATGTAGATAGCCTTAGACAATAAAATAATCAGTGTAGGTAGTTACTTTTTAATTTTCTTAATTCTACCCTCTCCTTCATAGTTTATCCGGGCTTAGAACCGACAAAATTTACCGTTTTACAAGTAATTAAATACGAAGGTATGTAATTAGAAAGCAAACACATATCAAAATTAAAAAAGGTATTCTGTAATAAAAGAAAAGAGTAATTTTGGCGTATTTATGAAGTTAGAATCATCTGCTATTTACAAATTCTTTTATCATCATCATGTTAGCCTAGAGACGACCACTGCTGGATATAGGCCTCCCTCAAGGTTCTCCACACAGACCGATTTTGAGCTGCCCGCCTCAAATTATTATTTACTTAAGTAGGTATTATTTACTAAACTTACAAGTATTTCCATTGTCCTTCGAAATGTCCACCACCATTGTCAATACACAGATCACAGACTTTTCACTTCGTCAAAAGCGTCCAATATGCGCTGTTTTAACCGGCTTACTTTTGTACACTCACAAAATGATGTCCATATGTACACAGACTACACAGCTGCACTCGCGATTCCTCCACTCAAAGCATAGCTACATAATTTCGTGATATTATGAACTGATAAGCCATCGTGTCGGGAAAACGTAGACAAACAATTAACTGTTGCAGCAGAAACAATCGATACGCTCACGTCCGCTAGCAATTTAGTTTTGTTTGTAGCATCGGAGCGCGGCGGCGCGCGCGCAGAGGGACAGGGGGGAATTTATCAATGGAATAGTATACTACTGTTACTAGTTATGCATTAACCAATTATTACGTATTTTTGTGGACAGTTTTGAGACAGTTTTGGGACTTAGTGTTTTTATTTTTTAACTACATAAATATGATCAGTTAAAGATACTTAGTGCCCCGTTAATTTTTTTGTACTAATGAAATAATAGTGGCGTATATATATTATAAATCTACAAATGGAAAATGGTTCAAAACGTACAGCAGTCTGACTGACTTTTAGACGTTTCTTATCCGCAGTAATGATGAAGTTTACTAATTAAAGGAGCGTTTACGAGTATTGGTCTTTATTGTGTTACTTATGAAATGTTGGTTTGTAGCCTGTCCTATGATGGCGCAGGTGACGGACTTTATGTGGCAGACATGTTTTTTGCGTTATTTTCATTTATTAGCCTTCGTGTAGATTCCGATGGAATAGCATATTATTATAGGTCCCTTTGCCCCTTTCCTTTCCTTTACAAATACATGAAATAATAAAAATACTGCTACGTCAAGTCTAAGCTAAAAAATAATTCGGTAAGTCCTAGCTACCACATCGCACTAATCTTCTCATAATCTGGGGTAGTGATCAGATGAATATAAAATCGTTGAGCGCGTGAAATTTCTATCAAAATGTTTACTCTGGATACGCTGCGCCCAACAATTTTATATTTATCTGATCATTACTCCAGATTATGAGAAGATTGGTGCGATCTGGTAGCTAGGACTTACCGAATAATTTTTTAGCGCTTAGTACATAACCTAACTACATATTTTTTTTTGTAATAAAACATAAAAAATGTTTAATTTTTTTTAAGTTTTTAGTTTTGTAATTAGTTCATAGTGAGCCCTATTCTTCTAATCAAGCGCTTTCATTCGATACCCATATTGAGGTATTTGTGAAAAATATGTAATCCACCATTTTGTGGTGGCAGCCATCTTGGATTTTTCATAGTGAGCTCTATTCTACCAATCAAGCCCTTTCATTCGATACCCATATTGAAGTATTTGTGGAAAATATGTAGGTAAGCCGCCATTTTGTGGCGGCGGCCATCTTGAGATTTACATAGTGAGCTCTATTCTACCAATAAAGCCCTTTCATTTGATACCCATATTGAGGTTGTTGTGAAGAAATATGTGATCTGCCATTTTGTATCGGCGGCCATCTTGGATTTATCATAGTGAGTTGCAACTTGCATTCTACTAATCAAGCCCTTTCATTTGATACCCATATTGAGGTTGTTGTGAAGTAATATGTGATCCGCCATTTTGTAACCGCGGCCATCTTGAATTTACAATCATAAAGAATATATTATGTTGTATTGTCATCAAGATTAAGAGTGTGTACCAAATATCAGATCAATCTGTCATCAGGAAGTGGGTAAAATTCCAATTACTAAATTTGACCCAAACAAACAAACAAATAAACAGGTCAAGCTAAGTAAAACCGTTTAAAAACCGTTTAATAATAATAAAAAGAAGTTCCATTCATACAAACGAAATAACTTTTTGTGTCTGAGTTCTTATCTTGAATCGGGGAAGATATCAGATTAAAAGTATTTCCTTTATTATTTAATAATTTTAAAACTCGAACCTCGGCCGAGAAATAACAAAAGAGGGAAGCCTCAGTAAATAGTATTTTCTTTGTACACAAGAGATAGGTTTTTCTTTCTACCGTTACAATGAAACAACTGCAAGTGTGTTTACCTGATCTGACATAGGTATAATAGTTTTGGACGTCCTCTTATTGCGATGCTCGTCAAATACTGTTTGATTAATTAGTTTATATGTAATTGACTGAAAATATAAAATGCTCTTATTACGAGTATTAGGACTATAATAGTGTACAAGTACTTGGTATTGTCGTCAAGTGGTTCCAGATTTTATCATCAATCATGTATAATTACTGTTTAACTGTGAAAGAAAACACTTTGAGGAGTCCAGCATGCCTGAGAGTTCCCCATAATGTTATCGAAAGACATCTCAAGTCTTCCGTGGTAGACTATACATACCCCTTAACCTCACAATGAGAAGAGGCCTGTGCCCAGCAGTGGGACAGATTAGAAACAAGGCTGATGATGATATTAAATGACAGCAAAGTTTTACCTAAAACCGTTCAGCCGTTTTTTCGTAAAAAAGTACCTAACAAATACTCATAAATCCACACAAACGTTCTCATTTATTAATTTGCTGACAACAAAGTTTGAACACTTTTTCATATAAAAAGAAAATCAATACAGTGTATGTAACGTATCGTATATATTCCTTTTTTTTTAATGTTCTTGTCAATACTACTAGGACAAGAATACGAATAGAAAGTTGACTGATCCTAAGTCTGCTAATTGTCAGCTATCAACAACCCCGGCTCTTATCAATACTATTTCTACAGAGCATATTCTTTCTGGTGTAAACTATTTTATATTGTTCCTTTTTTGTTGAGATGATTATTTTTCAATAGGCACTCTAGTACCGCTGTTGACAGGTCCGTGGCTCAATGAAGATTCGCTTGAATCATTCGATTTACCAGGCAACTTTGTTAGTGAATACAAATGGATTAATGTGTTACAATAAATGGGCTACATAACGTCAAACCATTTTACGTTTGGAGAGCATGGTCTAGAACAGTTGCTATATCGAGTTAATACTGGTAAATCAAATTATGCCAAAAACAGAAAAATAATGCATAGGAACATACCGTTTGTTTGTTTGTACTTCCTTCAAATGTCTGGTCTATCCAATTATATGTTGCTATTCAGGCATAGTCTTTAACCACTTCTTATGCACTCTTAGTGCATTGGAGTGCCATTTATAGTCAAATAAGATTCAACTTTTTTTAAATTTAGTATAAGGTTTTGTCGCTTAGCTAGCAAGGCGTTAGCCTAAGGTTCAACGTAATATAAAACATTCCACAAAGCAACTACTATTAGGCCATGATCCAAAGCAATTATTTTACGGTTAAATGTACGTAGTGTCAAATGTACTATCTATATTTTTAGGTCAGTCTCTATATTTCGCGATAAACTTCGCAACAAACTGAAACAATACTTAGCCACTTACAATAGAAATAACATTCTTGTTACTTTGCTTTTTAATAAAAACTTACATTAGGTATAACAGTTTGCAACCTGCACCTGCTTATGTAGTCATTTTACATTATTCTAAGAAATCCAGGATGGATATTCCTTGCAACTACTAGAGGTCTTAAGTTCGTACTTAAGCATATATTTATACCTCGCAAGTTAAAAAAGAAAATTAACTTTCTTATTATCATGGAAACTTCATTACCTTAGAACAATACTTTTTGTTTTGTTTAGCCAGAAACTCAAACAATGTTTTTGAATAGACTTAGATACTGATTTCCAATTGGAATAATATTATTATGCTGTACGGATTTTTTGAAAGTATACACAGTTATCCCTAGAAAATAACAATTTAAAACAAAAAAATGTTAACAGATATTGTTTTGATGTCCCGTCGTAACGCCCAGTAACTTATTATAAAATAGACTATCTTATAAAGTCAACTGAAAAACCACGCTTAGTTTAAGTATCAAATCAAGTTGTTAAATAAGGATGTAGGTACTTACTAAACAAGAATAAACTAGATAAGAAAAACTCCACTTAAGAGGCTACTATATTTTTATATCCATTGTGAAAAGATTGAAGGTCAAACACACAAAAAGCAAATATGAATCTTCCCAAGTATGATGCGATTCCGTAAAAAATAAGTGAGCTTTACTACAATTATTAAGGAAACTTGAACTTGCCGAGTGGCTACAAGGGTAGTTATGGCAAGTTATGATATAAGTTTTACTAGTGCTTAGATCTAATAAAATCCTATATTAAATATATATAAAATCCTATACTTGCTACAAAAACTGGATAGTGGGTGTAAAAACTGTTACGCGACAATGGCGTCAAGCCACAGTGACCGCAAAAACTTTAATGGGTTCTTTTATCGACCATTTCCAAGCGTAATTGTCACCCCCTTTTGTTTCGAGAGTAGCTCTAAACATTTAAGTATTATAAAATATTACTCTAATAAAATCAATAATGGATTAAGTTATACACGCTAATATAATTCTTGTCTCGTGGAATCAATGCAAAAGTAACATTAGCTCCGATACATTTTTATTAATAAAATGTGCTCTATATATTTCTGAAACATTTCACTTCGGGCAATACATTTGCTAATTAGCAGACTATTACATAGACCATTCTGATTCTAGCATTTAAAGTGCCTTCTAGTTCTCCGTAATTCATAATCTTTTCATATTATCAATGTATTATTCAACAGGAGTATATTCTCAACTTACGACGGACTTATTATTTACTAGAATTATTGGATTTTATTATAACTCTATTAAAAAACTAATTGCGTTCGTGGTGGGTAAGTAAAGCAACTGGCTTATTATCTAACTAAGATGTTTGAAGGTACAATATTATACCATTATTTAAAATCATGCTTAAAAAGCACTCTAACAAACACTGTCTTTCATTTGAGATTAGCTTTAACAATAACACAAAATTTAATGTAGTCGTAAATTCGGTCAGCCATATTCTCAACTTAAGTAAGTCAATAACAAATCTTGAGTTGGCTAGACAAACGTCTTTCAAATTGCGTCTGATTCTGCCTTCAAAGTCAGCAAATAAGTGATGAATAGCTTCATAATTCAATGCAAGTCTACACGGCAGCCACTGCTACGTCTGAGACACTTGTGATGTAGAATCAACAAATGACACCTAGTAAATAGGCGGAGATTGTAGAGGCACATTTATCCCGGCTATGCGTCACAGTACGTAATACTCTGACATGCATTCACTGGATTGAGCTTTGCATATTCCAGAGGATGTTCTACCGCAAACCTTACTCTGATTACATATTCAAGTGATACAATAAATTCCCAAGTTACCAACGGACACTTGCACTTGTTATACCTATAGATACTGCACTAAGTTTTGACCACATTGCTAAGCTAATAGTAAGACTGGATGGTGCCAAATTACGTGTGGGTTTTGCTATTCCGCCATTCATAGAAACGGCTTGGCTTGAATCTGACTGTAGTTGGGTATTCTTCTTGGGATATTCAGGTTAACAGTTTAGTCAACTTCAGTAGGTGATAATGTTCACACACCTGCTACATGTTTTCTGCACTCTGATTAGTATATTTGTTATTTCTTTTTATTAATGTCTTTGTGAAATTGACTAAAACAGAGTACAGAACATAATTTTTAAAGGAATTTATATTTAATTTTACCTTATTAAATTAACTTATCAAATGGGTGTTTTTGCGAGCTGAGGACTGAGGATCAGAATTATTGAATTATTGGGTATTATATGCACTAATTTCGCAGTCAATACTGTTAAATTGTCCCT
Organism: Euclidia mi; assembly: GCA_944739405.2. Lineage (NCBI taxonomy): Eukaryota > Metazoa > Arthropoda > Insecta > Lepidoptera > Erebidae > Euclidia > Euclidia mi. Next base: position 38,594,573 of record OX123190.2, on the reverse strand, counting down.
CATCCCTTATTTCTAGTGCGACCATAGACCTCCTTTTTTTTTGGTGTCGGGTTGGAAAATCCTCATGGAGTCCCTCAACCAACCCGTGTTCCTCATGTACCCGTGTGTCGGAGGGTCGGGTATTGCCGAAGCATTCCTCGCTACCCGCCGACGGGTATTGGCCCGCCAGATGGTCAGGCGGGCCCCGAACAAAACCCCCATTATCGGGATAACAGTAAACAAATTGCAGTATCATAGACACCCAGTTATAGTTATATTAATATAAGAAATAAAATCCGAAGTGATTTTCTTGGCTCCCATATTTTCTTCAAATACTGCGTAATCTATGTTAATACCATACTTAATGTATTATGTATAAAATGTCTTTTCTATCAGCTACTGCAAATACAAATGTTATGTTTGGTCCATTTGGAGGTCCGTTTAATTTATACAGAGCTCGTTTAGCATATTTGCATGATGTAGCTATGTATTCGATCAACCAGAATGCTATAAGATATGCCAAGCTTTTCATTAATTACCAAAGTTGCAAAGCATATTACCCCATTTTAATTTTTTTATCACAGAATTATATTGTGATATCGTATAGTATCAAAAACCGAAATATGAGGTAAAGTTGTCAAAATATCCACGAAGCATCTCTAGGGTCTCTAAAATAAATGCTTTTAAAGTGCACGTAGGACTCGGCTTATTTTTTTAGGACTCCGCTAAATATTTGGTTACTCAAAAGGGTTCCCTCCCTAAAAAAAATTGAGAACCACTGCTGTAGAGTATTAACTAAAGTCTCAATAGATAATCTAAAAATATTTACAAAGAAATATCAATAACGGTAACTAGTTCCTATTAAAAGTGCCCACGTAAGTGAGGGCTTCTATGACGTTAGCATCTTGTTGTTATTTGTGAAAAGATTTTAAAACCGTTTTGATTATTTGTAGGCATTCTGATATCCTGTATGAATCAAAATTTCTTAATTTTCCCGTAAGATCAAATACTAAGAAGAAAAATAATTGAGATTAAAATAAAGATTCAGTGACTATGAATTATTGTTAAGCTATTTATGGAAATGGAAAGTGAATTTTATTTTAGCTTTAATTTTACATTGAATGAATCAAAATAAATAAAACGTACAATATTATATTATTTTTTGGGATTCAAACTTACCTACTGCCTTTTTCATTGAAATTGTATTTTTTCATTGAAAGCAGACAATGGTTTTTCCAGAAGAGCGTAATAGCCAGAAAAAAATATAGACAGCTTATTTACTATTTGAAGTGTAATATAAACGTATATAATAGGACGGAAATCTATTGGAAAGGCTCGTATAAACGTAAAGTACATATTAAACTAACAAATTGTCAGTGTTGTAAAATACTACCTTCAGTTGTGGTGATTTACAAGCGGGAGTCCATGTACGTTTAAATAAGCACAAAACATGTTACAAAAAGTAAAACCGGCCCGACTCGTATAAAGAAGGTTTCGCCGTCTAGGTACTAAAAAGGTAGAAAAATATCCTGGCCGTAGTTAATAGTGGGCCTAAGCTAGTTTACTATTCGTATCTAATGCTATTACCTTCGTGAAAGTTTGAGGCTGCAGCCATCTGATTAATAAAGACGATTTATTTTGCGCGTGAGCTTTCAAAACTTTGTTGTTGCATTCTTAAAGTAAGGAAGTAATAGAGACCGCATTAAAATTGCAACCTTACTCAATATATGTACCTCACTCTGACTTATGATTTTTTTCTCATGTAAGAGAAAGATAAATATAGAAATGTTATTTCGAATCTTCGAAATTGTCGTAAAGTTTAACTAGACTAGTGATGTGCTTACTCAAAATGAATTTCTATAAAATATCGATAATGTTTGCAATAAATCCTTAAATTTGGTTTACTCAGAATGCATATCAGTTGAATGTTGATAAATCCTCAGATAAAGTAAAATATGTGAATAAATCCAGCTTATACTTAAACACTACAAAATAAGTTACGATAAAAGATATATTTCTAAATTACCTTTTTAAGGTAAATAAAGCAATTGATATTCATAATAGCATTAACAATCACTACCTATATACAATGATAGGGTCAATGACGAGATCATTACCACGTAATGGTTTTCGAATACAAAACCACGTTACGTATTTCAGACTTTTGGAAGTATATATGCTTATTATTTAGAAAATTATCACGATCGTCAAGTGTTCATCTTAAATCTTCCAAACCAAATTAGGCCTTCTCAAATTGAAGGGAGGCCCGAACCCAGTATGCTCAGTAACAAAATTATATCAAATCAGCAATCGAGAGCAGGCTGCAGTACTAAGTGAGTAAACTAACAGATTAGAAATAAAATTTTACTTCAGAGTAAATTATAAATAAAATATTTCACACATAATGAATCACATTTATTTAGGGTAAAATAGAAAAAGTCACAGACAGTGTTATTGGCTTAATTAGAAAAAAAAAACTCAAATCTTTACAAAATCATATTATATATACAAGTCAAATTAATTACGCCCTTATAGAAGCCTTCGTCTAAAATAAGTAAGAAATAAAAAAAAATTAAAAGAATTAAACCAGGAGCCTGCACATGGTGAGTAAGAAAGAAAATAACATTGTGTACGTACTTCTAACTGGCACCGAACTCAAAAAGTGTTGTTGTAAAAAATATTAGTTTTTCTGCTGCCTAGTGCGAGCATCTTTAGATGTTAGTAAAGGCTCTTGGCGATTAGTCTATTTACTGACACAACTATCGGCACAATGATCGCCGAGTTCACATCCCACATATCGACAATCTCATGAGCTGGGACCAATATTTGAACTCCTTCTCTTTTTCTGCTTTTACGAGATTGCCGTCATGCGATATGGTAATAACGTCTATCAATGCGAGTCGCTCTGCTCGGTCGATCACTACAATATCACGCTTATTGGCTACAACAAACCTGTCTGTAATGATAGACCTATACCAGGACAACAACGTACGACTATTTTTTCGAGAACTGAGTCGGGCACAATCTGTATTTGTAGTACGGTGAACCAATGAGATTATATTTAAGGGCTAGTTGCTAATGGATTATCTTGGCCACTTGATTGTGTCTGTGCAAATACTGGCCATTGGCAAAACTCGAATAAACAACCGGATACTATATAATAATAATAATAATAAAAGTTCGTCGTAACCGAAAGGATCTGGCGGCATGTTGGATAGATTACAAGAAAGCGTACGATTCTGTGCCTCATACGTGGCTTTTGAGGGTGTTGGAGTTGTATAAAATAAATACAACTCTACGCACCTTCTTAAAGTCATGTATAGGGCAATGGAAAACGGTTCTTGGCTATCCAGGGTGCCGACGGATCCAGGGGAATGGCGAACTTGTGAAGATTGAGCGAGGTATCTTCCAGGGTGATAGTCTGAGTCCATTATGGTTTTGCTTAGCGCTGAATCCTCTCAGTACCTTGCTGGAGGGTTCAGGGCTAGGTTACAGGTTACGAAGAAGTGGTCGGGTAGTGTCCCACTTGTTGTTCATGGATGACTTAAAACTGTTTGCCCACACCAACCCTCAATTGATAAGTTTACTAAAAATAACTGAAAGTTTTAGTAATTCTATCAACATGAAATTGTTGTGGATAAATGTGCTGTGATTCATGTAAAGCAAGGAAAGATGGTGGAATCTGAAGGGATTCAACTCTCAGATTCCATTAACCTAAGATCACTTCTCCGAACCGACACCTACAAATACTTGGGTATGTCACATTCTTTAAGTATTAATGAGGCTGACATGAAACAATCGTTGCAAGAGCGGTTCTTTGGCCGCCTGAAAAAGGTACTGAATAGTCTTTTATCAGGTGGCAATAAGGTTCGAGCTTGCAACGGTTGGGTCATGCCGGTTCTCATGTACTCCTTTGGCATACTCAAGTGGACTCAGACTGAACTGGACACCTTAGACCGAAAGGTCCGTACACTGCTGACGGCACACCGGATGCATCATCCACGCTCATCTGTAATGAGGTTGTATATTCCGCGGAAGTGTGGGGGTCATGGCTTTCTAAATGTCAACTCCCTGCACAACCGCGAGGTATGCAACCTCAGAGATTATTTTCTCAACGCGAACGTGGATGTGCATCGCGATGTTGTAGCAGTGGACGCCGGGTTTACCCCGCTCAGTCTTTCTAAGAACAGCTGGCGCAGACCTGTAGTACTTAGCACTGATGATCGCAGGCTTGTATGGCAGAGCAAGGAGCTTCATGGCAGGTTCTACCGGACCCTGCATGGACCAGATGTAGACTTTTTAGCCTCGGTGAACTGGCTACGCTTCGGTGACCTTCTTGGGGAAACCGAAGGGTTTGTTTGTGCAATTGCTGATAAAGTTATCAAGACGAATAACTACCGGAAATATATTCTGAGGGATGGCACCACGGACATCTGTCGTGCGTGTCACCAGCCTGGTGAATCCCTCAGACATATAGTTTCCAGCTGTTCGCGTCTTGCTAACGGCGAGTACTTGCACAGGCATAACCAAGTAGCCAGGATCATTCACCAGCAACTTGCTCTGAAATATAGGCTTGTAGATGTTGAGGTGCCGTACTACAGGTATGTGGCGGAACCTGTTCTGGAAAATGGTCATATCACATTGTACTGGGATCGATCTATCATCACAGACAGGACTGTTGTCGCTAACAAACCTGATATTGTGGTGGTAAATTTATCAGAGCGCCGCGCAATAATTGTTGATGTTGCCATCCCTCATGACGAGAATCTCGTGAAGGCTGAGAAAGATAAGCAGATTAAATATCTGGACTTGGCGCACGAGATTGTCGACATGTGGGATGTCGATTCAGCAATTATTGTGCCGATAATCGTCACAGTGAATGGTCTTATAGCCAAGAGCCTCGACCACCATCTTAAGAGGCTCGCGTTGGATCCTTGGGTCAAGGGTCTGATACAGAAGGCGGTACTTTTTGACACGGCACGCATAGTGAGGCGGTTCCTGTCTCTGGAGCCCTAACCACCAGTAGCTTGGACCCTGTTCCCGATACTGGTGGGTCCCCATAATGATTTTTATATTTTTAAATGTATTTTTATAATTGATATATTTAAAAATGTATTTATTTATTATGAGAATATATTAAAGATGTATGTGAATAATAATAATAAATACAGTACTTCAGTACTGCAGGTTTATGTAATTATTTTTATTATTATAAAAGTAAAAGACAGAGGAGGATTAGGTAGTCGCACCATCAAAATATGTATTATATATATTTTTAAAGTTACAGTAAAGGTTGTACGTAAAGGCAGCGATAGCCTGTGTGCGATAGCCGAAAGTTTGTGATGATCGATGAAAACACTTTTCTTGAGATATATAATTATATTCAAGTATACTTATATTTCAAAGAAACATTGCAGTATAGCTTATACATCACAATAGGGCAAAGGCTACCTTTTTTTTGCAATAACTGTCACCCACATCGGCGAATACGTGGGCCGAAGCTAGTCTGTAAAATAACATCATACATACATAATCTCACGCCTATGTCCCTGAAGAGGTAGGCAGAGGTATATTGCTACACCCACTTTTCGCCAGATTTATTTTAGTCCCACGTAATAGGGAGCGAGCCTATAGCCGTACCGGGCACATTACCAGACTCCGAGCTGCTACTGAGAATTTCCTAACGGAAAAACCCAATTACACTTTGCCTGACCCAGGGATCGAACCCGAGACCTTCCAATCCCATGCGCATATTTATGCCGCGAGACCAATTATAACGTCACTATGTTTATGCGTCACAATCTTTAAACGAATAATATGTCTATGAACGAAGTATCAAAGTTTCAAATGAAGTTCTATTAAATTTTGACGGGTAATGGGTGCCCACACGGTGACCTATGTCAGACCTTTTAGTGATGGTCTTGTATGCGGATCCCTACGTCTATAACATAATATATATAGTCTAAGGTTGCATTAGCTTGTAGTGTTGGCGGCTTCCCGTTACGTACTTAGGCTTAAAAACTTGCACGAATCGCGATATTATCAATGGAAATGAAAATCCGTTTTATTACTATAAAATGATTTATCCCGTACAAACCATTTTACTGGCAATCGAATTAAAGAGCCGGTAGTTCTGGTTAATATTTTGTTGGAACTAGTATAAAGTACTACTAGTAATTGAAACTGAATATGAATTTAACCCGTTTGTATCAACTCGTAACATAAAAGTATAGAGAGCTTTTTGTTGGAAACCGTAATATAAGAACTGTGAACTTTAAGAGTTTCTGCTGATATAATCTTTTTGTGTACGTCACAAAGCTGTGGGAAGTTCTGTAATGCTAGAATCTTGTGGCAATATTCGAGAGCTTTGCGATACATCGTGTGGGAATGTCCTTCAAAATCGTGGTAGGTCGTAGCGAAGGCGTTGTGGGACGTTGTGGGTAGTCCCACAATATCCCACAACGCCGCTGCCACAAATAACAAGATAAGAGATTTGCTGAAAATAAATGCTTTGTAGTATACTCAAAGTCAATTGTCAATGAAGTACCAATACCTATATTTGATGTCTTTTAACCATTATATTCATACCAATATTACGATTGTCTATGTCTGGTAAAAAGTTATTGAATAGTGTAAGCAGTCATTTGCCGTAAAACTGTTCCACGTACATTGACGTACAAAAACGTACTTACAAGTTCATAGTATATAGTGTTGCCAATAAACAACAGAGAATTATTGAATTATTGGGTATTATATGCACTAATTTCGCAGTCAATACTGTTAAATTGTCCCTCATCCCTTATTTCTAGTGCGACCATAGACCTCCTTTTTTTTTGGTGTCGGGTTGGAAAATCCTCATGGAGTCCCTCAACCAACCCGTGTTCCTCATGTACCCGTGTGTCGGAGGGTCGGGTATTGCCGAAGCATTCCTCGCTACCCGCCGACGGGTATTGGCCCGCCAGATGGTCAGGCGGGCCCCGAACAAAACCCCCATTATCGGGATAACAGTAAACAAATTGCAGTATCATAGACACCCAGTTATAGTTATATTAATATAAGAAATAAAATCCGAAGTGATTTTCTTGGCTCCCATATTTTCTTCAAATACTGCGTAATCTATGTTAATACCATACTTAATGTATTATGTATAAAATGTTTTTTCTATCAGCTACTGCAAATACAAATGTTATGTTTGGTCCATTTGGAGGTCCGTTTAATTTATACAGAGCTCGTTTAGCATATTTGCATGATGTAGCTATGTATTCGATCAACCAGAATGCTATAAGATATGCCAAGCTTTTCATTAATTACCAAAGTTGCAAAGCATATTACCCCATTTTAATTTTTTTATCACAGAATTATATTGTGATATCGTATAGTATCAAAAACCGAAATATGAGGTAAAGTTGTCAAAATATCCACGAAGCATCTCTAGGGTCTCTAAAATAAATGCTTTTAAAGTGCACGTAGGACTCGGCTTATTTTTTTAGGACTCCGCTAAATATTTGGTTACTCAAAAGGGTTCCCTCCCTAAAAAAAATTGAGAACCACTGCTGTAGAGTATTAACTAAAGTCTCAATAGATAATCTAAAAATATTTACAAAGAAATATCAATAACGGTAACTAGTTCCTATTAAAAGTGCCCACGTAAGTGAGGGCTTCTATGACGTTAGCATCTTGTTGTTATTTGTGAAAAGATTTTAAAACCGTTTTGATTATTTGTAGGCATTCTGATATCCTGTATGAATCAAAATTTCTTAATTTTCCCGTAAGATCAAATACTAAGAAGAAAAATAATTGAGATTAAAATAAAGATTCAGTGACTATGAATTATTGTTAAGCTATTTATGGAAATGGAAAGTGAATTTTATTTTAGCTTTCATTTTACATTGAATGAATCAAAATAAATAAAACGTACAATATTATATTATTTTTTGGGATTCAAACTTACCTACTGCCTTTTTCATTGAAATTGTATTTTTTCATTGAAAGCAGACAATGGTTTTTCCAGAAGAGCGTAATAGCCAGAAAAAAATATAGACAGCTTATTTACTATTTGAAGTGTAATATAAACGTATATAATAGGACGGAAATCTATTGGAAAGGCTCGTATAAACGTAAAGTACATATTAAACTAACAAATTGTCAGTGTTGTAAAATACTACCTTCAGTTGTGGTGATTTACAAGCGGGAGTCCATGTACGTTTAAATAAGCACAAAACATGTTACAAAAAGTAAAACCGGCCCGACTCGTATAAAGAAGGTTTCGCCGTCTAGGTACTAAAAAGGTAGAAAAATATCCTGGCCGTAGTTAATAGTGGGCCTAAGCTAGTTTACTATTCGTATCTAATGCTATTACCTTCGTGAAAGTTTGAGGCTGCAGCCATCTGATTAATAAAGACGATTTATTTTGCGCGTGAGCTTTCAAAACTTTGTTGTTGCATTCTTAAAGTAAGGAAGTAATAGAGACCGCATTAAAATTGCAACCTTAATCAATATATGTACCTCACTCTGACTTATGATTTTTTTCTCATGTAAGAGAAAGATAAATATAGAAATGTTATTTCGAATCTTCGAAATTGTCGTAAAGTTTAACTAGACTAGTGATGTGCTTACTCAAAATGAATTTCTATAAAATATCGATAATGTTTGCAATAAATCCTTAAATTTGGTTTACTCAGAATGCATATCAGTTGAATGCTGATAAATCCTCAGATAAAGTAAAATATGTGAATAAATCCAGCTTATACTTAAACACTACAAAATAAGTTACGATAAAAGATATATTTCTAAATTACCTTTTTAAGGTAAATAAAGCAATTGATATTCATAATAGCATTAACAATCACTACCTATATACAATGATAGGGTCAATGACGAGATCATTACCACGTAATGGTTTTCGAATACAAAACCACGTTACGTATTTCAGACTTTTGGAAGTATATATGCTTATTATTTAGAAAATTATCACGATCGTCAAGTGTTCATCTTAAATCTTCCAAACCAAATTAGGCCTTCTCAAATTGAAGGGAGGCCCGAACCCAGTATGCTCAGTAACAAAATTATATCAAATCAGCAATCGAGAGCAGGCTGCAGTACTAAGTGAGTAAACTAACAGATTAGAAATAAAATTTTACTTCAGAGTAAATTATAAATAAAATATTTCACACATAATGAATCACATTTATTTAGGGTAAAATAGAAAAAGTCACAGACAGTGTTATTGGCTTAATTAGAAAAAAAAAACTCAAATCTTTACAAAATCATATTATATATACAAGTCAAATTAATTACGCCCTTATAGAAGCCTTCGTCTAAAATAAGTAAGAAATAAAAAAAAATTAAAAGAATTAAACCAGGAGCCTGCACATGGTGAGTAAGAAAGAAAATAACATTGTGTACGTACTTCTAACTGGCACCGAACTCAAAAAGTGTTGTTGTAAAAAATATTAGTTTTTCTGCTGCCTAGTGCGAGCATCTTTAGATGTTAGTAAAGGCTCTTGGCGATTAGTCTATTTACTGACACAACTATCGGCACAATGATCGCCGAGTTCACATCCCACATATCGACAATCTCATGAGCTGGGACCAATATTTGAACTCCTTCTCTTTTTCTGCTTTTACGAGATTGCCGTCATGCGATATGGTAATAACGTCTATCAATGCGAGTCGCTCTGCTCGGTCGATCACTACAATATCACGCTTATTGGCTACAACAAACCTGTCTGTAATGATAGACCTATACCAGGACAACAACGTACGACTATTTTTTCGAGAACTGAGTCGGGCACAATCTGTATTTGTAGTACGGTGAACCAATGAGATTATATTTAAGGGCTAGTTGCTAATGGATTATCTTGGCCACTTGATTGTGTCTGTGCAAATACTGGCCATTGGCAAAACTCGAATAAACAACCGGATACTATATAATAATAATAATAATAAAAGTTCGTCGTAACCGAAAGGATCTGGCGGCATGTTGGATAGATTACAAGAAAGCGTACGATTCTGTGCCTCATACGTGGCTTTTGAGGGTGTTGGAGTTGTATAAAATAAATACAACTCTACGCACCTTCTTAAAGTCATGTATAGGGCAATGGAAAACGGTTCTTGGCTATCCAGGGTGCCGACGGATCCAGGGGAATGGCGAACTTGTGAAGATTGAGCGAGGTATCTTCCAGGGTGATAGTCTGAGTCCATTATGGTTTTGCTTAGCGCTGAATCCTCTCAGTACCTTGCTGGAGGGTTCAGGGCTAGGTTACAGGTTACGAAGAAGTGGTCGGGTAGTGTCCCACTTGTTGTTCATGGATGACTTAAAACTGTTTGCCCACACCAACCCTCAATTGATAAGTTTACTAAAAATAACTGAAAGTTTTAGTAATTCTATCAACATGAAATTGTTGTGGATAAATGTGCTGTGATTCATGTAAAGCAAGGAAAGATGGTGGAATCTGAAGGGATTCAACTCTCAGATTCCATTAACCTAAGATCACTTCTCCGAACCGACACCTACAAATACTTGGGTATGTCACATTCTTTAAGTATTAATGAGGCTGACATGAAACAATCGTTGCAAGAGCGGTTCTTTGGCCGCCTGAAAAAGGTACTGAATAGTCTTTTATCAGGTGGCAATAAGGTTCGAGCTTGCAACGGTTGGGTCATGCCGGTTCTCATGTACTCCTTTGGCATACTCAAGTGGACTCAGACTGAACTGGACACCTTAGACCGAAAGGTCCGTACACTGCTGACGGCACACCGGATGCATCATCCACGCTCATCTGTAATGAGGTTGTATATTCCGCGGAAGTGTGGGGGTCATGGCTTTCTAAATGTCAACTCCCTGCACAACCGCGAGGTATGCAACCTCAGAGATTATTTTCTCAACGCGAACGTGGATGTGCATCGCGATGTTGTAGCAGTGGACGCCGGGTTTACCCCGCTCAGTCTTTCTAAGAACAGCTGGCGCAGACCTGTAGTACTTAGCACTGATGATCGCAGGCTTGTATGGCAGAGCAAGGAGCTTCATGGCAGGTTCTACCGGACCCTGCATGGACCAGATGTAGACTTTTTAGCCTCGGTGAACTGGCTACGCTTCGGTGACCTTCTTGGGGAAACCGAAGGGTTTGTTTGTGCAATTGCTGATAAAGTTATCAAGACGAATAACTACCGGAAATATATTCTGAGGGATGGCACCACGGACATCTGTCGTGCGTGTCACCAGCCTGGTGAATCCCTCAGACATATAGTTTCCAGCTGTTCGCGTCTTGCTAACGGCGAGTACTTGCACAGGCATAACCAAGTAGCCAGGATCATTCACCAGCAACTTGCTCTGAAATATAGGCTTGTAGATGTTGAGGTGCCGTACTACAGGTATGTGGCGGAACCTGTTCTGGAAAATGGTCATATCACATTGTACTGGGATCGATCTATCATCACAGACAGGACTGTTGTCGCTAACAAACCTGATATTGTGGTGGTAAATTTATCAGAGCGCCGCGCAATAATTGTTGATGTTGCCATCCCTCATGACGAGAATCTCGTGAAGGCTGAGAAAGATAAGCAGATTAAATATCTGGACTTGGCGCACGAGATTGTCGACATGTGGGATGTCGATTCAGCAATTATTGTGCCGATAATCGTCACAGTGAATGGTCTTATAGCCAAGAGCCTCGACCACCATCTTAAGAGGCTCGCGTTGGATCCTTGGGTCAAGGGTCTGATACAGAAGGCGGTACTTTTTGACACGGCACGCATAGTGAGGCGGTTCCTGTCTCTGGAGCCCTAACCACCAGTAGCTTGGACCCTGTTCCCGATACTGGTGGGTCCCCATAATGATTTTTATATTTTTAAATGTATTTTTATAATTGATATATTTAAAAATGTATTTATTTATTATGAGAATATATTAAAGATGTATGTGAATAATAATAATAAATACAGTACTTCAGTACTGCAGGTTTATGTAATTATTTTTATTATTATAAAAGTAAAAGACAGAGGAGGATTAGGTAGTCGCACCATCAAAATATGTATTATATATATTTTTAAAGTTACAGTAAAGGTTGTACGTAAAGGCAGCGATAGCCTGTGTGCGATAGCCGAAAGTTTGTGATGATCGATGAAAACACTTTTCTTGAGATATATAATTATATTCAAGTATACTTATATTTCAAAGAAACATTGCAGTATAGCTTATACATCACAATAGGGCAAAGGCTACCTTTTTTTTGCAATAACTGTCACCCACATCGGCGAATACGTGGGCCGAAGCTAGTCTGTAAAATAACATCATACATACATAATCTCACGCCTATGTCCCTGAAGAGGTAGGCAGAGGTATATTGCTACACCCACTTTTCGCCAGATTTATTTTAGTCCCACGTAATAGGGAGCGAGCCTATAGCCGTACCGGGCACATTACCAGACTCCGAGCTGCTACTGAGAATTTCCTAACGGAAAAACCCAATTACACTTTGCCTGACCCAGGGATCGAACCCGAGACCTTCCAATCCCATGCGCATATTTATGCCGCGAGACCAATTATAACGTCACTATGTTTATGCGTCACAATCTTTAAACGAATAATATGTCTATGAACGAAGTATCAAAGTTTCAAATGAAGTTCTATTAAATTTTGACGGGTAATGGGTGCCCACACGGTGACCTATGTCAGACCTTTTAGTGATGGTCTTGTATGCGGATCCCTACGTCTATAACATAATATATATAGTCTAAGGTTGCATTAGCTTGTAGTGTTGGCGGCTTCCCGTTACGTACTTAGGCTTAAAAACTTGCACGAATCGCGATATTATCAATGGAAATGAAAATCCGTTTTATTACTATAAAATGATTTATCCCGTACAAACCATTTTACTGGCAATCGAATTAAAGAGCCGGTAGTTCTGGTTAATATTTTGTTGGAACTAGTATAAAGTACTACTAGTAATTGAAACTGAATATGAATTTAACCCGTTTGTATCAACTCGTAACATAAAAGTATAGAGAGCTTTTTGTTGGAAACCGTAATATAAGAACTGTGAACTTTAAGAGTTTCTGCTGATATAATCTTTTTGTGTACGTCACAAAGCTGTGGGAAGTTCTGTAATGCTAGAATCTTGTGGCAATATTCGAGAGCTTTGCGATACATCGTGTGGGAATGTCCTTCAAAATCGTGGTAGGTCGTAGCGAAGGCGTTGTGGGACGTTGTGGGTAGTCCCACAATATCCCACAACGCCGCTGCCACAAATAACAAGATAAGAGATTTGCTGAAAATAAATGCTTTGTAGTATACTCAAAGTCAATTGTCAATGAAGTACCAATACCTATATTTGATGTCTTTTAACCATTATATTCATACCAATATTACGATTGTCTATGTCTGGTAAAAAGTTATTGAATAGTGTAAGCAAGCATTTGCCGTAAAACTGTTCCACGTACATTGACGTACAAAAACGTACTTACAAGTTCATAGTATATAGTGTTGCCAATAAACAACATCTTATAAACAAAAAACAGCCGTCCAAGAAAACGTAGGAATGATTTATGCTGTCCCAACTTTAATATTACGGTTCTATGATTAACACTTTTTCAAGCAAATAAGTTCTTTTAAAGAATTCCTATAAATTATTATTTAACTAAAGCGTAGCCTTTCATTTCGGAGCCTTTTAAGCAACGAATATTTTAAACAACCATCACTGAAAGCATTTTACGTCGAGCCCCGGAAAGTACTAGCACTTATTCATCTTCCGCAAACAAATATAAGCCACGAAACAAATTTTAAATTAAATCCCTTTCTCTCGACAAGTTAATGTCCCGCGAGACTTTTCTCTGGTTTTAATTTCCGGAGAGTTTTCACCGAGGAAATAGTTTGTTGGGCAAACACTGGCTATCCGCCGCGCCAAGGTACGACAAAAGCAGAATTAAACACCGCACGCGGCGTGTGAGCCTGTGTGTATCTGTCACCTCGTAATACCTACATACATCAGCCTCCCTAAAACTACACGTAACTTTATACAAGTTCATTCGATGTTTCGCGCTGTATAGCTTGGTCCTGTCATATTGGATTTGTAGCCTTAAACCGACGTAACATTTTTGTCTATCATATCGCTTGGTCTATAACATGACTTCTAATTTAATCCGAAGACTAGGCCCTTTAGTATTTCACGAAGAGCAAGACTGAGACGCAATACATTGTATTGAAGCGCTTGAACTGATTTTTCATTCAGTGCTCCCTTTTATAAGAATGCATTGGTTGCAATTCATTGCGAAGAGAACGCACAAACATTGCGAGTGAATGAATGATAGATACGGTTGATTGTGTTCAGGTTACTGTAAACTTATTTGAGACATTGATGCAACATCCATCGTGGCTAGAACTCGAGACTACTTCATCAACATTTCTCGGATTGTTTAACTTTAGAAGACTACTTCAGAGTCTTTTAAAGTGCGTACTATGTAATGAAATAGGCATTAATAATCTTATAACGAACCTTCTATAAATATTAGCATTGGGTTATTAATTGAAAAAGTTTCCTAATTGAATATCTTAGAGACAAGAGGGCTATTGAATTCAAGGAATTTTAGTTGCTTTATACCAAGAGCAAATACTCGATGATAAGTAAAAATCATAGCATACCGTTACTTTTACGCCTATTTATTAAATTGTTAATTATTGCGTTCCCCGTGCTTCGGCCCGTGATACGACAAATATGTTCATAACAGCTTCCATAACGATGGGGAGTTTGATGACCCTTGCTGATACTGGTCAAAACCATCGTCTATGGGTTATCGCGGTCTGACGGCAGGCACTCTGTGGAACAGTTAATCTATATATTATCTATATATTAAAAGAATTTGTGTTTTATAATACGAGTCGGCCAGCCCATTCTGCGCAACCGATTCGCATGATTTTTTTTTAAATGAAAGCTTTTGCTGCATAGATTTGTTATCAAGCATTAGAAATTACCTAACTTGCACATTCATTAAGTTATATGCAAAAACAGTTTTCTCCCATATATTGTTTTACGTTTTCGTAGCCGTAGTCAATGACTTTCTGCTTCTATATATCTGGTTCTCATTGAGGTAGGCGTTTTGTTATAGGCCTAAAACACGCGCTGAAAAGAGCTCTTTCATTTGATGGTATGCTCATTTAAATTGGGTAAGTTTGAAGGAAAATAGGTGTGGACATTGAACTTATTTTTCAATATTTTCTATAAATTTCTTAAGATTCCATTGCTTTCTCTCTTTTTACGGTTCTTAATTCAAAATTATTTTTATGGCATCTAATAAGTTCCTTGCGGTAACTGCCAGGAAAAATGTTATGCCTCCTTAAGGTGACCTTGCCTTACTTTCATACGGGTGTGAGTGTGGTGGTGTGTAAAATTATACCCGGTGTTAGTCAAATTATCACTATAGTGAATTATCGCTGATGGCAGGTAATATTTCCCGAATGTTACCGGTTAACCGTTAATGTTGGGTGAACTGATCTCTGATATTGACGAATTTTCGTTACGTTTTATGTTAGGAAAATTTTTGTGTTTTTAAATTACGGACTTTCTTCGGGCATCTTAATTTTTTTTATGTGGAACATATTACAGCGGTTCATAGTACTATTGTCATATAATTATATTATTACAAGTGGTAGTTATGGTAGAAATTGTAGCTTTGGTAAGAATAGTAGTTTTGAGAGAAAAGGTAGGTACTCTTGACAGCACCGGCGGTTTTGCTAGAAATGGTAGTTTTGAAAATATGGTAGATATGATAGTGTTGGTACAAATAGTAGTTTTGGTACAAATAGTTGTTTTGATAGGAATAGTATTTTCGGTAGGAATAGTCGTTTTGGTAGAAGTGGTATTTTTGGCATATATCGCTGTTTTGGTAGCAATGTTACTTACGATTGCTACCAAAGCTACCATTCCTACCAAAACTACAATTTCGACCAAAACTATAAACGTCATTATTACATTTCTAAATTATGATGGATTATTCACACCCATACACAAAACAAAATAAATCGTGCTTCTCACAGAAACATTTAGCTGGATAACACAAATAAAACCTATTTTCTTACTTATGAAAAAAAGTTGTTTATCTAGGTATATTTAAAATTTTGATAGTAAAATATTGACAAATAAAGAAAAAAAATGAAGTTAGCGTAAGTTTGTTACTTAAGTTTCTGATTTAATAACGTATTTTTTGTGAGTTATTGTGTTTTCAATTATAATGATGGTTCTTGGAAGGAAATTTAAAAATGCTCAGAGAAAGTTTGAACAAAGAATCTTGGTCAATGACGGCCCTGTTGGAGATTTGATACCGGATGGTCCTCCTACTGCTAAAAAAATACGGGTGGAAACGGGTTCAGATTTGATTAATTCTACCATCAACAATTTTCAAGTGATTTCCATTCTTGGTGACGGTAATTGCTTATTCGGCGCAATTTCTTATTGTTTATATGCAAGTGAGAATAAACATTAAGAAATTAGTTTGGCCACTGTTGATAACATTGTAAATAAATGGGATGTATATAGTAACTTCATTGTTGGGGACGAAGCATATGACCAGACCATTACAAATGCAACAGATTACAAACGTGTGATGGGTGCCAATGGACAGTACGCAGGGCATGCTGAACTTCTGAGTGTAAGTGAGCTATATCCGGAGTGCCAATTCAGAGTTCACCTGGAAAACAGTAATACGATTACTGACTATGGTACTGGCGAAATTGTTCATAACTTGCTATTTTCTGGGCACCTGGACGAAGGACATTACAGTGTCCTAATGGAAAGAATCGTAGGGCAGCACAGTCATATTGAAGAACTTTCTTTCGTCAATGTTCAGTTATACATATTATAATTATATATATCCCTATTGCGCGGCAAACCATTCAGTAATGCCAAGGTGGAAATTTCACGATACCTAAGGTGCAACGCAAAGCAAATGTTGTGAGAAAAGAAGTTTTGTGATATATATATTTTTGGTAAGAATATCATCTTTTTACTTATTAGATAAGGCTACAATGTACTCATCATACCTATATGTAAGAGCTTTTTTATAATATTAAAATATGCTGTGGAGCAGCACGGGTCCTCTGGTATAATGTTAAATGTGGATCGAATCGGCACCACGGCTCCAAAACGATAACTATTGGATGCAACCGGGTTAACGCTAGTTCGATGCTGATATTATAATAATATTAGTTGGTCTGGTTTTATTATCTTTAGTGTCAGTTTATTTAAGTGTTCAAAATAAGTTTCAAAGTTTCTTTAAATTCGTTATTCATTTCCTTACAATAATTTCTTATTATCTACGCCATAACAGAATACTCTCCAATCCACTCTTGTTTTTGGCCCTATCTCTATGATGATGTTGTTTTATTTTTCTGCAGGAGTGTAATGACATTCGTATATCCCAAATTAAGCACTATTCAACCATCGATATATATGTACTCATACCACAGACCAGATATTTACAAAGAGGCGCATTTCCTATGTGCGCTCTGAAGACAAACTTTCTGTGACACTAATTGCCGCTTGGTGGCGTGGCAGTTGCGCTGTGACAGCTGTCTCTACGAGAGCAAGAGACAAACGTTCCTCCTGTGTATCTTAACTACGAGAGCAAGAGAGACGGAGAACGACGCCAGCGTCGCCAACGGCGCCAAATACGAACTAAACTGGAGACAGTCCCCACTTGGAATCGGCACATGAAATCCTTAAGAACTGCGCTTCTGTGTAAATCTGTATTCATTGCTAATACTAAAAAAATTACTGTAACGTAGATTATGGCATATCAACTTTCGCCATTGGCGTTTTGCCACGACGTTTTCTCTTCTGAAAACATTGTATGCAAAATTCTATGATGATCAAGTAAGTTGTCAAAGTGTGAAAACGTACCTAAAGTGATGGACGTAAAATATGTAAAGTTAGTTAAGACGAGTGTTACTCTGTAACCTGAATTAAATAAATGACTTGGAACATTGATTTAGAATTTTAACAGGCTTTGGATGAAAAGTATATTAATATAAATATACCCAGCATAGTTTGCAAATGATACCACGTGTTTGCCTTGTTATGGCGGAGCGCTGACGTCCCGTTGCATTAGTCGATTTAAGACGCGCATTACTGTGTGCCCATTATTTTCACAGTTCGTTTGGCAGCCAGCGACGTGGCCTGCTGTGTCCGCAATTTTCAGTTACTCGACTGGCTCGTAGTCGTGTCGTGCCGCTGCTAATGTACTGGCTAATAGTTCACAGCAGGTTTTTATGTTCGCTGGAGTTGCTCTACAAAACAATCGGAGCTTGAAGCGTTATTAGATTTGTTTTGGGAAAGGTCGAATGAGTTTGGTTTTATTTATGTGTTTTGGCAGTCGTAAATGGTGGATTAGTGGTTACTATGTTATCTATGAATAGGTACAAACAGGAAGAGGCTGTAAATGCAAAGCTTCAGGTAGCAGTTTGAAAATCAAAGGTATCCCCTCTTACTTATAAACGTTAGTCAACATTTTAAACGACTGCTGAGAGGCTGATTAGCAAAAACCTTACCTATAAACCCTGCTTAGCGTTTAGCAGCCACTAAGTGACGCTTAAATAGCTGTCAAATTTAAACAACACCGGGACCTTGTTTAGATGTTGCTGAGAGGCACAATGGCGGCTTTTACTTGAAACAGCTGTTCGATCAATGACTTAAAATACATTGTTAAAATTATTTATTTGCATTTCTTTCAATTTTAATGTTGTTTACTTACAATTAAACATAGATTTTGACGATCTAGCAGATTTCCAAAATTATATAGAAGATTTAACTTGTCTAGTTATAAATTATTTCTTGCCGATATTTTTAGAACAACATAATAGTAGGAGAGCTGGTAAACAATTTTTGGTAACATACCCAATATTGAGGCATTACAGGAAATTCTGTGATTGTCCTTAAATGAACCTAAATTAGGTAGTCGAGGTCTAGTTGAAGTGTAGCGGCTCCCTACAAGCACTTGAATCTTTGTACAGGCAAAAAAAAATGAGTCAGTCTAGATGACCTACTTTTTTATATGGAGAACTTATATTGGCTGTATCTCTTGCTCATGTTCCTGCGAATTGCGATGCGGTTGGCTCTCGCGAAAGCACGACCAACGGCACTGATGTGGTCTTTCAATAATATTTTCGGAGTAAATATATAATTCCATCCTAAATAATAACAATATTCGAAAAAGAACATTTATTAGATCATTTTATGAAAAACAAAAATACATCCGTAATTAGTATAATACACTGAAGCTATATTGAATCTCAAATAAAGTGCAATAATAGAAAAAAAACATTCGTAAATTTCAAAATTTATCAATATTTCTCATGTTTCAAAAAAATATCGAAAATTGTTCACCAGCTCTGGGACTTTTTGTTATTTGTCAGAATATCGTTGCCATGGAGATATCATATCGTTGTTATGTATCTATGACTCATAGATACAAAATAGCCAAGCGTGTTCGTTCAATTGCGTTATTTAGTCGACTATTTTGGCTTTAATCTGTGGCCCTCGTATGTGTATCGTTCTTTATCAGTTACTCAGCTAAACAACAGCTAATCAACGTTTATAAGTAAGGAAAATTTAAGCGTTGTTTAAATGCTTGACAGCTATTCAGCTGGGAGGTGGCTAAGTCACACTTAACGAGATTTTTATAAGTAAGACGGATCATGTACATTGTTCGTTGCATTAGGTTACAGTTTGTAGTTGCATTTGCAATGTAACCACTGAGAGTAGCATAGACAATTTAAATTTAAAAAATCTACCTTTGCATCTCTCAGTGGCTCTTCAGTTTTTATCAGCGTACCATAGGTAATTTTAGTTTTTCGTTTCAGGGCAAACTTAAGCTTCGTTATTAGATACAATTAGGTAGCTACGAAGCTTGGAGTATCACTAAAGTGTTGGTTCTCTACCTCTGAAGTAAGTAAAAGCCCAAACGGTTAGGTACATAAATATCGTTTTGATTATAGTCGGTATAGACCTAACATTCACATGCCGTCAGCTGTGTTGTTTATTGTTGAATATGAGAAGGCTTTAATTAAAATAATAGTTTTTCTATCTACTGAATATCTTGGGTGCATAGGGTTCCCGCCAACAACTAAGGGTCCCAAACCAACCTCACCTGCAAGTGGTGCACCTGCCGATCAACGGACGAGGCTCTGGCAAACAAAATATCCCGATAAACGGCAATAGGCTCGCCACCTATTACATGGGATCAAAACACTGGCGAAAATTGGGCGTTTAATATGCCTCTGCCTACCCCTTCGGGGAAACAGGCGTGAGTCTATGTATGTATGTATGTATGAATATCTAATGGAGTCACTTTTGCTGCACCATATTCATTTTGGTTTTCTCTGGTACTTTTCAATGTATACAATGCAACATTCTGAGTGTTTTTTTTGGTATTGTTTCTATCCCAGAAGATACAGAAACGCGTATTTGCTAGGGCTACCGCTAGTCATCGCGTCATTGATTCCCTGGAAAAGATCTGCAAATAAACTATCATTTACAACAACACAATGAACAGTGGCAGTCAAATGTTTGCTTAAGAAACTAATTTTACGAGTATGCTATAGTAAACGAGGCGTCTATAAACGCATTGCTATCATAATAATGAATTGCTACCAAAAGACACATTCGAATTATAGTATTGGATTGTTCAAGAGTGTCGGATGGCTTGTCGGTGTTGGCATTGCAATTACATTTGCTCGATCGGCTTTCCAAAGCTCGTCTAATTAATAATTATGTCAATATCCGGACTGTTGTACGCATACCAATATAATACATAACCTTAACTACCATATAGGTATAGCAGTATAGTCAATGTACATAATTAATCCGGGAATAGAGCGGAATTTTCGATTAAAATTAATAACGTGTATGACGAAATTCCTTATTCCATCAGTCTTTCATGAAGTTCCACATGAAATTCGCTTTAATATAATATAATGTTTGGTTTACTTAAATATTTTTTGAGCGTTAACAGGGTGGTGTGTTTATTGCATCTGTGCATTCTGGATGAAATGTATTTCAGTGTTTATTTATAGATTGGGATAACGTACTCAGGCAATATTATATTGTGCAGGTGTTCTGAAATGTAACGAGCAAGTATAAATGTCATAGTATTAACAAAAGACAGGCCGATTAATATTTTTTATGAATATACATACATACATACATACAAAGACTCACGCCTGTTTCCTGGAGGGGTAGGCAGAGACTACGGAACGCCATTTGCAACGATCCTGACATATCTCTCTTGCTTCATTCACTCCCATCAGATTCCTCATGCATGCTCTTCTATTCAGGGTACTTCTCACCTGTCTTGTTTTTAGGATGTCTCCAATCTGGTCAGAGAACGTCCGCCTAGGTCTTCCCCTTCGTCCTGTCCCTTCCACACTTGCCTTATATATCTGCTTGGTCAGTCTTTCGTCATCCATCCTCTCCACGTGCCCAAACCATCTCAGCATACCTTTCTCGATGCTTGTCACTATATCTTCTTTTACCCCACAACACTCTCTTATCACACAATTCTTTATTCTGTCAGTCAGAGAAACACCACACATACTTCTCAGTGCTCTTATTTCTACAGCATTTATTCTACTTTTATGACAATATTAATCCATTTAATAACTATTGTTCTTTCGTTTTGCTGGTTTAAGTATTATTGAAACGCGATCATGCCAGTGCATTTACTCTCATGAGAGGCTTGAAGCTTACAACAGGTTAAACGGTCTGTAGTTACAAGAGGACAGGCTAAAGAGTCAAGATATAATACTAAAAACGACGACGCTTGTGCGATATTTTTTTTATCTCCGCAAAAGTTCTGGTATTTTCATGACTCATTTCCATGACCACATACTACTAACTATGTCTAGAGCGAGGTTGTGTTACAGCCGTAGTTTTTTTTTTAAATATAAAATTAGGCGGCAAACAAGCAGACGGATCGCCTGATGGTAAGCAATTACCGCAGTCCATGGACACAAGCAACACCACAGGAGTCACAAGTGCGTTGCCGCCCCTTGGGGTTGGGAAAAGGGACAGGAGGAGGAATGGGATGAAGGAGAAGAAATAGGGGATGGGCCTCCGGCACTCTCACTCACCGAACGACACGCAACAGTTTGGGTACTGTTGCTTTACGTCGATTTTCTGTGAGAGGGTAGTACTTCCCCGGTCGAGCCTGGATTTTGCACGGTACTATAAGGCCGGTAAGTTCCATATTGGAGGAGTGGTTTGCAGAGATTTCACAGTACTCTCACTTTACAGTAGACGTAGATCTTTTGAAGCCATTGATGCTTTGGACGGTTTTATGGAATGGCTAGGACGCGCCCGGATACCGACATTATCGAGGACATGGATAAATATAAGAATAATTCCATCCAACAAGCATTCAGCTATTACTAAGAAAACTGATCGTTATTTAATTATACGTATGTACCTATTCGGCTTAACCCCCGATTACCCGCAAGTAAGGCGGTCGCATTACACACGTGTCGCGTATCTTAAGCGACAAATAACCCTCGACGCCATATTTACATAATATTCAGATTCACACAATTTGTGATTGCAGTATCACAAACAATTTGCATTTAAACTGCAAGTATACTCTGGATGGGGACGGACTTGCATGTTAACTGCACTCAGGACTCTCGCCATTCCAAGTTAATCACTATTAAATTTAATTAGGTTACTTCTACGTATTCTTTGAAAGGTTATTTGATTGGCTTCGGTAACTAGAATCGAGGGTATGTCGGTAATGTGGTTGTACATAATTAAATATGTAAGTACTGGTTACGTTAATGCTCAGACTTAGCCTGAATACGCTGATATCCTGTAGCTGGTTTGTCTCTTTTTTGATTACCCGATATACTTACACGCGAAGAAGAAAGAGCTCTTGTTGCCCACTTCATACTAGACAAATATTTTTGTTGCAGCGGGTACCTACATCCTCTTATACTCATCGGTAGGTATTATTGATATCAACATTGTCCTAGCTATTTACAGTCCTAGCCCCCTAGGATTATTTTTAAAGATTTTAAGTCGTATCGATTTTGTGTTTATACCTACGTATCTACACCCATGGATAAGGCATCAATCGCTCAAACGCCAATAGTTTTTATCAATATAATAGGTGAATCAAGAATATCCAACTGATCCTTTCAGAGAGCCTTATACTTACACTCTAGTTTTCCTCTCTATATTTTGGTTTTAACTCAAGAAACGTGAACCTTTTGGGTTTGCGTTTTATAGCAGCCAGTCACATAATAAGACTCGCGTTAATTACTACTAAAAAATAATTGAATCTTGCGTCAGCGGAGTAACCAAAGAGCTGTATAGGATTACGAGGTACTGTGAAACTTTTAACTAACATAAGCGTAGCAAGTTTTGAATTTCTAAGACTTCATAGAAACAACAGAGTTGAATATGGCGCAACTTTTTTGGTGTTCCGTAAGGCAATTCTATTTACATATTTATTGTAAGCGAATAAAAGACTCCAGTATAATCTCGTCAAGTGTAGTTAAAACTTCTCAACTTGTTAGTTAACGAATGTAGGTACAAGTTGGAGGCAAGTTTCGAGCAATTTCGGACGAACGCGCGCGACAAAGATTGTAACAGTATAGACTTGTAACAGTTTTAATTAAATAACTCTCGTGATTACTGATGAAACAATTTAATGTGACGCTGTAAATCCTTGTTTCGATTCCAAAACTTGTACAATTAAGATGTTTACACCGCACGTATTGTACTAAACTTCTTCAAATAAATAACAGTTTTTCCGAATAATACGACATCTAATTTCTCACGGAGATATCTGCTATTTCAAGCGCTGTCAGTTTTTTCCGTGAAATCGAAGAATGTTAGACAGTAAACCGGCGATCGGCCCCCAGGGCGCTTGAGTACAAATCCAATTATTTCCCGTGGCGCCGCCTGGCGGTGTGTAATTGATTTATTTGCTAATTTCTTGCACATACAACCTATCTTCGGAATACAGACACCACATTTTTCTTCGCATTATATTGGCAAGCGATAACTTATATTTAATATAGTAAACTTCAATGGAATTTGACGGTATTTGTTCCAAAGTGATATTAGACGAGAAACTTCGTACGAGTCATAAACAGTGAGTAAATACAATATACAAGTGTTGTAATATTTGCTCTGGTAACCTTTTGCTTGAAAGAAATGAAATATTCGAACTAGGTTTACGTGGTCCTTACCTTGTGTTTGATGTTTAAGTAATAAACTTCTGTAATGAGTTCGTTTCATGACAAAATTGTTCACGATTTACCTTTCTCTGGAACATTAATATCATAAAAGTACTACAGATATGAACGACTTATCGCTGGTTAATGTGTGTGTTATGCGAACGTGCAAATAAGCAAGGCATAGGTTTATAGAGGGGGATGTTATCGATCGCAGTGGGCATCGCAGTGGACAGCGGCCGTGGTAGGGACTGCGCGGCGGCGGCGTATTTAAGAACGCATTTAAGGGGCTTTACTTCGGACAGTGACGGATGGCCGCCACTCCAGCTTAGGTCGCGCGCACCGCACTGTCCAATTGACGTTAGATATTAATTGATTCCCGCGATCCGGAGACCCATTTAAAAAAAGTGTATGATCAGGGTTTTGCTTAGATGCGGCTGCTTTAGCTGTATATTTTGGTATTATAATCGTGATGCGACGGCTAACGAATGTCATCATTACTAACATACCTATTTAAGAATTTTTGTAAAGTTATTTAAGAAAAAGGTATAGAATAGATCATCTCTAACCCAAGTATGACCAATAGCCGAACTATGAAGTAAAATCTATCTTCAAATTAACGAGACGGTTCCTGTAACTCGCTTTGCTGAGTACATCACCAGTTTAGTTCATTATAATTATATCCTATTATTTTGAAAGTGTTACATTAACTTTAATATTTATGAAATCCTGAGCATTTCATAATTTTCGTATTAGTAGCGCCTTATTCAAATATACGGCAAGACGTGGTGTGCATGCAAGGCGGCGCTGGCTGTAACACAAACCATCTTCATCCTCCACATGTCAAGGTGCTTATCAGAGCGATATCTCGCAAACTTTTTTAACTGAACGTATCGGAGATATTTTTTTTTGTTTCCAAATAATAGGCCATCTGCATCTTCAGACTAATGAACAAAAATATAAGTACTACTAGCTATTTTAAGTAAGATGTACAAGCTAAATTTGATCAAGCACTGAAGAAAGAAAATGTAACAATCAAACGGCCGATTCGATTCGAACCATTTGTGTTTGTCAGTTTGCCATCCAAAAAAGTGGCAGTACGAAGCAGTATTTTCTCCTGAGAACCTTTGTTTCAGTGTTTACTCACTGTTCTGACGTTTCAGTACAATTACTTGAAAGTCTAAGTAATTGCATCGAAGGGTGCAAAACCATCATATTCATAACGCGCACATACCATCACATTTGTTGGATTTTAGTCACATTTCTACATGTAGTTTTCAGTGATAACGACGGTTCAACTCCCCGTTTTAATTTAGGATATGGAACCGCGATTTCATTTAATATATTCTATGAATGAATATGGAATTGTGAAAGCCTTCATTGTTCTGCGTTGTATAACAGATACACGTATGTATGTGGATACATGCATGTTATTGTCTTTCGTCACCTTTGAATGACGCGCCGTGACAATGCAATAGTGAAAATAAATTTTAATCTGACGTTGTGGGTAGTTTTGAACCGTGTAACATATGATTTTATTCGTTTACTACCTTTGTTCGGGATTTTCATCTGCGTTTGGTTTTTTATTCATATACGAGTATGCCTATATTTCGCAAGTCTGAACACGAATGTTTTAAATATTTGTAGACCGTACGGGTTCTTGATAATAACGCGTCCAAAGAAGAAAACTTTATTAGGTATATTAACTTCTTTACAATTTTATTAGAGTTTGTTCAATTTGTAATTAATAAAAACTACAGTATACTATATTACGTAAACTGTTAGTTGCTATTTCACTTCCTTTTCCTTTACGTATTCTGATACACGCACAATCTAACTGAGTCTCATGTCTACAGAAACGTTCGATCTTATTCCTGTTTTAAGAACCTTAAAACAGAAGTACCTAAGATTGTACGCAAGAATTCTAAAGGTTAGTCCTGAATACTTGACAACCTCTCATCTTCTCCGGACTCCGTGACCGTAAAATGTGGATAACATTTGTCGCAGCGTTGCGTAGCTATAGAAAATAATATACCAATCTGTTCCCCTCTCTCACCACAGCTCATATCCGTGTTTTCACGTCTTCGTATGTACCGAGATCGTGTAACAACTAGCTACATTAATCGTAACAAGTACGCGGTGATATTACGCAATAAAATAAAAGTCAAAATAAATAATACTTAATGCTTTCTTTTTTCTTTCTAACTTCCATGTACCTTTTAGTTACATGTTTGCGTGCTTTGGCGTCAGAGTGTACAACCGTGGTTTCATCGGTCTCAGTTTTCTTAGGTTCTCTTCTACTCTTCTTACAGCATTACATGTTATTTATAGCGCCTGGTGTAAATGCCACAGCAGTTGGTCACCCACCACCACTGTGGTCGTGATACAATCTATCAACAACCAGTGGATGGGCCTTCCTGATTATATTCAAAATCTTTCTCGTACCGAAATATTATGGTTATCAAGTGTCTAGGAATGAGCCTGGTACGCAAGCCCTAGCAAGAATGGTACCCCAACGTGATTTTAAATGGTCGTAAAGTTCTTCGTCACTTACGGAATACAAAAATGACGTTATCAATATAGTAACTAAGAATACAATATGATTACAAAGGTCATGCGCTCAACTTGACCTTCCGTTATCTCAAGCTATATTTAAACTGAAAGGTAAAAATAACTGGCGTCTGCTGAGCTGCAATCTCATAAATAGAACACAATTTTATGCCCTATATTGCGAGTGAAGTTAAAAAATGTAGAATAATATAATCGTGCTATCCTGTAGCTCTTCCTTTTTGGCTTCACTTGAAATAAAGGCTGCGCTCTATAGCAATTTTTGCTTACTCTGGGAACGGCATGTATAATTAGGGTTTTGCAAACGAAATTCATCAATTTGACCTGCCTATATAAAAAAGTAATAGAATACAGCCATCATATATTTTGCACACACACATTATCACGTTAAGCTTGACACCAGTACAACAAGAAAAGAAAACTTAAAATATAACAGACACTAAGATAATATTTGTAGATATCATTTTATCTTGTAAATAAACTTTTTTTCTACATTTGGGGCACGACTTACGCAATACACGAACCGTATTACCCTCGGCCGGACTGTACTTATTAAAAGCAAAGAAAATATAACCATAGACGGCAACGCATAATAATCATCATCAACGTACAAATCTTCAGTTACTGACTGACTGACAGACAACGCACAGCCTAAATTATTGGGTGTAAGCAGCTAAACAGCAGGCATGTTTGGAACGTAGCATTTTCTCAAAATTCGCACTCTATGGGGGCAAAATAATCCTAGATTGTTTTTCTGAAACTTTACGCAGTTGTAGCAGCGCAAAAAATTCAGTATAATCTTTAAAATCGGAGGTATGTCAATGGAGAAAGATATGGCATCTCTAGATCGGTAAATGATACGAATGGATATAGGAGCACTGCGAATTGTGTTCAGGGTCACAAGAATACCTAACATAACCTATAGTAAGTTGCAAACCATTAACTATCTGTGTAATTATAATGTCACTACTGAAATTATTATATTAAGTACGGCTTTTGTTAAATACCTGCGACATATATAAGCTCAGACAGACACTATACTCCCTTAGCATTAATGTTCAAGAAACACACAAAGGATTTGCCTCCTGAGAGAAAGAGGTTAAGGAGAGAAAATAATTAGAAAGCAAACTTCCCTCAAGTTTGCTTTGGAAGGCAGTTTTAAATTGTAGGTCATATTTTACACAATCCAACCCTTTCACGACCAGGGGAAACATATTTCCCCGTAATAAAAATGACGATAATTACATGTAATGACGCATTTATTTATTTATTTTAAACCATATGTCAAAAAAGAACTTTGATTGTATTTCCATAAACAAGAACGTTGAAAAAAAAGAAACATTTAATACCTAACATAACCTATAGTAACTTGACAATCTATTGGCGCGAATGATAAAACTTTCGCGGGCTGCACTCTGATTTTATTAGGTTTATTGTGTTGTGTCAAAATATAATTGTTATGTTTTCTCAGTGTTTATTTATGTTGTATAACACTGGCTAATCAAAATCTTGAATTCATATTCCTGTATTCCGTTTGATGTATATATGTCACTTCATTAAATAAAGTCTGTTCCAACATACGTTATCAGCACGAAAACTCTATTTTAACTGAGTTATACCTATAAATGATTGAATGAATGAATGAATCATTTATTTCACTTTTAAATTTCTTATAATCTAGATACATTGCCCCACAAAACTGCTTACGCAGTTTAACTGTGAGATCGGTGAGCCTCTCTTACAGTTACATAATTTAAGGTACATTTATACCTTAATATACACTTTATACCTACATTTACATATTTTCTAGTAAATGTCTTTTAAGCTTACGTGCAAATATTGATTTATTGTTTTCCTGTCTGATGTCAACAGGCAAAGTATTTAATAGATAGGGAACACGTTTTCTTAAGGTTCTATCACCATAGTAATTATAAACTCTGGGTACATCATATTTTCCTGCTGCCATCGACCTGGTAGTATACTTGTTAGACACCAATGAGTCACTATCCCGACTGACATGGTTATTGACCAATAATTGGTATTTATGTTTAAGACTAACTGGTAGAGTTTTACAAATTTTGAATAACCTATTATAGTCTCCTTTACAACTGCATTTAGTTTTTCTGTTTACGAGTAATTTTAAAAGTCTTATTTGGAGTGCTTCTATCTTCTGTATATTACTTTTAAAAGTCTTTAAAAACTGCATATTATTTAGTAAAAAGTGATTCTGCAAGTTGTTTCCAGTACGTGCATGTATAAATTATGAAAATTTGTGAAAATTTTTACAGTTCACGAAGATATTTTCAGTCAATTTTTGTTGTGACATTGTACGTGTAAATATGGCAAGTAATTCCATTTCTGGTATAAAACCACTTATAAACAGAGACGGTTATTCCGTATGGAAATTCAAAATGCGTATGTACCTTATGCATGAAGAGTTATGGGAGACGATTGTTGGATATTCTCAAGATAATGATATTTCTGCTGAGAAGAAATCACGTAACGATCAAAAGACGTTATCGAAAATATGTCTCACTTTAAATGGTATGGCAATAACTCATGTAAGATCATGCAAAACAGCCAAGGAAGCTTGGGATGCTCTTTCGTCCACTTACGAGGACAAAGGTTTAGGGCGACGTATAAGCCTCGAACGGAAACTATACAGGTACTGTCTTGATGATTTTGATTCCAATATAGAGACGTACATAAATGCTGTCATGTCAACTGTGCAAGATTTGGCCGATATTGGCAAAATTATAGAAGATGCTTCAATAGCTGCGATTCTTCTAGGAGGTTTAAGTCCTCAATATGCACCTTTAGTAATGGCCTTAGAAAATTCCAACATAGACATTACAGTGGATTTGATTAAGACCAAATTATTGAATAAATTGAATAAACCAGCTGTAGATAACCCAGATACTGCTCTTCGTACACGAATGAACCAGAACAAACCTCATACATCCAAATCGAAGAAAGCTATTGTTTGTTACGACTGTATGGAGCCAGGACATAAGCGTCCAGACTGTCCCCATAAGAAGGACAAGAAGAAGAAACTAGTAAATCACAAGAATTCTCTATGTGCATTAAATGTCAATGACGGATTAGAACGTGATAAATGGTTTATAGATTCTGGAGCTTCAGCGCACATGACGTCACGAGCTGAATGGATGGAAAATGTGAGAGGTTCATCTCTTGGGACTGTGACTATAGCAAATGGAGATGTACTGCCTAGTAAAGGCGTCGGAGATGTTTCAATCACCAGTTGCGGTCAAAATACTGATATAAAGAAGATTACTGATGTGGTTCACGTACCAAACTTGAACTCTAATCTTATTTCAGTAAAGAAGGCGGTAGATAAAGGTTTTAGCGTTGTTTTTGATAGAACTGGTTGTAATTTTTATGATTCTGATGTTTTTTCCTGTACAGGCGATGTTATTTTACATGGTTCTATATGTGGTGGACTGTATTCTTTAGATTGTACGGTCAACCCAACGACTCAACTATCCGCTTTTGAGACACACTCTGATGTTTCTAGCTTCAAGCTCTGGCATAGACGTTAGGTCATTTATGCCGCATCGGGATGGATCAACTGAGGAAGGGACACGCAGTGGGCGTGGACTATTCAGAAGTCGATAAGGAACCATGTATCCCCTGCATTGAAGGTAAGCAGAATAGGAAACCTTTTAAGAAAGTTTCACATAAGAAATCAACTACTGTTCTGGAACTTTTTCATTCAGATATTTGTGGACCTTTGCCTGAAACGTCATTTCAAGGCAATAAGTATATTTTATTTTTTATAGATGATTTTTCTCGTATGACTTTTGTATTCTTTATTCCTTCAAAAGCGGAAGTAAAGAACAAGTTTCGTATTTTCCAGTCGTCCGTAGAGCGGGAAACAGGAGCTAAGATTAAGATACTGAAGAGTGACAACGGGAAAGAATATGTTAATGCTGAATTTACGAACTATTTACAAAATGAAGGGATTCAACATCAAACAACAGTTCCCTACAGTCCCCAGCAAAATTCTATTGCTGAAAGAACGAATCGTTCGATTATGGAGAAAGTAAGATCAATGCTTTCTGACAGTTCTCTTTCTCCGGCTTATTGGCAAGATGCTGCAGAGATGGCTGTATATCTCAAAAATAGATCTCCTCACCGTGCTCTCGAAGGCAAGACGGCGTACGAGAAATGGTATGGTAAAATACCAAATCTTTCTCATCTGCATGTTTTTGGATGTAGAGCTTTTATCCATGTCCCCGAATATAGTCGGAAGAAATTGGACATAAAAGCATCCGAACACATTTTCGTCGGATATTCAGAAGATCCCAGAAGTTATTATTTCAGAGACATTAGATATCCCAGAAGACTTATGAAAAGCAGAGATGTTACTTTCTTTGAACATGATTTTCAAGATTTGAAAGGGAAGAAAATCTGTAAGTCCGGTAATGATTTAACTGAACCAACAGTTATACCTCTATTGCTAAGTTCACAAGTAAATTCGTCGGATAATTCAGATAGTCGAACACCAGTTGTCATTGAAGATGAACAGATTCAACCTGATATTGCGCAAGTATCAGAAGATTTCCAGCCTGCTATTGATGTTGTAGAGCAATCGCATAATGCTGATACTCGGAATGCGTCAGTTCAACCTGTAATTGCATCTTCATCAGAGGATATGGAATCTGATACTGAGTTTGTAGAACCAAGGTACAATTTGAGACCAAGAAAGCCTAATTCTGCTGCCAATTGTGCCTGTATGCAGACTTCATCCCCTCAGCTGATGGATGAACCTACAACTTATACACAGGCTATGAATGCAGATGATAGAGATAAATGGTATCAAGCTATGCAAGATGAATATCAGTCACTGCTTGAGAAACAAACTTGGGTTCTCGTTAACAGACCAGATAAGAAGGTCATACCTTGCAAATGGATCTACAAATTGAAGAAAAATGCGCATGGTGACGTAATCAAATATAAAGCGAGACTTGTCGCGAAAGGATTTAACCAAGTTTATGGCATTAACTATTTAAAAACTTTTTCTCCAGTCGTCCGGAATTCTTCTTTACGCATGTTGTTTGCATTGGCTGCGGAAAAGGGAATGAAAATGCACCATTTAGACGTTGATACGGCATTTTTTAATGGATTTTTGGAGGAAGAGGTATATATGAGTCAGCCGGAAGGTTTTTCTAAACCTGGTCAAGAAGATAAAGTATGTTTACTAAAACGTTTGCTTTATGGCCTTAAACAGGCTTCGCGAGCATGGTACAAAAAAATTACCGAAATTTTACAATGCATTGGTTGTAGCCAAACTCCTTCGGAAGCATGCATTTATACTAAAAAGTTTGGTAGTGAGTTAATAATACTCGCTTTCCATGTCGATGACATTGTCATTCTGTATAAAGAAAATAAAACGCTTGACACTGTCATAACTGACTTACGGAATTATTTTAGCCTGAAAGTGATAGGCGAACTAAGTTATTATTTAGGTTTAAATATACACTGTAAACCTAATGAGATTAAAATATCTCAAGAAAGTTACATTCGCAATTTGCTGCGA
This sequence comes from Euclidia mi, assembly GCA_944739405.2. Classification (NCBI taxonomy): domain Eukaryota; kingdom Metazoa; phylum Arthropoda; class Insecta; order Lepidoptera; family Erebidae; genus Euclidia; species Euclidia mi. The sequence goes on along the minus strand of OX123190.2, from coordinate 38,562,249 downwards.
AAGTTCAACATGTCGGAATGTAAGGCCGTTCCTACACCGTTGGAAATGAAACGTTTGCTGCCGAGTGAGAAGAGTGATGTAAGTGAATCTTCATTGTCCTATCCGTATCAGCAACTGATAGGCTCACTCAATTTTCTGGGCGTCAATACTCGTCCAGATATTGCTTTTGCGACTTCATATTTAAGTCAATTTAACACTAAATATGATAAAAGTCATTGGAAGGCGGCAAAACGTGTGTTGCAATATTTAAAAGGCACAATCAATTTGGGCATTACTTATAGGAAAGGCGGTGGGCATCTAATTGGCTACGCGGATGCAGATTGGGCCAATTGTCCTATGGATCGTCGATCATACACCGGATTCTATTTTTCTATGGCCGGTGGAGCCATTTCATGGGAGAGTAAGAAGCAGACCACCATTGCCTTGTCATCTAGCGAAGCGGAATATATGAGTTTGTCGAGTGCGGGTAGAGAAGCTTCATCATTTGGTGTTTTGGTATATTATTATATATGTAATTGTTCTTTTTCTATGTATGTACATGATGATAGGTATGTTATGTGATGGGTGGTATGTGTGCGGGTGTGTGTATAAGTGTGCGTGAGCGTGTGCATCTATGTTTATGTCTTAGATTGTGTTACATTTTGTCGTCTAAGATAATGAATACAGGCCTCTTATTCTCTTTTTTTTTGCTTTGTTATTTAGGAAATGGCTAGAAAAGGTTGTACAGAATTCCTAAGACGGGAGGCTGAAATGATATATGTGAAATTACATGAAGCCAAACTCGTGCTCAGCAGTCTAGAGAGTACCGCCAAAATAAAGCGCGAGGTCTAATCAATAATAAATTATACGTGCCGACAACGATCCAGGCCTGCAGTAGTAACCACCGATCTCACCACCGATAAGCTACGAGTACCTATTGGCACAAAACGCAACCAGCACATAGTATGCAAAAAGGAGAGAAAATGAAAAGATGTGCTAATTGTGCGAAACGCCGTGTCGAAAATAGGACTTACGACATACCTATGTACCATGTGCAATGTTCACCTTTGTTATAAAGTAAAAGAAATCGTTTTCAAGAATACCAGTACCACATAAGATTAATTTTATTTCTTTTTCATGATAATAAAAGACATTGCTTAGTACCACACCAAATGAAATGTTTCATTATCTTTGAAGCCCATAGGGAAAAATGTTTCCCATAAATTTCCAAGAAAGTTGTATAATGCAGTGTAATTTTCAAATGATTATTGTTCTTTTTATACCTAAATAAATTAAAAATAACAGCTAAATCCTTATAATTAATCTTAGTACTCTTATGGCCATGAAAAGGTATGGAATTTTATAGAAGGCTGAAAATATTTACTATTTTGAAGTTATATAAATGTAAGTGATAGACAACATGGGGTAATAACTATTCGTTCCATCCTATACCCTTCTTCGAGAATCCTTCTAAAACAATTTTTCCGATTCTCAACGGGGAATTGGGAACAACATAGACTATTGTTTCAGGGTAGGGGTTGTGAGACGATCGAGGGAAGCGTTACGGGTTATGAGGTTACATGTTACAGACTTGGGATTTGTAAAGTGTTGCTGTATTACATGTATATGAACTTTATTGGATAGTAACTCTTCCACGCGGCTGCCCCGGCTTTATTTTCTGTTTCGAAGATTGCATTACTGGTGCGGCAATTTTGACGTTGCTGTCGAAGCTCCTCTATTTTTCGTTGGTGGTTCAATTCATATTGGCTAAAGATTACCTTTAACAAATAAAATTGCAGGCAGACGGATGGAGATACAAAAATAAAAGGTTGATTGTGTTATGGAAGTAATGAAAAGCACTTGACATATTTATTTATTTTCAAATAACAGGCGCCACTTAAATTTTGTCTATATGTATGTATGGATATATGCATGTTTATAGTAAAGTATATAGTGGAGTTCTGGATTCAGACTTGTATATTTTATATCGATTATATCTTCTTTAAATTTCTTAATACTTGAAATATAAAAGGTCTTAAAATAAACGAAATTATATTGAACCTAAAATCTAAAATTAGAATAACAAATTTTGGAGGCTAATTCAGCCTAGGTTACTCTTGCCTAGTCTAGCCTTAATCGTTGTATAAATACAGAGAGCTACTTCATTACTTAGTACAAATATTAGTCCTCCCACGTCCAAACCTGTTTCTTAGTTGCGTGGGTGAAAATGTCTTGTTCTCGAAAAGGGTTATGAAGGCTTATCTAAAGTAAACATATTTTGTATAAGTACTTAAAATTACCTGCACAGTGGTTTGTTATCTTAATTGTTCTCCTCATTCCCTCACCTACCACATATTATACTTGATTAATTAAACATTTACTTACTAAATAACTGTGTACGCCAGAACGCTGACCATTTCACCGCTCCCCTTCTAAATATACATAAGAATTGGTCACCAATTGTGTCACTAAATCACTCCAAGAATACATTTTCATCTATTTCCAAAGTTTCCAGACGCGATGTCAGACACTACATTTTAATAATTCATCAGTGTGGGCCAAAGCCCAAGACTCCTGCATGGCGGACAAATTAATAAATTATCGCTGTAAGGGACACGGATGCAATTTCCCGTAGATATGAAGTCCCGAAGATCCCGGGAGGATAAATATAGGTAATGATTTATTCCCCTGCATACGGGTGATATTTGCTCTCTACAAAGTGAGGCTTAGGCTTGTTACACAGTGTCGGCGTGCAACCAGCTTTCGTTGTGATTTAGGACTCGCATATCAAAGGAGTTTTGTTGTGGTTAATTTATAGGCGTCGTGTAGGGACCAATGTGTTCTAGGAAATGCGCACGATTTGCCGTAATGAGGATCTAAAGATATCCAAGCCTCTCTTTATCAGACAATGGCTTACCTAAGAGCTTGATATTACAGAAGTCTAATGCAAATTTGTTTAAAATAGAAATTATTAGAAAAAAAAACAGGAATATAGACACCCATCTGGCAATGAGATGCACAAGCAATCCAAAGTACATTGTCTAAATCGTGACTTGCTTGAAAAAACAACGAAGTGAATCGTAGTAGCCACGTCTGGATAGACTCACCCCAGTACACCTGGGATTAATCAAGTTATGATGATGAATTGTGCACATGGATATCATGAAGGACTAAAAACACGCATAACATTTAAACAAGACAGCTTACAAAAATAATGTGTGTATGTTTTGAAGTTTATTTGTAGGCTTCGTAAAAGCTGGCATAGCTGGCTAAATAGATGAACCGTACTCTATGTGTAGTTAATTTATGCAGTTTGTGTTTATATGCTTTATTATCATCGTCCGAGCGTTATCTCAGTTGCATCCAAGAGCTGCAATTTGGATTCCGAGATCCACTAATGATAACCAAAAATGACTGAATATCACTTTTTCACAAAGTCTCTGACTATTTTCAACAGTATGTCTAATTATTATCCTTAATTTGATCCCAATATTTTGACCTGATTGTTGATCTTGCTCTGCAGAGCCATTTTCTTATCAGAAATGTAATAATTTTATCTAACATTACCTAAATGAATTATTCTATTTACGATGTAATAAATTGCAATAAAGTGTTACCTTATTTCGCAGTTAAAACGAGTAGAGTTTAACTGCCTTCGTAGATTTTATTTGTTATTATAATTACATTTAAATCGGTTCTCTAACCATACAATATAAGATAAGATAGGATAGTTTATTTGGCAAACATGGGTACAGTACATTATCTTAAATACAATTCTATAGGTTCAGCCATATTTTATCATTAGGCATGCGAAAGGTACAATACCAAAAACACAAATTAAAATTACTCAACTATAAATATTTATAAATATTCAAACAAATGCATTCTCTTTTTCTGCAAAAAAATCTGATATACTATAATAAGCTTTATTAACTAAAAAGGAACTTATTTTTCTTTTAAATAAAGATTCATTCAATGCCTTCCAAGATTTGGGTAACTTATTGTATATGAGTGGGGCCATGTACACTCTTGCGCATAAGTGCCGTATTTGCAGTCTGTAGACATAATTTGCTACTATCGCGCCTATTTCGAGGGACTACGTCAGCGAGACGAGTAAAACAATTAGGATTAGTTTTTACAAATACAGCTACTTCAAGAATATAAAGGCAAGGTAAGGTTAATATTTTAAACGGTTTGAAACAAGGCACACAACTATCGGTAGACTTTAATTTATACATAGACCGTATGCATCTTTTTTTGTGATTTAAACACTATTTCTTTCTCTGCTGAATTACCCCAAAATATTAGACCATATCGTATATGGGATTCTACTATAGCATAATAGACAGTAAGGAGAGCGTCAGTAGATAATATCGAGGATAGAGAACGTAGAGCATATGCGGATTTATTAATTTTCTTATTTAAAATATCTAGGTGCATTTTCCAGTTTAATTTACTGTCTATTTGGAGACCTAAGAATTGTGGGTCTTCAACTTCTTGTATAGTATTGTTATCATTTTGTATATTAAATTGACGTTGCAAGTGTTTTCGTTGATTAAAATAAATGACTTCCGTTTTATTTAGGTTTATATTTAAATTGTTTTTATCTAACCACTTTACTACTGAAGCTAAAGTTCTATTGATGTTTTCATATGTTTCTAAGTTTCTACATGGTATAGTCACGGTGCTATTGTCAGCAAAGAGTGTTAGTGGGTGCTCTATAAATTTGGGAAAATCGTTTATATACAGAATAAATAATAGTGGGCCTAGTACGCTTCCCTGTGGTACACCTAATTTGACTTCACGTTCTGATGATCGATAAATTTCTTCGTGTTTACTTTTCAAATTTATTTGCCTAATTTCTGTTATCTGTTTTCTTTTCGTTAAATAAGATTGCATTAGATTTAATATATTGCCTCTAATGCCATATTTAAGCTTCCAGTTTGTTCAAGAGGGTAGGAAAATGCACACAATCAAAGGCCTGCGTCATATCGCAAAATATACCACAGACTGGCGTCCTTTTATCTACGTTTCTAGTGATATTGTATAAAAATCGAAAATGACCATATTAATTGTCTTGTGTCGTCTGAAACCCTTCTGTTCCTCGCATAATATGTGATTATTTTCAATGTAAGTGTATATTGAATGGTATATGTATTTTTCGAATATTTTAGAAATTATTGGAATTAATGCGATGCAATGGGACGATACGATTGCATTAGGTTTCTATCGTCTTTCTTAAACAACGGCTTTATAATAGCGGTTTTCAGAGCATCTGAATAGATACCTGCGCTGATACTAAGATTAATAATGTAACTGAGGTGACCACTGATCTCTAATAAAACGTGTTTAAGTACTTTTGTATTGATACCGTCATAGCCTACGCTATTTGTGTTTTTTAGAGATTGGATATATTTATGTATATCATATGGGAAACAAGGAGTCATGAACATTGATGTACTAACGCTATTTGTTACCTAATATGAAGGTTTACTATTTACCGGAACTTTGAACTGAATTTTATTATTGAAGTAATTATTAAAGGCCTCAGCAATATTTTGGGGGTTCGTTTCAATTTTATTTTCTATATTAATTGTATTTAAACTGCACTTAGGTTTATTGTACTTTGAACGGTTTATGATTTGCCACGTGGTTTTGGTCTTATTATTTTATGCTTTAATGTTAAAATTATTTTGTGCTCTTAGTGTTAAATTAGTATGTTTTTTTTTATAACGTAGAATAGTTTAAGAAAATTGTTTTATTTGTGTTATTAGGCTTTAATCTAAGCTGCGATAATAGTTGTCGTTTTTTCCGGTTGCATAATTTAAGACCCTTAGATAACCACTGTATTTTTTAGTAGAGTTTATTTTGACTAGTTTAGTAGGGAAACACAAATCGTATATCAATTTAAAATTAAGAAGGAATTAATTATATGCTTTATTGGGGTCATTCGTGTTATATATTTCTGAGAAAGAAAGTCCTTTCAGGTACTCTTTGAATTTTAGAATATTTGCCATATTATAATCCCTTGTAACTGTATACCAATAGTCAATACTACATATTTTTTTTGACTGGACAGCAAAGTAATTGTGCCGTGTGGTCAGACAATGCAAACTCTAGCACGTCAGTCTTACAAACTTTACTAAAATTATGTGCAAAATTATCTATGCATGTTTGGCTAGTCAAGCGAGTTAGCTATTTTAAAGCTAGTTTCAAATTAAAGCCCATGAGAAGATATTCAAATGCATTTGTTTGACTATTCCGCTTAAGCATGTGTATATTAAAGTCTATGACAATATTCTTGCATTTGTTGTGTATTAATATCTGCATGAGAGATTCTAGTTTGTCCAGTCAGTCATTAAACTTATGATGAATCAGTTCTATAGCGCAACATTCAAAAACTCCTATTGTTGATAATTTCGCTACTCTAGGCAGTTCTTTCCATTGCAATTCTTTATGGACAAGTATACACGCGCCTTCCCGTTTTTTATCTTTCCGGCAATAATAAGCAGCTAAACAGTAATTCGGTAAATATAATTGACTTTAATATCCTTCCATAATAAAATGCTCTGTTATGCATAAAATATCAACATTAATATTTTTTTCCTTTAATCATCTAAACAAATAATGAGGTCATTTGATTTATTTATTAAGCCTGCGATGTTTTGATGTAATACATTTATATACTTATTGGAGAAGAAAAAGCTGTTCATTAGTGTTGGTGTTGGTAGCCGGGCATTCTGAAATGGAAGATGAATTTAATTCCTCGTTAGGGGAGTCGTATGTGTAGGCACACAGAAACTTATTTATCATTAGTTTGAGATTCATAAATATATTCGCAATGCCGATTCGAAACATTTTATAATCATATGACAAATAAAAGTTAGAATGAAACAAATATGCGTAATTGTGCATGTGTACATGCATCTAAGTATAACAGGCTATTGAATGTTTCTATTCTTCTGTTGTAAACCATACAATAATCATCCATTCTAAATGTGGGTGCGCATATGATAATATTTGTATGTTGTATTTTTAACAGAGTTTCACGTAAATTTATGATAAGATCAATGTAGGTTTTTGTTTGTTTGAAATCTTCTTCACTGACGAAAACTACACAGTAATCATCCATTGTGTAGTGTTTTAATTTTGCTTCTATGTTGTTGATGAGATTTGATAATCCGCAATTAGGTGTTAAAAAGTGGCATATTTGGTAGTCGGCGAAAGTATTCTCTGCTATCGATACTATTTTGTTCTACTTATTGCTGCTTAGTATACAAATTTTGTGATCTTTTTGAAATTGAACATTATCAGGCTTCACGTCTTGTTGGTTCTTAATTTCATTTGGTTTATTTGGGTGATCCAAATTTGTTGAATCTTTGTTCTTTTACTTGTTGTGCTTTTAGTAGCACTTCTCCTCGGAGTCATGGAACGCTCCTGTTGTTCAGGAACAATATCCGTACTAGTTATTTTTTTATACATGCCAATAACCTTATAAGATTCATTTATTTTATTTTTTAGAGAATTGTTTTCTTTATTGAGGGTGGCACCTCAGCGTGAGCTATCTCAAGCTGGCCTTGCAATTCATCGAGTTGCAATTGTAAATCCATGACTACGGATTTATTACACAGATCAGCATTCGGCAAGCTGGATCCAGAAAGATCATTGTAACTGGTGGAATTAAATAAGTTTTCCTCGGTTGCAGATAAGTCACATATTTGTTCGTCCGATTTGCTTCGCTGGTCCGAATCCTTTCTTGGTTTTCTTTGTGTAACATTACCAAATAAAGAAAGCATCGTTGTGAATTTAACAGTAGAAATACTTCTTTCAGCTTCAGTGTATGGTCAATAACGAACCCTTTTTTCACTGTTTCTAGTTCAATGCAGAATTTTATAGTTTTTAGTTGTTTTATAGCACAAACTATTGTTATACAGCATATACATAGACAAAAGTTAGCCCAACCAAGACAAAATTTTAGATCACCCTTAGAATATCGAAATTATTAGAGTCGAGACCTCACTACAACCCAACAATAGTTAGTAAGTATTTTAAACGTGGACAAAACTGTAGTATATTATAAGCTCATAGCAGCACAGTAAATATCATAATTGCGTATAGATAACAGCTTTGTGGGATTATATTGGTATTACTTTACTAAAATCAGATAGAATATCTATTAGCTTAACGCAATCAGTTTTATGTTATTGGTGCACGATAAATGCTTTTATTTAGGATTAAACTAAAATTTGCGTAATTGGCTTCTATTTCACAATAGGATAAATATTATACGGCTTTATTGAATTTGGCGATACGAATGATGAATATATAAGCGCGAGTACAATGCTTTCAATGAAAGTAGAAACTATAAATCTGTATGTACCTATTGTCTTTATTTGAACGCTGGACAATCATGTTTTAGTTATGCCTATATTTCGTTTCAGCAGGCTAGCCTAATAGGTCGCAAGTAATATGAAAAAAAAGGTAGACGGCGGTCGGTTCATTAAATATATGTTTGTTGTAGGTTGTTAGGGAAAGTCTAAGAGTAAAATAATTGTTACTTTGTCCTGAACGGACAGAGACAATGAAGCCTCCAAATAATCATAACCTCGGATTACGCTACAAGATCAAAGAGATATTCTATTAAAACAATTTATTTGTAATCCTAGTGAAAGCCTTGCTTGCGTCAATTTGCTAGCATGATTGCAGATACTCTCGGCAATCAACCGTATTAACTAACGGCCGGTCTCAATAGTTTATCTGTCGATGTATTTGGCTACTAGGGATATAAATATATGACGTAATTATTTTGTTTGGAGCTTATGTCAAATATGTATCTGTAGTAGTCAATTCCATCGATAGGTAAAATATTGGGACTGATCGAAAATTAGATGCCCAACCGAACTATGACGCAAAGAAATTAAATATTGTTATAATATGTAAGTATTTTCATAAAATTATGCCGATAAAACGTATCGTAACTTTGAATTATTATTATGCTATTATTATTGTTATATTATGCTATTATTATTATTATGCTGCTAGTATGAATGGGCCGGCTCGACCGGAGAAGTACTAACCTCTCACAGTTAATCGACGTAAAGTAACAGTACCTGAACTGTTGCGTTTCGTTCGGTGAGTGAGAGTGCCGGAGGCCCTATCCCCTATTCCTTCTCCCTCATCCCACTCCTTATCCTATCCCTTTTCCCAATCCCAAGGGGCGGCAACGCACTTGTGACTCCTGTGGTGTTGCTTGTGTCCATGGATGGCGGTAATTGCTTACCATCAGGCGATCCGTATGCTCGTTTGCCGCGTTATACTATAAAAAAAATGCTAAATAATAATAAATAATAAAAATAAAAATTTATTAATTTTCAATTGATCACAAAAATATATAGGGTAGACCGAGGCGAATCGGATCAGGGTGCGAATCGGATCAAAATAAGAAATTTGAGAATATTTTGAATTAGGCGTTGACAGAAAAGGCAAGCTACTGGCGGCTCACGAGCCACTTCCACCCCGCACCTGCTGCCATTGGTAGCGTTTTGATTCGATCAGTACATCAGCGTCAGCGCCGCTCGCCAGTAAGTCGCTTTTTGTGTGCGTCGCTAAAATTGGTCCCCTCTAAAGCACATGCATACAATTTCTTGCTGTAAATTAAAGAATTTGTGTTAAAACTTTGAATTATATAGCTTCAAGGGCTTGGGAATAAGTCTATTTTAGTAAACCATTTTAATTTTTAAACACAGTATTATAGATTAATGTGTAAAACATTTATTTCAAAAGTCTTCAATATAGGGTGATTCGGATCGCGTCATCGGGGGCGAATTGGATCACTTTTTAAAAAGGTTTTATTTTACATTTGAGAATAATTAATCATGTTTACTCAATTATAGATAGTTCGCACATATGAAAATGCTAAATATAAGAGAGAAGATAAACAATAAAGGTAAAAAGCTGGAGAATGGTCCCCCAAAAAAAATTATAGCCCCAAACAAAATACTGGTCTAAGAATTAATCTTAGGTCGGGCTGCTAAGATTTAAAAATTGCGTTACACAATTTTACAAAGGATAGTTTCGCTCTCCATGGATGTCATAAAAACACGTGGTAGACAATAATACCAATATTGCATTTGACTCCGCCTCAGTGTAAGATTAATCTTTACGAAAGAGATGCTAAAAAGAAACTTAAAACTGCCGTAAAGGCTGTGAAAAAAAGAGAAACTGACTGATACCAAAGAAAATATGGAGAACAAGAATAATAAAAGAACACCTTGAATAAAAATTATGTGATAAGCAATAGATTGGCTTTGTATTTACTGATAAAAAATAATTCATTCATCCACCATCATGTGAGGAATGGTGCCGGAAAAAGTGCTGGTCTAGGTGGGAAAGAATGTATGTGATTTATGTTTTAGTTATTAATATTGTTCTGATTATATATTATTTTAAGATTTCTTTTGAAACAAAAGCTTATAATGTTGAGAAAACCATAATTTTATGTATGATCCTATTCGCCCTGTCAATTGGGGTGATTCGGATATTTCTCTCTTTTTACCTTTTGATCAATATTTTGCACAATTTATGAGTAATTTGAGTTTCCAAATGCTTAATGCATAGCTAAATAATTACTGATTACCGCTTTGTCAATTAAAAATACATATATTACACCTTATTATGATTTTTATGTCCTCAAATAAAAAGTGATCCGATTCGCCTCGGCCTACCCTACATTCAGTTCTTAAAAAGTAATTTAGGTAAAATAATGAGGTGCCTGTACTAAGGTAAACCTGTGCCACAGGCATTAAAGGCACTTACAGTATTTAATTTTACTCTGAGTTAAGAAGTCATCGCAATATTTATTATAAACCTATTATACGTAATAACGTAATATAACTACTTATAATTATATACTTATTTTAAAACTAATATGAAACTGTAATTATTTGACCACAGTCAACAGTTCTTCGGTTTCGATCTTACATAATTTAGGTCATAAATGGATGTTTCTTTGTTTATTTTGTTATAAAGATAAGGACCCAGAAATGCAAAAAATCTATGAGTAAAGACATACTTTGATTCAGAGCTTGAACTACAGACAATATCTTTCCGTCTCTTGGTGTTAGTAAGGTTGGCGTTGTACGTCAGCGCAGTGTGCTGTTTTAGTACAGTGTACAATATAAACAGTTGACGAACCGTTAGCACTTTGCATGATTCATACAGAAGGGTTGTAGAGAATCGGTAAGGTCAGCGGGTGGCCACTTTAAGAAGGGCTCTTTGCGCTCGCTCGATAGAGAGCATTAAAGATTTTCCTATACCTCCCGAAGAGGTAATGCAGTATTGGATTATGGACTGACACAATGCCTTGTACATCTGTATTATGAGGTTATGATCTAAAATAAAGAGCAGTTTTTAAATACAAATAATAGTTTTCGTAGTCTAAATGTTAAAGCGGCGATATGTTGTTTATAGGAAAGGGTTTCGTCCAATATGACCCCTAAATACTTAATAATAGTAGTGCTATTTATTTCTGGACAGGTGCAAATGTTGTTTGAATTAAGATTACAGTTATGTGCATATAAGTGAAAATAATTATTATGTGCTTGGTGGAAATGTAATAGATATAATAATCAGAGTTATTCAATCCTCTCTGTGTTATTAGAAACAGGTGCCAAAGCGACACAGATACCTTTGATAGTATGCAGACTTTGTAAGGTAGGTATCGCATTTAATTTATGTCATAGATCCATCTATCTTTGATCTGTTTCGAAGGACTGGGCTCGAAGCCAGCTACACTACTTCGTATTTTAGGCGTATCAATAGCTTGGGTGATTAGGTTAACATCAATATTGAATAAACAGGGAAGATTTGGTGAAGCGAGGAACAGATGGCGTTAAAAGCAAGTATACAGGAAGAAATTAATGAACTAGAGCGCTTTTGATGTGTCATTATATGCTGTTACACTCAACAATCTGTTTACTGTTCGCTCTTAAGGTCACATTGTCTACACGACAACGGCGCGGCACCCTCTTGGCGATTTACTCGTTATATACGTTTGACTATGTATTCAATTGTATGTCATAAAATATAGTTCAGAAGGTCAACATATAAAGCTTAAGCGGCTTGTCAACGCACTTACCGCTACCGCAACATTGAAAACAACAGCTTGCTGCAGCGTCGCCGTGACCGTGGTGTTGCCGCCGCGTAATATGCCATGACTGTAATTATGTATTCTAATGTTTTATCTTGATGCTAATATCTCATGTTCAGGTCTTGTCTAAAAAACGTGTCAATAAGAATACGTATTCTCGAAACGACTTTTTATGGTTCACATAATTCGGTGATGACTTTTGATGTCATTATTAGTCATAGCGTTCTATATTCTCTAGTAGGATTTTAGCAATCTGGTATAATTTACTGTTTATTAAATTAATTACTGTCTGGAGAAGAGAGAGCAGAATCATATCAGATAATAAATTCAAAAGTTATTATTAACATAATTACTCGATAGATAAAGACCTGTAAAATAAATATGTTAGACTAAGGTTTTTTCTTCTTTGCTAAGAAATTTAAAAGAAATAACAATTCTATACAATATAACTGACTCGTGTTATTACAAAAAAATACTACTAAGTAACACACTGAGTTAAACAGAAAATAATTATGTTCGTTCCTAGAATCCATCTTAGACATAATTCCAAGGATCTAAAGAATTATAGAATATAATTAATACATTTTATACACAGTAATTAAGCCTTTGTATATTTTTTTCGCAAGCACAGAAAACTTCTAGATATTTTATGTTTCTTTTAATTATTGAAGAAAATTTTCTCTGATACTAGTTATTTGCTGTATTTTAGGCATCTTTACGTATCATATAAGATCCGTATGCTGACGGGTTAAGAATACAAACCGTTACTAGGTACCCAATTTCATTCCGTGGGTGTAGGAGATGTCGAACGAAAATACACGATGCAAATAGTACTTTTCGAGAAACAGAAAACTCGACTTCATATTATTATTATACCAACCCGTTTGGCCAGCGTGGTTTTGAATTTCAAATTAAAAAAGGCATGTCCAGCAGTGGACTCCGAAAGGCTGTCTTGTGTATGTCATGTTAGAAGACTGAACTATAGCGATTCATGCACATGTCTATTTAATGCCGCTCTCGCCGCTTGCTGGAACGCCACTTCCTTCTACGGGGCAATAATTCGGGAGAGGAAGATACTCTGCAACCGCAGATACGAGCGACTGGACCGTGCTTGACGTCTCCGGACTACCTAGCCTACGGACCGCGAGCCAATGGAGCCTTTGTTATCCGACCAGATTACAGGCCTTAAACAATTATTGAGAGGTTTATCCAATGCACTGCTAAAACGACAGTAATAGCAGTCGATTATTCGTTTGACTATTCGTATTTATTACAAGCTGGAGTGATTGGTGAGTCAAATATGAATACACGAGACTTAGCCATATTTAGCGTAGCAATCAATACCCAATATTTGAATTTCTGCGAAGCTCACTTTGTGATTTCAATTTTGTAAAGCCTCAACTTCACCGGAATTTAGTTAAGCTAAACTTTGAAGGTAGTTGTTTTGACGTAATTTGTATTTGAATACGATTCGATATAGTTTACAGTACATAAACAGATATCGGTTTTTAAAGAACAGCCATTTAATTCTTCTTTTTCGCATGAGAGTGTGGCCAACTCTGGTGTTGGAGTTTCAAAACGTCCGAAGGAGTCCGAGAAGACCTAACCATTCTTGTCCTGAGACAAGAACAGAGTCTGCAAGCTTTTTCGTGCCCGCCGAAGCACGGTAGCGCTCCTATGTAAATATCATGCTCGGTATACCTATCCACGTGGGGCCGTATGCAACCATTACAAAAAGCAAGGTAAGTCACGCTTTGAGCTTAAAAAGCGCGTAACCACTATAATCAGAAATAACCACTTTTGCAACCGTAATCGTACTATCGGTAGCTGCAATGTCAACGAAAGCAGAAAAGTCAGGCTGGACCATAACTTGCAAACCACATGTCGCCTCCGTTAGACGATTTGAATGCTTGTTCATCCGGCCGCGTCGCTTGCATCCCGAGTTTATACTTCGGAGATCGCAGTCCAGGGTTACATACTAATATATCGAGAAATTTACTGAACATCAATAACGATTTAAGAAGATCTTATTCATGGTCACTATTAAGCTGACAATACATTCTTTTTTAATATTAGAAGTTGGTTAATATTACAACCAAATTACCCATGTACCTATGTATAATACCAAAATTTCAAAAACATTTTTTTCAGCAAATTAATAATATGTAGTTCTAATATTGTTTGCATACAAGCATTGCAATGGCAATTAACATTTAGTTTACTATGTTGTTTATTTAACATATTCATTGTCTATTAGCGTAATCAATTATGGATGTAAGCGTCTTACGTGTGTGCTAATTGCGTTGGGAGACGATGGTCAGGCTATTACTAAGCGGAAATGATTCCGCGTCCACTCCAGCCTACATACATATGTTACGTATCTAGCTTTGGATACATAGGTTACTGTAATCATGTCGATTTGCCATTAATTTGTGTGCGGTGTTGAATATGATTGAAAGATCAAGCAGCCTGATAAGGCGTCAAGATGATATAGTGTTCTCCTAAAAGCACAAAAGAGGCTGGCAGTGTGGCTTATTGGGTATTTCGTGATTTGATCTTCTAATATTATATGGATCATTAAATAGGTATATACATTCTGTCAAAAAAGTATCGGTAATGGATTGTTTATGGTTCCAAATTTAATTTTTTGTTTTTTGTGTTGTTGTTAGATTGGCACAACTGTTTTCCATTTTGGCGCGGAGTTTTAGTTGGATCTGTTATTTATATTAAATACATGTTTTTAGTTATATCATATCTAGGGTTTATTGCGAATTTTATAATGGACAAAAACATCGAACAAAGTGTTTGTCTTAAATTTTGCATCGCCAATGGAATTTAGTGTTCGGAGTCAATGAAAATGTTACAGAAGGCTTACGGTGAAACGACTTTATCAAAAACTCGTGCTTATGAGTGGTCGAGATGTGATGGAAGATTTGCCTCGCTCTGGTAGGCCATCAACGTCTGCAACTGAAGTTAACATTGCAAAAGTGAAGAGAACAGTGACTGAAAATCCTCATTCAACTTTGAGAGAGATTGCCGTCGAACTTTCTGTATCTGATGAGTCGATCTGTACCATTTTAACTAATCATTTGGGTATGAAACAATATTCAACCAAACACTCAACAAATACTTTCGAGCAACTACCATATTTACCAGATATGGCTCCAGCCGACTTCTTTCTTTTTCCTAAACTCAAATTACCAATTCGTGGCGTAGTTTTCAATCGGTAGATGACATAAAGGAGAATTCGCGGCAAGAACTGGACTCAATTCGGGCAACAGCGTTTAAAAAATGTTTTGATGATTGGATTATTCGTTGGCGTAAGTGTATCGTTTCTTAAGGAGCATACTTTGAAGGTGATAAAATAAATTGGGATGAATAACTAACAGTTTGTGTATTATTGATCTTTTCCCAGTACTTTTTGACAGAGTATGTCAGCGTCCGCAAACTGAAAAGAGATAGATCTTTTCAATGTTATTCATAGGTATGTTCGTACAGTGATATTAACTTTAAAGTCTAGCCTTCAGGTCTTATTTAACTGAACGTGAATTTTATGTTTTTGTGCATGGCTTTAAATCTGCTAATTGTAGGATAACCTCAGGCTAAATGTGATCCCCAAAAATAATTTTGGCGATCACATTTAGCCCCAAAATTATTTTTCAATATATACATAAACGATCTTCCCAATTACTGCTTCCGTTACTCTGAGTGTTTCTTGTACGCTGATGATTTGAAGTTTGCCAGAAAAATTGAGTCTATACATGATAGTAACCTAACCCAACAAGCCCTACGCATAGTAGAGTGGTGGTGTAATGAGTACTAATTATCTGTAAACCCGACCAAGACCGAACTAGTTATGTTCACACACAAACGCGCGCTGGGTACTTACTGACTGCCCAGGTTATTCGATACAGAGCTTAAGCTGTCTACCGAGGTCAAGTACCTGGGAGTCACTCTCGACAGCAAATTGACATGGAACAGCCACATGGAAAATAAGCTCAATAAAGCCAGCATCGTCTTCTGGCAGTGCAAGAAGATGATAGGTAAACGCTGGGGCCTATCCCCCAAAATTGTCTTATGGCTCTATAAGACAATAATACGTCCGATGATAAGCTACGGCGCAGTAGTGTGGTGGCCTCGGACCAACCTAACAACGGCCGCCAACAAGCTTCAAAAGCTTCAAAGACTTGCATGCCTAGCGGCCACGGACTGCATGAAAACTACACCTACAGCGGCACTCGAAGTGTTGCTGGACCTGCCTCCTCTGCACCTGTTCATACAACAGGAAGCAACGATGTCGGCGGTCCGGCTAAGAGCTCTAAAGCTCTGGAAAGACACTAACACACCGCATACTAACAACTTAAATACACTTTTTAAAGAAGTTCCTCTCACACAAGCCATTGGCGACCGAATACCGAAACAATTTGTGTTCGACAAGAAATACAAAATCCAACTGTACGAGGATCTGCACGAAGGAGCGGTTAATCACAACGAGCTCACGATCTTCACAGATGGGTCTAAGACGGATACAGGTACGGGTTCAGGAGTATTCTCCGAGAACCTAAACATCAACATCGCAGCACCGCTGGGAGCCTACAACACGGTCTACCAGGCCGAATGTTTTGGCGTAATCCTAGCTGCCACAGCAATCATGGCACGTGAGGTAAGGGAACGATCCATTAGGATCCTCTCAGATAGTAAGGCTGTCCTCTCAGCCCTCAAAATCCATACTATCACCTAGGCACTCACGCTTGAATGCCACCAGAAACTAACAGAGGTAAGTAAACATAACAAATTAACACTGCAATGGATCAAGGGCCACAGTGGCTCAAGAGGGTGATGACGCAGCCGACGTACTTGCTAGAAGAGGGGCCACTTTAAAGGTGGGACCCGAGCCCATTATTCCCCTCCCTTCTGGGTTTTATCGCAACCTGGTAAGAAATAGGACCAGGACCCAACACAACCAGTCCTGGATTGGTATTGAAATATGTAGGCAGGCCAAGGAGGCTCTTCCCGCAGTAGACGGTAAGATAGCCAAGCAAATCCTCCGGCTGTCCAAACAACAACTGCGGACAGTCACGGCCGCCTACACAGGACACGGATTCTTTAATAAACACCTATTTACTATAGGTATCTCCGACAGCCCGCTGTGCAGGGCCTGTATGGCAGCAGACGAGACGGCAGCCTACCTGCTCCTCGAGGTCGCACAGTATAGGCAGCAGTACCTGTCCAGATACAGCACCCTGAGGGAAGCAGTGGGCCACATCAAGAGTCTGCTGGCCTTCCTCGAAGAGCTGGGGTGGCTCGAATGACGACACCATTCCCACCCGCACGCAAAATACACGCCAAGACGTGGAGTTACGGAAACAGCCCGTGATAAAATCATCAAATGGTCTAATCTTAATAAAATAGAACTCATCTTAAAAAAATGTAACCACGTAGCGTTTTCTAGGAATGCTCAACCTATAGACAAGCAATATCGGCTAATGGGCAAAAAAATCGAAGAAAAACAAGCCATTAAAAATCTCGGTGTATTTTTTGATAAAAAAATAATCTTCAAAATATAGAGAATATCATCAAAAGGTAATCAAAAATTTTAGGATTTGTATCGCGCAATACTAGGGAGTTCCATAAGACAAGCACGAAAGTCATGCTTTACAATAGTCTGGTACGCAGCATTCTGGACTATTGCAGTGGAGTATGGAGGCCACATTACGCAGCTCACACATTAAGCCAGCAATACATGTTGGACGAGCGTCGCCGAGTGAACGCCAATACCAACGTATAGACAGTATATTTGCATTGTCTTGCCATCGCTCGGTGTCGCTCGCCTAGTTGGCCATGTGCATTGGTTTTCGATATACTTGCCAAACGTGTAGGCAGTAACACTTGACTTGTATTAATTTGCCTACGCTCGCGTTGGCCTAAGCTCGACCAACATGTATTGCAGGCTTTACGTTTAGAGCGAGTGCAGAAACTTTTTCTTTGGCACCTTGCATTTATGACAAATAAGGCCAAACATCAGCCTTATCACAATTCATGCCTGCAATATTTCAAAATCCAACTTCTATTACTGCGTAGAAAAATAATGAAAAGCTTGTAAAATTTAAACAAACAACATAAACTGTTTTAAGTTTCTGAGCCTGTTTAGATTTCGTGCACCAGCAAGATACCCGACACACAACATAACACCTTTATGTCCACCGCTAAGGAGAACAGTGCTAGGGACAAACTCACCTGTGGCTAGGATGATTAAAACTCTAAATGAATGTAGAGATATAATTGATGTTCATCTTTAGTAATAGTTTAGGCAAACTATACAGGAGTTTCAGTAACTCTCTTAGATAATTTATATTAATTTAGTTTTAATTTAATTTGTTGATTTAAATTTTAATTATTATAATCTAATCTAATGTGACATTGAAATCTTTCTGAATTCTAATATATTTATATAATAGTTATCTAAGTTTTAAACAATGTTATTCTCTTTTTCTTAATTTGGTTAATTTTATGTATCATTTCTTTTGCTATTCCATTTTTAGGGTTCCGTACCTCACAAGGTAAAAAAAGGAACTCTTATAAGATCCCTTTTTTGTCCGTCTGTCTGTCTGTCTGTCTGTCCGTGTGTCACCACCGATTTTCTCAGGAACAGGTGGGCCTAGCAAATTGAAACTTATACCAGATACTGAAGTCTATGGTTCCTATTAGGTGTATAAAAATCAGGGTCCTGGGTCAACCCGATAAAAAGATATGGTCAATAGGCATGTTCACAACGGCTATAAACCAAAAACGCGTTTCAACGTTATGTTATAAATTAAGAGCAGACTATTTTTTATGCTATAATATATTAGTAACACACATTGTAGCAAACATGCGACAGCATTCGATTGCGTTACGTTTTTAGCGTTTTAACTGCATACTTACTTTTTATTTTCGTGCAACAGATATCAGAAATGTAACGGAGTGTTGTTTCGTTGGATCTAGCGCGGATTTTGATTTGTATAGAAAGTAGCTTTTGCCCACAACTTCGTACAACAAACATCAAAATGGTTCCACACTTGTCCAACTTTAGGCATATTTACAACTACAATTTTGTATTGACTAACTATATTACACTTAAACTAAATATTTACAAGTAACTAACAACTTTTAACCATGTATATGAATATATACACGCGACAAAACAGACATAAAGATAAACATTCAAAACGAAATGCGCGAGAGCTATAACACAAATTTGTAACACAGCACGCTGACAACGGAACCGAAAACGAACTGCCTGCGCTTTTGAAATGCTTTTTATCTGCGCCAGCGCTTTTTAAGTACTTGCGCTTTTTCGTTTTGCTACATTTGATAGAGATAGCAAATCTCAAACTGTGCGAAAGAAAGAGCGAGCAACATGACATGACAGTATGTAATCAGTATACATTTGATTTTCGCTCTTATTTTAATGGTGCAAAAGTTGATTAATATAAATATACAAGACACGATGACATCTTGTGGCGACGCAATAGAACTAACAGGTAACTTCGATAATAATTTTACCATATGCCATCAGATTGTATTAATATAGCATTTTTGCATAGATGGGGTTACTTGTCAAGTAACCTTCGTCAAAATATAAAAACATTAAAAACGGATAACATAGCAGATTGGAGTGGAAATAAAAAGCATACTGCTTCTGCTATATTTTGTAAAAGGCGTTTTTTTTCTGCTATGTAATATAACGAGCACTTTTAATGGTAAAAATTAGATTTTTGCGAAAAGTTGTAAGTACCAAAATTAACCTTAATTTTCAACTTATTTTAATTTTCGGAATTTTTCCTTTACTTGTGCTGTAAGGCCTTGGTTTTAACCAAAATTGACAATTCTAGGTCAACCGTGAGTACCCTATAGGTTTTGGGTCGAAAACCTATATGGTAGTTCCCGTTGAACTAGAATCACGAAATTTGGCCAAAAGCAGGGTCTTACAGCACAAATAAAGGAAACATTACAAAAAATAAAAAAGTGGAAAATTTAAGGGTGTCTCCATACATACATAGTAGACTCCATTTAAGATAGTCCTCTAAATTGTATGGGCGCACATACAGATTTAGAGGACTAGCGTAATTAGCACCAACCTCAAATAGGGTAAAACGCGTACGGAACCCTCGGTGCGTGGGTCACACTTTCACTTGCCCGAATTTTTATTTAATTAATATTATTTATTTCTTACTTAATGTAATTTTACTATCAAAATTGAATTAATAATATGATTAAATAAGCACAGCCGTATTTTAATGCATGAGGAGTAAACCTGTAATTGATCGTTACACTGAATTATGTAGCCCTAGTTAGTAAGTGTCTATAATGTAATAGTGTTTACAATTGGTGGTTAACCAAATAAATAAAATAAAAATAATCTCTACTATGAAGAATTTGCAACACTTTGATGCTTCCCAATAAATTGCAGGACGCTTGCACATCTGTAAATATCCTCGAGCTGAGATAAAGCTAACTAGGTAACAAATAAAATAATACATTTTTATGCGCTTCCCGCCTCACCCGCGGTTTGTTATCACAACGTCTGAAGCGGTGTATAACGAGGAAGCAGAGACAATGTTCCCCCTTTGTATTCCACTCCACATGTACTCGAAATAACAAGGGCTCTATTTTCAATTCCTCCATCGCATTCTGCGGTTTATAAGCATAGGGTGAACCTTTCAAATGCATAAAGAGTTTTTGCATACCCGAACAGTTTCTCTTTTTCTCTGTTGGCTCACGTAAATATGCGCTTAAGCGAAATGAATTCGAAATTGAATATTGAGATTACATTTGAAATTTAAACACGTAAGACGGTTTGTAAATGTGCATCGCCGTAAATCCGGTACGAATGCTGTGTATGATTATATTGATCAATCTCGATGGATTTAATGGCGTCGACATTCTCATATTTATATCTCATTTTGTTTTCTGAACACTGCACTTTGTGGTTTAAAGCAAATATAAACATCAATTTTTAAATTTGTTGAAATATGAATGGCGGGACATAAGACAGATGAAGTCATTTGGACCAAAAGATCACACGTAGAAAACCAAAATATATGAAAAACAAGATTAGGGCTGACACATACGTTGATGTATGGAAGTGAGAGTTGGGTATGGCAGAAAAAGCATGAATGTAGAAAAAGCATGAAAGTAGAGTTGAGATGCGATCACTGCGTAGTATGTGTGGTGTGAGACTGATTGATAGAATTCCGAGACTGATTGATAGAATTCCGAATGTAACCTACGAGACAACAGTGGTCTGAAAGACGATGTCGTGACTAGGATTGAGAAAGGAATGCTGAAGTGGTATGGACACGTGGAGCGAATGAGTGAAGAAAGAATGACGAATCGGATCTATAAGGCAAATGTGTGTGGGCAGTACCCCGACGGGAAAACGCGTGAGTATATGTATGTATGTACATACATACTTAGTGATATCATCCTCCTAGTGTTATCCCAGTTTCACCTGGGGTCCGCTTATTAGTCTAACCGGATTTGGCTGAATATTAGCTTTTCCACAGGGCGACTTACACATACTTAGTGATAAATGAATGATAATCAGAAGTTTATTACCAAGAGCAATTTATTATCGCCATTTATACACTATGCCGAAATACATCTGAAGCGTACGTGGTTATAGCTCTACATGATCGGACATTTTATCGATATTATAAAGTATAAAAACTCTGTTATTTACTCTTATATTTCTATTTTAGTTCCTGTCGTAAAAATAGTCTTGAAGTATTTTTTATTGAGCTTTTTACGAGGCAAGACAAAAGCCTTTGTTGGTACTTAGGTTAAGAGAATTTGTCTTTACTTTCTGAGCTATTTTGAACGAGAAGTAATTACTTAACTTTTCGGTCGTTGCCCATCCAGAACGATTGAGATATTGACCCCTTTCTTGAAATTCTAGCTATCAAGTTAGGTCGCTTGTACTAAATAAGTACATTCGTCGAAAATTTTGAGTCTACTATATTCAACAGTTAACGGCGCTGGAATAATTTGGTTACATAGCTTAAAATTTGTTGACATAATTTTGTTTTGTTCTTGTCCATTTATAAGTCCACTTATAAGCCGACGTGACGTGTATGGATCAGCTACAGTAGTTTCCCTGCTTTTGAACCCAGTACCCTGACCTAACAAGTAGCAACTACTATTTGGGTAAATAGTTAATGTAATTGTTCAAATAACTTAAACTGAAAATGATATCAGCAATTCATAATAGATAAGCTATTCTTTTTTGCCCACGTCTATATATTTTGGAATAGAAGTGAAGACGGAAAGCAAGAAGAGTTGAGTTCAATAAAGCGAAGTAAATTAATAGTAATATCTTACCAATGTTTCAGATGTATTTTTTTTTTTTATTTATAGACTCATGCCTGTATCCTCAAAGGGGTAGGCAGAGGTGTAGTATAATACCCACATTTCGCCAGGAATTTTAAGGTCCCACGTAATAGGGGGCGAGCCTATTGCCGTACCGGGCACATCACCAGACTCCGTGCTGCCACTGAGAATTCTAATTCAATTCAGATGTATTCTATAATCGTATTATTCATTGTATGTATATTTTTATACTATATAGAATATTCACTCAATTTAAGGATTGAATCCAATCTCTCGGTCTGACTGTATTGTTTATAGAATATAAAAAGGCCCATAGTCTATGTCTTGTCTGTGTCATTGAATAACGTTTATAAACGTTCATTATCAATAGTACGTACCTACTTATAAGCGCCGTAACTCTGTTGAACAAAGATACTTCGCATCGTGTTAAGTAAAGGTAATGGATATGCGTTTAGATGAATCTTTTGACAAATAGCAAGACCGTCGTCAGGCTCATAAAACAAAGCTCTATAGAATAGCTGCCGCTTACGACAATCGTCAAGTTAATGGTGGCTGTGTACCGACTTGTAACAACCAGTGGCTGAGACAAATTCATTATGTATTCCGTACAGTGACTTTGAGCAAATCGTTATTTTCTAATGGTCAACATCATGAATATAGAACGTCTGATAAATATAAATTATTTAAAGTTGTAAGATATGGTGATGCTTGCTATAATTATCTGAAATTAGTTATTAATGGTCGGGCAAAGATTGGCCCTTTCCTTTTTCATAATAGCTTTCAAAAAATCTTTAAAGAAATCTATTATTTCTTTGAATAAGTTACACTCATCCCGTGTAATTTGGGTACCTATACTTCAACAATTTTGAAGCCTGACATTTGTTGAGGTTCAGCTTCTAAATCCATTGCACCATAACAGTATGATTTGAAACAATTTAGACAAAACAGCTCGCACGAGTTTAACATTAACAATTTTTTTGCCATGCCGACTTGTTGAGTGACGGATGGCGTCGAGCGCAAGCGACTCCAGACAAACAAATGATGCTCACAATGATAAATGGACTTTGCCTAGCTCTGTTATCTATGTATTGGTATTGTGTTGGGATATCAACAGAGGATCCAGAATGAAATTCACGGCGCACTTACTTTTGGAAGTCATGCGCGTAGTATTTTCTTTTATTTAAAGAAACTAAATAAATTGTTCATTAACGCTTACTTTCGAATTACGTTCGATGTTTCCCTTCACCGTTCAGTGAAGGAAAACATCGACAGAAATTCTTCATTACTCCGAATTCTCCAAACACCTTACTAGACCAGCATCGTGGACTACGTCCAAATCCTTCTCATATTGCGAAGAGGGTCATGCCCAGCAATGGGACATTTTAAATACAGGGCTGATCACATGTCTTAAGTCATATAAGTAAAACTATATGTATTGTATTTACATACATACAAATAAATCGTAGATGTGAATGAAAGGACAAAACTGCCGAATAATCATTAGCTAATTTTTTGCTCTGTTAGTTATTGTTATGACAAAACGTTTTCTTAAAAATGATTTTGTTTATGTATTGTTAGATTCAACTAAATAGCGTAACATAAACAAATCCACTGCACCACCATTTAATGTGTTTATTGCAATGGTTTAATACAGCTTTCAGACGCCTTATGTTAACCATAGTTGACGCTGACAAATAGCTCTGTCGGGAGCAAGCAGCCATGCTGGCGCACTGCAGTGTTGAGTGAAAACCAAATTTTGCATACACGTTATACTGTCAGGAATGAACAGCACTGAACTCTGAAAGATTTAGTTACTACTATCAACGGTGGTTGTGTATCTAGCAAATAGCGTGATGTTAGTAAATGAATTTGTAAAAATTTTTATTCACTGTATCAGCAACAGTCCATGTGGCCATTTCATTTCTTGGGTGTCGTAGGAGGCGATTGACAAAAATGTACGAAGGAAATAGTGACTTTGCGAAGAGACCGAAAACTTTCATCGATCCGTTAGCGGGCACTTTGCCCGACCCCGTGCTGCTACTGAGAATTCGGGAAAACCCAGTAACACTTTTGCCCGACCCGGGAATCGAACCCGATCAGCTGATCAGCAGACGCATACCTACGCTATCCATTGGATCCTCGATTCTAATTAGTACCTAATGATAAATCGCCCGGCGTCCTGCTAGCAGGACAAAAAGTACTTCCGGAAGGACGCAACTTTTGTCGCTCACAGTACTGTAAAAAAAACTTTGGTCCACGTAGGCAGTCTTTCTTTAGTATAAATTACAGTAAAAATATTAAACCTCAAAGTAAACGAAATAATTATATATTTTATAAATTACTGGTTATAAGCTTGTCAGTGGCATAAAGGCAGAATTATACGTATTTCATGAAAACTAATTAAGAAAGTAAAGCAATTTTTACTACGGTCAAATGTCAACTATTTATTATTCCTTGTGAAAATATTACTTAAAAAAATCTCTCTGAACGGTGAACATGGAATGACAAACGAGGTCAAGGAGCAAGTCACAGAAGAATAACTGAAGCATGGAAGGAACGATATTTTTAAGAACAAATTGAATATAGCTACACTCTTCACTCATATGATAAATTAGAGTTGCCAGAAGAAGATGGCACTATGTTTGTCAGTTAGGGCTAAAGACAATTTGAACACAAATATGGTAACTTTTTAATTTAATAGTGACTGAGCAAATCCGCTATCGATATCGATCAGTTTCAATATAGGTTCAAAATCAAACAGACTTGTAAAGTAGGTATAGTAAGTATGTACATGTTATACATTCCGTAAGTTTGTGTCCACAGCAGTCAGAACGCTAGTTAATGGATAGTATTTATATAATTATTACACAAACTTGCATTTTTAAACTAAATCTATAATTTTTTGTTTCAAATGGGTACTCAGTAGCACATAATAATGAAGCGCCACAGCATTTTTTTTAACTTCAAGCTAATCTCACGTGTTTTGTCACCAGCCGCGCGTGAAAGGTATTTTTTAATAACACTGCTATTTTTCACGTGATCTAAAATTATCAAATCCTTCTTCACGATATTTTCGTTTTGCAAACTATCAAGTATATATGGGCGCAAATTAATATATAATGATTATATTGTTACGAAAATGTTAATAATATTTAAGATTGATATTTGAATAACTATTTGTGAACACAGAACTGAGAACTTCACTACTTTAGAATATTAGACACTGTATTGACTGCTTCACTGTTTTATAAATATTGGGTATTTAATTTATCGCTTAATAATTAAGATAACTCCAGAAACTTTCAAAGTAAAATCAATTAGTATTAAATAACATTATTCTGATACTTTTATGTTAACGGTAATAAATAACCTGCGCTTATATTTACATCCTGTTGATAGCGCCATCTGTTGCAAATGTTGTAAAGCAGCGTTTGATTATTACAATAGATTTGTTATTCGAATAAAATAAATCATATGGTGTTGTGCAATATTCATAACAATATTAATGTTGATTTTTGATAAATAATTGTACAGTAATTTCAATTATATGTTGAAAAGGAAGTGGCAGTTGTTAACATTAAGTGTAATGACGGTTAGTTTATAAAAAGGACTCACATTTTAATTCAATTCTGTGCTAGAAATCGTCGGAAAATAAACCAAGTAATATTACGTGAGTCTTTTTATTATAATGGAGTCTGGACTGGACACGATAACCCTGGCGTATCGCCGACATATGTATACGTGAATTCATAGCAATGTTCTTTTTCATCAGACGTTTAGAACGTTGTCTTAAATAGGTAATTATTTTTTAATAAACGTCTTTTAACAAGCTGCTCAAGGTGAAAAACTTCTTTTTGTCGTTTTTCTATTGTACGTAAGTGTTTAGCGCACACGATTTTCATCGCCTCTGTCCCTACTGGCGGAGAAATTGTAACTAACCTAGGCGCTTTAGTGCTGGTTGTCGGAGAAACAGAAGATGTCTCATTTATGGAAGGCGCACGCGTACACTAAAGAAAGAAAAAAGCCACGTTTTAATGCAAAGCAGTATATTAAAATAAATAAGCATACCCTTTGTGTTTGCCACCCTAGCAATCACTGATGATACCTGAAGCTTGATTTATAGGCCAAAGTCGATTGATAAAAAGTACCTTACACCTTTTTCTGTACTCCCATTACTCCCAGCAACATGCATTGAACTTTTTATGATCGATTGAGTAGTCAAAATGTGAAAGCTTAACAAATAAATAAATTCACTTACATTTATAATAGGTATTAGTAAGGATATAGTAAAATTATGAAATGAGTGGATGTTGTCTAACAGCCTGGCCATGAACGGCTGCGACACTCTGAGCGACAAGCGATTTCAATGTTCATGCCGCTCTCTATTCTGCCGCCGGCGCTGTCACCTCAGTGCAGAACTAAACTGCACAAATAAACATCGAAATCGCTTGTCGCTTAGCGTGTCATGGCTTTTCGTGGCAACAGTGTAACTGCAGGTAGCTGGCTGAATATTGTTTATAACATACATACATAGGCTCACGCCTGTTTCCCCGAAGGGGTAGACAGAGGCATATTAAACGCCCACTTTTTGCCAGACTCGATCCCACGTAATAGGTGGCGAGCCTAATTTTTTGTTTGCCAGAGCCTCATCCGTTGATAAGCAGGTACACCACTTGCAGGTGAGGTTGGCTTGGGACCCTACGTTCTTGGTGGGAACCCTATGCACTGATAATAAAATTGTAGAAAATATTAAAATTAAATTATTCCTTTGGTCGAGACATCGAATGGAGCCCAAGATCCGACTCCTGTTTGGCGCTGCTACCCTAATAAAAGTAAAAGCAAGTAATTATTTAAACACTCACACTGATACGTTTAGAATGGAGGAGTAATGTTGGCACAGAATTTTCTTTTAGTCTGCGCCATCTGTCATTACTATAAAAACATTCTGCAGTAAAATGCTTGGAACAAATTCTATGGTGCTTTCTAGGCACCCAATTTTCTCCACGACATACTGCAGCAATCCACTTATTTTATAAATCTTTATCACGTGCACAAAGAATCTAGAAAATAACGAGATAAAAATATACGGTGGATAGACATATCGATAAGATTTCTTACAACACTTGAAAAGTCGATATAAATATTATACGGCTAAATTCAAAATCATGATAGAACTGTCATAAATGATGAATCACTAAAGTTATATAATTTGATGGCATTAAATTGTCTAAATTGTATCTTACACGTCAGTTGACTGTGTTCAATTTTTCAGTACTAGGGCTACCTCTATGTATTATATATCCAATCTCTTTGGAGCAAGTATACTTGAAATCTCTTTGGAGCAAGTAACGAGGTATATTCCTGTAGAGTATTAATTAAAGTCTCAACAGATAATATAATCTAAAATATTTACAAAGAAATATCAATAGCGGTAACGATTTCCTGTTAAAAGTGCCCACGCAAGTGAGGGTCTATGACGTTAGCATCTTGTTGTTATTTGTTAAAAGATTTTAAAACCGTTTTGATCATTTCTGATATTCTTTATGAATCCAAATTTCTTAATTTTGCCGTAAGATATATGATCAAATACTAAGAAGAAAAATAGTTGAGATTATAATAAAGATTCAGTGACTATGAATTATTGTTAATCTATTTATGGAAATGGAAAGTGAACTTTATTTTAGCATTCATTTTACACTGACTGAATCAAATAAAAACATACATACACATGCTCACGCTTTTTTTCCGTCGGGGTAGGCAGAGACAACAGATCGCCACTTGCTTCTATCCATGCAAACCTCACGCGCTTCCTCTACATTAATTACTCTTTTCATACATGCTCGCCGGTTACGGGTGCTTCGGACTTTTCAAATAAAAACGTAAAATATTATATTATTTTTTGGGATTCAAACTTACCTACTGCGAATTGTGTTTTTCCATTGAAAGCAGACAATGTTTTTTCCAGAAGAGCGTAATAGCCAGACAAATAGATAGACAGCTTATTTACTATTTGAAGTGTAGTATAGAGGACGCCAATAGGACGGAAATCTATTAGAAAGGCTCGTATAAACATACAGTAGGAACATATTAAACTAACAAATTGTCAGTGTTGTACAATATTACCTTCAGTTTTGGTGATTTACAGACGGCAGTCCGTGCACGTTAAATTAAATAAAGAACATGTTACAAAGAAGTAAAACCGGCCCGACTCATATAAAAAGGTTTCGCCGTCTACCAAAAAGGTACAAAAATATCTTGGCCGTAGTTAATAGTGGACCTAAGCTAATTTACTGTTCGTATCTAATGCTTCGTGAAAGTATGAGGCTGTAACCATCTGCTGATTAATAAAGGGGATTTATTTTGCGCGTAAGCTGTCAAAACTTTGTTGTTGCATTAGCTTGTGTTGGCGGCTTCCCGTTATATACTTAGGCTTAAAAGTTTCACGAATCGCGATACCGCTTTAATTATCATTTTCTATGGAAATAAAAATCCGTTTTATCACAATAAAATGAGTTATCCCGTATTAACCATTTTACTAGAAATCGAATTAAAGAGCCGGTAGTTCTGGTTAATATTTTGTTGGAACTAGTATAACAGTATTTGAAACTGAATATGGATTTAACCAGTTTGTATCAACTCGTAACAGAAAAGTATAGAGAGCTTTTTGTTGGAAACCATAATATAAGAACTGTGAACTTTAAGAGTTTGTGCTGATATAATCTTAATAAGTTGTTCAAAGCTTTTGTGTTCGACACAACGCTGTGGGAAGTCCTGTAATGCTAGAATGTTGTGGCAATATTCGACGGCTTTGCGACACATCGTGTGAGAATGTCCTCCAAAATCGTGGTAGGCAGGGCCGAGCCGAACCAATCCAGCGCCTGTGTGCGAAATCTATGAAGCGCCTGTGTGCGAAATCTATGAGGCGCCTTTTTGTCATCCTTTTTTCGAAAATAGTTTTATGGGACGTTGTGGGTAGTCCCACAATATCCCACAACGCCGCTACCACAAATAACAAGATAAGAGATTTGCTGAAAATAAATTCTGTGTAGTATATTCAAAGTAATTTAAGTATCAATACCTATTAGTTGTCTTTTAACCAATATATTCAGACCAATATTACGTTTGTCTATAGTCTGGTAAAAAGTTATTGAATAGTGTAAGCAGTCATTTGCCGTAAAAACTGTTCCACGTACATTGATGTACAAAAACGTACTAATTCATAGTATATAGTGTTGCCAATAAACAAAATCTATATATAACAAAAAACAGTCGTCCAAGAAAACGTAGGAAAGATTTATACTGTCCCAACTTTAATATTACGGTTCTATGACTAACACTTTTTCAAGCAAATAACTTCTAAAAAGAATTCTTTTAAATTATTTAACTCCAGCGTAGCCTTTCATTTCGGAGCCATTTAAGCAACGAATATTTTAAACAACCATCTCTGAAAGAATTTTACGTCGAGCCCCGGAAAACACTAGCACTTATTCATCTTCCGCAAACAAATATAAGCCACGCAACAAATTTTAAATTAAATCCCTTTCTCTCGACGAGTTAATGTCCCGCGAGACTTTTCTCTGGTTTTAATTTCCGGAGTGTTTTCACCGAGGAAATAGTTTGTTGGGCAAACACTGGCTATCAGCCGCACCAAGGTACGACAAACGCAGAATTAAACACCGCACGCGGCGTGTGAGCCTGTGTGTATCTGTCACCTCGTAATACCTACATACATTAGCCGCCTTAAACTACACGTAACTTAATACAAGTTCATTCGACGCTCCACGCTGTTTAGCTGGAACCTGTCATGTTGGATTTGTAGCCTTAGACCGACGTGACATTGGTATTTTTTGTCTATCGTATCGCTGAGTCTATTACGCAAGTTCTTAATGAATCGGAAGGCTAGGTCCCATAGTATTTCACGAAGAGCAAAACTGAGACGCAATACATCGTATTGAAGCGATTAAACTGTCTAAGATTTTTCATCCAATGCTCCCTTACATAAGAATGCATTGGTTGCAATTCATTGCGAGGAGAACGCACAAACAATTGCGGGTGAATGAATGATAGATAGGGTTGATTGTGTTCTATCCACTGTAAACTTATTTCAGACATTGATGGAACATCCATCGTGGCTAGAACTCGAGACTACTTCATCTACATTTCTCGGGTTGTTTAGCTCTAGAAGACTTTACTTAAGTGTCTTTAAAATACGTACTATGCAATGAAATAAGCATTAAGAATCTTGTAACGAGCCTTCTATAAATATTAGCATTGGGTTATTAATTGTAAAATTTTCCTAATTGAATATCTTAGAGACAAGATGAATGAATTACTTGAATTCAAGGAATTTTAGTTGCTATATACCAAGAGCAAATACTCGATGATAAGTAAAAATTTCGATTTTTACTAATACATATGCATACCGTTACTATTACACCTACTTATTAAATTGTTATTTATTGCGTGCCCCGTGCTTCGGCGTGCACGTTGACCCGTCGTTGCTCCTAGCTGTTATGAAAAAATATGTATCGTATCCTAACGAGGATACGACAAATATTTTCATTCAGCGTAAAATTTTAACGTTTACATGTTTGTATATTTTGGAAGTATGCATGTTTGTCAAATCGAACCCAACATTGTTTCCACGTCTATCTGATGTTGTTACACGCAACAGACGTGATAATTATAGACTTTCCATGTATAAGGCTAGAACTAGGGCGGAAGTAGGTCTAACTCACACTTTTATTTATCACACTTTTATTTATCAATGACTTAGACTTACTTCTACTCTCTGCATCAGCGTCCGATGCAGAGTTTGGCGAATGGTCATAGGTGTAGCGCAGGTCGTGCAGATCCCTAGGACAAGGTTGGTGGACTATCCTTCCCGAGGTTGCCGCCCGTTGTTGGTCTGGTTCCATAAGAAACAGACGTAACCAAAACCTCCAGCCGCCACACACATACAGCGTGCAGACACACTCAAAAACACGCGCGCAAGCAGACACATTCACCTATACCCACACACTTATACACGCACAATAACACACATACACACACCTAAACACTCTTACATGGACGCACACACACACGCATCTAAACACCACTTCAAACACTCACACACATACACAAACACATACTCAACACAGACTCATACCAACAAAAATTATCATGGAGGTGAAACAAAACAGTATCGTACCCCAGAAGGGTACCAGCGTCCGTGACGCTGGAGAATCCCTCTCTGCACCATCGTGTGCAGGCTGCCCCACGTATTCTGGGGGGGGGGGGGCAATGTTTCACAATGCCGAGACAGAGACACACTAAATCTGCACGGCCTGGCCAACGCCATGCCTCGTGCAACCCACACTTCGTCCACTACCTGGAACATCGCTCCGCGTCGAGCAAACGCACGCCAAAAGGCGGACGTTGACTCCGCGTCGACTGCGAATCCAGGTAGTCGTAGACGAGGCGGTAAACGCTACCGCCGTTACAAACGCTCACGTGAGCAAACAACACAGTCGGGTGTTAGCGCATCGAATAAATCGGCTAGCCCACTCCCGACTACGACCACGACGGCTGGTAAAAACAACCAGCGCGGCGACCAAACCTTGACCGGTGGAGCGGACGTTCCACCCCGGACGACGCAGCCGGACGGTTGTGTTGCGCCGCTGACGGCGGGAGGCGCGACTGTAATAACAGACAGCGCACTCCCGCCTGCGCGCGGCGCACCAACTACGGCTGCTCCCGGGGCGCCCCGCCGCGCTCCTCCGGTGGGGATTGGTAACGCTGCGCAGCCGCCATGTAGAGACAAGGAGCCGCGCCGCAAACGCGGCCTAAAAAGACGCGATCCGGCGCCACCAGGACATCCCACTCCGACAACAAGCACGAAGAGGGATCGCCCTGAGGACTCTACACCACCCAGCGCCGGGTTGAAACGGGCGAAAACAGACGCCACACCTAAGAGCGGTAAGAGCTACGCAGACGCGACAAACTCGCAGCTGATGGTAGCCATCGCTAACACCCCCGCCACGGACCTGACGGTGGAACAGGCGAAGCAGCTCGAACTCTCAGTTGAAGAGAGTATAGTTAAAACTGCCTTCGCCACACCGCCGAATAATGGGCCGGCACTCGCACCTTCCTTTAGGGGCAAACCTCTCGCAGTGGAGGGTGTCCTGAAGTTATGGTGCGAGAACGAAAACTCACTGACGTGGCTCAAAAACACAGTAGCCAAACTAAGATCGCCGATTGAGGGGACCAGGCTGGTCGTCATCAGGCAGTCAGACAAAGCGAAGCGCGTACGCACAGCGCTACAGCGCTGTGGCTGCCGAGGACGATCACCATGGAGCTACCTAAGAGCCACCATCTCCTCATTGCCCAAAACCCCTGGTACGCCGTACAAACGTGGCAATTGTACGGCGCATCCTTGCAGGAGCACGGCGTGTACCTCTTGGGCATCCCGGAACCCGAGATCCCCAAGATCACGGGACGCGGCCGTCGAGTTACCTTCTTCGCTGGCAGCGTGTACGTAATGTTCCACGCTTCCAGCGGGGGGGAGAGCTCGGCGGCTGTAGGGCCCAAGGAGACGCCGAGTGAAGGTAAGGACCCAACGGGACGAGCTGTACCAGCCATCCGAAGCACCTCGGGCATAGCCCGTAGTACACCGGCGCCCGCAGCGACTATACAACAACCCACCGCTGCGACGGACGCAAAAGACGAGCACGACTCGTCTGACAGGGAGTCTATGGACAGCAATGTCCTCGACTCTTCGTCAGACTAGAGTCATACAAACTAACCTCCAGCATAAACGAATTGCAACGGCTACCCTACGCAGGCTGCTGGAGGTTAATCAACAGACAATAGCCCTCCAGGAGCCGTGGATTAGAGGCGATAACATATGTGGTCTAAACAACATCGGAGGTAAGCTACTGCACAACTGCTCGGTCACTAAACCGAGAACATGCATATACATTCCCCGAACAATACCAGCACTGTTGCTAACCAACTTCTGTTCTAGAGACCTCACTGCCGTAGGACTCCAAACAGGGCCCAACAAACAGATGTTAGTACTAGCTTCGGTCTACATACCTGGCGATGAGGACATCCCATCAAAAGAGCTGGCCGAGCTGGTGCAGCACTGTGAGGACCACGGCTGGCAGGTAATCATCTCGGCGGACGCAAACGCGCACCATCCGCTGTGGGGAAGCCCCGACGCAAGCAGACGAGGTGAGATCTTGACTGAATACATCTTTTCAACAAATCTATCTGTAGTTAATAACGGTTCGGAGCCCACCTTTGTTAGCTCCAGATATCAAACCATAGTAGACATAACGCTAGCATCGGATGGGGCCGCGGAACTTGTCACAAACTGGCATGTGTCCGCTGAGCCATCCTTTGCAGACCACAGACGAATCTGCTTTGACATACGTGTGCAAGAGAACGTCCAACAACCTAGGCGCAACCCTCGCAGAACCAACATCGCGAAATACAAGACGCTTCTCGTATCACAGGTAGACAAATCCTATTTTAAGGACATGTCGACCAGCACTGACAACATAGAACATAACACCAACTTACTAACAGAATGTATACAAACAAGTTATCAGCAAGCCTGTACACCCACACTCCCAAAGTCGTCTAGCAAAACCCAATGGTGGGGAAGAGAACTAGAGGGACGCAGGCAAAACCTGAGGAAACTCTTTAACAGGGCTAAAAACACGAGAATGGAAGCAGACTGGCTCAAATACAAAGAAGCCCAGTCACACTACAAGAAACGCATAAGATTTCGCAGAGGCGAGTCCTGGCGGCGTTTCTGCAGCGGTATAAACACCACGAATGAAGCAGCCAGGGTGAAAAAGAACTTGTCTCAGGACAGCAACAAAACCCTTGGCGCCATTAAAAAGCAAGATGGTACCTACGCAACTACGGACGCTGAAATTAGCCAAGTGCTAATTGAAACTCACTTCCCAGGTTGTGAAGTAACCAATGACCGTCTGTGGGACGAGTCAGACTACAGACCACCGACCCAAACAGACTGGCTGGTAGCCGAAAATGTGGTCACCACAGACCGGCTGAAATGGGCAATAGACAGCATCCAGGCATTCAAATCCGCAGGCCTGGATAAAATCATACCAGCATTCCTACAGTGGGGATGCACAACGATTGTGCCGCACCTGCTCGACATCTACAGGGCCTCAATAGCGCACAGATACATACCTTGCAGGTGGAGGGAAGTTAAAGTCATATTCCTCCCAAAACCTGGCAAAACTGACTACTCACAAGCGAAAGCATATAGACCCATCAGCTTGACCTCCTTCTTATTGAAAACGCTGGAGAGACTTACGGACCGATACCTCCATGAGGGCGCATTACTGCGCAATCCACTACACCCACATCAACACGCCTACAGAAGTGGCAGGTCAACTGAATCGGCGCTGCATTCCGTTGTGGGAACCATTGAAACAGCGCTTACCAACAAGTTAATGACACTGGGGGCCTTCATTGACATAGAAGGTGCCTTCGACAAAACTAATTTCAACAGTATCAGCCGGGCCCTCGAAAAGTTCGGAGTTAAGCAAACCCTTAGTGGCTGGATAGATCAACTGCTGAAACAGAGGGCAATGCAATTCACGGTAAACTCCACCACAAGGGGCATAGTTGCAAAAGGCTGCCCTCAGGGAGGTGTACTCTCAACCCTGTTGTGGAACATTGTGGTGGACCATCTGTTACGGAACTTAAACGACAGACGATTCTTCACGGTCGGCTATGTAGACGACATCACCATCCTGATCAAAGGTGACTCAGAAGACACGATCCGAAATCAGATGCAAGCAGCCATCAGGATCATGGAGGAATGGTGCAACCAACATGAACTGACGGTCAACCCCAACAAAACGGAGCTAGTACTTTTCACCAACAAAAGGAAAACCCATATGTGCAAAACACCAAAACTCTTTGGAACGGAGCTTACCCTATCGAATGAAGTCAAGTACTTGGGCGTAATACTTGACCATAAGCTAAACTGGGGCAAGCACATCAGCACAAAAACAACAAAAGCATGCACAATCTTCTGGCAATGTCGGAGAATCATAGGCAAAAAATGGGGTCTCAAACCATCAATTACCCTGTGGCTCTACACTGCCATTATACCCCCCATGCTTACATATGGTGCAGTAGTGTGGTGGCCACGCACGCAACTAAGCACAATCACAAAAAAGCTACAGAGCCTTCAACGCCTAGCCTGCTTGGCCACAACAGGCTGCATGAAGAGCACCCTAAGAGCCGCCTTGGAGATACTACTGGACCTAAGACCGCTGCACCTAATGATCCAGCAGGAAGCTGGCGCTGCAGCAATCCGTCTAGACAAGCTCGGGCTATGGAGAAAAGATGATCGAATTACTCACGCACGCCTAAAATTGACCTTAACCAAAGAGATCCCGATGCTAGAGGCTGCTTGCGATCTCATCCCTAAAACTTTTGTCTTTGACAAAAAATATCGCATCCAATTGCATGAGGAACACAAAGACAGCTCTGGTATACACGAAGTCAGAGTATACACAGACGGCTCAAAATGAAGTATGGGACGGGTGCGGGCGTATTCTCCCATGACTTAAATATCAACATCTCAACATCCCTTGGCACCCATAACACGCGTCTAGGAACGTAAGTGACCTGGCTATACGCATTATCACGGACAGTGCCTCTGTACTACAAGCTCTCGGCAGCAACTGTTTTAACAGCGGCCTCATCATGGAATGCCACCTAGAGCTGCAAAAGATTGCAGAGAAGAATCGGGTTACGCTGCAATGGATTAAAGGCCACAGCAACTCCGCAGGCAATGACGCCGCAGACCAACTGGCAAAGACAACAACGTGGCGAGTCACGTGGTGACACGTAGCACATAAATGTCAGATGTCAGCTAACTCAACTTCGTTTGTGACAATTGACAAGACATGCCAAGTGTCATTATGGCAACAAGTTGCCAAATAGAGTCTAAGTCTTTTGAGTTAGTGTATATTGACTTCGCCACAATGTGTTTTTAATATGGTTCTTTTTTGTTATTTAGAATAAGTAAAGTTAAGGAGTACTGTACAGCGTGCTTGCAATAAAGATATATTTTCTTTCTTTCTTTCTTCAACTGGCACGGCAAGGATCGGACACAATGATAATGGGACCCGAGCCGATTGTACCGATACCAGCAAGCCAAATCAAAACGTGGCTACGCGAGAGAACCGCACATGAACACGAAAAACAGTGGGCAAACATAAAATAATGCAGACAAACAAAAGATGCTATCCCCTGCTTGAAAAAGTGACTCTCACACAAGCTGCTGCATTCTAATAGGAAAACACTAAAGCATCTGACGGGCATAATAACCGGCCACTGTCCACTCAACAAGCACCTATTCAACATAGGCGTTACGGACAGCCCACTGTGCAGGGGCTGCATGGAAACCGAAGAAACACCCGCTCACGTCATTCTGCACTGTGCAAGTGTGAGCGATCAACGGGCAAAGCTGCTGATGCTGAACAACCCCAGAACCATGAGTGAAGCTTTAAACGACACCAGCCAACTAATGGCTTTCTGGAAGGAACTAAGGTGGTATGAGTAGTCGGCGTCAATGAAGTCGCCACATACGCACAATGGCTCAAATAAGTGGCTAAGTGCGGAAAACCCACGACAAACTATAACCAACTATAACTAAGGCTAGAACTGCTTTAATGGGAAATAGATTTTTCTGTATGGCGCCGAAAATTTTTAATAAAGTTCCCAATCATTACAAGGACTACAATATAGGTATATTTAAATCGAAGATTAAAAAGATGCTATTAAAAAAGGCTTATTATAATATATGTGAATTTTTGAATGATGCTAATCTTGTATAAATGACATGAATATTTAACAACTGTTTTCTATTTTATTACATAATATATATATATTTTGAATCATCATGAATATTTTGACTAATTATTTTTGACATTGTATAAGAATTTATTAAATTAAGCATGTAATTTGTACGCCGGTTACGGCAGAACATGTAGATACTTTTAAGACTGATATACCATCCATTTTTGTAAACACACATGTTTTGACAAATAAACGTTATCTTATCTTATCTTATCTTAT
Organism: Euclidia mi; assembly: GCA_944739405.2. Taxonomy (NCBI): domain Eukaryota; kingdom Metazoa; phylum Arthropoda; class Insecta; order Lepidoptera; family Erebidae; genus Euclidia; species Euclidia mi. The sequence continues at coordinate 38,524,634 of OX123190.2, read as the reverse complement.
AGCTTCCATAACGATGGGAAGTTTTATGACCCTTGCTGATACTGGTCAAAACCATCATCTGGGTTACCGCGGTCTGACGGCAGGCACTATGGAACAGGTTTTATAATGCTAAAATCAGGACCGAATCGGACCCGGAGCTCCAAAACTATAACTTTTGGATACAACCGGGATAACGCTAGGTCAATGCTGATATCATAATAATATTAGTTGGTGTGGTTTTGTTCCCATTAGAAGTCATCGCCCTAGCGTTATCGCGGTTGCATCCAAGACTTACAGCCTTGGAGCCCGAGGTCCGCTTCAACTTTTCCATAAAGCGACTGCCATCTGACCTCCGTAAAATAAAGGGATAGCGATATTCTATGGTTTAGACCAGTCGTTACGGGTAGTCAGTACCCTTAAATAAACTGTTATTTAAGGGTACTGACTACCCGTAACGACTGTCAAAGATCTTCATGTAAGCCGGGACTGACGGTTTAACGTGCTCTGCAAGGCACGGGGCAAGCGATAATTAAAAATTTAATACGCTCTTAACTCCGAAAAGTCATCGGTGCGCGCCGTGGATTCGAACCCGATACCCTCTGCATTGCAGTCCGTTGGTATCTCCACTATGCTGTCGCTGCCTTGATTTGTTTCCATTAGAAGTGTTCAAAATAATTAAAGTTACTTTAAGTTCGTTGTTTATTTTCTTACAATAATTTCTTATTATTTATTTCGTCATAACGAAATTGTCTCCAATCTACTTTCGTTTTTGCCGCTCTCTTTATTATAATGTTGCTTTTATTTTTCTGCAGGAACGTAATGACATTCGTATATCTCAAATTAAGCGTTACTCAACAAATAACTGTAACGTAGATTATGACATATCAGCTTTCGGCATTGGTGTTTCGCCATGAAGAATCCTTTTCTATGTCCTGAAAACATAGTATACACAATTGTACGATGATCAAGTAAGTTGATATAGTGTGAAAACTTAAAATGATAAATGTAAAATTGGTTATGACGGGAGTAGGGTAAAATTGGGGCTTCTGCATCACTTGCTCTCGCGTCGCCGCTCGAGCTGCGTGATACAGAAGCCCCAATTTTACAATCGAGGTCGATTCATATTAATGTGTTCTGCATAACTCAGAGTGCCCAGTAATACCATACTGTTATAGTTAACATAATTTTTTAAGTTTAGCAATTATTTAGTGATCAATGGTAGCGTTACTTTTAGTGAGTTTTTATTATGAATGTGTGTACCTAATGAATTCCTCACTCCATGTAATATCAATGTAATCATGTTATCAATTAAAAAAATAAATGGATATGTTAATGAGTCTAGGAAACTATTAAGTAAAATAAAACAATGTATATTATCAATTTAAAAAAAGTTTATTATCAATGCACCATTTTTTTAAACACAAAACATTTTTTAAAGCACATATTGAGTCATGATAAATTCAATTGTACAAATCTTCAGAACACTTATAGCGATCATATAAACATAACAAATTAGGACAACATTTATCTTCTAAATTAATTAAATTATTAGTATTTAAAATATCCTTCAACCATAACATTTTTTCAAGACCTTTAACGTAAATACACTTATCTTTTAAAACATCTGCAATTAAATATTGATAATTTGAGTAAGGTATAAATCCTTCACCCCAGTATATTTTTCTGTTACGTTCAATCCAGCAAACCTGCCGTCTTTCTGATTTAGTCAAATCGTAAAAAGGAAATGGTGGTTTGATTAAAAACACTTGTAGGTTTTTACTACACCATACAGCTATTTCTTTTAGTATAAATTCATTTGCTTCTGTTTTAAAGCCTTGAACGTCAACAATGGCCGTCATGATAGCCTACGCACGATGTTGCTTAGAGGTTTGTATTCCACAATTCGGTACTGAGCTACTAAATTCAGCCACAACATTTATTTAATTTTTACATAAATATAAAGCATGCATACAAACATTGACTCATAACAATTACACATTTTTAAAAAGATAGAAATACAACTAAACTTAAATAAAAACATTATCTTAAGACTACTCAGTATCACACAATTTCTTACTTATTTTTTTTATTAATGTCTCTGTGATATCCATTACATCATCATAAGGCTCCTCAACCACATATTGTGCACTTAAGCAAGCCTCGTTTTTTTTTATTTTTGTCTACATAATCTAATTCACGAATATCTATTTAAATTAGAAGACGTCCTTGCTTAGGACGATTTCTTCGAACAATGTACGAATTTGCCGATGACGTTAATAAACTTTGGCGCCTTTTAGACGGTGACAATTTTTTTGACTGTGTAGAAAAGTTTGGTTCAATGTATGTTATGCCATCGTCTTGAGTGGAGAAATATGGGCTAGTAACCTGTAAAAAAATAAATCACACATAAATATATAATAATGTGGACGCGCACAATAAATGTTTATAAACATAAATACATTTTATGTAGTGCTTACCTGATCAGAGGATTTGTTCCGAAGCTTTTCAAAACATTCATAATTTCCTTGAGAGTAAAAAAATGGCTTGTTTTTTAACTGTCTACCATTCTCTGCCAAAGCATTGTCCTGCAATATAATAACATAAAAAATATAAATGAAAAGTTCATAACTATTTGAATTTAACTATGAGGAATAAAATAATATTTACTAACCTCTTGTATTTCTGTCTGGTCAACTTCGTCCAAAGGACTTGGGATTTGAGAATCAACATTATCAAATACAAATCTGTTAAGTCCTCCAATGTTGAGAATGCTGGGGCTGTATGACATGATTCTGAAAATAAAACTAAAGTAAGATATCTAATTATTCATATAATAATATAATATAATATTGTAATAACTAATAACATTAAAAACGTACTTACCAATAAAACTTGATTTCTCTGCTAGCAACAGGTCCTGTTTCGGCTGACTATGACAGCATAATGAAATAAGGAATGCAATTTTAAATCTGTATGATATTCAATACCAAATTAAATCAATTATTAAAAATATAATATTGTAATACGAGAATACAAAATTCCTAACTTTCTAGACCTGTTCAAACATGTTAAATGCTGTTATTTATACTTTATGATATGTATATCTAATTTAGTGTTAAAGTTATAGCTACCTATAAATATGCGTGTTAGACATTCATTACAGTAATTGTCAAAATGAAGTTGATCAAACAACCCATATCTTTGAAAATTAACAATATAGATTTAAATGAAACTTCTCACCAGATCAGACATAGTCCTTTATTACCGAATACGATTCGATGTATAATGTGCGGTCCATCGAACTGTGGTAAAACAAACGTTATGATTAGTTTGTTGTTACATGAAAATGGTCTAAAATTTAAAAATCTTTATCTTTATTTCAAAACTTCATTTCAACCAAAGTATCGTTTCTTGAGTGAAGTATTAGGAAGAGTATCGCAGATTAACTTCTACAAATTTAGCGATGATAAAGAGGTAATTTCTCCGAGTGAAGCTTTAACAAATTCTGTGTTTATTTTTGATGATGTTGCGTGTGAAAATCAAGTTAATATTCGCAATTATTTTTGTATGGGTAGACATAAACAAATAGATTGTTTCTATTTATCTCAAACCTATTCCAAAATTCCAAAACAACTGTTGCGTGACAATGTGAATTTTCTTATTATATTCAAACAAGATGATGTGAATTTAAAACATATTTATGAAGAGCATGTAACTTCTGATTTACAGTGGAAAGAGTTTAGAAATATTTGTCAAACTGTTTGGAGTAAACCTTATAATTTTCTACTTATTAATAAAGAATCGTCATTAAATAATGGAAGGTACAGACAGAACTTTGATATGTTTTTTAAATTTGACTGACTGTTTATATGTATATATATAAGTAATTAACATGGCAAATCAAATTCAGTATAATTTGTTCTTTAGCTGAATACAGCTGTTAATAAGTATAACATACGAGAAAAATATTAAAATAGAATTAATGAAGTCTGTAGACTCCATAAAGAATAAAATAAAACAAATGAAAAACCAGGAACACTCTACGAACTTATTAATAAATAGTCCTAATAATATGCTTTTTATTCAGTATTATAGCAGAATTCGAGACAAACATACCTACTGAGTTGTGAACATGAGCAAAGCTGACGTGGTAAACGAAATTCATAAAAATGCGAGAGTGACCTATCCGCGAAGACATGTTGTAATGAGAGATATAGATGACTTGTGGCAAGCAGACTTAATTGATTTGCAATCAATTTCAAAAGAAAATAAAAATTATAGATATATTCTTACCGTTATTGATTCATTTTCGAAATATGCTTGGGCCTTTCCTATGAGAAGTAAAAGCAAAGAAGATGTGTATAACTCTTTCAAAACTTTGTTGGATAAAGGGCGTGTTCCTAAAAATCTGCAAACCGATAATGGAACAGAATTTTATAATAACAAATTTCAGAAGCTTATGAAATCGTTTCATATTAACCATTATTCAACCTTCTCAACAAAAAAAGCTTCAATAGTCGAACGATTTATCAGAACATTGAAATCTAAAATCTATAAGGAATTTAGTTTAAAAGGCAATTACAATTGGGTAAATAATACCCTCAATGATGTTATTTACAAATACAATCACACTCACCATCGCACTATTAATGAAATCCCTGCTAATGTGAACAATATGAATAAAAAACTGATATTAGAAAGGTATTTAAAGTTGCCAAAAAATGATAATTTAAAAAGCAAGTACAAAGTAGGTGATTATGTGGGTATCAGTAAATACAAAGGTACATTTGAAAAAGGTTATACTCCCAACTGGTCAACAGAAATATTTAAAATTCGTAAGATACAAAATACAACTCCTATAACTTACTTAATTGAAGACACTATCAGAGGTCTGCCTATTTTAGGAGCATTTTATTCACAAGAACTTCAAAAAAAAAAACATCCCAATATATATCTAGTCGAGAAAGTTCTTAGAAGAAAAGGTAACAGGGTTTTAGTAAAATGGTTAGGTTTGTCTTCAGCTGAAAGCAGTTGGATTGATAAATCGAATGTAATATTATAAATAAAATAACGTTAACAAACTCGAATCACATAACTATTTATTAAAGTATTCAAACCGGAATCATCAGTCTTATAATGTGTTTTGGAGAGAGTAGTCTTCTCAATTGGCTTATTAATAATTTACCATTTGAATTACACTTACCAGGATATAATTACTGTGGCCCAGGTACTAAATTAATAAAAAGACTAACAAAAGGAGATAACGGCGTAAATAAGTTGGACGAATACTGCAAAGATCACGATATTGCATATCACAAGTCATCAAACTTAAAGGATCGACATAAGGCTGATTTAATTTTGTTAAAAATGGCGAAAGAGCGAGCGGTTGCTTCCGATGCCAGTATAGCTGAAAAACTCGCGGCACGCTTAGTAAGTAAGGCTATGTCAGCAAAAATTAAAACTGGTTCTGGTTTGGACAAAAAGCCTTCTCCAAAAATTACACCTGGAAAAGGGTTAAAAAGTAAATTCAAATCTGTTATTACAAAAGCAAAAAGGCATATCAAAAAATTAAAACCTAAGAGCAAGAAAATGGCAATAGAATTAGCTATTGCCGCTACTAGAGAATTGGCTGATGATTCATCGATTAAGCTCCCTCGCGTTATTCCTATTCCAAAAACTGGGGGAGTATTACCTTTGATTCCTATTTTTGCGGGATTATCAGCTGCGGGAGCTTTAGCAGGCGGTGCAGCTGGTATTGCTAAAACCATAAATGAATTCAAAATGGCTAAAAAGCTGTATGAAGAATCGAGAAGACATAATGAAAAAATGGAAGTTCTATGTATTGGGAAAGGACTACACCTTAAACCACATAAAGGCGGCCTTGGAATTTTCGTATCAAAAGAAAAAAACTAAGATATCGGCTACCCAAACGGGCCTTAACTAACTTTGACATTTTAAAGTACGGGAATAGAATTCCTTATTTTAGAGGTGTCTTTATGAGAGATGAGTTCCCTAAATGTCCTTATAAAAAAGAATGTGGAGTTATTAATTTGGATAGTTCAAAAAATCCTGGTTCTCATTGGGTAGCCTATGCAAAATATAATGATTATGTTGAGTATTATGACAGTTATGGAAATCTTAAACCTCCGAAGGAATTTATAAAATATGTAGGTTCTAACATTCAATATAATTATGAAAATATACAAAGTGATCACCCCTTCAATTGTGGACATTTATGTTTAAATTTCTTAAAGAATTTTTGGTATAATCATGAAATAAAATAAAAAGGATCATCTAAAAGAGTTCAGTATGCAAGCATGTCTACTACTACGGTTACAGTCTCTGGAAATAAATCGGAACTGATTTCGTATTTTCAACCACCTCTTCATTTATCTGATCAGTACGAGTGCGGTTTACTATACTTTTCAGTATTAAAAACAAGACCAAATGTGCCCGTTAATAACAGCAGTTTAACAGCTGTTATCAGAATTGAATGTGATCTTGTACACGGTTCATACTGCAACGGATTACCGACTCATTTTATTCATGAATTTATATCTGATGCTGCTCCAAGTCACGGCTACATAGAAATACCTCAGAACGTTATTTACTTTCCAGTAAACAAAAATATAATTTCATCCATATCTGTTAGGATTGTAGATCAGTTTGGTTACCGTATTGAATTTGGTGAAGAAAATATTCAATTACGTCTTCATTTAAGAAAAGCAAAATGATAGTATATTATAAAAACCCTTCAGTGAAAATAAAACGTCCTATTCCGTCAACAACCATAAAGGTGCACAGACGTAAGAAAAACGTGAAGAAATTGACTAAATCAAATAAAGATTTTCTTAAAGCTTTAGGGTTTAAAGTATGAGTATACTACAGATTACCGACTTACCACACTTTGATAGTTCGATCGAAAGTTATGAAATCCATTCATACAATCCCTACAATAACAGTTTTAGAGAAAACGATGAAATCAGAATCTCCATACACCAGCAAGATATATACGTGCTACCATCAGCCAGTTCCATCTACATCGAAGGTCAAGCAAAGCTGTTCGGTAAGGATGGGCATCAGATCAAGAAAGCTGTTACGTTTACTAATAACCCTGTTATGTACTTGTTCCAAGACATCAGGTACGAAATGAATGGAATTGAAATAGACCGTATAAAAAATTCTGGAATAACATCAACAATAAAGTCATACATCTCATTTAATGAAGCAGAAAGTAAAGTTTCTGCATTATGGGGTTGGAATTTAAACGGTTTCCAAAGTGATGGACATTTTAGCGTTGTGGTGCCCTTAAATAAGATTTTAGGGTTTGCAGAGGATTACAATAAAATTGTGATAAATTGTAAACACGAACTTATATTGAATAGGAGTAATTCTAACTTAAATAGTATTATTCTTACTGATGAAGTCGTTCAGCTTCAAATAGATATACAGACAATTCAATGGAGAGTACCACATATAAAAGTTTCCGATCGAGAACGTTTAATACTTTTAAAGCACTTAGAAAGAGATAAACCTATTCAGATGGCCTTTAGAAATTGGGATTTATATGAGTATCCTTTACTACCTAAAACCACAAAGCATTCTTGGTCAGTAAAGACTGCTTCTCAATTAGAAAAGCCTCGGTATGTCATTTTTTGCTTGCAAACTAATAGAAAAAATAATAAAAACTAAAGACAGTTCGGTATTTGATCATTGTGAGGTGACAAATGTTACGCTCTTTTTAAATTCGCAATATTATCCTTATGAGCCTTTATCTTTAAAGTTTTGTGAGAACAAATATAGTATATTATATGAAATGTATGTGAAATTTCGCCAGTCGTATTACAACTCTCCGGTAGAACCGTTGCTTGATCTGCAGGATTTCAAAGAAAAGGCCCCAGTCTTCATCTTAGACTGCTCGAGGCAAAACGATAGTTTAAAAACTGGTCCAGTAGATGTAAGATTGGAATTTGAATGTTCAACACAAATACCAGATAAGACAACTGCATACTGTTTGATTATAAACGACCGACTTGTGGAATACAAACCTCTGAGCAACATCGTGCGTAGATTATCATGACTGCTATTGTAGACATCCAAGGCTTTAAAACAGAAGCAATAGATTTATAATAAAAGAAATTGCTATATGGTGTAATCAAAGCCTGCAAGTGTTTTTAATCAAACCGCCATTTCCTTTTTACGATTTGACCAAATCGGAAAGACAACAAGTTTGCTGGATTGAGCGTAATAGAAAAATATACTGGAGCGAAGGATTTATACCTTACTCAAATTATCAATATTTAGTTTTAGATATCTTAAAAGATAAGTCTGTTTTCGTTAAAGGTCTTGAAAAAGTGTCATGGTTGAAAAATATTTTAAATAGTGTTAATGTAATTAATTTAGAAGATAAAGGTTGTCCTAATTTGTTAACCCTATATGATCGCTATAAATATTCCGGAGATTTGTACAATTGTATCTATCATGACTCAATATGTGCATTAAAAAATGTTATGTGCTTAAAAAAATGGTGCTTTGATAATAAACTTTTTTTAAAAGATACAATATGTGTTTCATTTTACTTAATCGTTTCCTATACTCACTAACATACCCATTTAGTTTTAATATATACTATGATTGGAATATTACATGAATTGATACACATTCATAAGTACAATAAAAAACTCAGCAAAGAGAACAGTTACATTGGTCACTAAGACAAGGAGTTAAATTCCTAACCTGAAACCCTTAGAATAGGTGTTATTATTCTAAGCTGAAAACATAATGTTAATAATCTATATCGTGAATAAAACGGATCGCAGATAACAAAAGTAGGTATTATTGGAGGCGTCTGCGTCGCGAAACGAGCGAAGCGAGTTGAGTGACGCAGAAGTCAGAACACATTTATATTAATCGATCGAACACTACACGTGCAGTCAATCTGCTTTATCTCGATACGTCCGCATCACCTGGAATCCGAGTGACCGTGGGTTCAAGTTCCATGTAGACGAAGTCAGAGGCAAAAGCTAGTTGTGGATAAAACAATTATATAATTCATAAGTACATACATTCATAGTCTTATGCCTGTAACCCTGAAGAGGTAGGCAAAGGTGTATTACTACACCCACTTTTCGCCAGATATATTTAAGTCCCACGTAATAGGGAGGCGAGCCTATTGCCGTACCGGGCACATTTCTAGACTTCATGCTGTTACTGAGAATTTCCTAACAGAAAAACCCAATAACACTTTGGCCGACCCGGGAATCGAACCCGGGAGCCACCCGATCCTACTTTCAACATTGTTAAGATTTTGGATTCATTCATTAAAATTATCAACGAGCTGTGCAAAGATAACAGTATGTACCTACCTACATATAAATTATTATGAATGCATCGCTGTGCCCGAGCCGCACTGAGCGCGTGGAACGAACTTGAGAATGTTGTTTATATTATGTCATCCCAAGTAAAAACATTGTTACTATGCTACCAGTATTACGATGCATCGATGAATGAAATAATATTATACTTCTAATGCCAACCGTCCGTATCGCAGATCATGTTAGTAGTGTGATTTTTGGGGCGCTCTGCATTGCGAACGGAGCGAAGCGAGGTGAGTGATGCAGTAAGCAAATGAATTTATACTAAAAGAAATAGGTGTATGGTGTAATAAAAACCTACAAGTGTTTTTAATCAAACCACCATTTCCTTTTTACGATTTGACTAAATCAGAAAGACGGCAGGTTTGCTGGATTGAATGCCTGTAGTAGATGAAAATGAAATGCATAATTATTATTATTAAAAGAGTAATTAAATAATCTTATAAGAAATAAGTGATTCCTAATCTAACATTTATTGTATTTTAAAGTGCTATTTGTTTTAAGACTAAGATATATAAATCATCCATCAAGAATCCTAATTATCTACTACTTAAATATCTTATATATTAGAAGATTTTACTATCGTAATTATAAAAAATAAACGTTTGTACTGAGTTATTGATTATCTTGGATAATTCTATACACGTCATGTTAAGACAAAGTGGTCCAATATTTTATCACATCTTTGACGACACGTTTGGCGCATTGGCTAAGAGTATGACTCGCATCACAATGTAAATAGTAGGTTTAATAGACGCAGCAACTAATGCACCAACGTGTTGCGGGTTCGATTCCCGCACGGAACAAATGAGTATTGTTCTAGTTTGGATTTTGTTTTTATGTTTTTTTTACTTTATTTTTTTTTGTATTATAAGCAATTATTATGTCTCCATAATACCTACTGTTGGCTACTTACTAAGAAAGAAAAAAAGAGAAAAACTATTTATTTGTCACAGACACAGAAAAAGTATTACATAGAAAAGAAAACATTGCAAGGCATAAGATTAGTCTGTGACAAATATGTGCACTTGATGTGCACACTCAGCTATATTGTTGCATTGTGGTAGTGTCCACAACTCTATTATTGAGTTATAGTTGCTAGTAAAAGCTAACCTCTCATTATACGGAAGGCCTATGCATTCATTAGTACAAGATGTGCACCAAATCGTTTCGATGCAACGATGTGCCGTGATCGAACATGATATTGTTGTTTATTGTACTTATTTAAGTGCGCGCGATAATTTTTGCTTGGCTATGTCAGTTCGACGCCATACCAGATTATGATACACACAACAACCGATCGGACTGATCGCGTCGACTGAACACAGCAGTCTAACTTGAGAATGTTGTTACATTAGCATCTCAAACTAGAAACGACAGTAAGTTGTCCCATTGCATTGCTACTACAATGATATGTCGGTGAATGAAATACAATATTATACCGTGAATCAGACGGATCGCAGATAACAACGGTATTATTGGGAGCGTCTGCGTCAGCTCACTTTGTTCTGAGTGATGCAGATCACATTTATATTAATCGATCTCGATTGTAAAATTGGGGCTTCTGTATCACGCAACTCGAGCGGCGACGCGAGAGCAAGTGATGCAGAAGCCCCAATTTTACTCTACTGACGGGTGTTACTCTGTAACCTGAATGAAATAAATGACTTCTAATATTAACATAACATAACTTCACGCCTTTTATCCCCAAAGGGGTATTCAGAGCTGTATTACACACCTACACTTCGCCAGTAATATTTCGGTCCCAATGTAATAATGGGCAAGCCTATTGCCATCTACCGGGTACATTATTAAGCGAGCGATAATTAACATTTTAATACTTACATAGGGTAAACTATAGTAATGTTGGCACCCCCCCAATGATTGGCACTATGCTGAATTATCCTGAATATAAGGAAAATCTTACATTATTATGTCACAGAAATATATTCATAAGCAGGATCTTAACTATGAACCATTTTTCTTTAACAACTGTTTTAAAAAAATGTTAGGAAAATTGCCTAAAAAATTAATGACATGTTTAAGTTAGGTAGTTACTTTCCGAAGCGAAAAAATATATTTTTAATTAATTTTACACAAAAGTACCTATTTATTTGTATCTGTTATCTTCATTAAAGCTTTATTAACGTTAGTTTTGCGCTATTAAATAGATGGATCGTCTTTTCCGATAGTGCCAATAACTATACATAAAAATTGTCCAACAACATAGTCATTGGCACATTTTAGAATCATATTTTTTTCAGATTTTTGTTTGTTTTCCGTCAAATTCGCATACAAACAACTTTAGATTGTATATTTCTTCGCATTTTACACCCAACTTACTACGGTACGGTCGTACAGAGATGGCAACCTTTCTCTACAAAGTACCCAGAAATCAGGACAGATATCGCTTAAAACAAAGATCTTAGTATAGACAAAAATATTTCGAACAAAATGCTTGTGAGAAACTGAAACAGGGCTCATTTGCTACAATGTATCTAAGAGACAAGATGAGCTACATTAGAACAATATGCCGAAAGAAAGATATAAGTAGGTAAAACGTTGTAATCGAACTAAACTTCTTTCAAATATAGACTTATGTTAGAAATATTAGAAGGTTACATAAACATTCATAAATATATATTTTGATTATATAGAATACATGTATAAAGATCCGAATATCAAGTCTTAAGACTGTCTGGGTATCACGGCCTTAGGCCAACAGTGCCAATGATTGTACCTTTTTGGTACTGCCAATAACTATACCAGGGAGCCAATGATTGTACTTTTCTTAAGAAATAAGTTTGAGCACTTTTTATGCTAATAAAACGGCTTTATTAAATACGATGTTTTATTTTTATTAATGCCCATGTAAACACAATTCCGACAAAACCATAGCAAATATTATTGAATTTGTATTTTCCTGAAAATTTGTTACTTAGTAGTAGAAACCGGCTTAGGGTGCCAATCATTATACTGTTTACCCTAACTTCGGAAAGTCAGAGGTGTGTGCCCGGAGTACCTGGGTATCGAACTCGAGACCATCGCCTCGGCAGTCCGTTACGTACACCACTGGCATGTCGTATTAATTCAGAATTTTAATATGCTTTTGATGAAAAGTATATGAACCATAAATATAGCCAGCATAGTTTGTAAATGATCCGACGTGTTTGCCGTGTTATGGCGGAGCGCTGACGTCCCGTTGCATTAGTCGATTTAAGACGCGCATAACTGTGCGCCCATTATTTTCACAGTTCGTTTGGCAGCCAGCGACGTGGCCTGCTGTTGCCGCAATTTTCAGTTGTTCGACTGACTCGTGGTCGTGTCGTACCGCTGCTAATGTACTGGCTAATAGTTCACAGCAGGTTTTTATGTTCGCTGGAGTTGTTCTACAAAACAATCGTAGCTTGAAGCGTTATTAGGTTTGTTTTGGGAAAGATCGAATGAGTTTAGTTTTTTTATGTCTTTTGGCAGTCGTAAATGGTGGATTAGTTGTATTTTAGTTATCTATGAATGCAAACAGGAAAAGGCTGTAAATGCGAAGCTTCAGGTAGAAGTTTGATAATCAAAGGCACGTCAAAGGTATCATGTGCATTGTTCGTTGCATTAGGTTACAGTTTGTAGTTGCATTTGCAATGTAACCACTGAGAGTAGCATAGACAATTTAAATTTAAAAAATCTACCTTTGCATTTCTCAGTGGCTCTTCAGTTTTTATCAGCGTACCATAGGTAATTTAAACTTTTCGTTTCAGGGCAAACTTAAGCTTCATTATTAGATACAGTTAGGTAGCTACGACACTAGGAGTATCACCAAAGTGTTGGTTCTCTACCTCCGAAGTAAGAAAAAGCCCAAACCGTTGGGTACATAACTATCGTATGTGATTATAGTCGGCATAGGCATAACATTCATATGCCGTCAGCTGTGTTGTTTATTGTTGAATATGAGAAGGCTTTAATTAAAATAATAGTTTTTCTATCTAATGAATATCTAATGGAGTCGCTTTTGCTGCACCGTCTTCATTTTGGTTTTCTCTGGTACTTTTCGATGTGTACAATGCAACATTCTGAGTGTTTTCATTGGTATTGTTTCTATCCCAGAAGACATAGACATGCGTATTTGCCAGGGCTATCGCTAGTCATCGCGTCATTGATTCCCTGGAAAAAGATTTGCCAACAAACAATCATTTACAACAAAACAATGAACAGTGGCAGTCAAATGTTTGCCTAAGAAACTAATTTTACGAGTATGCTATGGTAAACGAGGCATTGCTATCATAATAATAAATTGCTACCAAAGGACACATTCGAATTATAGAATTGGATTGATCAAGAGTGTCGGGTGGCTTGTCGGTGTTGGCATTGCAATTAAATTTGCTCGATCGACTTTCCAAAGCTCGTCTAATTAATAATTATGTCAATATCCGGACTGTTGTACATACACCAATATAATACATAACCTTAACTATATGTAGGTAGTCAATGAACAGAATTAATCCGGGAATAGAGTGGAATTTTCGATTAAAATTATTAACGTGTATGACGAAATTGCTTATTCGATCAGTCTTTCAAGAAGTTCCGCATGAAATTCGCTTTAATAGAACATAATGTTTGGTTCAATTTAATATTTTATTGAAGGTTAACAGGGTGGTGTGTTTATTGCATCTGTGCATTCTGAATGAAATGTATTTCAGTGTTTATTTATGGATTGGGATAACGTACTCAGGCAATATTATATTGTGCAGGTGTTCTGTAATGTAACGAGCAAGTATTAACAAAAGACAGGCCAACTTAATATTTTTTTATGAATTTTAATCTATTTAATAACTATTATACTTTCGTTTTGCTGGTTTAAGTATTACTGAAACGCGATCATGCCAGTGCATTTACTATCATGAGAGGCTTAAAGTTTACAACAGGTTGTAGTTAGAAGAAGACAGGCTAAAGAGTCAAGAAATAATACTAATAAAATTGGGCAAGTGCGAGTCGGACTTGCGCATGAAGGGGTCCGTATCTATAAAAGAAAATCACGTTTGTTGTATGTATACTTAAATATTTTTTAAGTTTCTACCTATTTGTTAAGATCGAGTAACAAATTGCTTAAAAATTACGTTTGTTGTATGGGAGCCCACCTTTATTATTTACTTTTTTTTATTTAATTATTTATTTTGAATGGTAATATACAACTACATATTCTGTGAAAATTTTAAGCGTCTACCTGGTACCGTTAGTCATTTTGAGCAAAAAATACGAAAAAAAAAACATTTATTATATGGGACTCCCCCTTAATATTTTCATTTTTTTATAGCGGTAACCGAAATACATAATATAATCTGTGAAAAGTTCAGCATTCTAGCTATCATGGTTTATGAGATACAGCCTGGTGACAGACAGACAGACAGACACCGGAGGCTTAGTAATAGGGTCCCGTTTTTTACCTTTTAGGTACGGAACCCTAAAGACGACGACGCTTGTGCGATATTTTTTTAATCTCCGCACAATTTCTGGTATTTTTATGACTGCCCACATACTACTAACTATGTCTAGACCGAGGTTGTGTTGAAGCCGTAAATACTGGATTGGACACGATACTATAAGGCCGGTAAGTTCAATATTGGAGGAGTGATTTGGAGAGATTTCACAGTTTTCTCACTTTACAGTAGACCTAGATCTTTTGAAGCCATCAATGCTTTGGGCGGTTTTATGGAATGGCTAGGACGAGCCCGGACACCGACATTGTCGAGGACACGGATAAATATAAGAATAATTCAATCCAACAAGCCTTCAGCTACTACTATGAAAATCGATCGTTATTTAACTATACGTATGTACCTTTTCGGCTTAACCCCCGGTTACCCGCAAGTAAGGCGGTCGCATTACACACGTGTCGCGTATCTTAAGCGACAAATAACCCTCGACGCCATATTTACATAATATTCAGATTAACACAATTTGTGATTGCAGTCTCACAAACAATTTGCATTTAAAATGTAAGTATACTCTGGATGGGAACGGACCTGCATGTTAACTGCACTCAGGACTCTGGCCATTCCAAGTTAATCACTATTAAATTTAATTAGGTTACTTCTACGTTTTCTTTGAAAGGTTATTTCTTTTAGGGCGACTTTCCTTTGAATGGTTCGTTTTAGTTTTTATAGCTGAATGGCTTCGGTAACTAGAATCGAGGGTATGTCGGTAATGTGGTTGTACATAATTAAATACGTAATAACTGGTTACGTTAATGCTCAGACTCAGCCTGAATACGCTGATATCCTGTAGCTGATTTGGCTCTTTTTTGACTACCCGATATACACGCGAAGAAGAGAGAGCTCTTTCTTGCCCATTTCATACTGGACGAATCTTTTTGTAGCAGCGGGTGCCTACATCCTCTTATACTCATCGGTAGGTATTATTGATATCAACATTGTCCTAGCTATTAACAGTCCTAGGATTATTTTAAAAGATTTTAAGTCGTATCGATTTTGTGTTTATACCTACGTATGTACACCCACGGAAAAAAGCATCAATCACTCAAACGCCAATGGTTTTTATCGATATAATAGGTGAATCAAGAATATCCAAGTGATCCTTTCAGAGAGCCTTATACTTAGACTCTAGTTTTCCTCTCTATATTTTGATTTTAACACAAGAGATATGAACCTTTTGGGTTTGCGTTTTATAGCTGCCAGTCATATAATAAGACACGCGTTAATTACTACTAAAAAGTAATTGAATCTTGCGTCAGCGGAGTAACCAAAGAGCTGTATAAGGTTACGACGTACTGTGAAACTGTTAACTAACATAAGCGTAGCAAGTTTTGAATTTCTAAAACCTCATAGAAACAACAGAATTGAATATGGCGCAACTTTTTTGGTGTTCCGTAAGGCAATTCTATTTACATACTTATTGTAAGTGAATAAAAGACTCTAGTATAATCTCGTCAAGTGTAGTTAAAACTTCTCAACTTGTTAGTTAACGAATGTAGGTACAAGTTGGAGGCAAGTTTCGAGCAATTTCGGACGTACGCGAGCGACAAAGATCCAGCCTTACTTTTATGACTTACTTGTAACAGTTTTAATTAAATAACTCTCGTGATTACTGATGAAACAATTTAATGTGATGCTGTAAATCTTTGTTTTGATTCCAAAACTTGTGTAATTATGATGTTTACACCGCACGTAGGTATTGTACTAAACTTGTTCAAATAAATAACAGTTTTTCCGAATAATACGACATCTTATTTCTCACGGAGATATCTGCTATTTCAAGCGCTGTCAGTTTTTCCGTGAAATCGAAGAATGTTAAGGCGCTGTTATACATCAGAAGCCGTGAAACACCTAATTTTTCGTGGCGCATCTAGCCATAACGGTACATATAACAAACTAGCAAAAAATAGAGCTTAAAGTCAAAAGTCTGAACAAAAGACTTTTGAAAGAATTTTTCATGTATGTAAAATAGAATCACGATAAAAAAATCACAAAATCGAGGCAAAAAATAATCTTTCGTCTCACTGTTTGCAATATTTTGATCGTAAGCTGTCATATTTTATTTGATAATATTGTAATCTAATGAACTAAAGAATTACCCTATTTATTTTCATATTATACGTGTATATTTTGTAAAATTAAATAAAATCTGCCAAACGTCTATGATTTTGACGCTCGATAGATCCCATCAATATCAAACGCTTCAGCAATTTGAACCTTATTAGCATAAGCGGTGTACTGAGTGTCAGTTGCTAGTTTACGCCCCGACCACCTCATCATTCGGCTATGAGCCCTGTGAGAGATAGGTCATATCGCTTGCGTCTCCGCTGCACGAAATTTTACGTAAACCTGTTTGTTATTATAATTGAGTTCGTAATTTCATGTTTTATGTTATAGACTCAAAACTTTGAATCAAATAGGCTTTTCATGTAACTATGGGCATATATAATTATCACCTAAGTTAATACTCTTGTTGCATTTAATGTGTTATTGTTTCTGTGCTTATAAATATATAGTTAGAAGTATAAAATATGGACGATTAGAGATATGAAGTTCTACGAAGGATTTGTACAAGAAAGCGTCGTAATAAAATAGAAATTCATCCATGGTCAAGTAATTATGAAATATGTAACATTTTTACACAAATTATTTTCATAAGAGTATTTTATGACTAACTATGTTATAGATTATCGATTATGCATAATATAATTATATAAATTATTCTCATAATACATAGCTGCCACAGTTTTCAATTTTTGAAAGAGTAATAACATAAGATCGAATCATTTTATGTACCTATATTCCAAATTCATTAGCTTGTCAGAGCGCCGCGGGAGCGCTAAGATGAAGCCACGGCGAACAATAAACAGCGCTAATATGGCGCTCCGCAATCCGCACACAATCGGTAACGAATGTTGTATTATTGTGTTGTGAACATAAACCTATTTAGGTACATCGGGTAAAACATTGATTATTCATAAACTATTAGGTATGTCTCAGTACATCTTATATCTTTTTAATTTCTAAAATCAATCATTTATAAGTAAGAAGGTGACTTCTCTGTTTGCTATAACACAAGATATAGTATTTTTTTAATAATAAAGTACGTAACTAATTATCTTTATTGTAATTACAGTGAAGTTAAAGATAACAGTTCTGCAACGTCTTACACACATTTGACTGCAGTCATTCCTAACACGATCTGTTCAAGAGCTAGCCAAGAAATGCCAAACAATTGTTTTAACAAATTTGACTCAAATTCCGTAGTGATAAGCAAAAATTACAAGAGGGATAGCAGTGACTGGTTCAATTTGCGTAAGAATATGTTGACAGATTGAAATGTTGGTATAGTGGTAAAACGAAGATATAACAGCAGTAAAGCCAACTTAGTAAAAAATATTTTGTACAAATAAAATAATTATTTGCAATGTAAAATCAGTTACGCATGGAATCTAAAATGAACAACTGGCTTTGCAACAACTGGCGAAGCAAGAAAATGTAACAATCGAGCCTTGTGGATTATCCGTTTATTGGTGCCACGCCAGATGGATTAATAGGTCCAAACACGATTGTGGAAATTTAATGTTCTATAGTTGCCTATAAGAATGGCCTGGAGAATAGTATAAGAGCAAATAAAATACAAATACGGAAACATGATAAAAAAGTGAACTGACTAGTCCAAACAAATATTGTAATTGTTATTACCAAATTCAGGGGCAACGCCACGTTACACGCAAACAAAAGTGTTTATTTGCGTGTGGAGTGGCGAAAGTATACCGCTAAAAATAGAAATTATAGAAAGAGATGATGTTTTTTGGGAGAAGAAAAGCTTGTGGCGTTTCATATGAATTGGCAGTTGCCTGAAATTGTTGATTCTCGTCAAGCTCAAGGGCATTGCGAGATCACGGAGAGGAAAATGTTTCATCAGTGCTTGAAATTTCTACAATACCAAGCCGTAAAAGGAAAGTAAATGAAACTGTGTCTCGTGAACAACAGCAAATAATAAGTATTGAAGCCTTATCACCTCATACACTGCCTGTAACATTCGATGAGAATAAAAAAAACCTGCCGGGTTGTATCAGACAGCTAACTTTTGATGAGCTGTAAACTCTGTATTTCGTTAATAAATTATAAATGAATATAAATAAATATCTTTTAATATTTATTTTCTTTGAAACAACACATATTTGAAGCGAAAGAAAATTTTTATATTTTCCATACAAACATGTATGAGGAGAGCTAACGAAAAAGCAGTAACTCAAATTCTAATTCTATAATTTTCTAAGCGACATAGCAGTATTTCATGAATAAGGTATATCCACATATATTTTTGATGTTTATCTATTTTGAAAAATAATAATGGGTTTCGAAACGAGTCGCCTGAATTTGAGGGTATTGGTAGTGTAGGGGGCTTAAGGGAGTTCGTTTTAATCCCCTAAAAGTAATTTTGGCTGCCGGAGTAGCGTCTAAATATTTTTAAACAATTTCCAAAATTTCATAAATACTCCGGCAATGATGCAAAACGGAACGTAGTTTTTATACTTTAGTACAGTTTTACAAATGTAATTTTTAGGTTTTATGTGAAAAACGTGAAACGAAACGCAAAACTGCCATCTTGGAATGATCATATTGACAGCTAATGTCAAATTTGTGCGTCATTGCTGTCGAGTGCCTAGGGTTAGGTGCGACTGTAATAAGTAACTAAATAGGTTATATTAGGTTCTCTTTTGACCCTTAATCCGAAAATAGGAGCCCTTCGTAGGGCTCCGTCAACCTTAGTTTATTAAACTAGTGTGATGAATGTGGAAGTTGGCAGTGCCATACACACCGATGTTTGGAGATTTATTTTTTCAGAGGAAACCAAGTATTTCCGGCAAGTGAAAATTGTGAGGGGGGTTTCAAGACCTCCCCTTCTCCCTCTCCAGTCACTCACAACCCCTAAAAACGGCCACGTATTTCGAAACCTTTACCATAATAATTATACTTATAATAACAATAACATCCATAAATAAATAAAAGAAATCAACTTTTACTAAACTTCAATTATCTCGTAACTCGCTTTAGTTGTGATACGGCTTTTGCGCTTAGTAGAACAGTATTGTGTTTTTAGGGTACCATAGCCAAAAATTGTACAAACGGAACCCTTATAGATTCACAATGTCTGTCTGTCTGTCCGCCCGTATGTCACAGCCAATTTATTGCAAAACAGATTTCAAAACTGGCAGGAATGGAATTAGATGTAGGTATTCTATGAAATGCTTCACT
Organism: Euclidia mi; assembly: GCA_944739405.2. Classification (NCBI taxonomy): domain Eukaryota; kingdom Metazoa; phylum Arthropoda; class Insecta; order Lepidoptera; family Erebidae; genus Euclidia; species Euclidia mi. The sequence goes on along the minus strand of OX123190.2, from coordinate 38,504,533 downwards.
ATTTTTATACAAAAACAAATCAAACATAATAATGGCCTCTCCATACATGGAACTGACTTAATTATTTTTATCATCTTACGGCACGTAGGTATTTACCTACTTTCGTCAACTATTAATACCTATAACGTCTAATGTAAACCAGTTTTGCTCATGGCTGCACTGAGAACACTAATTGCGCTATGCCTATATTGTACAAACAGATTGATGTATGTAATATAAATTTTAATATCAGTATCTCAAGTAAATATGCTAAAACGTTTTGCTTGCGATTTTGAAATATTGGAATACGGATGTCGTCAGAATACGGCCGCACGCGACGAGAATGAAGGGGGGCGCCCCGCAGTAGACGGAGTTAAGCTCCCTTCACCTCCCCTGCTTCACCCCCTCATTTACCAAAACAGTCGCTTAGGACAGCGCCTTAAACAATAAACCGGCGATCGCTCCACAGGGCGCTTGAGTACAAATCAAATTATTGCCCGTGGCACTGCCTGGCGGTGTGTAATTGATTTATTTGCTCATTTCTTGCACATACAACCTATCTTCGGAATACAGACACCACATTTTTCTTCGCATTATATTGGGAAGCGATTACCTACTTATAAAACCCGTCAAATTCCATTGAAGTATACTATATTAAAATATCAGCTTTTGCCCACGGCTTCGCTCACGTTAAATTCGGAGTAACACAAAACTCCTTCATCGTTCGATAGTAATTTTCGTTTTAATTCTGTTCATAGGGTCTAATAAGAAATATAACCGCAAAAAGTATTTAAAGCATTTCTGTAAACAAATTTTTTTGAGTTTCGTAGTCAAAAATGGCTAAACACGGAATCCTTATAGACGCGTTATGTCTGTCAGTCTATCCGTATGTCACAGCCACTTTATGCCGAAACTATTCAGTTCACACATTTGAAAACTGGTAGGCAGATGTATTCTGAGAACCGCTTTACGACGTTATAGAAAATTTATTTGGAATATGGGTCGTTAAAAATGACTATGAGGTTCCTAAAACCATTGTTTCTCATTGTCAATGTTTTGAAAGAAATACGGTTCCAAAGTGGTAAAATGGGTGTGTGTGTCACTATTACTTTTAAAGTAAGAGAGTGACAAATCTAAAATATGCTGTAGATCGTTATAAAAACTTCCAACGAAAATTGGTTTGAAGGATATGTAGTCAGCAGTTTTTGAAATGAAGCACATTTTAAAAACCGCACGTATAGCTTTGTCGTTTATACAAATAGTCCAGTCAAATTAGGCAAAATTAGGTGCAAATCCCGGAAAATCGTCATACCCAGTATATTACCACGTAAAAACTTGCATTTTGGCGGCTCAGTCGCAAAATGTCCACTTCTCAAAATGTCCACTGGTCGCAAAATGTCCTTTTCGCAAAATGTCCACTTCGTAAAATGTCCACTTCGCAGAATGTCCACTTCGCAAAATGTCCACTTCGCAGAATGTCCACTTCGCAGAATGTCCACTTTGTAAAATGTTTAGCTATTTCGCTTTCACAACACCTTGTTTGACATGTGTTTATTTGTATACATATGGGTAAGCAAAAGAAAAATAAACAAATATATTACAAATCACATTTATTTATTTGTATAATCGCTTGATTTATCTACCTATATAACACGAAAATTCATTATATTACCTACATAATTGTTAGTAACTTGCAATCATAAAAAAATAACATACACTTCAACAAGTTATTTATCTCTTTACTGAACCTATTTTGATATTTTTGTTTTATCTATAAACCAGAATAACACAAAAACAATTATAATACCTACATAATTGTTAGTAACTCGCAATCATAAAAAAATTTGAATCTTATCTTATATAATATATAAAATCCTTGCGTTACTGACTGACTGACAGACACGCTACAGCCGAAACTATTGGGCGCAGGAAGCTGAAATTTGGCATGTATATTCCTTGGGGACCTTAGGGGTGCACTAAGAAGGGATTTCCCGAAATTCCCACGGGATCGGCCAAAACGGGTAAATTAAAAAAAAAATGCAGGCGTAGCTGCTGGCGTCCTCTAGTACTATTATATAAAGCTAAAGAGTTTGTTTGTTTGTTTGGTTGAACGCGCTAATCTCAGGAACTACTGGTCCGATTTGGAAAATTCTTTCAGTGTTAGATAGTCCATTTATCGAGGTATAATGTATGTTATTTTTTTATGATTGCGAGTTACTAACAATTATGTAGGTAATATAATGACTTTTTGTGTTATATAGGTAGATAACTCAAGCGATTATACAAAGAAATAAATGTGATTTGTAATATATTTGTTTATTTTTTTGCTTACCAATATGGATACAAATAAACACACGTCAAACAAGATGTTGTGAAAGCTAAATAGCTAAACATTTTGCAAAGTGGACATTTTGCGAAGTGGACATTTTGCGAAGAGGACATTTTGCTAAGTGGACATTCTGCGAAGTGGACATTCTGCGAAGTGGACATTTTGCGAAGTGGACATTCTGCGAAAAGGACATTTTGCGACCAGTGGACATTTTGAGAAGTGGACATTTTGCGACTGAGCCTTTTCAAAATGTCCACTTCTCAAAATGTCCACTGGTCGCAAAATGTCCTTTTCGCAAAATGTCCACTTCGTAAAATGTCCACTTCGCAGAATGTCCACTTCGCAAAATGTCCACTTCGCAGAATGTCCACTTCGCAGAATGTCCACTTTGTAAAATGTTTAGCTATTTCGCTTTCACAACACCTTGTTTGACATGTGTTTATTTGTATACATATGGGTAAGCAAAAGAAAAATAAACAAATATATTACAAATCACATTTATTTATTTGTATAATCGCTTGATTTATCTACCTATATAACACGAAAATTCATTATATTACCTACATAATTGTTAGTAACTTGCAATCATAAAAAAATAACATACACTTCAACAAGTTATTTATCTCTTTACTGAACCTATTTTGATATTTTTGTTTTATCTATAAACCAGAATAACACAAAAACAATTATAATACCTACATAATTGTTAGTAACTCGCAATCATAAAAAAATTTGAATCTTATCTTATATAATATATAAAATCCTTGCGTTACTGACTGACTGACAGACACGCTACAGCCGAAACTATTGGGCGCAGGAAGCTGAAATTTGGCATGTATATTCCTTGGGGACCTTAGGGGTGCACTAAGAAGGGATTTCCCGAAATTCCCACGGGATCGGCCAAAACGGGTAAATTAAAAAAAAAATGCAGGCGTAGCTGCTGGCGTCCTCTAGTACTATTATATAAAGCTAAAGAGTTTGTTTGTTTGTTTGGTTGAACGCGCTAATCTCAGGAACTACTGGTCCGATTTGGAAAATTCTTTCAGTGTTAGATAGTCCATTTATCGAGGTATAATGTATGTTATTTTTTTATGATTGCGAGTTACTAACAATTATGTAGGTAATATAATGACTTTTTGTGTTATATAGGTAGATAACTCAAGCGATTATACAAAGAAATAAATGTGATTTGTAATATATTTGTTTATTTTTTTGCTTACCAATATGGATACAAATAAACACACGTCAAACAAGATGTTGTGAAAGCTAAATAGCTAAACATTTTGCAAAGTGGACATTTTGCGAAGTGGACATTTTGCGAAGAGGACATTTTGCTAAGTGGACATTCTGCGAAGTGGACATTCTGCGAAGTGGACATTTTGCGAAGTGGACATTCTGCGAAAAGGACATTTTGCGACCAGTGGACATTTTGAGAAGTGGACATTTTGCGACTGAGCCCTCTGGCATCCTAAAACTGTTCTCAAAAGTCACATATAATTGGATGTCCGCAAGTTTTAACTTCAGGGGTCAAAGGTCACAAAAATCGATATTTTTTAATTTTTTGCAAATATCTCGTTTTCTATGGGTTTTACGCTATTTGTATAAACTATCAATATTGTAGAAAATTAAATTTTCTACGACTTTTCTCTTTAACATTTTTTTATACCTTGAACTGTTTTCAAGATAGAGAGCGTAGAGTGCGCGGTCAGAGAATTATCTGAGGTCAACTGTTAGTCTCGATCAAAAACTCGTAATATTAAGGTTATCATTTATTGCTAAACATATAATTATAATTTTTATTTACTTTTAGTTTAAATTCAATCTTTCTTTATAATAATTCTTAAATTTATCAATTCAATAACACTCATAATCTCTTACGGTAATTGAAAAATGTGGATAGTATCTATCGATCCTCTCCGTTATGCACTATACGTCAAGTTAACAAAATCGAATAAACCTGTGCAGTTATCAAATATTCCACCAATGAGTGGAGCAGCTCACCAACAGTTCAATCTCGTTTATTATCAGATTCAAACTTGGTAAGGGCATGATTTAAAACCTCAAGGATGGGTTGGACTAGGCGTAACGGATTCCTGGAACCTATCATGACTATTTTACTACCTGCCCCAGATCATCATCATTCTCTTAGCGTTACCCCAGTTTCAATCTGGGGTCCGCTTACTAGTCTAACCGGATTTGGCTGAATATTAACTTTTCCACGGAGCGACTGCCTGTCTAACCTCCGCAACCCGAAGAGATAGCGATATTTCATGGTTTAGACTAGTGTCAGTTTATTTTAGAAGGTACTGACGCTCTGTAACGATTGTCAAAGATCTTCATGATAACCGGGACCGACGGCTTAACGTGCTCTCCGAGGGACGGGACAAGCGATAATTAACAATTCAATACGCACATAACTCCGAAAAGTCATTGGTGCGCGCCGTGGATTCGAACCCGATACCCTCTGCATGGCAGTCTGTTGGTATCTCCACTAGGCTATCGCTGCCTCCACTAGGCTATCGCTGCCTTTAACTAATCATTTGGGTATGAAACAATATTTACCCTAACATGTTTGATTGATGACATTTGAACATGGATTAGTTGCACTTAATATATATTTTTAGCGTCAAAAATGAAATCCAATTAAAAAAAACAAATATCAGGATGAACGATCAATTTACTTTAAATTACAATTTTAACCCACTTAATCACCAAAACTCCATTTCACAAAAACACGGACGTAATCAGCACCAATAAGTATAAAAATGACAATTATAACGCTTACCGCAGATCGCAACGTCACAAACCAACAATCTCACTGCACGGTGTCCGACAAGCAAATGACACTAATACCCGAGCTCGACTGCTTTTATAGAGTTTGGCGTGTGACGTCACAAAAAGCGAATTAAACAATTATGATTCCGCTAACACGGCCTCTCCTGACCGTGCGCCGTCCTCGGCGTATTCTTCAACGGCTTCAGCAGGACGTGCGGACGAGGGGCCGGGCATTTGCTCTGGGCAGGGCTCGTCATCATCGTCAGAATCTGTTAAACACCAACATGGATTAAAATAATCGTAATATGCCTTCGCAAGGCCCGGGGCTTACCACCACACATTAATGTGATGGTGCCCAGGCCGTCACAGAAAGACATACATAGCAATTCTGCTTGCATAGAATAATTTTATGCAGACAAAATCGCTACGAGATATCCTGATCGCACATCCTTCACACATTCAAGGCCCTCATTCATGACTAAGACGAATTAATGAACTCTTTCACTCGTAGCTATTTGCCCTATAATGTAATCGTAGAATTTATTCATCACGCTCATTGTCACCACACATTACTCAAACATACTGGCTTTACCTACTTGTGCACAAGATAATTTCGAAACATCCCCCCTGCACTCGAGTGACTCGACACACAGGCAAATATTTTGCCCATGCATCTGGTACCACAACAATGACGTCCAGAGGCATCTCGATCAAAACGGATCCTCACCAGCGAGTACACTCGCAGACTGCGCCGTCAGTGCGGAAGGTATCTTCAAGGGGAAGGCCTTCGCCTGTCACCCTTTAGACCAGCTCACATGACCCAAGAACTAGGAGTGCACCGCACGTCAAAACAAACAACAGCTGCTACAGCCGGGCCATATGCCCACTCGGTGTCCTTGTCCCAGCCGTTCAGAGAGCCAGGTCTGATCGATTCCCACGAGTACCGAAGCCATCGTTATGGGGGAAACGGGGTAGGTTAGCCACTCTGATGTCTAAGGACTCTTTAGGTGGTCGATCGACCAAACCCAACAACTCCGGCTCGGGCCCATGTGTGTCACAGAGCGCACAAACTGCACTCCCAAAATGTGGCTTGCTACTTCGCCCTACGCACACACAGTCACGCACAGGCACACAGCATCAGTAACCACGTAACTGTAACACACAAAACAGACTAATTAATTGACAAACTTACTCTCGTAGAATGCGGCACAATTCTCGGGACACCACTCATTCTAGTCGTTCGGCCATTCCTGGCCCAAGTCGATGGGGAATAAAAGGTACTCTGATCAAAATCATTACAGGTTTTAATGAAAATCAGAACTAACTTTTTCCCTTAAAGCTGACATGTTGAACCACACCCATACTCATTTGAAATAATAGGTAGGTAAGTCTTTAAAATATTGCAGTGCTCATACTTTGACACTCCTCGGTTCTTCATCACGATATGTTACCTTCATCCGGTTACACAACGCAACAGGCAACCTCCATCCAGTCACCTCCACACGTAACCTCCATCTGGTTACACAACACCGCCCAGATAATCTTTTCGAGCCTTTATCAAAATAATCTGAAACAGACTAAGAAAAACTCATTAGCTGATATTCTAGGTCTTAAGTTTACTAATAAGTAACCAGTCTTTTCAGCGTTATAATTTTTTGTCATAGCTAGTCTTACTAAGAAATACTTATCCTAACCCAATCATTAGCGATCAGCAATGGGCTTTTCCTGTTCAAAGCAATGGACAATGTTTTTGATACTATGACACTGCACCCAACGCCTTGTCTTGCCTGCGCACTAACCGAAGCTATCATCCTCATCATCATTATCACCAGCACCATTTACCGTCCCACTGCTAGGCAGTGGCCTCTTCTCACTATGAGAAGGGTAAGGCCATAGTTCACCACGCTGGCCAAGTGTGGGTTGGCGGACTTCACATGTCTTTCGAGAACATTATGGAGAACTCTGAGACATGCAGGTTTCCTCACGATGTGCATACTCCATATACAAGTAAACTATGAGATACTGTGCAAAGCGGACTGTATTTCGCGTAAATGTGGTATGGTTCGTTACAAAACTGTAAATTCCGACAAGCCTGGGCGCGCCCTTCAAAAAGTGTGTCTTGCTGTTTCTGTCAACCAACTGTCAGTGCCTCCACTTGTGCGCCGGCGCCCGTGCGGCGCGGGAGGGGTTGGGGCGCCTAGTGCTGTGCGCAGCGTGTCATAGACATTCTGCCGGGCCGCCAGTGAGAGGGTTAAATGCTCTTCTGATAGTGCCTGTGCTGGTCTTGATGTCGGCCACTCTTGTGACTCCGTCGGGCCCCGGATGGAGCTGTGCTACTCGCCCGAGTACCCAGCGGGCTGGTGGGAGAGCGTCATCTTTCACGACGACCAGGGTGCCTTCTGTCAGCTGTCCAGACGACTTCTTCCATTTTGTTCTGATTTGAAGTTGTGAAATGTACTCCTTGTAGAATCGAGTCCAAAAGTGTTGACGCAGGAGCTCCACGCGTTTGTATCTGGGTATATGCAGCGGATTACAGTCAGCCAGTGGTGGCTGAGGTAGTACAGATAATGATCGACCGATTAAGAAGTGAAATGGAGTGAGAGCAGTGAGATCAGACGGGTCAGACGATAGAGGCGTTAAGGGCCTTGAATTTAAAATGCCTTCAATTTGACATAAGACTGTGTACATTTCTTCATACGTGAGATGTGCCAAGCCTAAGACTCGCCTAAGGTGATGTTTTGTTGACTTCACTGTGCCTTCCCATAACCCACCAATGTGTGGGGAGTATGGAGGAATGAAATGAAAAGTGATGCCTTGTTCTGCCACATGGTTGCTTATCAAATTCTGATTCTTCGCCAAAAACCCCGTGATAACATTTGACGCCCCTACACAGTTAGTGCCATTGTCTGAATATATGTGAGTAGGTTTTCCTCGGCGGCTGATGAATCTATTTAGTGACGCTAAGTAAGATTCCTTTGTCAAATATAGCTTTAACTGCAAGGCATACGAATATGCATATGTATGACTTTTCAACTGACTACCACGCCCCTTATGATTACTAATCATGATTGGCCCGGCGTAATCCACACCGACGTTATTAAATGCGAAATCAGAATGCATGCGTGGCTCAGGTAAATTACCCATGATTGGTGTAATTGTTTTTCCTTGAAAGCGTCTACATGTGATGCATGATTGTACTGTCTTTCAAGCTAGATTGCGACCACTGATAGGCCAATATGTTTCACGCATGTGGGCGAGTAACAGCTGTGGACCAGCATGGAGAAGTTTTTTTATGTTGAGTGGAAAAAATTAGTTTGCAAATGTGATGATTAGCGTGTAAAAGCATTGGAAACTTTTTATCATATTGAAATCGCGAATTAGCGAGCCTGCCGCCCACGCGAATAACTGCGCCGGCCTGATCAAAAAATGGATGTAATGAAATTAATCTGTTTTTATTGGTAATGTTTTATTTGTTGAAAGTAACTCATATTCAATAGAAAATGAATTTAACTGTGATATTTTTACTAAATTTAATTTGGCCTGATATAGTTCTTTTGTTGTTAATGAAATAAAGGTGTTTGAAGCTGAATTACTTTTTTGTGTTTTTGTTCTACAATTATGTATAAATCGCAATATGTATGCAGTTATGCGTGTTAATTTTGTGAAATTAGAGTAATTGTAAATGAATGAATTGTTGTCTGTCTGTGAGTAACATTGAATAGTGTTTTTGTGGCTCTGGGGTTTTGTTTCTGGAAGGTCAGAACAACTGCTGTGCCCAGGTGATGTTGGCCAGCTGCTATCATCATCCTTAAGAAAGTCTGGACCAGAGAACCACAAATCTGAATGTATGAGTGTTGATGCTGTGACACCCCTAGATATGAGATCTGCGGGGTTCTGTTTTGTAGGTACATATCGCCATGTTTGTTTATGTGTTATTGTTTGTATTTCATTAATTCTGTGACTTACAAATGAATTTAGTTTGTGTGGTGGCAACTTTATCCAGGACAGCACAATCATGGAATCACTCCAAAAGAAACAGTCTGAAATTATGTGTGAATTGCGGAGAGAGTCAATGACCTTTTTGTAAAGGCGAACAGCTGTGAGGGCTGCACATAGTTCTAGTCGTGGAATTGTTAATGATTTTAGTGGTGCCACTCTGCACTTGGCTGTTAGTAGCCGTACGTATACTTCACCATCTGTGGTGTGTGTTCGTACATATACACAGGCGCCATAGGCGTGCTGAGAGGCGTCACAGAAAGTGTGTAGCTGTATATGTTTGGGTGAATCATAGAAAACTTGTCTCGGTATGACTAATTGTTTTAAAGCTGATAGTGATTGTATGAACTTTTTCCATAGTATTTCTATGTCATGAGGGACACTGCTGTCCCACTTTAAGTTTTGTAACCACAACTTTTGCATTATTATTTTGGCTTCTAAGACTGAAGGACTTAAAAGGCCCAAAGGGTCAAATATTTTGCCAATGATTGACAATATTTTCCTTTTTGTAATATTGTAATCAACCAAAGAGATTGGATATATAATACATAGAGGTAGCCCTAGTACTGAAAAATTGAACACAGTCAACTTACGTGTAAGATACAATTTAGACAATTTAATGCCATCAAATTATATAACTTTAGTGATTCATCTTTTATGACAGTTCTATCATGATTTTGAATTTAGCCGTATAATATTTATATCGACTTTTCAAGTGTTGTAAGAAATCTTATCGATATGTCTATCCACCGTATATTTTTATCTCGTTACTTTTAGATTCTTTGTGCACGTGATAAAGATTTATAAAATAAGTGGATTGCTGCAGTATGTCGTGGAGAAAATTGGGTGCCTAGAAAGCACCATAGAATTTGTTCCAAGCATTTTACTGCGGAATGTTTTTATAGTAATGACAGATGGCGCAGACTAAAAGAAAATTCTGTGCCAACATTACTCCTCCATTCTAAACGTATCAGTGTGAGTGTTTAAATAATTACTTGCTTTTACTTTTATTAGGGTAGCAGCGCCAAACAGGAGTCGGATCTTGGGCTCCATTCGATTTCTCGACCAAAGGAATAATTTAATTTTAATATTTTCTACAATTTTATTATCAGTGCATAGGGTTCCCACCAAGAACGTAGGGTCCCAAGCCAACCTCACCTGCAAGTGGTGTACCTGCTTATCAACGGATGAGGCTCTGGCAAACAAAACATTAGGCTCGCCACCTATTACGTGGGATCAAAAGTCTGGCAAAAAGTGGGCGTTTAATATGCCTCTGTCTACCCCTTCGGGGAAACAGGCGTGAGCCTATGTATGTATGTTATAAACAATATTCAGCCAGCTACCTGCAGTTACACTGTTGCCACGAAAAGCCACGACACGCTAAGCGACAAGCGATTTCGATGTTTATTTGTGCAGTTTAGTTCTGCACTGAGGTGACAGCGCCGGCGGCAGAATAGAGAGCGGCATGAACATTGAAATCGCTTGTCGCTCAGCGTGTCGCGGCCGTTCGTGGCCAGGCTGTTAGACGACATCCACTCATTTCATAGTTTTACTATATCCTTACTAATACCTATTATAAATGTAAGTGAATTTATTTATTTGTTAAGCTTTCACATTTTGACTACTCAATCGATCATAAAAAGTTCAATGCACGTTGCTGGGAGTAATGGGAGTACAGAAAAAGGTGTAAGGTACTTTTTATCAATCGGCTTTGGCCTATAAATCAAGCTTCAGGTATCATCAGTGATTGCTAGGGTGGCAAACACAAAGGGTATGCTTATTTATTTTAATATACTGCTTTGCATTAAAACGTGGCTTTTTTCTTTCTTTAGTGTACGCGTGCGCCTTCCATAAATGAGACATCTTCTGTTTCTCCGACAACCAGCACTATAGCGCCTACGTTAGTTACAATTTCTCCGCCAGTAGGTACAGAAGCGATGAAAATCGTGTGCGCTAAACACTTACACAAAAAAGAAGTTTTTCACCTTGAGCAGCTTGTTAAAAGTTTGTTAAAAATAAATTATTTAAGACAACGCACAGTGTTATTATTGCCTCGAAAAACGGACATCACCTTTTTATTAACTTATCCGATAGAACAGGTTACTTCAAAAGTAAGAGTAAAATACCCGTGTGACAATTTTGTCCCAATCTAGAGATATAATTTTTTCAATTTTTTTCTATAGTTTCCATAAAAACCATAGAAATTACAATAACTTTAAATACAAACCCTTTTTGTTATGTCTTTGATTGCAATTACTTGATGCTTTACATAAGGTAAATTATCACGCAAATGCTCAATTTTTATCGTTAACCGGTGGTGAGTAACATTGAATTTCACATATTTTCGATTTTATTTTTTTATGGGCTTATTTCATGGTATTTGGATTTAATATCGAGACAATGTGTTGCTTTGGCACTAAGAAGTACTGATTTAAAATATCATATGCAAATCTTAAGTTGTCTAGAATATACAGGTTTCTGAAATTTAGGCACTAGGGTTGGCACAACTCGCATATTTTCATGTCGTTTTTTTTTAATAATTACGTAATAATAGGACCTTCTACCGATACCGAAGGGGTCCACCCTCGTTAGGCTTAAGGCATAACCATGTACCTATACATATTGCCTGGAGGACCGAGCTCCGACCGGCTGTCTATAATTATGCTATTGTAAAATAAAAGCCAACATAAAATTTAAATCTACAAACAAAAATATAATTTTTTTGTGAAGTGATGACCCTAAAATCAGAATTATCAAAATAAACTTTAGAAGTTAATAACTCCTAGACAGCGTGAGATTTGGATTTGGTTTTTTTTCTCGTGATTGGTTGGGGTCTATACATAGTGCACCATAAATATGGAATCCAACTAAGCAAAACTACAACCATGAAAAATCTAAATCTAAAAACACAAAAATAGCATATTTCTTCACATCTATACCAGTTAGTGCTCGTATGTATTTTTGTTTAAATACCTTTAATATTGTTTTATTACACATAATAAAGAAAAGGGTAGAATAATGCGTATTTTTTTGTTATTTATTAATTTAGAAAAGCTAAAAAAATTACAAATCTTTTTTTTACTTGTGTTTGGTGTAAAATTGTCACACGTGTTTTTTACTCTTACTTTTGAAGTAACCTGTTCTATCGGATAAGTTAATAAAAACGGGATGTCCGTTTTTGGAGGGAATAATAACACTGTGCAACGGTCTAAACGTCTGATAAAAAAGAACATTGCTATGAATTCACGTTTACTTGATAGTTTGCAAAACGAAAATATCGTGAAAGAGGATTTGATAATTTTAGATCACGTGAAAAATAACAGTGTTATTGAAAAATACCTTTCACGCGCGGCTGGTGACAAAACACGTGAGATTAGCTTGAAGTAAAAAAAAAATGCTGTGAGGCTTCATTATTATGTGCTACTGAGTACCCATTTGAAACAAGAAATTATAGATTCAGTTTAAAAATGCAAGTTTGTGTAATAATTATATAAATACTATCCATTAACTAGCGTTCTGACTGCTGTGGACACAAACTTACGGAATGTATAAAATGTACATACTTGCTATACTTTACAAGTCTGTTTGATTTTGAACCTATATTGAAACTCTGATCGATATCGATAGCGGATTTGCTCAATCACTAAAAAATTAAAAAGTTACGAAATTTGTGTTCAAATGGTCTTTAGCCCTAACTGACAAACATGGTGACATCTTCTTCTGGCAACTCTAATTTGTCATATGAGTGAAGAGTGTAGCTATATTCAATTTGTTCATAAAAATATCGTTCATTCCATGCTTCAGTTATTCTTCTGTGTAATCAACCGAGTCTTCTATGTTCCAGTATATACCTAATGTTTTTGATGGGTCTTTATTACCTAAATTTGTGGCACTGTGAAGTGAATCTGATGATAGGTTTGCTTTTTGTAAAATATCAGGACTGTTAGACAGAATTGTGCTGATTTTAGAGCTGCATTTACTGACATTGCTATTTCTATTAATCGAGACTTCCGGTCTGAGCCCGTAATCAGGTCATCACAATAAAAATCATGTATGATGATCTCCGACACTTCCTTGTCATGTTGGCAGTCCAACCCAACCTGTCTGATACAACGTGTAGCGAGGTAGGGTGCTGAAGCTGTCCCATACGTTACTGTATTTAATGTGTAGGTTTTCAGTGGTTCTGACTCATCGAAACGAAATACAATTTGTTGTAATGATTGTTGGTTTTCTACGATGGACGATGGATATTTGCCTGAAGATTTTTTCAATATCAGCTGATATTATGTATTTGTGTTGTCTGAACCTAATAAGTATAGAAATCAAATCATCTTGTACTACGGGTCCTATTGTCTGTATATCATTAAGTTATATTTTGTTAGATGTGCGTGCCGATGCATCAAAAACCAACCTGAACTTTGTTGTGGTGCTGGTGTTTTGTATTATACCATGATGTGGTATATAATATGAAGGTGTCAGAGTGTTACTGTTTGTGTTTTTAGTCATGTGACCTAGGTCAAGGTATTCTTGCATAAAAGTTAGATATTGTTGTTTGTATGTAGGATCTGATTTGAAACGTTTTTCTATGTTAAGGAAACGAATCTTTGCCTGACTATATGACTGGCCTAAGCACTCTGGCGATTGTTTGAACGGTATAGTGACCACAAATCTACCATCAGCATTGCGAGTTGTAGTTGATGTATATATTTTTTCACATGATAGCTGAGTAATGTGAGGTATGTCTGAAGGAGTAGATATGTTTTCTAATTCCCAAAATTTGTTTATGTTATCGGAGATCTGATTCACAAAGAATGAGTTTTGAATTTTATTTTGAATATGAGTATTTGAAATGCAGCCTGATATCAACCAGCCTAAATCTGTTTGTTGTAGAACTGGTTGCTGTTTTCCTAATTCCAATCTTCCAGTACCCATGACTTCCCAGAATATGTCTGCACCCAATAATAAATCAATAGGGGCTGGAATGTTAAAGTCAGGGTCTGCCAGTTGTATACAACTAGGTATTTGAATGGTATCTTTGTTTATGTATGTATGTGGGACTGTATTGCAAATTTGGTTAATCACAAGACATAAAATGTCCGTCCTGTAATTTTTATTGTGTACTGATTGAATGTGAATGTTAGAATTTTTTGTTATGTTTGTGCACTGATTATTAATACTAGTGACCATGGTGTCTATAGTTTGAATGGGTAAGCCCAGTTGTGAGCACAAGTGCCTAGTTATATAGCTTGAGGTGCTGCCATTATCTAGTAGTGCTCGTACCATATGTGGTTTTCCTTGTTTGTCATATATTTTGACTTGAGCAGTTGACAGTAATATTGTTTTGTTCTGCGTGCAACTAGTTAATGTGACAGATGATGGTTTTGGTGCATCTAAGTGTAAAAGTGTATTATGTTTTTTGTTGCAGTACTTACATGTCCCTCTTCTGCATAATTTGTTGTCATGACCAGGTTTTAAACAGTTGGAGCAGATTTTTAATCTCTGTACCTCCCTGATTCTTTGTTCAATGGACATCTGTCTAAACTTTTCACAAGAAAATAATAGATGATGCTGTTTACACAAAGGACATGTGGGTACTTTTTGTGTGTTCATTTTTGTAAATGACTTTGTGTTTTGTCCCACTTGAGTATCTGATTTGCTATTGTTGTTAATAATTGATTGTTCTAAAACTTCTAATACATCAGCACGACCTTTTAAAAATTTATTCAGGCACTCAAGTGTGGGCTTGTCTGTGAGTGTGTTTTTGTGTTCTTCCCAATGTCGTAATGTGTTTGAGTCAAATTTACTTGACACTAAATATATTATTAATGTATCCCAGTATTCTGTTTTTTCACCTAATGTGGCTAATGCGCTGAGGTTTTTCTGAACTGTGTCAATTAATTGTCTCAAACACACCGAGGATTCTTTTCCAATATTATTTAAGTTGTATAATGCATGAATGTGATTTCCTATCAGCTGTCGTTTGTTATCATATCTTTCACATAACAATTTCCACGCTACCTCAAAGTTGTCACCTGTAATTTCTAGTGATTTTATAACTAATGATGCACTGCCCGATAGTGAGGAACGCAAGTAGTGGAACTTTTGAATGTTATCTAATGTTCTATGCGTAATAAGTGATTGAAATGTGTCTCTGTACTCAAGCCAATCCTGATGATCACCCGAGAAGTGTGGCAAGTCAATAGTGGGTAGTTTAATAAATGATTTGGTCCCACCTGAATGATCCTTGTCTGCCTCTGGATTTGTTACCAGCTTGTCATTTAACTGAATAAGCCGGGAAGCCTGTGCCACCAACAGCTGGTAATCATTTTCAAATTGTTCACTTTCTGGGTCTGGTTCATCGGTGAACTCTGAGATGTCAGCGTTCAATTCAATAAGTGTCTGAACGTCCTGGAAAGTTTTATGTATTGTTTTAAACTCCAAAAGTCTGTTTTTTAGCTCAATAACTTGGATATCTGTTAAATTATTATTGGGCCGAATGAGGTTAATATATTTTTGAAATAATGTGAGTTTCCTTTTAACAATGCCACGTTGTTTGATTAATTCTGTATCATCAGGTTTATTACCTTTAGTGGCCATTGCTGTGAATAAAGAAATAAGAAAAATATGAACAGGAGATGTTATCACAGAATTTGTGTAAATAGTTGTGCAATACTTAAATTATAGCAGCAAGCGGCAGAAAGCAAGGCTGTGCAAAGCTTGAGTGCACAGCTAACACATGGTGGGCGAAGCCCTAGGCCTCATGCGCGTGGGATGACCACGTGGGGGCTCCTTATTGAGGCAGGCGGCTGGCAATTTAGGCCTGGGCGCCTAGTGCTGTGCGCAGCGTGTCATAGACACGATGTTTTCCTTCACCAATAATTCAAAAATTAATACGCACTTAACTTCGAAAAGTAATTGGTGTGTGCCGTGGATTGGAACCCGAGACCTGCGTAGCAGTCTTACGGTTTCTCCACTGGGCTAACCACAGCTATGCCTAACGCAAAAGCACCAGCGTAAGCTAGGCTAACCATAAGAGTATGATGTCGGTCCAATCAATGGCAGTGCATGGTTTTAAACATGAAGCCGCATTATCGGCTCATTCTGTTTCTGAAAATCTACACCAATGGAAACGAGGCTACTACATCACAACATCAACTTACAAAGTTCTCATCTCAATGGAAATAAAGATAAGCAAACAATCATCACTAACCTGGTTCTACCTACAATGAAAACCGCTTGAACTGATTATCATAACGTACCACAATGATAACTCAATCACTTGCTTCTACATCTGATAATCGAGTTCAACAGCTTCTACTAGAAACTTAGTATCGAAGGAATCTTCTGTTTACTGTATCACTCCTAAACGTCCTAAACATAACTTGGAACTGGCCAGAGAAATCGGAGCACTTAATAAAAGTACCCAGAGTATCACATGAATTTAGAAACACGCAGTAGGTAGTTTTTACGCGTAACATCTTTAAATCGAATTTAATTTTTCTAGTGGCGCCATCTATTAAGTACAATAAGGTAACACACCAAACATTTTTATTTGTGTCACCTTTTAACATTTAAAAAATTACAGTTGTATAGGAGCAACATCTATTTGCGCACAATAAGAAGCAGGTTTAATGGTTTTACTTGAAATAATGGTTCCAAAAATATCGAGATTCGTCTTTACAAAACAGAACAATGACGAGTTAAAGTGCTACTTTTTCTTAAGCTGTAATCCCGTAACAACATGATTATATCGTGCCTAACGCTACCTTCACGGAGTCCTCGCGACGTTTTGGACTAACCGATACAGCCCTATCACGGCGAGACCGTTTCTGAGAGCGATCATGACGCGAACGTGACCTATGCCTACTGCCACGAGACACGGAACGATATTTGTCGTTGCTACGTGAACGTAGTCGGTATTTAACACTGTCAGACTCACTTCGACTATCGCGCGAACGGTGTTTACGGTAATCACTACCAGATCGTGACCGATGTTTACGATTGCGCGGACGTGAGTGGTGGCGATAGCTACGAGACCGCGAACGGTACCTATCTGAGCGAGACCGGGAACGATAGCTATCCTCACGAGATCGCGAACGGCACCTATCGCCGCAAGATCGTGAACGAGGCTTATGGTTACGTCGTAGCGATCTGCTACGCTTCGCTGTCCGACGAGGCGTCTCACAAGACCTTTCACGACACCGTGACGGCCGTGGCATTTTACACAAAAAACAATCAAACACAAAATTATTTGTAAAATGGAGGTAGAATAGAAAATAAAATCAAACAAAAGCCAAAAATAATTTGTGAGCACAGGTGAATCCCACTTCTGATTTTAGCGTCAAAAGTGGAATCCAATTAAAAAAAAACAAATATCAGGATGAACGATCAATTTACTTTAAATTACAATTTTAACCAACTTAATCACCAAAACTCCATTTCACAAAAACACGGACATAATCAGCACCAATAAGTATAAAAATGACAATTATAACGCTTACCGCAGATTGCAACGTCACAAACCAACAACCTCACTGCACGGTCTCCGAGAAGCAAATGACCCTAATACCCGAGCTCAACTGCTTTTATAGAGTTTGGCGTGTGACGTCACAAAAAGCGAATTAAACAATTATGATTCCGCTAACAATGTAATATAAAACGCCGATTTGTTGCATCTTAACGATTGGCCTTTATGCGTGCAGTATATGGTTTCCTTTGGACCATGGTTTCAAATAACTAAGCTAAATTTAGATAAGATACTGTAGTCATATATGTATGTTTTGAGCCAAGCTTGAAACGCGAATAAAATATTTATTAAGCTAGGCGCTTGTTGTTTCTGTTATATGAAATAATGATTCCTATTGTTTATACTCAATAAGATATTAAGTACAAAATAAGTGATAATGTGCGAGATTTGTTGAAACAGTAATGGATTTACTAATAGGCTATAATATGTATATGACTCATGAACTATTAGACCGGTAATTTAATATTGAAGTATGTGTAATTATGTCACTAGATAAAACGCCGAACTACAGTAATACAAAACGGCGTTCAACGGGTTCGAATCAACGGCGCGCACCAATGACTTTTCGGAGTTATGTGCGTATTGAATTGTTAATTATCGCTTGTCCCGTCCCTCGGAGAGCACGTTAAGCCGTCGGTCCTGGTTGTCATGAAGATCTTTGATACTAGTCTAAACGGGCGGAAGTCCGTGCAGGTCAACTCATATTTAACACCACTGAACTGCACTGACTTCTACTCCCTGCACCTGAGTCCGGTGCAGGGAGTGGCGAATGGTCTCAGGGGTAGCGCAAGTCGCAATGATCCCTTAGGCAAGGCTGGTGGACTATCCTTCTCGAGGTTGCCGCCCGTTCTTGGTCCAGTTCCTTCAGAAATGGATGCAACCAAAACCTCCAGCCGAAACACAAACAACAGGCACATTACACACGCACATACACACACGTACACACATGCGCGCACACATCCACATACAGGAACACATCTCTTCATCACGCCCCTTCGTGGTCGGGAGGGTGTGGGCTCGTAGTAAAAAGTCACGGGTAAGAGTAGCTGACCACCTGCGCTAGGACCTGCGCAGTCGAGCGCCGTACGCGGGGATGACGGAGTCCTGGGGGGTTGAGCCGAGCGGCGCTGGCGGTAATGTGACCGTGAGGCAACACGCCCTCTTTGGTCCTGATTTCAAGCTAAACGGTGGCCCCCGCTGTGAGCCGCAGCGGGGGAAATGGCCATCGTGTCCCGTCAGAGGGCCACAGGCTAGGGACGTAGGGTCCACATCAGCAGTCGGGATTTATTTCGGCTGTTGATGAGGTGGGTGAAGGCTATACGGAGGGCGCAAGCGAGGGATGACGGCTAGAGTTGGTAACTCGGCTCAGGCCGTTGACCCAAGCGGGCGCCCGAAGTCGTGCTGTAAACCAGCCCCGCGTTCCTATATCCCTCTGGTAATCCTAACGTCCGGTATGACGTTCCCTGATGCGGGCTCCATGGAGGGTGGGAAGCCAGAGGGATGAAGTCTTAGTAAACTTGCATGGATACCGAAAATCCTAATATTACCCCAACTGTGACGGGGTCAGCGAAAGCTGTTCCCGCCGCATCAACCAAAACCAAACAGATGGTTGACGCCGTGGCCTCGGCTGCAGGTGTTAAACCATCCCCCAAGGACGAGACTTCAGCGCTGGCTAACGCTAGTACTGGTCCCGTCCTTACAAACGTCAGCCCGTTTGAAATCAAGCGGGCAGACGACTCCTCCTTCGCAGGCTGGCAAGTGGTAAGCCACCACAAGGGCAAGGGTAAGGGCAAGACCACCAATCCTGCCCAACACCCGCCCACTACACAACCGAGTGGCCCCGCTACTACCAGCTCTGCGAAGAAAAAGAGGGCAAACAAAAACAAGAGACAGCGCCTGGCAATAAGGCGGAAGGCGGCACAAACCGCTGCCGCAGCCGGTGCTGCCTCTACAAAAACAGCGGAGCAGGCCGCTATCGCAGGTCCCAGTAATGTGACCAGCGCGCAGCCTGCGCTCAGCAGTAGGGGGTGTACGAAGACCGGAGGCAGTACGGGGAAGCCGCCTGCCGCCAAGCGGTGGGCTGGTCACCCTGGACGGCATCCAGCCCCAGCACCACCAGGAAACACGGCAGGTAAAACTGCCGGAAACAAGGAAAGAGGTGAGGCCAAACGTGCTCTCAACGAGACCAGCTCGCCTCGAGGGGAGCACAAGAAGCCCCGCCTCGACTCCTCCACGATAAAAGGTAAGTCCTATGCACAGGCCTCCAAGGCATCTCTGGGCGTTGCAGTAACATGCAAGCGCACAGGGAACTTGCCGAAGGAGTTCGTGGACCGGATACTCACGGAGATTCAAAGGAAGATCCTGAGTGACGCCTGGTCGACTAAAACCCCAAAACGCCCCGCCCCTGCGTTCACCGGGAAACCCATGTACGCGGACGGGGTCCTCAAACTCTGGTGCGCCGACGAGGCAACGCGTACCTGGCTGACGGAGGCGGTCTCTCTCCTGGTCCCACCACCGGGCTTCGAACTGGAGGTTAGGGGCCAGGAAGAGGCCCCGAAGAGAGTGCGGTGCGGCGTTGTCGTTCCGAACGAACAGGGAGTCTGGGACGACGTGCGCGACGTAGGTCGAGCTCTGGAGTTCCAGAACCCCTGGTTGGCGGTCGACAAATGGTCTCTGCTGCACTCGGAGAGACAGTCAGGTGGGTGGTTCCTGGTCGTGGGCGTCCCGGAGGAACAAGTCCCAGTCCTGGTGCAGAACGAGCGCCGCCTCGCGTTGGGGCTGGGCGCAGTCTACGTCCGGTTCCGGGACTCTACAGGCAAGTATGTCGACCATCCTCCGGGATGCGACAACTCCACACAGCAAGTCTCAAACACCCAGTCAGGATGCTCCGCGGAATCCGGCCCGTCAGAGCCGGCCGCGTCTGGCTCGGAGGCTGGCCCGTCAGCCGAGGGTAACTCGGAAGATGAGAGCCTGCTCCTGAGTCCGGTGCGGCGGGACGACGGGGTGGAGGCCGGCGACATCCTGGCTGGCCTAACGCAGCTGAGGGTCGGGGGGGAGGGGACATCATCCACAGATGAACCCTCTGCCTAGTGACGTCAGCTGCCTACAAATCAACCTCCATCATAGCCAAACGGCCACTGCGCAACTGCGCAAGTGGATGGAGGTCCAACATTCAGCCATCGTGCTCATCCAGGAACCTTGGATAAGGGGTGGCCTCATTAGAGGCCTCTCCAGTCTGGGAGGTAAGATTTACTCTTCTACTGACCACACACATCCAAGAACCTGCATACTTACAACTAAAAACATCAGAGCCCAAGCTTTAATGGAGTTCTGTTCCAGAGACATCACAGCAATACAAATCGAAATAATACAGCAGCCAAGGAGTATAGCGGTCGTTTTCGCATCGGTCTACATGCCCGAGGCCGAAGACCCGCCTCCGTTCGACCTCACGCGTCTGGTTAACCAGTGCGAGAGAACCAATACGGAGGTCGTAATAGGAACGGACTCCAATGCCCACCACCAAATGTGGGGCATGGACTGCAACAATAACAGAGGTATGTCATTGGTTGAATACTTATTCACCACTAATCTTACCCTATTAAACACAGGTACGGAGCCCACCTTCGTCACTAAACGTAGTCGGACAATTATCGACTTAACTCTCGCAACAGAAGGAGCGGCTGAACGCATCAAGGGATGGCACGTCTCGAAAGAGGCATCATGCTCAGACCACAGATGGATCAGCTTCTCCATAAAAGTCGATATACAGCCCACACAGCCCCGCAGGAAACCACACAACACTGACAAAGCAAAGTATGTCCTACTACTTAAAGAGAAACTTACCCTTACGGCCACGCCGCCGGTACTGGGTGACACTGTACAGATCGACGATCAGGTATGTATACTGACGCAGTCGATGCTTGACAGCTATTATGCAGCTTGCCCGGAAACCACTCCGCCTTCAACCCCGGGGAAACAACCCTGGTGGGGCGCTGAACTTGAACGTAAGCGCAAGAAGGTAAGAAAGTCTCTAAATAGGGCAATGAACACAAGCGCGGACACAGATTGGGACGCTTATAAAGCGGCCAAATCAGACTACAGGAAATGCCTCAGATTCAGACGCACCATGGGATGGAGAAAATTCTGTGGGAGCATTGAATCTTGCCAACAAGCAAACCGGGTAAGGAAACTACTGGCCCAACAACCAACGGTTGCACCAGGTACTCTCCGTAAACCGGATAACACATACACCACATCGGAGGAGGAGACAAGACGCGTCCTACTCGAAACACACTTCCCAGGCTGCGTCCTCACCCCGGTAATAACGTGGCACGATACACCAACAGTGGCGACCGAACACGAATGGAGACACGCAAACAACGTGGTCACAGAAGAAAAACTCCGATGGGCCATCGATAGCTTCCACCCCTTCAAAGCAGCCGGACTGGATGGCATCTTCCCAGGGTTATTACAATGGGGAGGAGAACCTGTCCTTAAAAGACTCCTGGCAATTATGAGGGCTAGCCTGGCCCTCAGATATATACCGAAGAGGTGGAGGGAAGTTAAACTAATCTTCATACCAAAACCAGGCAAAACAGACTATACCCATGCAAAGTCCTTTAGACCAATAAGCCTGACCTCCTTCATGCTTAAAGCCTTGGAAAGGCTCTGCGAGAGGGAACTAAGAAGTGGGGCACTTAAACACTTACCCCTACATGCCAATCAACATGCATACAGCTTAGGGAAATCGACGGAATCGGCCTTACATCAGGTCGTGAACCAGATAGAAGCTGCTATACAACAAAAATGCATCTGTCTGGGCACCTTCATTGACATAGAAGGAGCCTTCGACAAGACAAACTTTTCCAGCATAAGCAAGGCCCTAGCCAGGCATGGTGTGGATCAGATGCTCATACAGTGGATCCAAAACATGCTCAGCAAAAGGGTAGTGCGCCTGCACGGCGACACTCAGACAGCCTTGATAACTAAAGGGTGCCCGCAGGGAGGTGTACTTTCCCCGCTATTGTGGAACTGAGTCATCAATGAACTCATAGACAAACTCAACGCGAGATACTTCTTTACAATAGGTTATGCAGATGATCTAACCATACTCACCTCAGGTAAGGTAACCAGTACAGTGTACGACCTAACCCAACAAGCCCTACGCATAGTAGAGTGGTGGTGTAATGAGTACGAATTATCTGTAAACCCGACCAAGACCGAACTAGTTATGTTCACACACAAGCGCGCGCTGGGTACTTACCGATTGCCCAGGCTATTTGATACAGAGCTTAAGCTGTCTACCGAGGTCAAGTACCTGGGCGTCACTCTCGACAGCAAATTGACATGGAACAGCCACATGGAAAATAAGCTCAATAAAGCCAGCATCATCTTCTGGCAGTGCAAGAAGATGATAGGTAAACGATGGGGCCTATCCCCCAAAATTGTCTTATGGCTCTATAAGACAATAATACGTCCGATGGTAAGCTACGGCGCAGTAGTGTGGTGGCCTCGGACCAACCTAATAACGGCCGCCAACAAGCTTCAGAAGCTTCAAAGACTTGCATGCCTAGCGGCCACGGGCTGTATGAAAACAACGCCAACAGCGTTGCTGGACTTGAAGTGTTGCTGGACCTGCCTCCATTGCACCTGTTCATACAACAGGAAGCAACGATGTCGGCAGTCCGGCTAAGAGCCCTGAAGCTCTGGAAAGACACCAACACACCGCACACTAACAACTTAAATACACTCTTTAAAGAAGTTCCTATTACACAAGCCATTGGCGACCGTATACCGAAACAATTTGTTTTCGACAAGAAATACAAAATCCAACTGTACGAGGACATACACAAAGGAGCAGTTAACCACAACGAGCTCACGATCTTCACAGATGGGTCTAAAACAGATACAGGTACGGGTTCAGGAGTATTCTCCGAGGACCTAAACATCAACATCGCAGCACCGCTGGGAGCCTACAACACGGTCTACCAGGCCGAATGTTTTGGCATAATCCTAGCCGCCACAGCAATCATGGCACGTGAGGTAAGGGAACGGTCCATTAGGATCCTCTCAGATAGTAAGGCTGTCCTCTCAGCCCTCAAAAGCCATACTGTCACCTCGGCGCTCACGCTTGAATGCCACCAGAAACTAACAGAGGTAGGTAAACTAAACAAATTAACACTGCAATGGATTAAGGGCCACAGTGGCTCAAGAGGGAATGACGCAGCCGACGTACTTGCCAGAAGAGGGGCCACTTTAGAGGTGGTGGGACCCGAGCCCATTATTCCCCTCCCTTCTGGTTTTTATCGCAACCTGGTAAGAAATAGGACCAGGACCAAACACAACCAGTCCTGGATTGGTATTGAAACATGTAGGCAGGCCAAGGAGGCTCTTCCCGCAGTAGACGGTAAGATAGCTAAACAAATCCTCCGGCTGTCCAAACAACAACTACGGACAGTCACGGCCGCCTACACAGGACACGGATTCTTTAATAAACACCTATTTACTATAGGTATCACCGACAGCCCGCTGTGCAGGGCCTGTATGGCAGCAGACGAGACGGCAGCCCACCTGCTCCTCGACTGCCCTGAGGTTGCACAGTACAGGCAGCAGTACCTGAGCAGATACAGCACCCTGAGGGAGGCCGTGGGCCACATCAAGAGTCTGCTGGCCTTCCTCGAAGAGCTGGGGTGGCTCGAGTGACGACACCATTCCCACCCGCACTCAAAATACACGCCAAGACGTGGAGTTGCGGAAACAGCCCGTGCCATCAAGTATCAAGTAAGTACTAGTCTAAACCATGGAATATCGCTATCCCTTCGGGTTGCGGAGGTCTGACAGGCAGTCGCTCCGTGGAAAAGCTAATATTCAGCCAAATCCGGTAAGACTAGTAAGCGGACCCCAGATTGAAACTGGGGTAACGCTAAGAGAATGATGATGATCTGGAGCAGGTAGTAAAATAGTCATGATAGGTTCCAGGAATCCGTTACGCCTAGTCCAACCCATCCTTGAGGTTTTAAATCATGCCCTAACCAAGTTTGAATCTGATAATAAACGAGATTGAAATGTTGGTGAGCTGCTCCACTCGTTGGTGGAATATTTGATAACTGCACAGGTTTATTTGATTTTGTTAACTTGACGTAAAGTGCATAACGGAGATGATCGATAGATACTATCCACATTTTTCAATTACCGTAAGAGATTATGAGTGTTATTGAATTGATAAATTTAAGAACTATTATTAGGAATGATTTATGCTGTCCCAACTTTAATATTACGGTTCTATTAATAACACTTTTTCAAGCAAATAACTTCTAAAAAGAATTCCTATAAATTATTATTTAACTAAAGCGTAGCCTTTCATTTCGAAGCCTTTTAAGCAACGAATATTTAAAACAACCATCACTGAAAGCATTTTACGTCGAGCCCCGGAAAGTACTAGCACTTATTCATCTTCCGCAAACAAATATAAGCCACGAAACAAATTTTAAATTAAATCCCTTTCTCTCGACAAGTTAATGCCCCGCGAGACTTTCCTCTGGTTTTAATTTCCGGAGAGTTTTCATCGAGGAAATAGTTTGTTGGGCAAACACTGGCTATCCGCCGCGCCAAGGTACGAAAAGCAAAATTAATTTTATTTTATTTTAAATTAAACAAAAGCAGAATTAAACACCGCACGCGGCGTGTGAGCCTGTGTGTATCTGTCACCTCGTAATACCTACATACATTAGCCTCCTTAAAACTACACGTAACTTTACACAAGTTCATTCGATGCTTCGCGCTGTTTAGCTGGATCCTGTCATATTGGCTTTGTAGCCTTAAACCGACGTAACATTGGTATTTTTTGTCTATCATATCGCTTAGTCTATAACACGACTTCTAATTTAATCCGAAGACTAGGTCCTCTAGTATTTCACGAAGAGCAAAACTGAGACGCAATACATTGTATTGAAGCGCTTGAACTGATTTTTCATTCAATGCTCCCTTTTATAAGAATGCATTGGTTGCAATTCATTGCGAAGAGAACGCACAAACAATTGCGAGTGAATGAATGATAGATACGGTTGATTGTGTTCAGGTTACTGTGAACTTATTTGAGACATAGATGCAACATCCATCATGGCTAGAACTCGAGACTACTTCATCAACATTTCTCGGGTTGTTTAACTCTGGAAGACTTTACTTAAGTGTCTTTTAAAGTGCGTACTATATAATGAAATAAGCATTAAGAATCTTGTAACGAGCCTTCTATAAATTTTAGCATTAGGTTATTAATTGTAAAAGTTTCCTAATTGAATATCTTAGAGACAAGATGGCTCAATAGCCCTCAAGGAATTTTAGTTGCTTTATACCAAGAGCAGATACCCGATGATAAGTAAATATCGCATCATACCGTTACTTTTACGTCTACTTATTAAATTGTTATTGCGTGCCCCGTGCTTCGGCTTGCACGTTGACCCGTCGCTCCTAGCTATTATGAAAAAATATTTGTGGTATCCTAACGAGGATACGACAAATATTTTCATAACAGCTTCCATAACTATGGGGAGTTTGATGACCCTTGCTGATATTGGTCAAAACCATCGTCTATGGGTTACCGCGGTCTTTCGTTTAACTTTAGGAGACTACTTCAGTGTCTTTTAAAGTGCGTACTATGTAATGAAATAGGCATTAATAATCTTATAACGAACCTTCTATAAATATTAGCATTGGGTTATTAATTGTAAAAGTGTCCTAATTGAATATCTTAGAGACAAGAGGGCTATTGAATTCAAGGAATTTTAGTTGCTTTATACCAAGAGCAAATACTCGATGATAAGTAAAAATCGTAGCATACCGTTACTTTTACGCCTATTTTTTAAATTGTTAATAATTATTGCGTGCCCCGTGCTTTGGCCCGTGATACGACAAATATGTTCATAACAGCTTCCATAACGATGGGGAGTTTGATGACCCTTGCTGATACTGGTCAACACCATCGTCTATGGGTTATCGCGGTCTGACGGCAGGCACTCTGTGGAACAGTTAATATAATGTTAAATGTGGATCGAATCGGCACCACGGCTCCAAAACGATAACTATTGGATGCAACCGGGTTAACGCTAGGTCGATGCTGATATTATAATAATATTAGTTGGTCTGGTTTTATTATCTTTAGTGTCAGTTTATTTAAGTGTTCAAAATAAGTTTCAAAGTTTCTTTAAGTTATTCATTTCCTTACAATAATTTCTTATTATCTACGCCATAACGGAATTCTCTCCAATCCATTCTTGTTTTTGGCCCTATCTCTATGATGATGTTGTTTTATTTTTCTGCAGGAGTGTAATGACATTCGTATATCTCAAATTAAGCACTATTCAACTATCGATATATATGTACTCATACCAAAGACCAGATGAGGCACAAAACTTTCCCCTTGCTACCACCTTTCAATGGAATCTCCACATCTCCACACTTAAGCGTACCTTCTTTAATGTCTAATCTGCATTGATGATCTCTGAAGAAATCCAGCCCAACAATACAATCGTCTACGATGTCTGCAATCACCGCTCGTTGCCAGTATAGGTTGTGACCGATTTTATAGCCACCATCTGTTTGCCTTTAACTGGGATGTACTGGCCGGTAGCCGTTGTCAGTCGAGGTGAACTTGACGGTGCTTGAATTTTGCCGTTCTTTCTTACCAAACGAGTTCCTATAACCGTTTGTGTCGCACCGGTGTCCAGAGTCAGCAAACTGGTAACGCCATTGACAGCTCTATCGATAGGTTAACCGTTCCCATCCGTGCGTTGTCGAATACGAACTTTCGGAGCTTTCCGTCTTCTGATCAGCGCTTGCATCGAAGTCCTGGCTGTAATTGCTTCCTAATCATTTTTCAAGACTTGAACACTAGCGTCAATCTTACGCTTTTCTGCTACATGTTTCAGACAGCTACGCCTTAAATTTCCGGGCTCTCTACAGTTAAAACACTTTAGGACAAAAGATCTGCGACCACTTCTCTCTACTTCCGCTGCAATAACTCTGTCTCGATCACTCGTAATTTCTTGTCGAACAGCCTCCACTTCTAGAGCATGTGCTAATGCGTCTTTAACATTGCTGTGGTGTCTCAAGCGCACAGCAGCTCTGACCTCATCGTCATAGATTCCGTCGATAAACGCCTGGAGTAGCATGCTTTGAACTTGTTCCGCGGGTGCCGAGTGATAAGCTTTTTGCATCATCTTCGTCACTTCCATCGCCCACTGCTTCAAGGATTCGTTCGGATACTGACGGCGGTTGCGTAACTTGGCTCGGAACACATATTTGAAATGCTCGTCTCCAAACCTGGATTCCAGAGCCTCAAACAGCTGTGCGTAAGTAGCGTCCTTTCCCGCAGCCTCAAGCACCAACAATGCTTCCCCACGCAACGTTTTGCCAGGATGAGTGCAAACTTGGCCTGGTCGTCATCCCAACCGTTGCTAATAGAGGCGGCTCCGAACTGCATTCTATAGGCCTCCCAGGAAGTGTTTCCATCGAATAATTGCACTTTGAAATAACCACCAGAACTTGATGAGTTGATAGAAACCGAATGGCTGTTGGACTTCATCTTCTTTAACTCCTCCTCTATCGTAGCTATACGGGACTCAACAGTTGCTATGCGCGACTGCATCTCCTCCTCTATTGCAGCCACGCGCGATTGCACTTCACCGATACACATCTCCATCTCGGCGATCTTACGAGCGTTCTCCGATATATAATGGCGAATCTCATCCTGGCTCTCCATTATCTCGCTATGCTGTGATTTAAGCTCAGATTTAAGCTGCTGCGAGATCTCCTGGAATTTGGATTCGAGTTGCTGAGAGATTTGCTGGAGTTTGGATTTAAGCTGCTGCAAGTTTTGCTGGAGTTCGGATTTAAGCTGCTGCGAGTTTTGCTGGATTATTACTGCGAGGTCTGCGAGAGATAGCGGGTTAGCTGTGCTTGCAGACGTAGATACCCCTCCATTGGATCCGCTTCCTTGCGAAGGAGCTTCCATGCTCGCAACTTCAGGGTTAGAGTCCCCTTGTTCTTGAGCGGCAGCCCTTGCACGTGTTGTATTCCCTCGGCATGACTGGAATCTTTAATCCTTCCAATCCCACTTCTGACACCAATTGTTACGGACGGGGTAACGGGATTGAAAGGGAACACCGAGTAGCACTGATGACACTTTATTCAATCTAATTCTGGGCATCATAAAAAATAAGTTCCATTCATACAAACGAAATAACTTTTTGTGTCTGGGTTCTCATCTTGAAACGGGGAAGATATTAGATTAAAAATATTTGCTTTATTTTTTAATAATTTTAAAACTCGAACCTCAGCCGAGAAATAACAAAAGAGCCTCAGTAAATAGTATTTTCTTTGTACATAACAGATAGGTTTTTCTATCCACCGTTACAATGGAACAACTGCAAGTGTGTTTACCTGGCCTGAAATATAATAGTTTTGGACGTCCTATGACTGCGATGCTCTACAAATACTGTTAGATTAAGTAGTTTATATGTAATTCACTGAAAATATAAAATGCTCTTATTATTAGGACTATAATAGTGTACAAGTACTTGGTGTTGTCGTCAAGTGGTTCCAATTTTTATCATCAATCATGTATAATTACGGTTTAACGGTGAAAGAAAACACTGTGAGGAGTCCAGCATGCCTGAGAGTTCCCCATAATGTTCTCGAAAGACATGCCAAGTCTGCCGTAGTAGACTATACATATCCCTTAACCTCACAATGAGAAGAGGCCTGTGCCCAGCAGTGGCACAGATTATGATATTAAATCTTAGAATTTCTTAATGAAATATGGCAATAATAGCTTTTGACGGCTCTGGATTCAATCAGTAGGTACGTCAAAATACAAGCGCAAGTTTATGAAGTAGGTAATTCTAGTCTTCAAACAATACTGAACTCATTTATTAAAAGAAGAAAACTACTTTGTTTAATTTATTTTGTGGTGTGTTCAATTATATGTTGATATTCAGGCATAGTCTTTAACCACGTCTTGTGGACTCTTTAGTGCATTGGAGTGCCATTTATAGTCAAACAAGATTCAACTTTTTTTTAAATTTAGTATAAGGTTTTGTCGCTTAGCTAGCAAGGCGTTAGCCTAAGATTCAACTTAGTATCAAACATTCCACAAAGCAACTTCTATTAGTGCGTGATCCAAAGCAATTCTTTTACGGTTAATTGTTGTACTTAGTGTCGAATGTAATATCTATATTGTAGGTCAGTCTCAGGCTTTCCCGCATTCTTACATGGTACAACAGAAAGATGTTTTCGGGAAAAAAAGAACGTTTTGTTTATTCCATGCATATAAATAATTATGACTGAGCACTGTAGATTTTTACGACATATAGAGTCATAATAGTAGATAAAAATCTATGTTAAACATTTTCAAAATGAAAGTACTTCCCAAATTCTAGTTACGATTACTTTAATTAAACTAATAGAAATGTATTATTACAAGCGTCAAAAACATATTCGTCGTTCAAGGACGTTGATTCTAAGGGGATTTGTTGGTTTAAAATTAATGAGAATCATTCAGAGGGTGAAATTTTGATCAAGCTAAGTGGTTACCTGCCTTAATGTAGTGTAAGGTAATGTTACTTGCGAACACCGAGCGAGCTTAGATACACTTTGTAGACAATCATCATTGTTTGTTGAATATCTTTCGCTATTAGTAAGATTATATGACTTTTAATCTTGTAGGGGTAATTAACTAAGTAACTGAAAGGGCGTGGTGATTAAATTACTCGCTTAATGACTATAACGTACACTGTTATAGCAAAAATCACGCAATTTTTTGGAGTTTCGGTTTTTTTTTGTTTTCGGAGTCGTCTGACTGCCGCTCTTCTATATTAAGTCAGACTGTTCTCCGTTATCGTTTGTTATCGCTCACGTTGGCACTGGGATAAATAGAGATGCAGGTATTCAAACTAATTTCTATTATACATTAATCAACTTATACGATTAATTTGCACCCACAAGTATGCTATGTGTAATATACTCTGCACAACTTACCTTTATTGGAACGTGTAACTGCAACACGGAATGCTGTCTTCGACTTCGGATCTCAACAGAACTACTTTTAATTAAAGTGAGCGCTCTTACCGGCGCCTTTAAACACTTTTAAGTGATTTCGAGATAAACTTCGCAACACACTGAAACAATACTAAGCCACTTACAATGGAAATAATATTCTTGTTACTTTGCATTTTAATAAAAACTTACATAAGATATAACAGTTTGCAAACTGCCCCTGCTTATGTAAACTCATTTTACATTATTCAAAGAAATCCAGGATGGATATTCTTTGCAACTACTAGAGGTCTTAAGTTCTTAGTTAAGCATCTATTTTTACCTCGCAACTTAAAAAAGAAAATTAACTCTCTTATTATCATGCAAAGTCATTACCTTGGAACTGTACCTTTTCTTTTTTTTCTTTTCGGGTTGAAAAATCTTCATGGTGTTCCTCCTCCCTGGGGGGGGGGGAAGGACGAAGGGGACTGTCAGACTCTTACTGACTAAAAACCAACCCGTGCTCCTCATGTACCCATTTGTCGGAGGGTAGGGTTTCACCGAAGCATTCCTCGCTACCCCCCGACGGGTATTGGCCCGCCAGATGGTCAGGCGGGCCCCGAACGAAACCCCCTTGGCGGCGTATGAAAGTGTTGGGCTCCGCCGCCAAAACACCCAGCGGCCGCAGAGGATACGGAGGACGGCAACGCAACACCGCATCTCCTCTTCCTCTGCGGCCCCACCGCGACGCAACGATGTGGCGTCCCCATTTGGTCGCGGGAGATAGGGCGCGCGGCAACGCAACACCGACACGCCTCTCCTCCCGCGACCGCACCCGACTGCGAGGGACAGACAGAACTGTCCCCTGCACCCGCACCTTGGGACGCATCCTACGCAGGCCTCACACAAGCCCACGTGGAGCGTCCCCTCCCGGGATCCCGCTTAGCTTCACCGTGGGTGTACCTCAAACCCACAGTTACTGAGCCCCCCCACCACGACAAGGTGGAGATCCCACGGGGGGGTTGGAACAGTACCTACTTTGTTTAGACAGGAACTCAAACAATATTTTTGAATAAATTTAAAGAATGATTTTCAATTGAAATAATATTTTTATGCTGTACGGATTTTATGAAAATATACGCAGTTATCCCTAGAAAATAACAATTTAATACAGAAAAATGTTAACAGATATTGTTTTGATGTCCCGTCGTAACGCCCAGTAACTTATTATAAAATAGACTATCCTATAAAGCCAACTGAAAAATTCACGCTTAGTTTAAGTATCAAATCAAGTTGTAAAATAAGGATGTACTTACTAAACAAGAATAAACTAGATAAGTAAAACTCCACTTAAGAGACTACTATATTTTTATATCCATTGTGAAACGGCTGAAGGTCAAACACACAAAAAGCAAATATGAATCTTCCCAAGTATGATGCAACTCCGTAAAAAATAAGTGAGCTTTACTACAATTATTAAGGAAACTTGAGCTTGCTGAGCGGCTACAAGGGTAGTTATGGCAAGTTATGATATAATTTTTACTAGTGCTTAGATTTTTTTTTTTTATGGAATAGGGGGCAAACGAGCAGACGGATCGCCTGATGTTAAGCGATTACCGCCGCCCATGATCTAATAAAATCCTATATTACTTGCTACAAAAACTGGATAGTGGGTGTAAAAACTGTTACGTGGCAATGTCGTCAAGCCACAGTGACCGCAAAAAATTTAATGGGTTCTTTTATCGACCATTTCCAAGCGTAATGGTCACCCCCTTTTGTTTCGACACTAGCTCTAACCTTTTAAGTATTATAAAATATTACTCTAAAAAAATCAATATGGGATTAAGTTATACACGCTCACGTTCATATAATTCTTCTCTCGTGGAATCAATACGAAGTAACATTAGCTTCGATATATTTTTTATTAATAAAATGTGCTCTACATATTTCTGAAACATTTCACTTCGGGCAATACATTTTTACACAGCAGACGTTTACAATATAAAATCGTTGGGCATAGCGTATCCAGAGTAAACATTTTGATAGAAATTTCACGCGCCCAACGATTTTATATGTATCTAATCAATACCCTAGATTAATGAGAAGATTGGTGCGATCTGGTAGCTAGGACTTACCGAATATTTTTTTAGCTTTTAGTACATAACCTAGCTTTTAGTACATATATTATATATTTTTATTGTAATAAAACCGTTTAGCATAAAAATGTTTTTATTTTATTTTTACTATAGCAAACCAACGACGCCTTTTTTAAGAGGGTCGACATTACTTACTTCGTCTCTATGCAAGTCGTTTATAGGTCATGGCTGTATTTATTTTAGGTTATTTCCGGATCGCACGAATCATAAGAATAACAGTAAACAAACTGTAGTAAAATAGATACCTAGTTATAGTAATACAAATATAAAAAATAAAATCCGGAGAGATTTTCTTTGCTTTTCTTCTCTTCTCGCTTTCTAATACCATATTTTAAAAGGTGAATATTAGCTTTTCCACGGAGCGACTGCCTGTCTTACCTCCGCAACCCGAAGGGATAGCGATATTCCATGGTTAAGACTAGTGTCAGTTTATTTAGAAGGTACTGACGCCCTGTAACGACTGTCAAAGATCTTCATGACAACCGAGACCGACGGCTTAACGTGCTCTCCGAGGCACGGGACAAGCGATAATTAACAATTCAATACGCACATAACTCCGAAAAGTCATTGGTGCGCGCCGTGGATTCGAACCTGATACCCTCTGCATGGCAGTCTGTTGGTATATCCACTCGGCTATCGCTGCCTTATGTAGTAGAAGCATACAGTAATAATGTTTTAAATTTGAGTATAAGTAATTATTTTATAAATTTATTATTTTGACGTTCATAAGCGTCACATTGTGACCCAAATGAATAAAGGATTTTGAATTTGAATTTCTCGCTTTCGAATACCATATTTAAAAAGGTGCTTTTAAATGAACTATGTATAAAATGCCTTTTCTACCAGTTACTGCGAGTACAAATGTCATGTTTGGTCTATTTGAAGGTACGTTTAATTTATACAGAGCTCGTTTGGCATATTTGCATGATGAAGCTATACGACCGACCAGAGTCCTATTATGAGATGCCAGGCTTTACTCTAATTACAAAAGTTGCAAAGTATATTTCCGCATTTTTTAACCTTTTATCACAGAATTATATTGTGATATCACATAATATCGATCGAAATCCGAAATATGAGGTAAAGTTGACAAAAACAGAAGAAAGTTTTCAAATATTTGAGTAGTGATTCAACCAAAAACACGTGGGTAAAAAGGTTTTCCACGTGAAATTTTAACGCACACAAATACACACGATCCAGCCATGTGATATCGTTACGCAATGCACCGAGGAAATACTGCCCCAACTTAACTAATACAGAGGTTGTTATCGTCAACCTTAAAAAACCTATTCAGTTTTATCCCCAACATTACATTCTCGTGTCGTTATAAAGCAAGTTACAGACCATTTGAGCTCGTAGGATAACATATTATAAGGGATCCTTGCTGTTATTTTTATAGCAAGAGCCCCAAGTGGACTACAAATCAAGATAACAAGCAGAGATAGAGGCCAGACGGAGATATTTACACATAGTCCTCTATGTGTTTTATTCACTACAGCTGAATAATCACTCTTTAATATACAGTGGATGCGTGGGCCACTTCATCGCGTGTTATGAGGAAAGTGACGCTGCCAATATGTAAGGCTATTATATAGCGTGTGTTTAGGAAGATAATAATCCATATTCTCCGCGCAAGTGGTTCTATTACAGTAGGCCTTATACGTTATAGCTGATTCTGAAATCCTAGAACAATTTCAGGACCAAGTAAAGCAACAAGTATGAATTCATTTACTACAATTGATATTGCTATTTTTTGGTATAGTCATTAATGTAATCAATATCGAATAGTTAGTTTTGAAATTAATGTTATTCCTTAAAACTAATTTGTATATTCCAAATAATCTTTACAATCTTTCAAGTAACGTACCCAATACCAGCCAGAGTTGTAACCAACATTTATGGAATACGTAAAGTTTTGTCCCACCCAGGGATCGAGTGCACTACATATCACGTAGTGAAAAGCTACTAGGCAATCGATTGAACCATTGCGCTAGCAGCCCTTTTAGTCTGTTACGATATGTCGGAAAAATATTGGTCATGACAGGCACAAGTACTCTAGTCGAGTTTTCACGACCTAGTATTAGATTTCACGGATGAAGTTGTTTCACTGTCGTTCAATATTTACATAGAGAGGCTCGTTTGCAATGAGCACGGGCCGACCGAGCGAATCCGCCAACTTAATTCATTTAATAAGTAACAGTCCCTTGATCTTGTCCACATGAATTATTTGTCTAATTTGGATACTATTAACTATTCAACGGAGGTTTGGGAAGGTTTCATATTATTGAAATAAATCGCTGCCCTATAAAATCCATAAAAGTGTTCTCAACAGTCAAGTTATATAAATATGGTTATTATACTTAATTCGTTTCAAAGATGACATTTATTTTATAATAAGTGAAGTCTCGACGTCTTAATACTGAAAATAGTATTTAATTGGATGCCTAATTAGTTGGGAGTAATGATTTAAAATTCGATTACCGGCACAAAAATACTTAAAATCATTTAAACAAAAGCTTGTAATAGCAACAGTTGACATTTTAGCAATTAACGAGACTTGGCTGAGACAGGGAGAGGAGAACCGAGGACCAGTTCTACCCGGGTACCGATTTCGTCATTCCCGCGCCCAGTGACTGTACGCGGCGGCCGCGGCGGTGGCGTTGGGTTTTACTTAAAACACGGGAATAACGCGCGTGCATTGACGGTCGCAAATGATCCCAGGTTCGATTCCGTTGAACAGATGTGGCTTTCACTCACGATGCGGGGAAATAGAATAGCTATTAGTACGGCGTATCGTCCTCCATGGCTTAACCTCGATCTCTTTTTGGGCTGCATCAGCGTTACAATAACGACCCTTGGGGAGTACGATCGCTTTATTCTGTTCAGAGATTTTAATGTCAACTTGCTCTCTGACAGTGCTAAAACTAAGGAAATTACTGAATTCTTGGACTGTTTCAACCTTAAGCAACTTGTGACGTGCCCCACACACTTCACGGACAACAGTGAGACTTTAATTGACCTCGTCTGCACAGGTCTGGCTGCTAGAAATGTAAGAGTCGAGCCATTTAGGTCGACAAACATCCACTCGCTTGTCATCTGTGAATTTAACTTTAAGCGCCACAAATTGCCGCCACAAACTGTTAAGCGTCATTCATTTTCAAACATCTGTATGGAAAGTATGAACAATAACCTTGAAAGGATTCGATGGGACCTAATATCGGCACAGGAATGCGTGGACGATATGGTAGATGCCTTGAATAAGGCTCTTTCTCTAGTATTTGATTTCCACGCACCATCCAAGATCTGTGTGATTAGGGACCGCTCCTACCCTTGGATTACAGATACTATTAAACTTATGATGCGACTAAGGGACGACGCCCTGGCTAAATATCGCAAAATTAAGACTGAATTTAGCAAAACATACTACAAACAGCTAAAATCCACGGTCAGCGCTGCTTTGTATAATGAAAAGGTAGCATTTTTTAAATACAATATAAACAATAATATTGCTAAACCTAAAGTACTTTGGAAAAATTTAAAATCTTATGCTTTGCCACCTAAAGAAAATTTTATACTGCCTAGTCACCTTCAAGATGCAGACTATATTAATTTAAGTTTTTTAAACGTACCCGGTAAAATTAACTCTGATATGTCTAATTTAACATATTACGAATACCATAGGTTTGGCGAAGGCACTTTCAATTTAAAGACTGTGGACCAGGACGTCGTCTCTCGCATCATATCAAGCCTAACTTCGAGTGCAGAGGGGTTTGATGGTATTAATTTGAGAATGGTAAATTTATCATTACCTTACTCCTTAGGAACTATTACTGATATAATAAACCAGTCGATTGTAACGTGCACAGTACCGGAGATTTGGAAAATTGCTGTAGTGCGACCACTACCTAAAATTCCAAATCCTTCTGATATACGCGACCTTCGGCCAATTAGTATCCTGTCGTGTCTTTCCAAGGTCTTGGAGAAGGTGGTCTGTCAACAGCTCACTGATTTTTTAGAGAGTAATGATATATTACCTAACCTGCAGTCAGGATTGAGACGGTTCCGTAGCACTACTACTGCTCTGCTGGATGTCACTGACAATATCCTGTCAGCCGAGGATCAAGGCTGCTGCACGATTCTTGTTCTTTTGGACTATTCGCGGGCATTAGATGCTATAAATTTGGATATATTGTTATCCAAACTTCGTTTTTATGGATTGGACTATAACGCAGTTCGTTGGTTCCATAGTTATTTAATGAACCGTTACTAGCTAGTAGAAATTAACTCTATAAGCGGAAACAAAGTAGCCTCGGCTCCTGCCTCTTTAAAAAGAGGCGTGCCGCAGGGATCTATTCTGGGACCAATACTGTTTGCCCTTTATTGTGAGGATATAAAAGATTGTTTACAAAATTGCAAGTATCATATTTATGCGGATGACATCCAGATCTACTTGTCTTTTAAAGTAAGGGATTACCAAAAGGCAATAGTGGACATAAATAAGGACCTTGAGAGGATAACTGCATGGTCGGAACGTAATTGCTTATTGTTAAATCCATCAAAGACGAAGGCAGGCAGGGTTGAATATAACTCTTCAAGGGAAATCCTTAGAACGAGTGTACGAAGCCCGAAACCTGGGACTGATAATGGATGCCGAACTGCGTTATGAGAAGCATGTTGCCAACGCAGTACGGAACTGTTTCTATAAACTAAGAGTTTTATATAAAATACGTCCCTTTTTATCAAAAGAAATGCGCATTAAGTTGGTGGAATCCTTGATACTAAGCAAGTTAAATTATGCGGACTCAGTATATGGGCCTCGATTGCTGGCCCGATCAGATCGATTAGTACAGAGAGTGCAAAACGCCTGCGCCCGCTTCTGTTTCTCAGTGCCATTTAGAGGTCACGTAACCCCCTTTTTAAATGATAAACATAAATTGAAAATGAAGTCAAGAAGAAAGTTGCATTTAGCTTGCTTATTATTTGGTGTCATTTAGTCACAGGAGCCAAAGTATTTATTTCAAAAACTAACCTGGGTCTTCAGTGGTAGCGAGCGATCGAGCAGACAATGCTCAAAGCAATTATCGATTAAACCACATAAGTCTGAGGCATTTAGAGGAGGCTTTCGATTTGCGGCTTCCAAGTGCTGGAACAATACACCTCCACCCATACGCAACGTCACCTCCATCAACACTTTTAGAACACGCTTGAGGCAGTATCTTGTGGAGTCGCAACGAAAGCTTGTCAATGTGAACTTGAACGCTTCTTTTATTTGACCCTAGCTTTTGCTTTAGATTCCGCTGCTTATGATTTATAAAATGTATAACTATTTTTCTAATATACTAATTAACAATATTTATCTCTACTGACATTAAACATTATTCTTATTACTATTTAATTATGATTCTTATCCCTAATCCACTAATAGGGTAGTTTCCAGGGTCAAAATAATTACATTTTATTTAGTCCCTATTTTAGATTATAAAAAAATATTGGACACGTATTTTTTCTTTTTTCGATTAAATAAAAAATAACAAAGATATAGTCCATTAAAATTACGTGTGACGTCATTTAGTGCGAAAAAATGCAGGACGGCGTGACGTTATACGTAACTTTAATTAGCTATATCTTGGTCATTTTTGGTTTAATTTACAAATACAAAAATACATATCGCTTATTTTTGAATAATCTAAAGGACGGACTTATAATTTTTTTTTGTCAACTAGCCTATTAACAATATTTGTCCCTATTGTTTCCTTATACAATTAATAACTATTTTCTAATCCATTAATTAACCATATTTATCCTTATTGACATAAAAAATAAATTTCATATTACTATTTAATTACTAACCCAATCCCTAATCCCTTAATCAACAATATTTATCTCTATTGACATTTAATATTATTCATATCTCTATTTAATTACGAATTAATTTATAATAATACAAATGCCTACAGTACAACAAATATGTTTGTGTTACTTTTTTAGGTACTATTGATAATATTGTTCATGTTGAATGTTCCTATGTTGTTTAATTAGTGCTGCAACACTGTGCGTGCATGGATGTAAACCGCGGCGTCCGACCATCACGCGGCGCACGCGCGTATTGATTTACTCACGCGAGTCTGGAGGCCTCTCCGCCCGCTATCCGCTTAATCCGCTGGGCACGGGCCGGGAACCCGTAAGCATAACTATGCCGTAGGCCTACATCATGTACGCCATGCACGCATACTGTTATTGTTGTGTGCATTATACCACAGAATAATTAATAGTACTAGCTAACGTAATTATACTAACGTCCGTGCTATCACTAATAGGAGCTAGTTGAAAACCAGCGCCAGGCTTTGTAAGTCTGGCATATGCTGAACTAGACTCCCATTTGGCATAATGTGACATGATAATATAATAAATTCAAATTGGTTAATTCTAAATGTATCAAATTTACAAAATTACTTATTTTTATTTGTCATTAATTATTATTTTATTTCATTGAATTTTATTTTGATCTTTTTTATTTGAAATGATATTTTTTATTGTAATTGCTATATTTATAATTTCCACTTCGTTTCTTTTCCTTAACGAAAAGTACCTAACTGTCCAGTATTCCTCTATTCTATGTAATTTTAATTGTGTCACCTTATCCAAATAAACTTGTTTTCTTTCTTTCTTCCTTTCAACTTACGGCCAATTTCAATATTCGATCCATACATGGATTTTGAGATTCGAGATTCGTGTTTGACATATTTTGTATAGAGCTTATCTCAAAAACGAATCTAAAATCAACAGATCTATCTATAGATCGAAGAATTCCGTAGTTAGTCACCAGAAGTAGGTTTTATTTATCTTTGTTTCATAGTCATTATATTGTCACAGTCACGTGCACTGTTGTCTAAACACATTACAAGCCTCGTAGGTTGCAGTGTATGACAAACAAACCTGTCAGTGCTAGTTTAGTCACGACATCGCTCAATTTGAAGTGAAAAAGCCTTTTTCCCTTTGAACCATCAAAAATATACTGGAATAGCAGCCAAATCTTATTTTATAAAATAAAGATTTTTTAATCTGTATTTTTTTATAGTCTCACACCTGTATCCCCGAAGGGGTAGGCAGAGGTGTAATTTTACACCCACATTTCGCCATGACTTTTTAGGTCCCACGTAATAGGGGGCGAGCCTATTGCCGTACCGGGCACATTACCAGACTCCGTGCTGCTACTGAGAATTTCCTAACGGAAAAACCCAATATCACTTTGCCCAACCCGGGAATTGAACCTGAGACCTCCCAATCCCACGCGCACATTTATGCCGCGAGACCAACGAGGCAGCCTTTTAATCTGTATATATTATATTTTTTTTGCTTTACTGACTGACTAATAGACAACATACAGCCGAAACTTCTGGGCGCAAGAACTTTGGCATGTATGTTGTTTGGGGATCGTAGAAGGGATTACCCAAAATTCTTACAGGATCTGGTAGAAACGGTAAAATTAAAAAAATGCGTGGGTAGCTGCGGGCATCCTCTAGTTAAAGATATAATCATTTCAAGGAATGGAGAAAGCAAAATAAAAAGCCAGACGCATATAGCACACTAATTGGTACACGAATGTGAAATTACAAAGGTATCTATCCACAAGACGATATTAAAAAGGAACAACAATTCATAGAGCAAGTTGAGCCCAAATCGTATTTCAGCAATCAATCTCGTTCATTCAATAAAGAACTATTTATTTTGTGTTCGGAGGCTATATTTTCTTAACACCTGGCTGCGGAGGGAACGTATGCGCCGTCGGAAATCAATCACAAATTGTATTACTACCCGCATATTTGACGGAAACAAAATTTGTTAGCTGCCAATATTTTTTGACGGCTTTTTGGTTGTTTGTTTGGTCACCGTTTATGAATTAACGAATATATGCATGGATTTCAATTGGTTTTAGAGTACGTTGAACGGAGATGTGATACATTTAGATTACCTTGAATAAAGTGCCGAACATAACTTTTAAATTGACTACAAATAAAATTTTCTTTCAATTTATAGGGAAAAGATTTTTGAACATTAAATTTGAATAAATTTAATAAATATTCCCATCGTTTATAAACGATCGCACTGCTGGCAATAGGCTTATTTTCACTACTAGAGCGCTATGATAAGCCGCGCTAGACAAGTGCGGGTTGGCAAACTTCACATTACTTCCGAGAACATTGAGATGTTCTTTTTCATCGTTTAGCAAGACACAAGCAACCATTCAATACTCACATCTTAGTCAATAAAGATATAAAGACATATTTATTTCTGCATTTTGGTTGTTTACAACACTTATACATATCAAAACCCTATTCTAGATGATGCCGGCTTTTCCTAGCTAAATGACTTCTTGAGAAGAAAGGCCGAAACATACTCAGAGTTATTGTTTTTTTTTGTCACTTCAATTTCTTTAGTCTTTTCTTCATCTTTTAAAGTCCAGACAAAAAAAGGGTTTAGTATGCAAGTACAATGCAGGAAATTATCTGACGCTTTTGACTGACTCGGCCCACTGATGGCCCGCATTCAACAGCAATCGTACGGCTCAACCTTAATTGAGGGAGCCAGCACGATCTGTATCACTATGCCTCCACACCATCAGAAGGTGTATGCATAAGCATGTCATCAGACAGGTTGCCACAACTATTTGTTTATATGTTTAATAATGCCCACACCGTACTCACTAAAATACATGTTGCAAACAATAAGTAAAAATAATAAAAAATTAAACAATAAAATGTCATATATTTAAAATGTCAGAAAATATTATTAAATGTCAGAAAATATTATTGAATGTCAACTATGAATAATAATATATTACTTAAGTAATTTTAAATGTCAAAAGAAAATAAATAAAATAACAATATCAAATCAAACAATGTCAAAACAAAATAAATAAAATTACAAATGTCAAATTAAATATGTCAAAAAATAAGTATTACAAATGTAAATAATAATATCATGTCACTAATTTCAAAATGTCAAAATTCATAATTTTTAAACTCAATTCCAGGCATTTTTGTCTGCTAAATAATCTTTAACTGTGTAATAAGCTTTTGAACACAAGCTCTGTTTAATAAATACTTTGAATTTATTAATACTTAGTTCCTGAATAGTGCCTGGAATTTTGTTGTAAAAACGTACACTTGTATGAGTTACTTATTTTTTGTAGTCTAGTTGAAGGTAGAACAAGTTTGTTTTAATTTCGTGTATTTAAATTATGAATGTCGCTGAATTTAGAAAACATATTTATATTTTTCCTGACATATAACAAGTTCTCATAAATGTATTGAGATGCGACAGTCATTATCTTAATTTCTTTAAATTTTTCCCTCAGTGAATGCCTTGAACCAAGACTGTAGATTGCACGAATAGCCCGCTTCTGCAGTACAAACACAGTTTGAATGTCAGCTGCGTTGCCCCATAATAAAATGCCATATGACATTATGCTGTGGAAATAACTAAAATATACTAATCTGGCCGTATCTATATCAGTTACCTGACGAATTTTGTAAACCGCGTACGCTGCAGAGCTAAGTCTATTCGACAACTGACCTATATGTGGGCCCCACTGTAGCTTAGAATCTAAGGTTATGCCTAAGAATACGGTGTTATCTATAAGATCCAACTCTTCTCCATTCAAACATATGTTAGGTTTAACTTGTTTTACATTCGGTCTTGAAAATCGTATACATTTTGTTTTTCTTTCATTTAACAGTAAATTGTTAGCTGTAAACCATTGAACTACTTTAGAGAGAGCGTTATTTACATCGTCATTATTTGATTGTTGTCGTCTTAGTTTAAAAATAAGTGATGTATCATCAGCAAATAACACTATCTCTTCATTATTTGGCATAATGTATGGCAAATCATTAATATATACAAGGAAAAGGAATGGACCAAAAATTGAACCTTGCGGCACTCCCATTGTGACCACTTTACCCATAGAAACTTTTCCATTTACCTCAACTCTCTGTATCCTATTACTCAAATATGATGTTAGGAGATCCAAAGCAGTGTTCTTAACTCCATAGTAATGTAATTTCCTGATCAATGTTTCATGAAACACGCAATCAAAAGCCTTAGATAAGTCACAAAAGACTCCCAAAGCATCATGCGACTCCTCCCAGGCATCAAAAATACTATCTTAAAGCTCAACTCCAGCATCGGTAGTTGAGCGACCCCTAGTAAAACCAAATTGTTTTTCATGTAACAGCTTATTGTTATTAAAATGAATTTGAAGCTGACCTAGAATTAATTTTTCAAAAATTTTACTAAACATGGGTAGCACAGATATTGGCCAATAATTTGTGGGGTCAGATGTGCTACCTGATTTAAATAACGGAATTACTTTACTACTTTTCATTTGATCAGGAAACACACCACAGTCAATGCATCTATTGAAAATCATTGCCAGTTCCGGTGCTACTGTGTTGATTATAGATTTCGTAATCACAACAGAATTGCCCCAAAGATCACTAGTCTTCTTCAAATTAAGGGTATTAAAAGTTTTTACAATATCTC
Source organism: Euclidia mi (assembly GCA_944739405.2). Lineage (NCBI taxonomy): Eukaryota > Metazoa > Arthropoda > Insecta > Lepidoptera > Erebidae > Euclidia > Euclidia mi. The sequence goes on along the minus strand of OX123190.2, from coordinate 38,461,197 downwards.
TGTCAGTGACATAACTAAAACTAAATTCAATAGTGAGCGCCGTGGTTAAAACAAACAATATCACGAGATGGGAATTGATAATATCCTTAAACTAAGTATAGTTTTAGGCTATTATCAATTGTATTTTTGGACATCTTTATTATTTCTTGTGTGCGTGTGTATGTCACTGAACTCCTCCTTAACGACTGGACCGATTTTGATGACATTTTTTGTGTGTGTTCAAGGGGACTTGAGAATGGTTTAGATTATATTGTATAGTATAGAAATAATTTTGAAAATTGGTTATTTAATTAGAATTATTACCGTTCCAGATTACATGTTGAGGTACATCTGACTGTACTTCATGGTAGACCAGCGAAGACTGGTGTCAAGTGTGACACGTGATCTCCCAGAACTATAAGAGTTCTAAGAATTATATGGATATAATTATCTGAAATAAAGTGTTATATTCTATCCCTTTCCGTTGGGAGGGTTGTAAACTGAAGAAGTAGACATGTGTGACGAGAGCGCAGCTGTGTTGGTATGTCACCATTTTATGATGCATAATTTTACTCTCCGGTCGAGCTTCCAAAATCAGCAACATTTTACTACTCCAACAATACAAACTTGACGTAGCAGTATTTTATTATGTAATATTTGTACAGTAAAAGAAAGGGGCATAATATGCTTACTGAAGGACTTACCATCGAAGTCTACGTGAAGACTAATAAATGAAAAATCACGAGTAAAACATGTCTGCCACATAAAATCACGTGCACCAACATAGGACAGGCTACAAACCAAACTTCCATAGGGAACACAATAATGACCAATACTCATAAACGCTCCTTTAAGTAGTAAACTTCATCATTACTACGAATATGAAACGTCTAAAAGTCTGCCAGAACTTACGTTTTGACTTTTTGACCATTTTCCATTTGTAGAAGGGTCGGACAGTTAAACTAAGTTTTCATTATATAATCAACGTTTAACTAACGAGTTGTCTGCGTGTATGTTATTGCTCTTTCTAGCCTCTATATTATATAGTAAGAGACTGTCATTAACACACCTGGCCGGATGTAGAACGGTTCAAAGATGTTATCAAAATAGGTAAGGCTGTAGACCCATACTTATACAACGCATGTGTGCCTAAGTACTTAGTCACATGTTAGTAAAGATACGTAAACAAATCTAAATTACTTCACTTATTCTAGGTAGAAATAAATTGAAAGTATTCTACAAAAGTTATAAAAACACCCATACTTTTATTACAAATTTGGTCAAAAATATTTATACCATTTTGTAAACCCCACTAAATAATTTTGTTAGTATACCTACAAAATTGATATAACTGATGAAAATTTGTTTCTTATTGTTAAAGCTTCTTAGAATAACACACTGATAAATATCATTTGCCTGCAATGTAATGCCTTTTGAATTTTCATTATAACGCATAAAGATGACTCAGTTGAATTACAGCGTTGCTTCCTACTCACAATCACGTAGCAACTTTATTTAATAGCTCTTTATAACAATAAAAATGCTATAATTTCGAGTAGGTACATAAAGATATTCAATATCTTTGTTTCGTTTTTTCCTTTTAAAATCTGAGTTGATTTTAACAAAAAGGTAGTGATATTCTTATGGAGAGACATAAAAGATTGCTACGCAGATGACTACCTCCGTGGTCCAGTGGGTAGCGTATGCGACTACTGATCGGAGGCCCCAGGTTCGATTCCTAGATCGGGCAAAAGTGTTACTGGTTTTTTTCCGAATTCTCAGTAGCAGCACGGAGTCTGGTGATGTGTCCGGTAAGGGCAATACGCTCGCCCTCTATTACGTGGGACCTAAAAATTCACGGCGAAATGTGCCTACCGATTCGGGGACACAGGCGTGAGTCTATAAAAAAAAATATGCAGACGGACCAGGGTGTATTAGACTCATGTTACAAAACTATATTTTCTAAGACCTCGTCGCGATATCCCGCTAAAAACGACAATGTAATTTTTCAGATCATGATTTTATTCATAAAACCAAAATGTAATCGCCAGCCGCTGTTATCAATGACATAGTAACAATCAATCCTAATGAAATTTCATTGAATTTCATCGAACAGTATAATAATATAATATATATATATATATATATATATGTAGGGGAGATACCCTTAAAAAAATTTTTTTCCTTAATTTTATTCTACAGTTTTGTTGCAATATCTTATGTCTATATTCTTGTCAAATATCAGCTTTCTAGCACCAGGCGTCTTTGAGCTAGGCTGCGGACGGACAGACGGACGGACATGACGAAACTATAAGGGTTCCTTGTGGACTACGGAACCCTAAAAACGGTAATATAGAAGTATCATTATGTAAGTTACGAGCAAACACAAAGAGAATAGGCTATCATAACACACAAGCGTCTACACAAAAAAACAAAGTAGCTCTTAATTTACGCGTATAAAAGAAATGAAACCCAGCATTCTAACTACACACATAAACTATCTGCTGTCTTTCTTTGGACAAGAGGGATATTTATGGCCGGTAACGCCTTCATGTTAAATACCTGTAGGGAGGCTTAGTTGCAGAATGTATGCAATAGAAACATGCGATCAGAAACGCAAATAAACACGTGAGAAGTATAAGAATCTGAGATAAGGAGGTACAAACAAGCTGACGTACCGGAAGTCCTCTGCTCCGTCAGTTTCCGGATCCAGCGAGGGCGGAAATCCACCGCTGGCATTAATGTCGTAAATATAGGAGAAGTAAAGAAATAGCCATGGAAAACATAATTATGTGAAGGAAGACTGGCCATTTGAGCGGTGAACGTTTTATCGACGACAGTATAATTATAAAACAGTATAATTCGATGATGTACGTGAGGGACGGCCTTCTACGGCGACGACTGAAAATAACATCTGTGTTGTGCGGCGTAAGATAGAGACTGACAAAAGAGTGACCTATCAGCAGATTTGGACAAGCTTAGGCATCGGTATGAGTCAAGTGCACAAAATCCTCCACGAACATTTAGCGGTCAGGAAGCTTTGCGCCCGGTGGATACCTCATAATTTGACTAAGGCTCAAAAACTCCATCGTGTGGATTGGTGCCGTAAAATGATTGAAAGATTTAACGGAGGTGACTCAAATGCTGTGTTCGACATACTAACAGGTGACGAAAGCTGGATTTACTGTTATGATCCTGAAACCAAAAGACAATCTGCTCAGTGGATGTTTCCTTTCGAGGAGTTGCCAACTAAAGTGAAGAGAGATCGAAGTGCGGGAAAAAAAATGGTGGCCTCGTTCTTTGGAAGGATAGGTCATTTCGCAACAATTGTGTTAGAGGATCAAAAAACAGTTTCTGCAGAATGGTACACTACCAATTGTTTGCCACTTGTCTTGGAAAAAGTTCGAGAGAAACGACCTCGCAGTAGGATCCTCCTTCACCACGACAACGCCTCGTCGCACACCGCCAAGCGAACGATCGACTATTTGGCGACATCAAACGTTGAATTACTGGGTCACCCGCCGTATAGCCCCGACCTCGCGCCTTGTGATTTTTATTTATTTCCAAAAATTAAAGAAAAACTTAAAGGAAAGCGGTTTATGAATGCTGAAGAAGCGGTGGCTGCGTATCGCGATGCCATTGAAGAGACCCCTAAGGACGAGTGGGCAAAGTGCTTTTCCCAGTGGTTCCATCGCATGCAGCGGTGTATTGACGTCAATGGACAATATTTTGAAAAGATATAATAAAACTAATAACTGGCTAATGTAATCAGTTTTTGATTTTCTAAGAACTTTCAGTTTGACCCTCGTATATAGTCGGGTTGAATTTTTTTTTGTTGAGTACCCCATCATGTGGGGTATCATTGGATAGGTTTTAAAAAAATATTATTAGTTTGCTCAAATCATTTTCCGATCAAGTGATTGGTTTGTCAAATATCAAGCTTTGAAGTGAAAAAAATTGTTAGACTCAAGTGTCCCCCCCCTCTGCCGGCTAAACTGTTAATTTGGAAGAGGTGAAAAAAAAACACAAATGTAGTACATATAACGAATTTAAAAGGAAAACTATCATGGCTAAGTAGATATCACTAGTTTACGAGTAATCGTCGGTTAACTTATAAATACCTATTTCTGTGAGTTTACATTGGGCGCGTTGGCTTAATCTTATACCTAGTTTACACTCTCGCCTCGCGTCTCGCCTCGTACCTCGCCTCGCAGCTCGCGTGTTGTTGCGAGGTAGCGAGTGCCTGTTTACACTCTCGCGATGCGTTCAGTTTGCGTTGAGCCAGCAACGATGTAAGACGTCGAAGTAATAGCGGCAGCAGCTCTAGCCTTAACAAGTATTTACCTATTCTTGACCATATTAAAAAGAAGGATTTTTTTTTTTACTTTGAGCTCTGCTAGCGGTTTGCACATAACCTCAGAAATTCTTTGCCACGCATCACGCATCATTTACTTTTTGGGTATTTTTATGCATCATTTGTTGTGGATCCCAAATTATTCGCTCGGCCTGATAAAGTTCCAAGAACTGCAGCGTTTCTTTTTGGGACCAGTCCATTTTTAATTGATAAGATAAGATAAGATAGTTTATTTCGCAAACATGGGTACAGTACATGATCTTAAATACAATTCTATAGGTGCAGCCATATTTTACCATTAGGCATGCGAAAGATACAAACACAAATTAAAATTACTGAACTATAAATATTTAGGTATAAATATTCAAACAAATGCATTCCCTTTTTCTGCAAAAAATCTGATATACTATAATAAGCTTTATAGTTTTTTTGAAATCGAAGAACACAACCTGCACGGAAGGGCGCCGTAAACAAACGGAAACGAGAGCGCGAGTGTAAACACAACGCTCGCCTCCATCGCGAGGCCCTTTGACTCGTGCCTAAAAAACCGCCTCCGACGCGAGCGTCACGAGTGGCGAGGCGAGCTACGAGGCGAGCCACGAGCGAGCGTTTACACTCGCGCACCTCGGCGCTCGCCTCGCCGCTCGCGCGAGAGTGTAAACTAGACATTAAAGATATACGTACTTTGGTATATAATGTACTACGGTACTACGTATGTATAGTAGTAGTATATCTTGGAAACCACATTTTATGTTTACAATACATAACTGGATACATACCTAGTATTTTTCTAAACAAAACTTAGGTTCTTATAATAGTGTTATTAAAATTATTTTTTCAGCAAAATAAACAGTCGGATTTGTTGTACATTAATACCCTTTGCAGCAAGTCATTAGGTATGGGCAACTACGGAACCCTACATTGCGCGTGACCCGACACGCACTTGGCCGGTTTTATATAATGGTATATATAGCCTGAAACTTTTTGCTGAAAATATAACCAAGAATCATTGGTTTTTCTCAACAAAACCTACTAAGCCCACTTACGATGACGAAGTTAATGAAGTGAAAAAAAACTATCTTATTTGTGTCCAACTTTGCACTCAAAACTTGGCAAGTAGATCAACGTTCGACTGTCAACGCTGTAATATCGTAACTCAGATATTTGTCCAATTCGTAATCTTATTCGACGAAACAAACAAATTTGTAGTGATAGATGAAGAGAGTATTCAATAAATACTACTATCGGTATTGGGAATATCGTTATAAGTAATGTAGGAGTATTTCATTGACACAGATTCCCGGACGGTGAGCCGACATCACGTATCCACGATAAATTGATTTGGTACCTGAAGGCCAATTCTCGTATTTAACAGACACTGACACTGAATTTTGACTGAACTGCGATTTAATTTTGAAATTGACTCACAATTGGTATTCTGCTCCACTTAATCTCCTTATAGTATAATTTCGATATAATCAATTTATAATCTCTTGTTGATCTTAGAGGTAATGTCAAAAACTCAAAAACAAAAACATGAATTTTGCCATTGTATGGGAAAATACATTAATAGGAATGGTTATTGGATGCCAATACGTTTACATGCCAAATTAAAATTAATATACAACTAAGTAATAAAATTTCGGTCAGTAAATATATTGGTGCCTTGGATCGTGTGAATTATTTTCAATAGGTATTCAATAATTAAAAAATTTTATATTCAATAATAGAAATAATTCAGACATTATAAAGATTTTAACGATGGTAACGTACAATTGGGTTTTTTAATTCGTTTTTTCCTCCTGATAATTTTATCTCATTTGTTGAATTTCTCGAGCAAAAGTTTCGCGAATATTTCGATCTTGAAATAAATATTGTCAATGCTGGCAACGAAATACTTAACATGTTTGCATGTTGTCCACCAGGATCTCCTAGCCAGATCCCCCAGAGGATCCTCGTGAACTTATTAGTTGTGAAATTGTATAAAAGCAATTAACGTTTACAAAACCAGTGACTATCAGAAAGTTATCAGCCATCGATAGGGATTACAAAAATCAGGTGGATGTGATTTTCGACCTTATTGACGTAACTCAGAATTTATAATTTTAATAGCGTATCAATGTCAGAAAGCAAGAAAATACCAAAAAGAAGTTTATCATGAATTGTCAATAAGGTCGAAAATCGCATGCACCTGTTTTTTGTAAGCCCTATCGATGGTTGATCATTTTATAGTCATTTGTTTTGTAGACATGAATTTGTCTTACACAATTTCTTTTTAAACTTATTTTAGATACCTATCCCCGTGGTAAAACTAGTGGCACATAATAGCTAAAGGCGATTCCTATGTTTATTAGCAAAATAGATCATAAATATTACCAACAAAATATTCAACACTATTAGTGATATCGTTGGGAATGTCAAATAAATCACGTCATCACGTCGTGTCCTTGGTAACAAATGTATATTTTTATTCCGTGCTTTTAAAAGTATCAGGTGCATGTTTTTTTGGTTCCACTCGCTATTTTATTTACAACTGTACTTGTGCCGTATAGCGAATCGGTCGAGTCCAAGAATCTGCCCAATTCACGAATCTGTCGAGTTGGGAATCTGCCGAATCACGAATCTGTCCATTCCAGAATATGTCGTATACCGAACAAGCGATTTGTCTTAACCTATTGTGACAACCCTACCAAAATAGGTAACAAATTTAAAAGCTCTTAAGAAGCTGTTTCTCTGTTCGGTTTATTTACTCATGTGGTTATATTATGTACCATGGTATCATTGTGAAAAAACTAGAAATACCTTACCTGCTCTACTAATAATTAGCAGAATACCGTTCACACTAGTTCACACTTGGTTCAACTTTCGATGTAGTCCCGATCTCATTCAAGTGTCAGTTAAGTTACGAGAATACCATTTATGACGCCGAGACTAGATCGATATTGGAATTTGAACAAATATAATTACCAGAATTGGCCTTCAGATGTGCCCACCGCTTGTACAGCCATACACCGCACTTTCTTGACATTATTATTTCTAAGCTCTATTTTGTCCGCGTAAGATAGAAACGTCAGGAAATACTCGATGACATATATGCATCTCCGTATAAAGGATACCCGTCTACTTGTAACTATAGTATTAATTAATATTATTGATATTTTATTACTCTCACAATCTAATAAATGTTTCTTGGTCGTGCGGAATCTGTAATTATGAGCGACTGTTGATGCATATTCATTATCATGCAAATTAATAGTGTCATTACAGCTTCTTACCAAGTAACTCTCAAGTAATTTACTCATGGCAAGGCAAACTCAATTGCGGTATAAAGTGTACTAGAGCACGGAGAAACGAGCGCTAATTTATTACTGTAGAAGTTTTTTAGAACAACTTAATAGTTTCTATGCGATGACTTAGCGGGTCGTGCGGGTTCTGGCGGGTACGACTACCCCACGTGATGGATGACGCGACATCCCTCCAGCCCGGCTTAGAACTCATTGAGGGGGGATTATATCGAGACGTTGACGAATTGCTACCACTTCACACACAGATAGCACTATTCAATCGATTTAAAACTTCACCGCTGACCAGAGGCAAACATTTGTCGGGATTAAATGGTTCTTCCCTAGTTTGGGTAGACTTTACGTCGCACCTCGGCAATATATGGCCAAGCATATCTATTTCAGTAAATTTATATCCCTGAAACCTAAAGCTAATCAAAACTGATTTACACCATGTTTACCGGGAAAGTTGTACACAAAAGTAGTTTAGTGTGTAATGAGTTTTCAAAATAAATTACTCTGAAGCAATATCGTACAACCGCAACATTCATAAATAAGGATCGTAATAAAACGTAGTCACAATACGCAAATGCGAAAAGTATTTTATTGTAAACACAATATATATCTGGGGAAGATAGAAGTGCTAATAAATAATAGTGCTATTATAGTAACACAAGTCCGAACGAGGCGGCGATAAGGCGGCAAGAATTAAATTTCATTTTGGGGCTTATGAATTTATGTGAATTGTTGGTAGTCTAGTAAATGTTGTAACTTTCGTTTCGGCTCGACCTAAAGGCGGGAACTTTATTATAAAACAAAATTACAATAGAAGGGAGTTTATAGCTACGGTTCTGCCGGGACCGTGCACCGATCAAAATATAATCGGGATATTCACTTTGCGCGCCCAAATCCTGAAAAAACTGAAGAACTGAAGTTTAACAAAATCCAAACGATGATTGATAATTTAGTGCGTTGCCAACCTTTCGCTAAGGCGATATGGAAAACAATGTTAAGGTCATTCGGAAGCTGCGAAATGAGGCACGGATAGGCGGCGAACGTGACTTTTAGCTTCTATCGCCCATTTATCCCCGTATTACTTCAGTAGTTGCCTTGGACATTTACTCGTCAGTCTTTTGATCTATGTTCAATATTATTCTAACGTGGTTTTACCACTGTAGGTACTTACACATCCAAAAAATTCCAGTAAATTATAAATAGACTTCACGAAAGAAAAACTGGAAATCAAATAAATTAGAACGTGTAATATGATTTTATTCCTTAGTTTTATGCTAATGTTAGCAGAGAGCGAGTGGGCACTTTAATTTATAATTTCTCAACATTCTTTGCCTGTTTATTTTTTAAGACTTTTCTTCCCACATCCTCGAAGAGAGAGAGTGGAGAGGGAATCGAAAAAGTTTCAAACTTCAACAAGAAAAAGATAAGAATAAGCCGTTTCGTCTATATAACTCAGCCAGGTACTACAAAAATGAAAAATACGAATGCATTCAATAAAAATATTTTAAATATTAGAATAAATCTATTAAAAAATAAATTATGAATTAAATTGATTTATTTAATATAGACATTTAAATAATATTATACATACATCATAATATACTTATTTACTACTGGGAAATTGCCGTAATCTACTAAATATCTGAACCCTAATATTATGAAAAGGCTGTAGTTTGAATTTGGAACATATTTTTTATCGCTAAATAACTTTTTGACCTCAGCAGCTCAAACATGCCGCTTTTGCTGCGAGACAACAGTGAACAAAACGCGATTTTGATTCGAGCGTGAATAAAAGTAGCTTTTTAATTTTTCAATCTTCAGTGGCACGAATTGACTTTGTTCAGTCATAAATTTGAAACATTCGAATTTTACTGTGCTCTGTCTCTTTCACATGCATATAAAAAGTGAGTGAAAAAACAAAACCCTTCGAGTTCGAAATTCGATGGAATTCAACCTCAAAGAAAACACATTTGGAAACGCAAATAAAAAAATATTTGTAATAAAGAAATTACTTTTTTATATGTTATTGTTTATATTTTAATAAAAATAAGTCTAATTAATAGTAGATATAAAATTAGTATTTAACCAATAAATTTTTATTTGGAATTACAACAATGATACATTTGAAAAATAAACATCAGGGACGCGGTATTAAAAGGCGATTTAAAAAAGTAGCGGGAATAAAAATTTCGCTAATGCTGATACAGTATAGCGTAACGTGTTAAATTATATTAATATATAAAATAATCTAAAAAGATGAGTGAAACTAGCGATGATGACTGTAGGGGAAAGTGGTCACCCCTCGTACGCGGGGCACATTCGTACAGCTAGTTTATCAGAAAAACTAAAGGTCACACAAACACGCCTTTGCTTGTGTGCATAGACATACCGGCCGCCATGTTGCTAGCGGAGTGTCGCGCGAGTCGCACTACGGTTCCGCAGTTGACAAAACGTAACGTGTTTTCGCGCGCGGTGAGTAAATTTTTTACATACCTTCAGTTCGTAATTGTAAGCAAAATTATTGTGTTTTTGATAAAGTGGTGATGATTGATTAATGTTAACATTGTTTATTTTGAGCTTTTATTGTTTTATTTCTCAAACTTAATTAGAATTTGTATAAAGTTGTATTTTAGTTTTGCACAAAGGCATGGGGTACATTCGTACAGCCAGACAGGGGGCACATTCGTACGCGTACGAATGTGCCCCCTTTAGATTTTAATAACCACCTGTACCTATACCAAAGTTACAGCTCAGGAGGTACTTAGACGTAACGGATACAAAGATGAGATTCACCGTCTGAAGAGGAAGGATCGTGAACCTGAGGTGACCAGAGAGTCGGCTTACATGCCTTATCTAAAAGAAGTAATGGACAAAGTCGGAACAGTACTCAAGAAATACTCCATCAAAACTGTATATAGTCCGCTTTCCAAGATATCACACAATCAGCGCAGCCCAAAGGATGCCATTCCTTTTCAACCACCTGGCGTCTACAAGGTCGATTGCAGGTGTGGTAGTTCCTATATCCGACAGACCAAGCGAACAATTGCGGAAAGGGTCAAAGAACATATCGTAGCTATGAAAAATCGACCAGTAAATAAGTCCGCTATAGCTGAACACTTACTGGAGTCAAACTACTGGATAGAACTACATCAACCAAAGGCCTTATCCGCCGAACGTCACTATTACTCCAGCATAGTACCTACGTGAAGCGGTTGAAATTGAAAAAATAATCAAAAATATTTCAACCAGGCGGATGGATTTAGATTAGCAACAAGTTGGCATCTGATCATAAATAAGTGTAAACACCGCCGCAATGATACAACTCAACAGTGTCACGGTAATATAATCTAACAGTATTGTAACTCGGCCGTCTTCGTGAGTTATATACCTACCAGACGCGCCGCATGCGAGCTGCGGCACGATAGCGGCTGCGGGTACTGTAGGCACAGTCCGCACAGTCTAATGGGTACTCTGCTCGAGGCGCGTAGGTATAACTCGAGTTTCGTGCGTTTGTATGGAGTTACAATACTGTTAGATATTATTACCGTGACAGTGTATAGACGGCATTAGTGTAGTGTGTCGAAGTACCGATAGCGCGGTAAAAAATAAACAAGTGAGGGTAGGTGCCAAAACCTGCACCGCACAAGGAGGGCGCTGAGCTCACCAGTCCCGCTGCGACCACGGCTGAAGCAAGTCGGCCGAAACGTTGGCAAATACCGAGATATTTATGCCTTAAATATATTATTAACGTTTTTACTTTTTTTTTTCTAAAGAAAGTTTATCGGCTATGAGTCAAGTCACATATTATTAAGTTAGTTCTTTGATAAATAAATATTTTTTATAATGATTAATGAAAATTTAAGGACTTTAATTGGATTTTTAATAACCCTGTATGAATGTACCCCATGGCGTACGAAAGTATCCCACCTACTGTACTACTACACCTACGTACCCCATACATGGGGTACGTTCGTACAAATATCTTATCGTAAAAAAATGGCTGTAACTCTTTAACCTTTTGACATAATAGCTTCGGACTTTTTTGTAACAAACTACAATATATTTGTTACACTTAAGTATGTAAACTAAGTAAATTCGTCATTTATTGGAAAGTAAAAAAATAAAATCCAAAAAGTATACGAAGGATAACCACTTTCCTCTACTTTAACATCAGAAGAGTTAATCAACAAGTGATTAATGCAGAATTCAATCTATTCCTGTTCATTTCTATGTCTCCTAAGTAATATGTATTCTCACTGCTATGGTGAAAAGTTATGTGTGCTACACGAGAGCAAAGCTTTTTGTACCTCGTGCTGTTGAGTCCCTCACTACGCTCAGGATTCTAACTTTGATTCACTCGCTACGCTCGTGAATCAATAATAGAATCCTTCGCTTGCTCGGGCCTCAAAATCAGCACTCGAAACAAAAACAACTTTGCTCTCTTGTTTCACAAATAACTATTTTACGATCTGACTTGTGAGTTTCTTTTCTAGTTAAACTATAATATTCATGTGTCAACACAATAAATAGTTGGCAAGGCTATGAAACTGTTGTACAATATAAAAGTGTCATAAAGTAGAAAAGGAACATTTAAGGCTGGTGACACGCGATGCCTTCCTTGCCAACTTGTAACTTGCAACATTTTAAATTAAATGGAAAGTAGTGCTGCAGGTATTCTGTTTCATGGACAGAGTGGCTTTTAATGCAGTAATCGGATGAAATGGTAATTTTAAAACAGGGTCACTTTTGCTCATCAGTATCTGCATACCAAGTTTTGAACTTCTGTCGTATGACATTTTATACAAGCTATGAACGCAAAGTCCTGTCTACTTAAACTAAAGTGCTGAAATGTTGTGCAGAATAGTTTGGAATATAAGTGGACAAAAATATTTGCGTGTTTTAGTTTATTTGCTGCTACTACAGCCCTGTTAGATCTATGAAGATGCAAACGGCTGAACGCAAGAAAGATATAGGTATTCAATGTTGAACGTCAATAAATGTAAGTTAATTTAATAAAACGCTGCTGTTCCGACTCGTAGTTGCAAAAGCATTATAAAATTTATTCAAACTTATGTTATTCAGGTCACAGGTATTTCTAGTCTCGTTGCTAGATTTTATTTCTCACGGCGTCATAACGCCTTATTGCCAACACTTTACGATGCAGTACGCACCGCTGCCGCACTTTGCTAGTAATTGAATTGCAGGCGCTTGCTATAAATGTGGATTTGCCGGCGTTCTAACACCAACAAACAATGCCCAGCTTCTCTACAAAGTTTAAAAATAAACTAAATGTTTGTGTGTATGTTTAGCTGCCTCCGTGTTCCAGTGGATAGCGTATGCGACTGCTGGTCGGAGGTCCTGGGTTCGATTCCCGGGCCGGGCAAGTGTTGCTGGGTTTTTCCGAATTCTCAGTAGCAGCACGGAGTCTGGTGATGTTCCCGGTAACGGCAATAGGCTCGCCCCCTATTACGTGAGACCTAAAAATTCATGGCGAAATGTGGGTGTAATATTTACACCTCTGCCTACCCCTTCGGGGATACAGGCGTGAGTCTATAAAAATGTTTTCGTACAAGTTTTCTGGCAGTATCTACATGAGTTTTATTTTCTCTCGCAGATTTTAGACTAGACATACCTACATTAAATGATTTTGTTATCTCGTTTTATGCAAAACTTTACAAATAAAAGTTTGTTCATTGTTTTTTTTTGGTAGAATATTTGGACAGTTTAGGATTTCATTGTGAAAATTAAGAGTGACGTAACGTAACTGAAGTCTTCGAAAAGAGGAAGGGTTTGCTCTATCGCCGTTTCTATTCCGGGATCTGTTTGTGAGTTCATATTTTAATCATAATTATGTCATATCCACACCCAATAGTTAAACGCTAGTATTTAGGTGGCTTTAACCTATTCTCAATAGAGAAAAACCGCAAAAACATCACAGCTAAATAGGGTTTATAATTTATCAACTCAAATCATCCTCCTAGCATTATCCTAGTTTCAACCCGGGGTCCAAAAGCAGGCCCTATTTATATTTTGTTACTTTTAACTTTACTTCTTAAAAATAGAATTATAAAATACATTATTACGGCATTTATAATCCTATTTTAAGACTCCATGTGTGTATCCAATGAGGGCAACATTATCGACTACGATTAAGCTCTCGGTTTTTTCGTAATAAAGATTATTAAAAAAAACCGGCATCCACTTACTGGTGTAACCGGGTTTGGCTCGCCCAAAGGATCGCCACAAAAATACCACTTACAATCATTTGAACAAAAGTTTGTAATAGTAACTTAGATAAGTCCAGATGTTGGTTTTACTTATGTTTGTTTCATAGTCATTGAAATGTCACTGTCACGTCCATTGCTGTCTGAACATATTACATGCTTCGTGGGTTGCAGTGTAGGTATGACAAACCTGATAGTGCTGGTAGTTTAGTCACGACATTGCTCAATTTGAACTGAAATGGCTTTTTTAAATTGAACCATAAAAATATACTGACATAGCAGCAAATTGCTGGGGAGTAAGGGGAGAACGGAGCATAACATCTATCCGGCCCCATTGTCAACCTCACCTGCCCGCGCTGGTGGTTCTTTTCAGAATAGCCAGCGGCGTCAGTCCTTGGGATGGCGCGGTGCTCCCTGCTAGACAACGGACGAGGCTCTGGCGACTGGGCAATGGCGGTATAACCATACACCCGACCAGGAAAGTAGTAGAAAGAAAGTAGCAGACTGGATATCTAAATAATCTCTAAAAGGTCTAGTGCAGAAGGCAAGGGGAAACCACTGCACTACATTCCCAAGAAAGTCGTCATGTTAGTACAATCAGAGATTGATAAGTGGCCATGCGATCCGCTTAGCAACCGGCGCCGTACTGCGACTGGGGCATCGGTGGGAAATATGCTACCGGCCAAAGCTTAACATCCTTGAAAAAGAGATAGCCCGCTGTAAACTCAACTTGTGTGGCGTAAGCGAAACGGAATGCGGAAAGGAAATGGCCATTTCACTACAGATAGTCACGCTGTATTTTTCCCTGGCAACGATACAAACAGCAGAAACGGAGTTGCCATGATTATATTGAAGAAGCAAAAGGACAGTGTAATAGGATATGAGCCCGTCTGTGACCGAATTTTGACTATTAAACTCAAAGCATCACCTGTGAATCTGAATATTATCCAGGTATACGCTCCTACTAGTTCATCAAGCAACGAAGACCTTGAGAATTTCTACACCGAATTGGAATCAACTACCTCTAAGATTCCCAAGCGAAAAATTCTGATAATATTAGGAGATTTTAACGCAAAAATAGGAACGAATGGTCATCAGATCAGCTCATGTGCCGGGAAATTTGGACTAGGTCAGTGCAACGAGAGAGCGGAGCAGTTTTCGGCTGAAAACGACCTGATTATAGCAAACAGTTTCTTCGAAAACCATCCAAGAAGACTATACACTAAGGTTTCACCAGATGGTAACTTTCGCAATCAATTAGATTACATCTTAATTGGATCTCGTTGGAAAACCTCTATAAGGAATACCCATATACTGCCTGGAGCTGACTGCGGAACTGACCATCAACTTCTGATCTCCAAAATAAGGCTAAAACTAAGAGCAACTCGAAAATCGGTTCTTCCAAAGCATCTAGTCGTACGAGACGTCTTAAAGTTTACAGATGTCCTAGAGAAAATCTGGAACCAATGGTCTGAGCTGAAAGCAAATACAAATAACTCTGACGTGCTATAGGATGAAGCAAAAAGTTTAATAAGCAAAGCTGTCAAGGAAAACAGCCCACCCGTAATCAATCGAAAACGCCAGCACTTACCATGGTAGAGGAAAGAAGGTTGTTAAAGGCTTCTGGAGCTAGTGTGAGAGATCTTAACGCGAAATTGGCCAGAATTCAAGAAGCATGTAGGCGAGATAAGAACAATCACATCAAGAATATATGCTCCGAAGTTGAGGCCCATGCCTTTAGACATGAATCCAAAAACCTATACCAAAACATCTAATTAATTACAAAAGCCCTTACATCTAAGACTTGGGCCGTAGATAATGCTCAAGGCGAGACGGTGACAGAATTAGATGCCATCTCTGAGACTTGGAAGGATTATTGTCAATCTCTATTTCATGATCCACAATCGGATTTTTTCCCACCTATGGAGCCTGGATACGGTGAAATGGAACCTGACATATTAAAACTCAACTCAACTCGGTGTCGCGCGCGATGGCACCGAGAAAAGTATCTAGGACATCATCTCCTTGTTGAAGGTGACCGACCCTGACGACGTGCCTAATTTTGTGGCGAAGGATCTGCATAAGCTGCCGCCCGTCACATTCGACCACGTCGACGTAACCAGGCTGTTGAAGAATATAACATACCTGAAATCCAGCCTGGCCGAAGTGCAGTCCAAGTTAGAGGAGTCGGACAGCACCATAAGTGAGCTATGTGCAGAGGTAGTTTTATTACGTAACGCTATTTCCAAGGCTATTTCTATAAATAGCTCACCCAACGCTAACGTCAACACACAACGCGGGGCTTAAAATGCATCGATCGGCAGTTTTGAGTCAGCGAATTTGCTTGCGTCGCCTGCCGGCAGTAATGTACGCGCCGCGTGTACTGTTGCTGACCTCGGGTCATCGACACCTGTCAAAGTTTTGATGAATGCGTGGATGCGACAAAATCTAAACGTGCTTGCCGATGTTGTGGCCGTTTGGCCACAACATCGGCAAGCACGTTTAGATTTTTTCACGTTTAGATGTAAGCACGTTTTTGTTTTCCTGCCGATTTTGCCTTGTCTTGTGTTTACAAGACAAGGCAAAATCGGCAGGAAAACAAAGGGGGTAAACAAGAGCGTCGTGAAGCCCCCCATCACAAGATCGTGGAACTGAGAGTCCCAGAAAAGGAAACGTGCGATAAGGACGGTTTCATCAAGGTCGAGAGGAAGAAAAAGAAGCCTACTTGTCGTAATCTTTATGGCACCGGATTAGCTGGACCTAACATGCTGCTGCGTCCCGCAGTACCGATCACGTTGATGTACGTGTCCCGGCTGCATCACTCTACAAAGGATGAGGAGGTCGTGGAGTACCTACGCGCGAAGACCAACTGGACCTTGAGAGTCGAGAGATTGGAGCCTCGCCATAATACGACTTTCAAGTCGTATGTGGTTCGGGTGCCGACTCATCATCTTGAGACTTTCCTAAAGGAACAGTTTTGGCCGAAAGGTGTTGTATATCGGCGTTTACATGGCAGGTTACGAAATAACACTCAACCTAACTTGAAAACAATGTAAACAAGGACACCTGTTTTATTTTAATAATATTAATATTTCTATTTTATGTATGTTAGTCTTTAAGGTATATATCTGAATGGGTTATTATTACCTGAAATAAATGAATATTATTATTATTATTAAAAGACGAAGTGAGAGCAGCCATAAAACATCTAAAAAGTGGGAAGGCAACAGGAAGAGATGCTATCCCAATAGAGACTATTAAAGCTTCAGGAGAATATGGTGTAAATATTTTTCACACGTTGTGTAATAATATATGGCGGACCGGTGCTTGGCCCCGTGACTGGGCACACACCGTTTTTGTACCATTACACGAGAAAGGCTCCACTAAATCTTGTAATAACTACCGCTTAATCGCACTAATATCACACGCGAGCAAAATCCTTCTTCACATCGTACACAAATGCCTTCAATCCTATCTATCGAAGGTAATATCACCTGAGCAAGCTGGATTCGTAAAGGGTAAGGGTAACCGAGAAAAGATTCTCAATTTTTGATTGTCTCAATTTTTAGGCATCTTTATGTGAACGGGACAGCATCTGTTAGAACTAATGAGGTTCTATCTAACGACTTTCATCCCAGCGCAGGAGTGCGGCAGGAATGCATAATTTCTTCTTTGCTATTTAACACATACACAGAACTCATCATGAGAATTGCACTTGAAGGTTGGACTGACGGTGTCACGATCGGAGGCCGAACTATATCAAATCTTCGCTACGCGGATGATACCACCTTGTTCGCCAGTAACATCACTCTTATAGAAGAACTTTTGCACAGGATGGAACGAGTTAGCCTTGATTTCGGTCTCAGAATAAACCGCAGCAAAACTAAGATGATGATCGTTGACCGTGCTAATAACAACTCTCCAGAACTCAGGCAAATTGCTAATTGCGAAGTAGTTCAGACATACATATACCTGGGAGCACTGACATCAAACAACGGCGGCTGCATAGACGAAATCAAGCGACGCATGGCAATATCCAGATCTGCTATGGACAAACTGAAGAAAGTATGGAAAGATCTAAATATTACCAAAGCCACGAAAATACGACTTGTGACGGCTCTCGTTTTTTCCATATTCCTCTATGCTTCTGAGACATGGACTCTTCGGAAAAGTGAGAAACAGAAGATTAACGCACTCGAGATGTGGTGCTGGAGAAGAAAGCTCGGTATATCGTGGACGGCATTCCGAACGAATGAGTCCATTCTTCGAGAGCTAGGCATCAAATAGAGGTTATCTTCTACTGTTCAGGCTCGTATACTCACTTTTTTCGGACATGTGTCACGACGCGGAGACCAGTCTATAGAACGCCTAGTAGTTCAGGGTAAAGTAGATTGCACCAGACCACGCGGCAGGTCACCAATGAGGTGGACAGACCAAATTAAGATCACTGCCAACCGCTCACTACACGAATGTACAAGAAGAGCGGAAAAACGTGACGAGTGGCGTCGAATTGTGAAGCAGGCCACAGCTGTAGATGTGACGACCACGACCACTCTGCCAAGAGCGTAACGCCTAAGAAGAAGCAGCAAATTCTTATTTTAAAGGATTTCTATTGAAGATATAAGTACTTACACCTACATATCTACTGATGACGCGACGTGATTGGGGAATTCAAAATAAGAAGCCGGAGCCATAAAGCACATATACGTAAACGCGTTACCATAGTATCTATCCTCAAGACAATATTAAAAAGTGACATCAATTCACAAACCAAGTTAAGCCCAAACCGTATTTTAGCAATCAATCTCTTTCATTCAATAAAGAACTATATATTCTGTGTACCGAGGCTATATTTTCTTAACACCTGACTGCGAAGGAAACGTATGCGCCGTCGGAAATCAATCACAAATAGTGTTACTACCCGCATGTTTGACGGAAACAAAATTTGTTAGCTGCCAATATTTTCTGACGGCTTTTTGGTTATTTGTTTGGTCACCGTTTATGAATTGGATTTCAATTGGTTTTAGAGTAACAGAGATGTGATACATTTAGATTACATTGAATATATAGCACCCAACATAGCTTTTAAATTGACTGCAAATACAATTTGTTGTCAATTTCTATGGAAAAGATTCTTGAACATAAAATATAACGGTTTTTTTATAAATATTATATCAGAATTTCCGTGTTTATTCACTATCCCGCTGCCGTCAATAAGCTTCTTTTCACTGCTAGAAGGGTAACTCTACAATCCACCTCTGGCCAAGTGCGGGTTGGCCAACTTCACATCTTTGCCGAGAACATTATACCTTATGATGTTTTCCTTTAGCATCTATCAACCGATGTAAAAAATCAAATACATCAGAGACATCTTCTGCTAGTCAGTAGAGCGCGCTTTAGCGTTATTGGAACTTGGAACCCCAGTCCGGCTGCGTAGCAATGGCAATCAGCTTGTCTCCCCACTCAACCCAAAATTGATGAGTGGATAAAAGAATCTTCTTTTTCTTTTTCTTCTGCCTGCTCTGTTCCCATATTACTTGGGGTCGGCGCAGAATGGAGTGGATAAAAGAATCAAAAAGTTTAAATAAAGTAATTTTGTCACCTGCCAAACCAATTTGTTACTTGACTGTGCCTAGAAAATACACTTCCCACTCGACTACGCATCAATTTAACAAAATTTTCTAAAAAATATTTTACGCGTGTAATATGTTTATAACTTAAGAACAAGAATCCGTTCGCTAGATTTTAGATTATTGCGATCATACAGACAGACAGACGCAGCCGGGAGACTTCAATCTAAATGATTTACTAGCCTTAATTAAACAAAATTAACATTGAGCAAAATCATGATTATACTGATTGTTTTCATCAATTTTGTGTAATACTTTCAATTTATTTATACGTAGAACTAGTGCAGTGCAGTGATTTAGATTTACTAACATGTGACCAAGTACCTAATTACTCTAATTAGGCACAATTTAATCGTAGAAATTTTGGTCTATAGCCTTAGCGATTAACGGCCATTTTAAATATTCGAACTATAGATAGATCTGTAGATTTTAGATTCGTGTTTGACATATTTTGTATGGAGCTTATGTCAAAAACTGTCAAGAACGAATCTAAAATCTACAGATCTATCTATAATTCGAATATTGAATTCCGTAGCTAGATAACATCTTTGAACCGTTCCACATCCGGCCAGGTGTGTTAATGATAGTCTTTTACAACATAATATACAGGCAAGAAAGAGCAATACCATACACGCAGTCAACTCGTTAGTTAAACATTGATTAAATAATGGAAACTTAGTTTAACTGACCGACCCTTCTACAAATGGAAAATGGGTCCAAACGTATAACGGTCTGACTCACTTTTCGACGTTTCATATCCTTAGTAATGGTGAAATTTACTACTTAAAGGAGCGTGTACAAGTATTGATCATTATTGTGTTACCTATGGAAGTTTGGTTTGTAGCCTGTCCTATGTTGGTGCAGGTGATTTTATATGGCAGACATATTTTGCTCGTGATTTTAATTTATTAGTCTTCATGTAGGTTCCGATAGAATAGTATATTATGGTACACTTTGCCCCTTTCTTTTATGGTAAAAATATTACATAATAAAATACTGCTACGTCAAGTTTGTATTGCTGAAGCAGTAAAATGTTGCTGATTTTGGTAGCTCGACCGGCGAATTATGCAACATAAAATGGTGACATACCAACACAGCTGTGCTCACGTCACACATGTCTAATTTTTCAGTTTACAACCCTCCCTATGGAAACGGATAGAATATAACATTTTTTTTCAGATAATTATATCCATACAACTCTAGGAACTCTTATAGTTCTGGGAGGTCACGTGTCACACAGGACACCAGTCTTCGCTGGTCTAACATGACGTTCAGTCAGATGTACCTCAACATATAATCTGGAACGGTAATAATTGTAATAAAATAAACAATTTTTCAATATTATTTTACTGAGTCGAGCGCAATGGGGTTTGCTATAATTTGTGTGATATGCATTCGTGTTTGGCCCGCGGAAGCGGGAGCAGTGATATGTGTAATTAACTTGGTAACTGACTTTTTATGTTAATTAATAAATTATATCGCGTTGATCAATTTTAGCTGCTCTATTAAATATGTAAATACGGTTGTCAAATAGCTATTGTTAAATATGTTGTAATGCTAAACGGTTATAAAAATATATCAAATTTCTAGCTGACCCGGCGAACTTGGTACCGCCATTTTTTTATATTCGCATTTTTTTTGTGAATCTAAACTATTCTCAAGTCCCCTTGAACACACACAAAAATCATCAAAATCGGTCCAGTCGTTAAGGAGGAGTTCAGTGACATACACACGCACACAAGAAATATATATATAAAGATGCCCAAAAATACAATTGATAATATCCTAAAACTCTACTTAGTTTTAGGATATTATCAATTACTAACTATACTTAGTTTTGGGATATTATCAATTACTAACTATACTTAGTTTTAGGATACTATCAATTACTAACTATACTTAGTTTTAGGATATTATCAATTACTAACTATACTTAGTTTTGGGATATTATCAAATACTAACTATACTTAGTTTTAGGACATTATCAATTACTAACTATACTTAGTTTTAGGATATTATCAATTACTAACTATACTTAGTTTTAGGATATTATCAATTACTAACTATACTTAGTTTTAGGATATTATCAATTACTAACTATACTTAGTTTTGGGATATTATCAATTACTAACTATACTTAGTTTTAGGATATTATCAATTACTAACTATACTTAGTTTTAGGATATTATCAATTACTAACTATACTTAGTTTTGGGATATTATCAAATACTAACTATACTTAGTTTTAGGATATTATCAATTACTAACTATACTTAGTTTTGGGATATTATCAATTACTAACTCTACTTAGTTTTAGGATATTATCAATTACTAACTATACTTAGTTTTGGGATATTATCAATTACTAACTATACTTAGTTTTAGGATATTATCAATTACTAACTATACTTAGTTTTAGGATATTATCAATTACTAACTATACTTAGTTTTGGGATATTATCAAATACTAACTATACTTAGTTTTAGGATATTATCAATTACTAACTATACTTAGTTTTGGTATATTATCAATTACTAACTCTACTTAGTTTTAGGATATTATCAATTACTAACTATACTTAGTTTTGGGATATTATCAATTACTAACTCTACTTAGTTTTAGGATATTATCAATTACTAACTATACTTAGTTTTAGGATATTATCAATTACTAACTATATTTAGTTTTGGGATATTATCAAATACTAACTATACTTAGTTTTAGGATATTATCAATTACTAACTATACTTAGTTTTGGGATATTATCAATTACTAACTCTACTTAGTTTTAGGATATTATCAATTACTAACTATACTTAGTTTTAGGATACTATCAATTACTAACTATACTTAGTTTTAGGATATTATCAATTACTAACTATACTTAGTCTTAGGATATTATCAATTACTAACTATACTTAGTTTTGGGATATTATCAAATACTAACTATACTTAGTTTTAGGATATTATCAATTACTAACTATACTTAGTTTTGGGATATTATCAATTACTAACTCTTCTTAGTTTTAGGATATTATCAATTACTAACTATACTTAGTTTTGGGATATTATCAATTACTAACTATACTTAGTTTTAGGATATTATCAATTACTAACTATACTTAGTTTTAGGATATTATCAATTACTAACTATACTTAGTTTTGGGATATTATCAAATACTAACTATACTTAGTTTTAGGATATTATCAATTACTAACTATACTTAGTTTTGGGATATTATCAATTACTAACTCTGCCCTACAGACACTAAAACGCAGTAAGACGCATTTTAACGTTTTTTTACTTTATAAGTGTTCTGAAAAGGCGAGTTTGTCATCTTTAAAATAGTTCTTTTGAAATTTTTGTAAGTTCACTGGAAGTATTTTAAATTTTTACATTACCTTTTTGCATTTTGTAGTAAATGTACAGAATTTTACGAAAACACGCGGTTTTTCTATATAAAATGCAGTAAAGTCACTTACTGTGTATTTTTTACACGATTTTCAAACTAAAATGCAGTATGATTAAATTATTATCGTGGTTTATTTGGTACATGTCCTTTGCTTTGTTCTTTTACGTCACCAAATAAAACGCAGTAAATTTTCTCTTTATACAATGACTTTTTACTGCATTTGGAAACATGACAATATTTGAAAACATTTACCAGTTAAAGTGCAGTAAATCCTGAACCAACTTAATTTTATTCTGTATGAACAATTACATAATATGTTATAAAACTACCTAAAATGCAGTATCAATATACTATACTGCGATTTATATGGTACTTTAATTTGTACCCTTTAGATAAATACTACTAATAAAATAGTATTAACTGTATATTTATTGCATTTTAATTAGTAGTATGATTGAAAAATTTTGAATTATAAACAAACTAAGATGCAGTATTAATGAACTTACTGCGATTTACCTAGTGCTTATTTTGGGATCGTTTTCTAAATTACTAGGTAATTTGCAATATTTGAATACTCATACTGCGTTTAAGTTGGTAATCCGCTACATTATAAAGTGAGAGTGAACTGAAACTATGACATTTACTGCGGTCGGTGCTGTCGGTTCATCGATCGTACGACGATAGATCGTACGACCGTCGATCGTCTGTTCAGTCGCTTCCGAAAAGTAGTCGGGTGAGGACGTGTCGTCGCGTCGGCGCGGTATTATTATTTCTTGCGACCGACTTGGTAAGCATTTTTTAACTATGTATTATGATTTATGTGTGAATAATCAAGCTCTGCTTAGTTTGGGATTAGATGTGTAATGAAATGTGAAATGAATGTGAATGTGTGACAATATTATTATTATTATAATCCTGTTAAAATGCAGTCGCGGACCTTTTTTGCGCAACAGAAAACAAGGGTTTAATCGCGTCTGCGCTATAGGTAACCAAGGTCATTGTGCGAAATTCGCGACCGAACTTTACAATAATAATAATAATATTGGATGTTTTAAAATATAATATGAGGAATATAATATTGAGTATTATTATTATTGAGTGAATAAAAGCTTGTACTATGGGTATTAGACAACTAATAAACATACTTTTATACTTTTTTTTTAAATATATACATATTATTTATAGAAACACCCAGACTTTCGAAACAAATATTAATTAATCACATAAATATTTGTCCCCGGTGGGAATCGAACCCACAACCTCTTGATTAGCAGTCGCACTATACGACCTTTAGACCAACAAGGCAGTCAGTTATTATACACACTAATATCTTTAATGACAGAGAGCGGTGGAGGGAGGGTAGGGACGTCTTTGTCCTGCAGTAGGAAAATATAGGCTAATAATAATATAATTAATGCGAAAATTTTGTGTGTATTTGGTGTGCGTGTTTGTGTGTGTGTGTGTGTATGTGTGCGTATTTTTTTCTTACTCTATAACGCTTTGACGGCTGAACTGTTTTTGATAGAATTTAATAGGTATATGGATAGTTAGCGCATCTGTAGCGCTGTTAAAATGAAGGCGCCCGAAGCTAAGCCAAAAGTAAATAATTTTGTTTTTTATATATTTAAGTGTTTATTAAGTTCAATTATAATAATATAATTGCAGATAGACAGAGATATACTCAAGAAGTCGTCAACATACCCTTTACCTTCACCTATCCAAATATCACTATCACTTTTTCATTTACCAAAAATAACTTTGTTGTCCATAGTGTTTGTATAAACGACAAAGTTATATTTGCGGTTGATTACAATTAACTTAAATTTAAAATAGCTATGAGCACTTTTTGATAGGCAAGTTATTATAGGCATATTTGTTTATAAATTATATGACATAAAAATACGTCTCATCTGGTTATCAGATCGGTGAAGGTCGATGTTCCACGTCTCCTCTACTATAAGATGGAGACGATTAGTGAGTTTAAATATGAATAAATACTCGTAATTTTATAACACACAGTTGTTTTATTTTACCAGTTTTTGATCAGATAACTGACTAAAATGCAGTAATATCAACACATTGCAGCATTTTAGTCAGTTTTTTATACTGAAAAAAAAAATTGTACTTTCTATATTGCAGTAATGTCATTTTTTACGGCAATTTAGTTAGGAAAATAATCAATTTGGCTTGCAGTAAAATCATCATCATCCTCTTAGCGTTATTCCAGTTTCAATCTGGGGTCCGCTTACTAGTCTAGCCGGATTTGGCTGCATATTAGCTTTTCCACAGAGCGACTGCCTGTCTGACCTCCGCAACCCGAAGGGATAGCGATATTCCATGGTTTAGACTAGTGTCAGTTTATTTAGACGATACCTACTGACGCCCTGTAACGACTGTCAAAGATCTTCATGACAACCGGGACCGACGGCTTAACGTGCTCTCCGAGGCACGGGACAAGCGATAATTAATAATTCAATACGCACATAACTCCGAAAAGTCATTGTCGCGCCGAGGATTCGAACCCGATACCCTCTGCATGGCAGTCTGTTGGTATCTCCACTCGGCTATCGCTGCCTATTGGCTTGCAGTAAAAGTGACTTAAAAATATAATTGTCAATATTTTAATTGTTTTCTTTCGAAAACTCTATGTAATTGGTAATGTAAATAAGCTTATGTTGTCTTATAAAAACTCCAGTTAAAATAATGAACTTATCTCAAATATTACTATATAAATTAATACATTTAACCTTTCGGCGCGTTTTTCTCGAAAACGTGAATTTGCGCTTACTGCGTTTTAGTGTCTGTTGGGCAGAACTATACTTAGTTTTAGGATATGATCAATTACTAACTATACTTAGTTTTAGGATATTATCAATTACTAACTATACTTAGTTTTGGGATATTATCAATTACTAACTATACTTAGTTTTGGCATATTATCAATTACTAACTATACTTAGTTTTAGGATATTATAAATTACTAACTATACTTAGTTTTGGGATATTATCAATTACTAACTATACTTAGTTTTAGGATATTATCAATTACTAACTATACTTAGTTTTGGGATATTATCAATTACTAACTATACTTAGTTTTAGGATATTATCAATTACTTACTATACTTAGTTTTAGGATATTATCAATTCCCATCTCGTGATATTGTTTGTTTTAATTGTGTGTTAGATGTTCATGTTACAAAAAGATATTTTCTGTCGCGATATCCCGTTAAAAACGACAATGTAATTGTTCAGATCTTGATTTTATTCCTAAAACCAAAAAGTAATCGCCAGCCGCTATTATCAATGACATAGTAAAGTTATTGCACAATCAATACTAATGAAATTTCATTGAATTTCATCGAACACTATCCGCCATGAGTTTGATGAGTGATTATTCGAGAGGTAATAAAACCGAACTGACAAGAGACACATAAAACTGAACCGAGGTTTGCGATGGCTCATAAAATGACATTAAACGATTTGCGGTATCCTTGCTTCACCGTTAAAACAGCAATGTTATTGCACCAACTACGACATAAACCTTTCACGTAGCTACCTAGCAAGATACCGATCGCATACTCCCCATCTGCCGCAACTAAGTCTCCATTATACTATTTTTTACAGTCGTATCCAAGCGAATACTATCTTAAAAGATTAAATTCCTTATCCCTTTCGCAACTTTTCTACCATAAGTAGTGGATAATCCCGACATATGGTTGCGGGATTTTCTGCTCTATGAAAATACTATGATAGAAACCATAAAATATAAGCGTTTGAGTGTAACGTTGCTAATTTTATTCCTAGTAATAGGAGATTACATTACGTAACACAATTTTGACAAACATAATAAGACTTACTATGAAATCGTATGACTTTTACCTTTTAGAATGAAAGTAGAATTTTCCAGCGTTGGCTTGGAGTATTAAAGCGCAGTATAACGTGCTAAAAGCCCATGTAACAAGAGTATTATGTTCAACCATTCCTTTACCGAGACAGCTATTGTTCCAGTAGGTACGCCAATCTTACACGAGATTACGGACAAGCGAAGAATTTGCTCGTCGATATGACAGTATGGACAAAAATATTACCTAATTTAGTAAAAAGTGTATGTCAAGAGGAACATGGCATCTAATGCCTGGTGGTCTTTTTTATTTGTTTTGAAGTAAGTCAGCCAGTTACTATTCGTTTATTAGCAGCTTCGACCGCGCATTTTTAAGGATTACCCTCCAAAATCGTGTCAGCTCTACAATTTCGCTATATAAATATAGACTGACACGAGTTACATGTTCAGCTTCAGTTTTTATAAACATAATTATTTACTGACTTAATCGTAAAAATAAACAAAAATACTTGATGGATCCAACCAGGGCGTTTTTAAAGTGTGTCAAACATTTTCCTCATACATCATCTTCACGTCGTCGATAAAACGTTCACCGCTCAAATGGCCAGTCTGCCTTCACATATGTCTTCCATGGCTATTTCTTTACTTCTCCTATATTTACGACATTAATGCCAGCGGTGGATTTCCGCCCTCGCTGAATCCGGAAACTGACATAGCAGAGGACTTCCAGTACGTCAGCTTGTTTGTACCTCCTTATCTCAGATTCTTATACTTCTCACGTGTTTATTTGCGTTTCTGATAGCATGTTTCTACTGCATACATTCTACAACTAAGCCTCCCTACAGGTATTTAACAAGAAGGCGTTACCGGCCATAAATATCCGCCTTGTCCGAAGACTGACAGCAGATAGTTTATGTGTTGATAGTTAGAATGCTGGGTTTCATTTCTTTTAAACGAGTAAATTAAAAGCTACTTTGTTTTCTTGTCTTGTGTTTTATGATAGCCTATTCTCTTTGTGTTTGCTCGTAACTTACATAATGATACCTCTATATTACCGTTTTTATATAATGGTATATATAGCCTAAAACTTTTTGCTGAAAATATAACTAAGAATCATTGGTTTTTCTCAACAAAACCTACTAAGCCCACTTACGACGACGCAGTTAATGATGTTAAAAAAAAACTATCTTATTTGTGGCCAACTTTGCACTCGAAACTTGGCAAAAAGATCAACGTTCGACTGTCAACGCTGTAATATCGTAACTCAGATATTTGTCCAATTCGTAATCTTATTCGACGAAACAAACAAATTTGTGTCAAGTAAAGGTCCAATACTAGTGATAGATGACGAGAGTATTCAATAAATACTATTATCGGTATTGGGAATATCGTTATAAGTAATGTAGGAGTATTTCATTGACACAGATTCCTAGTCGGTGAGCTGACATCACGTATCCACGATAAATTGATTTGGTACCAGATGTGCCCACCGCTTGTACAGCCACACACCGCACTTTCTTGACATTATTATTTCTAAGCTCTATTTTGTTCGCGTAAAAAAGGAACGTGAGGAAATACTCGATGACATTCATGCATCTCCGTATACAAGATACCCGTCTACTTGTAACTATGGTATTAATTTATAATATTGATATTTTATTACTCTCAAAATGTAATAAATGTTTCTTGGTCGTGCGGAAACTGTAATTATGAGCGACCGTTGATGCATATTCATTATCATGCAAATTAATAGTTTCATTACAGCTTCTTACCAAGTAACTCTCAAGTATTTACTCATCGCAAGGCAAACTGAATTGCGGTAAAAAGTGAAAAACGAGCCCTAATTTATTACTGTAGAAGTTTTCTATAACAAGTTAATAGTTTCTATGCGTTGACTTAGCGGGTCGTGCGGGTTCTGGCGGGTACGACTACCCCACGTGATGGATGACGCGACATCCCTCCAGCCCGGCTTAGAACTCATTGAGGGGGGATTATATCGAGACGTTGACGAATTGCTACCACTTCACACACAGATAGCACTATTCAATCGATTTAAAACTTCACCGCTGACCAGAGGCGAACATTTGTCGGGATTAAATGGTTCTTCCCTATTTTGGGTAGAATTTACGTCGCAAACTCGAAAATATATTGCCAAACATATGTATTTCGGTAAATTTATATCCTTGAAACCCAAAGCTAATCAAAACTGATTTATACCATGTTTACCGGAAAAGATGTACACAAAAGTAGTTTAGTGTGTAATTAGTTTTCAAAATATATTACTCTGAAGCAATGTCGTACACCCGCAGCATTCATAAATAAGGGTCGTAATAAAACATAGTCACAATACGCAAATGAGAAAAATATTATATTGTAAACACAATATATATCTGGGGAAGATAGAAGTGCTAATAAATAATAGTGCTATTATAGTTATTATACAAGTCCGAACGAGGCAGCGATAGGGCGGCAAGAATTAAATTTCATTTTGGGGCTTATGAATTTATATGAATTGTTGGTAGTCTAGTAAATGTTGTTACTTTCGTTTCGGCTCGACCTAAATGCGGGAACTTTGTTACAAAACAAAATTACAATAGAAGGGAGTTTATAGCTACGGTTCCATCGGGACCGTGCAGCGATCAAAATATAAACGCGATTTTCACTTTGCGCGCCCAAATCCTGAAAGTTTAACAAAATCCAAACGATTATTGATAATTTATTGCGTAGCCGACCTTTCGCTAAGGCGATATGGAAAACAATTTTAAGGTCATTCGGAAGCTGCGAAATGAGGCACGGATGGGCGGGGAACGTATTACTCCAGTAGTTTCCTTGGACATTTACTCGTCAGTCTCTTGGTCTACGTTCAATACTGGCTTAGCGCGGTTTTCTCTCTGTAGGTATCTGCCTATCCCAAAAAATCCAGTGAATTATAAATAGACTTCACGAAATAAAAACTGGTAATCAAATAAATTAGAACGTGAAATATGATTTTCTTCCTAAGTTTTATGCTAATGTTAGCAGAGAGCGAGTGGGTGCTTCAATTTAGAATTTCTCAACATTTTTCTCCTATTTATTTTCAAGCCTTTTGAAACTTTTGGGAAATTTCCGTCATTTACTAAATATCTGAACCCTAATATTATGAAAAGGCTGTAGTTTGAATTTGGAAAATAATTTTATAATCGCCAAATAACTTTTTTACGATCTGACTTGTGAGTTTATTTTCTAGTTAAACCATAATATTCATGTGTCAACACAATAAATAGTTGGCAAGGCTATGAAACTGTTGTACAATATAAAAGTGTGTAACTCATGAAGTAGAAAAGGAACATTTAATATAATAATAATATTTTTAAGGCTGATGACACGCGATGCCTTCCTTGCCAACTTGTAACTTGCAACATTTTAAATTAAATGGAAAGTAGTGCTGCAGGTGTTCTGTTTCATGGACGGAGTGGCTTTTAATGCAGTAATCGGATGAAATGGTAATTTTAAAACAGGGTCACTTTTGCTCATCAGTATCTGCATACCAAGTTTTGAACTTCTGTCGTATGACATTTTATACAAGCTATGAACGCAAAGTCCTGTCTACTTAAACTAAAGTGCTGAAATGTTGTGCAGAATAGTTTGGAATATAAGTGGACAAAAATATTTGCGTGTTTTAGTTTATTTGCTGCTACTACAGCCCTGTTAGATCTATGAAGACGCAAACGGCTGAACGCAAGAAAGATATAGGTATTCAATGTTGAACGTCAATAAATGTAAGTTAATTTAATAAAACGCTGCTGTTCCGACTCGTAGTTGCAAAAGCATTATAAAATTTATTCAAACTTATGTTATTCAGGTCACAGGTATTTCTAGTCTCGTTGCTAGATTATATTTCTCACGGCGTCATAACGCCTTATTGCCTACAGTTTACGATGCAATACGCACCGCTGCCGCACTTTGCTAGTAATTGAATTGCAGGCGCTTGCTAAATGTGGATTTGCCGGAGTTCTAACACCAACAAACAATGCCGAGTTTACATACAAAGTTTAAAAGTAAACTAAATGTTTTCGTACAAGTTTTCTGGCAGTATCTACATGAGTTTTATTTTCTCTCGCAGATTTTAGTTTAGACGTACCTACATTAAATGATTTTATTATCTCGATTTATGCAAAACTTTACAAATAAAAGTTTGTTCATTGTTTTCTTTTT
This sequence comes from Euclidia mi, assembly GCA_944739405.2. Lineage (NCBI taxonomy): Eukaryota > Metazoa > Arthropoda > Insecta > Lepidoptera > Erebidae > Euclidia > Euclidia mi. Next base: position 38,430,262 of record OX123190.2, on the reverse strand, counting down.
TTGGTAGAATATTTGGGCAGTTTAGGATTTCATTGTGAATAATTAAGAGAAACAATTGTTACGGTACTGTAAAGATTTTCATCGCTGTGTTTCCGTCCATCTAAGGCTTGACCCGTCCATCGTTTGAATATTATTTTATGAGGTAACGTAACAGAAGTCTTCGAAAAGAGGAAGGGTTTGTTCTATCGCCGTTTCTATTCCGGGATCTGTTTGTGAGTTCATATTTCAATCATAATTATGTCATATCCACACCCAATAGTTAAACGCTAGTAGGTATTTAGGTGACTTTAACCTATTCTCAATAGTGGAAAACTGCAAAAACATCACAGCTAAATAGGCTTTATAATTTATCAACTCAAATCATCCTCCTAGGGTTATCCCAGTTTCATCCCGGGGTCCAAAAGCAGACCTCATTTATGATTTGTTTCTTTTAACTCTACTTCTTAAAAATATGATGATAATGTATAATAAAGTAATGCCTTAGTAATGTATAAACTCCATGTGTGTATCCATAGGTCGCTGGTTCAAATCCGGCTCGAAGGACCATGTAGGATTTTGGGCTAATCCTAGCAACGATATGAAATGATAAGGCGCTTAAATATGATTAAAAGTGATATATTGTCCAAATTGTCTAAAATTACGTGATACTGATTAATGATATATGAGAATGCGCCGTATGTTGAATGACCTAAGGCGAACTGAACTAAATATTAAATAATACAATTTTACAGTACTAGAAAATGATGATGCGGCGTTTGAGGTGATTTCGCAATATAATTATATATGTCGAGTGTGACTCGTACAGAGGGCAACATTATCGACTACGATAAAGCCCTCAGTATTTTTTTAATAAAGATTATAAAAAAAAAGCCGGGATCCGTTTACTAGTCTAACCGGATTTGGCTGTTTATTAGCTTTTCCACAGAGCGACTGCCTGTCTGACCTCCGCAACCCGAAGGGATAGCGATATTCCATGGTTTAGACTAGTCTCAGTTTATTCAGAGTACCTAGTTGTAGGTACTGCACCCTATAACGTCTGTCAAAGATCTTCATGACAGCAGGGACCGACGGCTTAACGTGCTCTCCGAGTCACGGGACAAGCGATAATTAACAATTCAATACGCACATAACTCCGAAAAGTCAGTGGTGTGCGCCGTGGATTCGAACCCGATACTGTTGGTATTTCCGCTAGGCTATCGCTGCGCTGTTAATAATTTAGCAAGTCAAATAATTATATAAATACACATTATTGTCATTCAGTCCTTATAAAGACAACGTGTTCTTCCCTTAGAGCCCCGATCCGAGTTTGAAATATATAAGACGAAATTATTTAATTTAAAATTTTGTAACACATCAACTCATAGATTTATTAGAGGTTAATACAGTTTAAATAGGATGCTTCAAATATAATAGGATATAAGAAGAACGGAAAGAAGATTACTTATGTAAATATAACAATATTATCAAAAATATATTCTACAATTTCTGACTTGTTGTAATTTTTCAAATTAGATGTACTTACTGTCAGTATTTTTTATAACTTTACCATTACTATATTATTATAAGTTAATACTAATGTTGATTATTTTCATAGTTGATTGTCGGAAGTCCCATTTTGCCTGTTTTTTTTAAAATTATGTTAATTTCCCATTTAGGCTAGTAATTTTGATTTTTTTGTATTGAAAAAAGAAGCGATTGTGACCATAATTATAACCTGTTATCGCCCTAAGAAACTCTATTTGGTATTCTTAAATTTTATTATTTACTATAGCCAAGCAAATGTCTATAATATTGCCTGATCCTTCAAGTTAAGTACCTATTTAATATTAGTAACTAAAATATTTTATAAACTGTACCTACTGTTGACGGTACTTTTAAGCTAAATTGACTTTTAATTCAGTTTCATCATCATCATCCTAACGCTGTCCCGGTTGTGCTCCAAAACCCACGCCTTGGATCCCGGGGTCCGCTTTCTGGCTGTGTCTCCTCCACTTCGTACGGTCTTCAGCATCGCTGGTGGTTAGTTGGTTGGCACGCATATCATCCCTTACGAAGTCAAGCCAGCATTTCTTTGGCCTTCCCCGTTTACCGGCGCCCGGCGGTGGTAGCATGGGAAGACTTGAGTTTACCAAGACATAAATAAATCAGGGCCCTCTGGTACAGGTGCCTCGGGGATCGGGGCCCTAAGAGAATAACCCAAGACAACTACATTGTAAAGGACGCATACTTGAGAGATAACAGATCATGTAGGTACAGTTAGATTTTTACTGTATAATAAAATAATAATACGTAGAGCTCATGAAAATGGAGGATATATATTTAAAGTTTTGCAAAAAAGTTTCCCTTATAATGTAAGCTTAGAAAAGGCACATTACCATTTGGTGGAGTTCATTGTTTGCAAAAGTTGTTATAAAGTGCATTTTGTTTTAAGTTAAGGTAGTACGTTGGTGGGTAGTTTGGGCAGGTGGTCATTTGTGAGACGAGCCACTAGCAAGCCTTGTTTTGTAACGACACTAATACTGGCCCTCCTGGGACTGTGTTTTAGGGGTAGTGATTTTATCAATGTTTTTAGAAACAACATGTTGATGGATGACGGTAAAAAGTATTTTTTTTACCTGACTACGGCGAAGCCAAAAGGAAGGGTAATGTTTTTGGTAGTCTATGTACTATGTATGTATGTTTGTATATTCCATCGTAGCGTCTAAACTACTGACATGATTTTAATAAATGGGGTGTCAATAGTTTCGTAATAATGGCCCGAGTTACGTAGGCTATATAAATTATATCTAAATTTTCTATTTCGGAATTAATACCTCAGATTCCAACCTCAAAAAAAAAAAAAAATTAAGATAATCATTACGTGTTTAGTATCAAAAGAAAGGTGTTGGTTAGCACATTGCAAATATGTCATATATTATACTGCTTGAGTCAAAATATAAGTTTAAAACGCGGTTGTACTTACAATTCGCGCGGTTCAGACCCTTTGCGTTACCTATTTTGCTTTCTTTCTTCCATTTAATATTACAAGGTAAATATTGCACAGTTAGTTTACATGCCCCAGCGGGATACGGAAAAGTATTAAATAAAATAAATAAGTTTAAAAACTATAATCCGACTACATAAAAAAGGGAGTCTAAAAAGGAAGAAACAAGAAAATAGCTCACTATAAGTAAGTACCGAAATGCTCAAACTATAGCCATAGTCGCACCTATTCAAACCTATTCAACACGTTTACAAAAATCAAACCGTCTTCTAGTAGCTGTTACGGTAAAACCTATCTCGAAAATCAAAGTATTCACGTACAGAAAGTGCGTATTCAAACGCTACAAAGCTCACGCGTTTGAAACCCCAATTTAAAAGGTTCAACACACTCGCCCGCTTGAAGCGCATCCCTTCGCGAGCATGCACCTATTTCCCGCCTATCAATACTATGTAAACCGAAAACACATCTATAAGGGTAGGTGCGCATTAACGAGGTGTATTGGGACACCAACTCGTCTGCGCTCATGCAGCCTCCCCTTTATACCCTGTCAAACAGGAGGCGTATCAACGAAGGCACAAAACACCCGATAGTATTCTTTGCCTTACAGAAGAAGCTAATTTTGCTTAAGTGGGCTACTCTGTGAGCGCCGCACCGCTACAGGGGCCGCCCTCCCTACATGGCCTGCGTTTGACGCCCGTGCGAGGTTAAAATGGCGCGTTCGGTAATTAGACTAACTTTTCATTTTGCGTCAGCTTTCATTAGCTCGATGTACGACGGCTGGGAGGTAAAATTGTTATGAACTGCATCGTTTATTTTTCAACAAGCGCAAATAAATTTATTGAAGTGCTGGTTCGTATATTTGTCTATTGTATAGCTACATGCAAGGCAATTTGCCTGCACGGCCAATTAAATTTTGCCTGATAGATCTGTCTATACATATACCGAAATATTTACACACTTTTCGGTTGCTAAAACTGTATGTACCAGTGAATTAGCTGATTAATTTATTTAATAAATTCCGTTTTGCTACTTACGATATCCCGACTACATTTCTTCCGATCGAACGAAACACATATCTAAATCTCAAAGTTAAGCAGCGATGACAACAGAAAGGTAGTCTCCATAAAAGCAATTATAGGTTTATCAGGGATTTCTTGTGCAGTTTATTAGTTATTACCCAGAATTTAATCCTGCAGAAAAATGCTGCTTTCGTGCAGTAAATTATACGGTAATAAATGTTATAGTCGCGTTCTCTAAATATTTTGTAAATACTTTGTAAGTCGTTTTGTAAGTAATCTTTTGCAAATTCTCGACAACAAGTTATAAATATTATGTCATCACTTCATCAGCGCTGTCATTGTGCAGCCGAACTTTCGCCCTAGTGACCGGGATCTGTTGTCTAGCGTAACCAGATTTGACGAAATATTGGCCTTTCCACATAGCGACTGCCGTCTGACCTCCGCAACATAGAGGGATAGCTATATTCTATAGGTTCGATCAGTGTCAGTATATTCATGCGTACCTTCTTTCTCCCCGTAACGGCTACCAAGGATCTTCGTGACTGCCAAGAATTAATGCTTAACTCGTTCTCTTAGGCACAGTGCAAGCGATTGTTGACAATTTTGTCAAATTGTTGTTTGTGCCAACGTTCGAAAAGGTAAAGGTGTGGGTTTCAACCGTGAGACGCTCTGCATCACAATCTGTTGGTATCTCCACTAGGTTATCGCTGCCTTTATTTTGTTGCCTCGATGTTCTATTGTGTTGATTATTGTGATCATAAAATTTCTTAAATTATTAAAATACGTAAATTTTTGTAAATTGTCTAAACAAACATAAAAAATTACGTGTCCTGGCTTAAATCAAGGCAGTAACTATCCCCTAAAAAGATTTTTGGAAATTTCGTAGGGATAAAATTAAACAAGAGGTAAAAGGTTGTATAGAAGTAAGTCCATCAGTTTCAAAGTAAGAGTCATGAAATATTTTATACTTGTTTTTAGTAAGAAAGAAATGTGAATTTCAGGCTAATTAGCATTTGAAAGTTTTTAACGCGAGTAAAGCCGCCAACAACTTCTAGTGTAGCGCGCCAGTGGTACTCACCACATTTCAACTAACTTCTTTATTCGGACTTTATCACGGTTTGTTTTTATATATTATTATAGTTAAGTTATTATTATCGGCAAAGTTTACCTACCCCATTCAAATTAACATATTTGAATGGGGTAGGTAAACTTTGCCGATAATCAAATCTTCTTCTTTTCGTGTCAATAGTTCCTAAAAATAATTTCCGTCAAACTGATTCATCCTAAAAAAGTAGACAGTGGCATTTCAAACCCACTTCTACGTGCAATTACTCGTGCGAGGGTTTGTATGCATATTATTAATGTTTATTTTAACATGAGGCTCATTATTATTAAGGTGCTGATACATTTGCGCATTCACTTGTAGGGAGCATTTTGGCGAATGTTACATTGAAGTATAAATGCAGCACACGCGGTCGTCACATCTGACATTTTCGTCAAGAATATTTTTAACGACCGCTGATTAGAGCGTTCGCTAAAAGATCATGAAAATGTTCGTTGCGTGTTTGAATCTACGCTTGGCTCTGTTCCTTGCTCGGTTCAACTAATTTAAAATGATCACTTCCTCTCCCCTCATACACACTCAATTCACTAGAATCACTTTCAGGTAAAAATAAATTTGTCAAACATTAAGTTCCATTTTTGTGGGAATGAAAGCGACGGAGGCAGCACGTAACATGCTCTCCAGGGAAGTCTGAAATTACTTGTGTACAAACTTATAGGAATTTAGACTTTCGTGGTAATTTAAACAATTTAAAATAAGTACAAACTTATAATCTAAATTCCGTGTAGTAACGGATTAAGAATACGGAATGTCACCACCCCATATCATCCCATGGGTGTTATAAGAGCCGACAGAGGGAGCATATTATGCAGAGAACAGTACTGTAAGAGAAGGAAAACTTGTCTTGATACAAACCCTATACCAACCCGTTTGGCCAGCGTGGTATAGTAGGCCAATTCCTCCTTTCGAAGTAGAGGCCTAGTCCAGCAGTGAACTGTTAAAGGCTGATGATGATGATGATAATGTCTTTCTTTAGGGATACAGTTTTGATAATACATCAAATTTGCTGTATCCCACACAATAAAGCAAAGCAAAATGTTTAACAATGTACATGCAAGTATAAAGCATTGTGAAAGTTTCGTGTTCATGAACCGTTTCATAACATTCTTATCATTAATTAATGAAAATTGTTGAAAGGAAAGTCCGTATGGATTTACTTAAATAGAAACCTTTTTAATCCCAGTTTAGACTGAAACGGTGAAAAAAAAACCGTGTCTTGTTTACCGTTAATGAGTTGCCTGCACTGCCAATTCCAGATGTACTTTAAAGCCAGTCAGATTAGGATTACCATTAAGAAAATATACTTATTAACATAGGAACTCAAGCAACATGGCGGCTGCTATCGTGTTCGTTATTTTACGATAGATTACAGTTGTATGTGCTCCCACAACAATACAAAAACAAAAAAGAAAATACCCTATTATTACTTCCAAAAATAACAAAAACAATTACCTATATTGTCCTTAGCAGAATTTTCACGAAGTAAATTACCAGGATCGCGTTAAGCGCCATATTATCGGCGTTAACACTTGAGCTGGTAGCGATGACGTGCATTGTTTAGATGTAAGCACGCATGTACTCTTTGTTTGCGTGTGCAATACTTATGAATTTCCTAGGGGAAGTTTTTATTGTGCCTCACTACGATAACAACTTAACTATATAGTTTTAATGTGCATATATATAGAAATCGCGAGTGAAGGGATAGGGGTAATTTTCTCGTTAAAATAAAATTTTGTATTTTGTTTATAGTTTCCTCTGTCAGGCTTTGTGTATGCGCTGCACCAGAAAATATATTTAAATATTGCAAAAGTTTCCTATGAGATTTGTTGCTTTTACGCTATTTGAAACGGAAATATCAATTATTTTCTTCTATTCTTTATTGACCGGTAAATAACGCGTGTAATAAATAAAAATATAAACTCTGGGCAATTCTATTAATGTTTTATCTGTATATATCAAATCCTTGCATTACTGACTGACTGAAAGAGACGCTACAAAATGCCGAAACTACTGAGCGCAAGTAGGGGAAATTTTGCATGTATGTTCATTGAGGTGTGTAGGTGCCCACTAAGAGAGGATTTTTGGAAATTCCTCCCCTAAGAGGGTTAAACAGGTTGTCAGAATTTGTATTCAATTTTTTATTCCTCCAACGGATTAACTTCAAACTAAGTATATCGGACTGCCTCCGTGGTCCAGTGGATAGCGTATGCGACTACTGATCGGAGGTTCCGGGTTCGATTCCCGGGTCGGGCAAGTGTTACTGAGTTTTCCGAATTCTCAGTAGCAGCACGGAGTCTGGTGATGTGCCCGGTATGGCAAAATAGGCTCGCCCCCTATTACGTGGGACCTAAAAAATTCATGGCGAAATGTGAGTGTAATATTACACCTCTGCCTACCCCTTCGGAGCTACAGGCGTGAGTTTATAAAAAATATAATAGATAAGTATAACGGTTCATCAAATGAAGTTAGTGAACACTAAGAAAGTCTTTTTGAAAATTCTTACCCTAAGTGGATAAAAACAGTACTCAGAATTTGTATGAAACCCTTTTCATACTTAAAGGGATTAATTTCATAGATTGTTTATTGGATCCGCAAATGACGTTAGCAAACAAAGAAATTAATTTGGGAAATTCTTACTCTAAGAGGGTAGAAAAGGGAGTCACAGTTTGTGTAAAATCTTTTGTTTTTCAATGGAATCACTTTCATCTGTATATAAAATCCTTGCGTTACTGACAGACACGCAACAGCCAAAACTACAGAGCTCAAGTAGGTGAAAATTGGCATTTTGTCTTAGCGAAATTTACGCGTGCTAAGCAGCGGGCAATAGCTAGTAATCTTATAAATTTACTATGGTAATTACCGAAAAACGTTTGATATTTGTATGCTACTAGATATTTAATTAGTTAATGGGTCTCAATCGTGTAATAAGTATGTTGTCTCGGTGTTATTTGTTAATTACCGCTTACCTCGTGCCTCGAAGAGCACGTTTAGCAGTCGATCCCGGCTGTCATGAAGATCTTTGATAGTCGTTACGAAGAGTCCCTAGACGCTGCTAGTACCCTAGAATATACTGACACTGGTAGACTATCACTGGCACTGAGTATGGCTATCCCTATTTATAGCGCAGGGCACAAGTGTAAACTGGCTAGTCTATTAAGCGACCCCGGGCTTCAAGCCGAAGCAGTCTTGAATCCAACAGTACAGCGATCAAGGAAAATTATTATTTAGAGTCAGTTATCTCGTAACCTTGCTATCAGCGGCTCAATTAATAGCCCAGCCGCTTTTTAAACGGCGCCGTTCAGCTGGTAGGGCCTAATACAAAATTTTACAATCTGGTTGGCTGATTGCTTAGGTAAAAATAAAATAAATGACCGTGTGACAAAAATAGTTTTATGGTTTTTAATAGCTTATATGACATTTTCTCATAACCCTGCACTCAAAAGTAACCACCGTGCGAAGTTGGGCTCTGTCGACTTAGCTTATTGAAACAGTTTTATAAACTGTTTTTGCTGTTGGCTGGGACATATCTACTCACTGCGTCATCAGTCCATTAATGCAATATCAGTTAACCTTGCAATAAACATAAAACAGGCAAAAATTAAAAATCCATACAATAATAGTATATTCTCGCATCTAAATACTGGCGAAAAGTGGGCGTTTAATATGCCTCTGCCTACCCCTTCGGGGAAACAGGCGTGAGGCTAAATAGAAAGATTAGCAGTTATTCGAAATTTGTATCGCTTCCGTGATACATCACGTGTTCTATAGCCGCTGTAAAGGCAAAGCTCTTAAAGCAGGGGTTGAGAATGTTCACGGTTCCACAGGGACACCCGTAATGCAGACTTTACTGCAACTAAGGTACACTCGTGAACACACGGCAACTTTCTAGGATATATCCTTACATTGCTCTGTACAATCATCGCCATAAGTTGTTTCGGATTTTGAATTGCTTTATCGGAAGTAATAGTGATATCATATAATCTTTTATTTTTCCGATATGCTTGTCAAGGAGAGTTTACTAAAAAGTATTGTGACGAATTAAGGATAATAAATTAGAAATTGAAGATATGTAAAACGCGTTCAGTACTTTCTCTTTTTCCTGTGAGTGACAAGATTTCAGGCGCAAATTTTCAGGCCGCCAAACGCAGTTACCCATCCATGAGACGACCTGTGCCAGCTTTGAATAACTTCGCCTATCAATTACGAACGGCCACCCAGTCACGCTATGAGCCCTTATAGACTGCGAATACGGCGTATAGATAGACCTTCAGATAGACCTCTCACCTTCTTTTAATACCAGAAATCAGGCAATACCTTCCCTACGAAGGTTAATCTTATTTATTTTTGCTGACCTGTTCACTGCTAGTGAGATTGACGTCTGAAAAATGTTTGCTGTACTATTTTTGATGATTTGCTTATTGAAATATGTCTTGTTGACAGAAATACGGTGTGTATGGGTTAAAAGGAAATAAAATCTTTTTATATAGGTTTACTGTTGATGTGTCAGTAGTCATAAGGTATTTGATGTTTAGACTTAATAACTATATTGACAAGAATATTCTTGTAGGGCAACTCATACACGATCATTTGAACTCAAACTTAACCTGTAGGTAAAGATACCTTTATTATAATAAAAAACTATACGAAGGCAGAACAAATCACCGTATACGTCACGGATAAAATTTGTTCTGGGCGTGTGTCGAAGCTATGAGATCTTGGTTGGTTGTCGGAGTCACTACGAGCCAGTATGCCTAGGTGTTTTGATGTAACATACAATGTTATCAATTAACAGCTAAATGTTAAAGAATAAGCCATGACTAATGAAATTCATAACTGGTATCCTTATTTTTATAACCAAGTGAGGAATTTGAAGAATGCCATTGTATTATCATCGATCTATAGACACGTGTTGTAGAATGATTGACACCATCTTTCATTTAATTTATCTATCAAAAACATTTGACGTGACCAATAACATAGCATAGACTTTTCATAATAAGTGACTAAAACCTGTCTGCAAAGTAAACCGCTCCGTTGTTTCAAGGGACAAAACTCCCTTTTTTCCAAATCCGTTGATTGCTCCAAGGGACAAAAGTCCCTTTTTTCTGAAGCCGTAGACTGCGCACAAGTAACTAATGTCCGTTTTATTAAAACTTTAACGGATTGCGCTATATTATATATCAATAGACGCGTAATAAAATGAGCTTTCGAATGATACCAAATAATATACATGTAGTCCACGCAAGGACAAAATGTCATCAAAATAAAGTGAAAATTAGAAATATTTCCCGCCATTTTTGAGCGCGATTTTATATTTCTGACATATTCCTTTTCCTCGTCGTTTTTTATTAAGGGAGGTATATAAGTATTATACACGGTTAGAAAGGTTATTTAATTTACTTCTGGAAGAAATAAATATAATTAAAAGAAACATTTTAATTTTAAACATAAAAAAATTAAACAAAGAATTGATTGTTAATTGCCGCCTATTTCCGTATTTTATTTTTTTAAATACCTGTTTATGTTATATATCTGATTCAAACCTACATAATTTTCTTACCAATTAGATTTCCAAGCAAAAGAACTATTTCCGATAAGAATCCGATAAGAATTACTCTTACTAGAATGTGCACAGTTATTTACTTTTTCCCGCTAAAAATAACCTGAATATTGATGATGCTTATCGTGATAACAACACGAGTTGAACCTTGGTTTCTTTTGTTTTGTTATATACCTGGTGATATTATCTTAACAAATATATATAATATGCAATACTTGCTTGAAAAGTTATTTAGATATTAGCATGTGAAAAAAATATTATTTCGCTGACTTTGCATTTTGCGCGCGGGGCGTAATTATGGATTAAAAACATAATTGTAAACAAATATTATAATTATATATGATACTTTTATGTTTTTATTGTGAATAAACTAATTACTTATGAAGTGACTGTAAAAAATTATAAATATTGTGTATTAATTTAATTTAAGAGATTTTTACAAACAATTATCGTAAAAACGGCATTTCTTTTTTATTGAATGTTAATACATAATATGTATGTTGATAAGGTTACATTTATGCTCTGTGTTATTTTTTTATTATGAGTATATAAATAAACCTATCATATGATGTATAATACTCACATTATTCATGAGAAATTGCTTATCGAAAAATTTTGCGGATATTCATGTTATTTTTGGCGGGAAAAAGTAAACAACTGTGCACATTCCAGCAAGAGTAATTCTTATCGGATTCTTATCGGAAATAGATATTTTGCTTGGAAATCTTATTGGTAAGAAACTTATGTAGGTTTTAATCAGATATATAACATAAAAAGGTTTTTAAAGAAATAAATTACGGAAATTGGCGGCAATTAACAATTAATTCTTTGTTTTACTTTTTTAAGTTTAAAATTAAAATGTTTCTTTTAATTATATTTATTTCCTCTAAAAGTAAATTAAATAACCTTTCTAACCGTGTATAATACTTATATACCTCCGTTAATAAAAAACGACGAGAAAAAGGACTATGTCAGAAATGTAAAATCGCGCTCAAAAATGGCGGGAAAATATTTCTAATTTTCACTTTATACTGCCCTTGCGTGGACTACATGTATATTATTTCGTGTTATTTGGTATCATTCGAAAGCTCATTTCATTACGCGTCTATTGATATATAATATAGTGCAATCCGTTAAGTTTTAATAAAAGGACATTAGTTACTTGTGCACAGTCTACGGCTTCAGAAAAAAAGGGACTATTGTCCCTTGGAGCAATCAATCGATTTGGAAAAAAGGGAGTTTTGTCCCTTGAAACAATTGACAAGTTAAGGAAAGTCTAAGAGGAAAATAATTGTTACTTTGTCCTGAACGGGCAGAGACAATGAAGCCACAGACTATTATACTACAAGACCAAAGAGATAATCTATTATATCAGAGTATTTTTATTCTAGTGAAAGCCGTCGCCGCCGCCGTATACGTCAATTTATTGGCATGGGTATGTTTACTATAGCCATATTTATATACACCGTTTTTATTAAGTCAGTGTTTTCCCGTTAAGTATGTACTCAGCCCATGATATAGAAGCTACCTATAATATTTATTTTACAAAATATACAAAAGATTTTCTTTTTCTATTAAATTTTTACTCTAAAATCTGCATTTCATAGGACTCAAATGTGTCGTGAACAAAGGGATAGCTACTTTTTAGGTTATAAATAAAGTGCTAGACCCTACGCATCGACCGTCACATTGTTTTGCTATGAAAAATTAATCTAGGCGAAAAATAAAATTGGCGATATTTTTTGCTTTTTACATTATTTTGTAAAATAAATATTATAGGTAGCTTCTATGTCATGGGCGGAGTACATGCTTTACGGGAAAACACTGACGTTAAAAAACACGGTGTATATCTCTAGTAGCCAAATCCATCGATAGATAAAGTATTTAGCCTAGTCGTTAATTAGATAATACTCAGCCGAACTACCACGCAATTAAATAAAATATTGTTATGACGTAGGTAACTACTTTCATATAATTATTGCGACAAAACTTATCGTAACTTTAAATTATTGTCATGCTAAATGTAATAGATATATAAATACTAATCAGAGTCATTCAATCCTCTCTGTGTTATTAGAAACATGTGCCAAAGTGACACAGATACCTTTGATAGTATGCAGACTTTGTAAAGTATCGCATTTCATTTATATCATAGATCCATCTATCTTTGATCTGTTTCGAAGGACCGGGCTCGAAGCCAGTTACACTATTACGTATTGTAAGCGTATTAATAGCTAGAATCATTAGGAACATAAATATTGAATAAACAGAGAATATTTTGCGAAGTGAGTCACAGGTGGTGTCAAAAGCAAGTCTACAGTCTACAGTAAAGAAATTAATGAACTAGCGCGCTTTATGATATGTCACTGTATTCTGTCAAACTCAACAATCTGTTTATTCTATACTAGGACCAAGAATCAAATGGACTCGACATTTGCGTACACCCGTAAGGACGGACATAGAGTACATCCTGAGTTGGTGTTACCAGATGTTGTAAATGTTTACCCTACAATTCTACGAAGTACATATTAACTTTTAAGTAACATTGTATCAAACCTGAATTATAATAATAATATTCTACCACATTCACACAACACCATCTAGTCCCAAAATAAGCAGAGCTTGTACTATGGGTACTAGATAATGGATAAACAGACTTATATACTTTTTTTTGTAAATACATACATATTATATATTGAAACACCCAGACCAAGACAAACTTCCATGTTCATGCACACAAATGTTTGACTTGTGTGGGAATCGAACCCGGCGACCTTCGGCGTAGCAGTCGTTTACACTCCCGCTGCGCCAACCGGTCGTTCTGAAATTGAATACCTCACCAGACATCTGAGACCGCGTTCTCCTATAATTTTTAATCAATTTGGTATTTCGATGAATTTATGAGCTAACTCGAGAAGTTCCATCAATATCCGTTTAGGTATTTTTGCAACGAATAGTAACAAACATCTATATAATATAATTTACAGCCCAATAAAAAAATAAAAATATAGCTTACCTTACAAGGAGGTTTAAATCCATCCATAAGGTGTGCGATAAGTATTTTTTATACTTCATATTATTATGTATAACAAAAGTGTCGAATATGTGGGACTGGCTTCACTCGCCAAATAAACACGAGGCTCAGAGTTATATACCTTTTATTATATTATTTGACACTCAACTTTACTGTCCTTTGAACAAAATAAATTTTGTATACAAAATTCTTATTTTCTCTTCTTTATCATTCGAGAATGATTCCAAATAAGTACCTTTTGCGGGGAGTTTTGCTAAAACACTTTTGTTCAAAGTGTTCAGAGCATACTCTTGCATATTTATTCGGATCCCAGTTTTCTCCTCCTGTTGCACGTATCCACAATTATTTTTGGATCTATAAACAAATAATTTCATTACAACAAAGAATCGGAAAACAAATTAAATAATTAATCTTAGGTTCATGAAACTAAGTAACGGCAAATTACGCAAAATTTGGGTAATTTTCCAAACGCTTCTGTGGTATCCCTAAAATAAATTAAACGCTGTAAAATTAAAAAGTATCGATGACTTTTGGCTAGCTCAATATTCAACGACCTATTGAATTCGATTGTGTAATACTAAAATCGCGGTGAAAATAAAATAGCATTTTTTGGTTTATTGATGCAATTTAGAAATTATTTCCTTATGTAATAACACGCTATTTGTATCATTCTATCAATATTTTCATGTATAAATAGATATTATAACTAAAATATCGTACTTACGAATAAATGGTTATGTTCTCACATTTCCGCTCACTATGGCTTTTACAGCCTACAATGTAACAAATCACCATAATAAATCTGAACCAATGATATTTTCACTAAGCATTCACAATTAATAACAATAATAACACTATTTTTCGCGGAAATAATCGAGAGCTCAAACGTTTGTTGGTCACAACAGTCAGTTGTGACCAACAAAAAAAACGAAAACTCTGACAAAGACAAAAAATCCTATCTTTGTCTCTTTTACTCTTATGTATTTCTGTATGTCATTATCTCGGTCTGTCACGGTATTATTATTTGCTTGTCAAATCCATAGAGATACATCATCCTAGATTCTATATGTTATAAATGTCATATTGCTCTAGCACGGCAACGGCGCGGCGATTTACTTTTCATTTTAGTTTGACTATTAAATTGTATGTCATAAAGTATATTTCAAAACGTCACTATAAAAAGCCGACGGCGGCTTGTTAGCGCGCTTACCGCTACCGCAACGTTGAAAACAACATCGCGCAGCAGCGTCGCCGTGACCGTGCCGTTGCCGTCGCGTTACTGTAACTGTCCTATGTCATGCTCTAATGTACATGCTCTGCTCAAATGCTATTTAATTATTCTAGTGTAATATTATTATTATACTCTAGAATAGTTAAATAGCTTTGTGGTAATATCTCATAGGTCTGTACAGAGGATTCAATCTGGTCTAGAAAACGTGTCATTAAGAATACGTATACTCGACGACTTTAGATGTCATTAAAAGCCATACCAATCTATATTCTCTAGTATAATTTACTATTTATTAAATTGTTAGTTATTACTAAGAAACACCGCTAAGTAATAACACTGAGTCAACCAGATAATCCAATTTTTCGTTCATTATTTTTTTTTTGTTGTCGGGTTGGAAAATCCTCATGGAGTCTCTCCGCCCTGGGGGAAGGCTGAAGGGGACTGTCAGACTCTAACTGACTAAAAACCAACCCGTGTTCCTCATGTATCCATGTGTAGGAGGGTCGGGTATCACCAAAGCATTCCTCGCTACCCCCCTACGGGCCGCCAGATGGTCAGGCGGGCCCTGAACAACTACTGGTGTTGGGCTCCGCCGCCAAAACACCCAGCGGCCATGGAGGATAGGGAGGATGGCAACGCAACACCGCATCTCCTCTTCCTATGCGGCCCCACCGCGATGCAACGATGGCGCGCCCCCATTTGGTCGCGGGAGATAGGGCACGCGGCAACGCAACACCGACACGCCTTTCCTCCCGCGACAGCACCTGACTGCGAGGGACATAAGAACTGTTCCTCGCACCCGCACCATTAGACGCATCCTGCGCATGCCTCCGTCAAGCCCACGCGGAGCGTCTACTTCCGGGGTCTCGCTTAGCTTCACCGTGGGTGACCCAACCACGGTTACTAAGCCCCCCCACCACGACAAGGTGGAGATCCCACTGGGTGGAATTTTCCGTTCCTAGAATCCATCGTAGACATACAACAATGCCAAGGATCTAAAGAAGCATATAATATAATAAATACATTTTATACACAGTTCCGTAGTACCGTTCCTCCTCAATATCAGATCAGCCTATAAACCTTACAAAACGTTAAAATTTCTTTGCAATGGTAAAGATAAAGTATGCAAGAACAAAAAGTCCGGTATTTACTGCTTAACATACCACAACAACCAATGTCAAAATAAGTACATAGGACAGTCGGGTCGAAGTTTTGAGCTGAGATACAAAGAACATTTAGCGGCGTTTAGAAACAACCATCCAGAAAAGTCTTATTTTGCCGAACATTTACTTCAAACGGGCCATAGTCTAAATAGCGGACATTCATTTGACGGGATACACACGTGTCAAAAGGGTATCAGAATGTGCGTATTGGAACAATTAGAAATTTTAAAGCGGGACAAGAATACATTACTGAACGATCAAACCAACTTTAACGGGCCCCCATTGCTGAATATATTCGCATGCCGTCATAATGACGCACATCAGTCGAGCGGCGGAGGGAATTAGAAAGTACAATCGTTTATAAGACATGCTCACGGTAGGAAAGCGCTCAGTCGTTGCCCATCACTCCTGAGGATGCCTCGTGCAGAGGCGAAACACGTGTCGAAAAATAGTCGGCGCATACAGCGGGATACTGCAAGTCAGGTATCTTCCTGGAACCCTTACCATTCCTATATATCCCTTATCCTTTTAACGGAGTTCGGTATTGTCAACCTTTTTCTATAGCAATAGTTGGGGTGGTCAATCCGAGGGTGCGTGGTGGGTTCCTCTTTCCTTCTATTAGGTTACAATGGAGTTCTGCCAAGTAACGACTGATTCAATCAACTATATTATTGCTGTATTGAAAGTATCATTATGTATCATGTAAGATCCGTATGCTGACGGATCAAGAATACAAAGTGTTACTACCTAATTTAAGTACCTAACACGTGATTCAAATAGTATCTTTTCGACAAACTGAAAACTCGACTCTTAGCCATATACCCGTATGGCCAGCTTAGTATTGAATTGGAAATTAGGAGAGGCAAGTCCAGGATTGGAATTGGTACAGCCTTCCAGGGAAGGCTGTCGCTCACAATCCAAAATCCGCTCCTGCCTACGAGCTTCTACAGCCAGGCCACTGGCGCCTGACTGCATCGCACGCCTGAGCAATACCGCTCGGCCCACATCGGCTGCACCGCCTTAGCCTCCGCTCAGCCTGTACCTCGACCACCGAGCTGCCTACACAACGCGCACCTTGGCCAGCTCACCGGCGACCCGACGAGCAGCTACCCTGCGAGCGTCGGAGAGCATCAGTAGTCTAAATTCCAGCCTTCAGGCCAGTGCTTACCTAGTTCGGTCATACTGTATGTAAGCGGTAGTGAGACATAATAAAAACCTGTTCAGTCTAGCAGTGTTTTCATCAAACCCCGACATCCTACCTGAGATCCTCCGTCTCAACATGGTACAGCAGAAAGATGTTGTCGGATAAAAAAATAACATTTTGTTTGTTCCATGGGCATAATTATATAAATAATGATGACAGAGCACCATAGATTTTAACGACATTTTCATCATTGCGTGCATTATTTTTAACATTTTCCAAATTCAAGTAATCCCCGACTTCTAGTTACGATTACTTTAATTAAATTAATAGAAATGTATTATTACAAGCGTCTGAAACATATTCGTCCTTCAAGAGCAGTGTTTCTAAGGGGATTGGTCGGTTTAAAATTAATGAGAATCATACAGAGGGTGAAATTTTGATCAAGCTAAGTGGTTACCTGCTTAATGTAGTGTAAGGTAATGTTACTTGCGAACACCTGGCGAGCTTAGATACACTTTGTAGACAATCATCATTATTTGTTGAATATCTTTCGCTATTTTTTTTTTTTTATTTATTTGGGAAAATAAACAGTTACACATTAGGTATTACAGAATAATTAACAAATGTAAAAGTGTATGGACAAATATGTAACCAACAGCATTTTCCACAAAATATATATAAGTACAAAATATTTAGGACAATTACATCGTACGATAGCTACTAATACAAATATATTTTACAGCAAACCCTAAACTAAAAGACAAAAAGCATGCAAACAAGAGCATAACAATAAAATGTTTTATTTATTTTTATGACGATATTAGTAGGTATTAGACCTCAGTTACTTCCACATGCCATGACTATTACAGATTTAAATCACTAATGAACTTATGAACTGAATTACGAAATTGACTAGGAGATAGTGAGAATATATCAATATCACAGAAAAACTTATTGTAATTATCAGTAATTCGACGAAGAGGTGCTCGAATGCCTGCGTTAGGCTGATTTTAGTCTCACGCTCACCGTCAGCGCTCATAGCTCAGCGCGTAGTTTGTCAGCGCTGAGGCTCAGCGTGGCTCGTTTTAATGTCGTACTGACCGCCTTACTGTACAGTCGATGATCAAAATGCGGAGTGTATTAATTATTGCTGCTTTGTACTATCTATCCCAAAAAAATAAAAATCGGCGACGACGAAGACTCCATGTTCATCCATTGATTGAGCAGAGAGCCGTTGCAGGAGACTTTGTCTTGTTATATGGCACTATGAGAGCAGACAAGAGTAAATTCTGTTATTACTTTCGAATGTCAAATAGAACTTTTGACAAATTACTGGCAAAGATACAGAATAAACTGGTCCATTGCAGCCTACGAAACGTGCCTATACCACCGATTGAGCGACTCATCGATAACTCGACCTGTATCCACTTCGCGATTCGCCATGACTGTACGCGCTGATGACATCCGCTCCGCTCGACACTAAAACGCTCACTGAAAGCAGAGGCGCTCGAGCGATCGTCAGCGCTGACAGCTACGCGGGGCCGACGCGCGATGCGTACGTCTGCGTACCTATCAGCGCTTACCACCGTGCGCGCTGATAGCTACGCGTCATTCAAAAACGCTTCCTAGAAGTTCATATATCTCGGCCATCAGCGCTGATGGTGCGCGTGCCGTCAGCGTAAGACTAAAACCAGCCTAAGTGTGACAAGACATTACAGCAAAAACATGACGCGCACGGGCACCACGGCTCATCGTCGTTCTTGGTACAATATAATTTATTCTATTACTAATTTCCATACAGTCATACATATTGTTACATAAATCGAACAAGAACATTGTTTCCAGGAAAATCCTTCTAGACTTTAGGTTAAGTAATTTATACTTTTCCAGAAGATCAGGGTACTGTAAGGAATTACTGCGAAAACAGCGATAATGCATAGCTTTCAGGAACTTACTTTGGACTTTTTCAATGTCATCAGAGTATCTAATATAAAATGGATTCCACACCGATACCGCATACTCTAACTGCGACCTGATCAACGTCCTATATAAGTGCAGATATGTCGAAGGACGTATAAAATCTTTTGCAGACCGCATCACAAAGCCGTACATTTTGTAAGCATTACTATTTTATTTATATGAGCATCAAGGTGAAGTTTATCATCGAGAAATATTCCCAAATCACGAACCAGAGACACTCGGGATAAAACAGTATTATCTAAGGAATAGGGGTGTCTAATGACATTTTTGTTCTTAGTAAAACTAATACAGGAGCACTTAGATATGCTTAGTTGTAGCTTATTTTTACTACAATACGCTGTGAAACGATTCAAATCTTCTTGTAATAGATAACAATCCCGATAGGTCTTAATTTGTCGGAAAATTTTTAAATCGTCAGCGTAGAGCAGGATTTTGCAATTTTTAAAACAAGAATTGATGTCATTAATAAACATTGTGAACAAAAGTGGTCCTAAAATTGAACCCTGTGGGACTCCGGAGCTTGCATAAATTTTATTAGATTGAAATTCCTTAACCACTACTCTCTGAGTGCGATTACAAACATATGAAGAGAACCAGCGCAAGAGGTCACCGCGAATACCATTATATGAGATTTTGTTCAAAAGAAGGACATGATCAACCTTGTCGAATGCTTTTCGAAAATCCGTATATATTGCGTCCACTTGCATACGAGAATCCATACTGTTAAATAGGTAATCAACAAAAGTAACTAAATTGGTTGCGGTTGATCTTCTCTTAACGAAACCATGTTGTTGTTGTATTAAAATATTGTGTATAACAGGATATACATTATTATGAACTAATCTTTCAAAAAGCTTCGACAAGGCTGACAGAATAGAAATAGGGCGATAATTCTCTATATTTTGTTTAGGGCCCGATTTATAAACTGGTGTTATGTTCGCACATTTCCAGACCTCAGGGAAAACTTCCTGTTTCATAGATTTATTAAATAACATTTGTATAGGCGTACAAAGCTCATCGGCAGTATTTTTTAAAAACAACGCTGGTATGCCATCCAAAGATTTGAGTTCCTTCAACACTTCCTCAACTCTGAATTCAATGGTACTATAAATACAGCAATTCGCAGAGCAATTATCATCACATATCGGCACATCGCTAAAAGATGAAGGTTCATAAACGGATTTAAAAAATTCAGAAAAGTAATTACATATTTCTTCAGGGTCATTAGTACATTGATTTTTATACATCATATTAGCAGGGATTCCAGATGAGGCTTGTCGACTAGATACAAAATGCCAAAAAGGTTTCACATTATTACAATTAATGCTATCCTCCACAGATCTAATATAATTATTATATGAAGCTTTACATTCTACGTGGAAACGGTATCTGTACAGCGAGAACTGTTCATAATCAGCAATACATTGCGATACATCTTCCACTTTAGCCAGGATTTAGCTTTGTTTTTATTAAGGTGAGAACCAACAAGGAAATTTCATAGAGCGAGTACTTAATAATGGAACATGTGATCTTATGATTCTAAAAATAATATTATAAAATGTGTTCAACGACTCATCAATAGAATCGTCTATCTTTAAGACAGTATTCCAATCGATAGTGCTTAACTCATCATTTATTTCCTTGTAGTTTGCTTTAAAGTAGTTATATTTCTTAATTGATTTACGAGTCATGGAAGTGTATTGCAAATTAAGTGGTATTAGAACAAAGAATGGTGGATGATAATTATCAATGTGTAATAAGTAGTCAGTAGGTGATAAAACAGAGCAATCATTATTACTTATAACTAAATCTAATAATTTACCAGCTTGATTTTTAAAGGTATTGTACTGGCAAGCATTGAGATAAGACATGAATGTACTTAGAGATAAACAAACAGAGGAATTTCCTCTACAAGTTTGTCCACCCAATGAAATGTCAGCACTAGGGACCCAATCTATATCTGGCAGATTATAGTCGCCGAATAAATAAAACTGTTCAACCTCGGCATTTTCTAACAGCGGCTGAAGTAGATCCAAGAATTGGATATGGATGCCTTCAGGTGTTCTAGGCGGTATATAAGCTGCACAGACAATATTTTTTTTACCTCTAGTTAAGCTAGGAATATGTAAGATTATAAATTCCATATTTCCTTCGAGAGTCAAACTCGGTACAATTTTTACAGGGCGCAAGCTCTTTAAGACGGCGATGAGCACACCACCGCCATCTTTTTTATTTGTAGCAGTACGATTGCGATCACATCTAAATACTTCATAACGTGAGTCAATGAACTCGCTCGCTTTTTTTTTTATTTTTTTTGTTTTTTTGGTATCGGGTTGGAAAATCCTCATGGAGTCTCTCCGCCCCGGGGGGGAAGGACGAAGGGGACTGTCAGACTCTTACTGACTAAAAACCAACCCGTGCTCCTCATGTACCCATGTGTCGGAGGGTAGGGTTTCACCAAAGCATTCCTCGCTACCCCCCGACGGGTATTGGCCCGCCAGATGGTCAGGCGGGCCCCGAACGAAACCCCCTTGGCGGCGGATGAAGGTGTTGGGCTCCGCCGCCAAAACACCCAGCGGCCGCAGAGGATAGGGAGGACGGCAACGCAACACCGCATCTCCTCTTCCTCTGCGGCCCCACCGCGACGCAACGATGGTGCGCCCCCATTTGGTCGCGGGAGATAGGGCGCGGGGCAACGCAACACCCACACGCCTCTCCTCCCGCGACCGCACCCGACTGCGAGGGACAGACAGAACTGTCCCCCGCACCCGCACGATGGGACGCATCCTACGCAGGCCTCTACCAAGCCCACGTGGAGCGTCCCCTCCCGGGATCTCGCTTAGCTTCACCGTGGGTGGCTTCTAACCCACGGTTACTGAGCCCCCCCACCACGCCAAGGTGGAGATCCCACGGGGGGGGGGGGGGAAATATTACTACAAACAATGACATAAACTTAAAACACATAAGATTTAAATGGCTAGTTCGTGATAGCAGCTGCAGGGGTTGGCTTAATTTTTGCAATATCGTTTCTGGATCGAATAGCAAACGAAATCGACCCTTCCTTCTCACGTGCCAGGATAGTTCCATGCTTAACCCATAAGAATTTATATCCGTGCTTTTTAGCTGCGTCTCGGCATTCACGAAATAATTGCTTGTTCTTTAAAGTCAGGTGCTCATGCATGTACACAGGTAGTGATGTACCAGGTATTCCCAGCTGTTCCGTGGTAAGACCTTTCTTCAGGCGATACGCACTTTGAATATTGTCACGTAATATACGGGAGGTGAATTTCACAATTATATTCTTGGGTGTATTATTCTCTCGGTGAGCATGCGGGACACGGTGAATTGATAAGATGTCACTTCTTTTTGTAGACAATTGAATAGTTGAACCAATATTTTCCATTAATACTAATAAGTTCACGTTGCGTTTTTCCGGCATATTACAAATCTCAATGTTACAACTCCGTGCATTCTGTTCAAGATAGTCGATCTTAGAAACTAGCTCATCAACGGTATTACTAGAGGTACTATTATCACGAATGGATTTCTGAAAGTTGTCAACCTTTGTAGAGAAATCAGTTTGGGTTTCACTGATGAATTGGACCGATTTCTTAAGACATTCAGTTTCTTGCGTAATATCTTCATATTTAATATCTAACTCAGATACTCGTTGTTTTATTTGCGATTGTTCGGAACGAAGCGAGGATATTTCATTTTTAATCTCTGTTGTAACATTAGTAAGTGTGGCTAAATCGTCTTTAATTGACATCACACTATCCGATATCTTATTTTTTTTTTTTTATTCTTTTAATTTTAGGGACTTTTATGACGCACAGCGCATGTCAGTCCCATCGTTACCTAAGACAATATTAAAACCAAAGGAGATCAATGTATCAGGGCCATAAAGTCGAACAACTTTCTTGCATCATCTGAACTCGGTTTAGCTAGTAATCGGTGGAATGTACCTATATCGTTCTTGTTCAACTTTAGAGTCCTGAACAACCTGCTCCTATCAGCCTCATATCGGACACATTCCATCAACAAGTGATGTATGTCCTCTATAACTCCACACACCTCACAGTTGGGAGGTATTCTTTTTCATCAAGAAGGCGAATTTATTACATGGAATGTGTCCAGATCTAAGTCTGTGAGCTGTAACTACTAATTTTCTGCTTAAATTAATATTTATAAACCAGGGTACACGGGGAGGCTGACATTGTATAGTTTTATACCAGATGCCTTTTTCTACTGACATTTTGTCAAAGTGTTCCTTCCAATGATCATAACAAACATTTTTGAATTTAGGCAATATTTCCGAGTAGTCAAGCTTAATATTAGTTTCTTTGCCGTGTTTGGCTGCGTATTTCGCCAACATGTCAGCCTTCTCGTTACCCCGTATCCCAATATGCGATGGGACCCATTGCAATCTCAGTTTAACACCTTTTTGATTAAGTTCGTCTATCTTAGAAAGAATGACATATGCTACCGAAGCACCTCTGTGTCCAGAGGCGCATCGAGCTATATGCTGTAGTGAACTTTTACTATCAGAAAAAATAACAATATTTCTGTCTTGACAATTTGTGACAAATTTCAATGCTTCTGAGATCGCAATGAGTTCCAGCGTCATAATAGATGCAGGTTCACTTATTCTAAAGCAATTATTATTTGAGCTATCTATGTTAGGACAGGATATATAGTAAGCCGCTCCATGGCCATCTACACTCTTCGACCCATCTGTAAAAATAGTAAACCAACCATTATATTTTGTACATAATTCTTTGGTCACTTTGTGTTTTAGTGAATTACAATCATAAGACCCTTTCGATAAATTTACAGCCTCTAAATCACAGTCAATTATCTCGTTCACATTAATGTTAGTGACCCATGTTCTTAGGGTGAACATAAATAAAGGGTTGGAAGACGCTACCTCAATTTCTTTAACCTCGTTATATGCTACCGCTAATATAGGAATAACCTTATTGTGCCAGTAACTATTCTGTCGAAGAGTATAGAGTTCATCCAATAGAGTATTTGTTATATTATTTTCTACGGATTTGGCTTTGAGACAAAACTTATAAGCTAAATATTTTCTTCGTATGTACAGCGGAACCACACACAGCTCACTCTCCATGACGTGTATCGGAGTGGATTTAACAAAACCTCCTATAATACGCAATGCTTGATTTTGTAACTTATTTAGCTTATCTATGTGACATTTCGCACTCGCATCATATAAATAACAACTATAATCTATGCGACTTCTAATCAGAGCTATATAAATATGTCTTAAATATTGAGGATGCAATCCCCAAGATCGACCCGCTAAAACTTTAAGTAAATTAAGGTTTCTTTGAACTTTTTCAACGATTGTGTTAATATGTCTACTCCATCGTAAGGACCTGTCGAGCCATACACCTAAATATTTGTAACTGTCAACTATATCTAAATTATGATTATTTATTTTAAGTTCTACCTTAGATCTTCTATAACCTCTGCTAAAAATACACACCTTAGATTTAGCGGCCGATAGTTCTAATCCTAACTCGTCTAACACATAGTACAGTCTATCTAGTGCTGTTTGAAGTGCTCGTTGGGTTTCTTTCAAATCTTTAGACGTTCGGTACAAGACAAAATCGTCTGCATATTGGCACATGGTAACATTCTGAATTTCATTGAAACACTTTATTGTAACGATGTTAAAAAGTATGGGTGATATTGGGTCGCCCTGGGCCAATCCTCTATCTGTATACCTTATAAAAAATCTGCTTTGATCCATTTCATCTTTTATCATAAGATGTCTTTCACTGAAAAAAGTCCATAAATATTGGCAAAACTTTTTTCCAATCCCTATCTCATCTAAATTGTTCACAAGTACATCTATTAACACATTGTTATAGGCATTCGTAACATCAAGAAAACAAGCTACTGTTTGCGTTTTATGTGAAAATCCTGTGTATATTTGACTAACTAATTTAACTAAACTGTCCTGACAAGACTGGCCTCTCCTAAAACTAGAAGTACACTGAGATAACAACTTATTTTTTTCAATATACCACTCAAGCCGCTTTGTCAACATAGAGTGAAAGATTTTACATATGCAGGATATTAAGGAGATAGGTCTTAATTTAATACTATTATTATCTGGTGAGGATTTTGGTATTGGTATTACTAATATATTCCGCCATTGTTTTGGGATAATCCCAGTGCTAAAAATAAGGTTGTACAATTCCAGTAAATAATTTCTGCTAATAGGAGACAAATAAAATATCAAAGAATATGTGATCCCGTCTGTCCCAGGCGCTGTGTCTTTTCGTTTAAAGCAATTAATCATTTCTTGTAAAGTAAACTTGCCCTCTAGTACTGTATTATTTGATTTAAATTGCTGGTGTTTTGGGTAGACGTAGTCCGGAGCGAGACTACACAGGAGTTGTAACTTGTGTTCATTTGACACAGATGCCCTGGGTGATACACGTCCCTTAATCCATCCCATACGTTTCCACATTTCAGCACTAGATGTATTTTCATTAACACTACTGCAGTAATTTTGCCAGTCTTTTAACTTCTCCTGACTTATAGCTTTTTTAGCAGCTTCTGTTTTGTGATCCAGCAAATTTAAATTATTTGGTGTGGGATTTTTCCTAAAATTCTTTAATGCTAATCTACGCTGTGCTACTAAATGAGACAGAGTAGGATTCCAGTAAGACTTTGGCTGAAAACCATTTGTCGGATTATTACAAATTTTATTAAAGGGTATATGTTCATCTGCAGCCTTATTCAATTGTTCTATAAAGTGATCATACAAGGATTGTACATTTCTTGGAACAATAGTTTGTATCAAATAGTTTTCTAGAGTCTTACTGTACTCTGACCATTTCGCTACTTTGAAATTCCGTTTTTTAACTATACCATCCGGATTTAAGCAGCTATAACATTTGTATGAAATTTTTATAAACAAATGGTCACTTCCTAAATTCTCGTTTATAACTTTCCAGTCCAACAAGACACATAGATCGGAGGATACAAATGTAATGTCAGGAGAAGTAGTTTGTGCAACTCCATCACCCTTGTCATACTACCGTTATTAAGGGCAATAAACCCCGAGTCTAAAGCTGAATCATATAGCTGTATTCCTCTTGCGTCAGTTTTGGAGGACCAACTTACATGGTGTCCCTTAAAGTCTCCGGCAACAATACAATTGTTTGAAAATATTGAAAATATTTGTTTCCAGTCAGAAAGAGAAGTGCGAACAGAAGAAGGGCAGTATATTAACACTATATTCTTAATTTCATAGCAATTTAAAAGTTTTAGGCTCATCATTTCTATACCGGGGTTACTGATATTGGTGTTACACTGTTGCACCTTTAAAGATTTATGTGTTAGAATAGCTAGCCCACCATAACCATCCAACCTATCCTTTCTAAAAGTATTATATCCACTTACATGTAAATGTTTTTCCGGTTCCAACCAAGTTTCTGATACTAGTGCTATGTGTACTTTTTCTTGTGCAAGTAATGATTCAAATTCATTACGTTTTGGCAACAAGCTACGTGCTTTCCACTGTACAATACGAAGAAATAACTTATTTCTATTATAGTTAGTCATTGTTAAACATACATATAATTTTCCCCAATACATCGTCACTTTCGAAAAATTTAAGGAATAATCTACTACATACGTCAAAGATAATTTTGACTAATTCCTGTATTTTCACATGCCAGGTAGTGTCGGAAAAACATATATCTTTTACTTTTTGATATATACTAATAAAATCTAGCTTAGAGCTTGTATTCACTGTCTCTGGCAGTTGGCCTTTATCAGGTTCTTTGCATGTACTCGTAGTTTCTCTTTGTATATTGCAGCTGTCTTTTTCTTTATTACTACTCACAGAACTAGTCTCAATTTGCTTCTTCCTCGGTATATATCTCTGTTAGTTGTTTTTCTTTCCCAAGCTATCTATATCTGTCATACTACTAGATGCAATACTTAAACTTTGAGTATTTGACTTTGTTGTCACCGCGTCCTTGTATGTTCTTATCTGTGTATGATTTACATTCTCATTTTCTAAGTTTTCCGAGTTCGTGTTCGTCTGTGTGTTCGTTGTTGTGATGTTCAGTTGTTGCGTCCCTTTCTCTTTTAGATATAATTCCAATCCCTTTCTGTATGTACAATTTTCTTTGGTCATAATATCTCTAATTCTTTTTTCTTTCATAAAACTAGGGCACTTCTTATACATTGCCATGTGTGGTCCTTTACAGTTAACACACACATATTCATTTGTTTTGCAATTTGGATGTTGATTGCCACATTTGGGGCATATAGTTTTATTAGTTGGGCAGGATCTCGATAGGTGACCGAATTTCCAACATCTAGAACACTGAGACACTGGAAACGTATATGGTTCTACTTTAAACCTACAACCGTAGCCGTATACATACGGTGGCAAAGTAGCACCTTTAAAACATATTCAAACTGTTTCCGAATCAATCCATTCTCCATTGTCTGATAGTTTTTTAAGCCGTTTAACTGATAGAATTTCATTCTCACAACTCACATTTTCCAAAATTTCTTTCTCATTTGTTTCCAAATCTACTTGCCTCAGAGTCCCATAGCATAGATTGAGTTCATCAGTCAACTGTGTTCTATAACCTAGATTGGTCATCTTTTCACAATTCATCAACTTTGTAGCACTTTCTCTATTTTCGAAATGAATCAAAACCCTGAATGCACTTTTATACACCATTTTAGTTATATTAGGAATATTACATGATCGTAACAGCTTCGCCATTCCAAATTGTTTCGGCAGAACTTCTTTTCCAGTCACACATATAATATGCTTCTCCTCTTCAGTATTCTTATCACCTTCCGCCACCAAACTACTGTTGACCGAGTTTTTCCTGTTCGGTCTTTTATGCCCCCTAACTACTGTTACAAAACCATCTTCCTCCACGACCTCCTCATCATCCTGCCGCCCTCTCTTCTCTACAACTCGTTGATCACCCTCTTCACTCTCCATCATCTCCTCCATTACCGTAGTATTAAATGGTTGCTCACTTTCTATAACTATGTCCTGCGTTTCATTGTCACTTGAGTCACACATGCTCACATTATTACGTATTTCATCCATTTATCATTAACATAATTATTAAGTGGGTAGTCTTAAAAAAAAAACCGCGCGATAGTAATATTACGGTCCGACGTTACAAACGTGTGCGTCCGACTCGGCTGCTCACGCGCAACTCCTATCCGATATCTTAGTAATACAACTTTGTAGGTCGCCTCTCATTTCACTCAACATATTCTTGAATTCTTCAGACACGGTTTCGATTGCCTGAGCCCACTCTGGTTTCGGCGCCTGTTTACGCCGCGGACGTGTATTCTCTTTATTTGAATTACTCAAATCCGTATCGGAATGCAACTTGTTGTCAGGCGACCGATACATTCTGATTATATTTCTTCGAATAAATTTATATTAATATTAAATTTATGATAACTTAGAAAAAGTTGTCCGGGGAAACTTGGATTCGAACTCAGGGCACGCTGCGTCGCCCGTTAAGCGAAAAAAGTACCGCTCTTATGCCAATCGACTGTGCGTTCTTACTTGATAAGGTTGAAATATTGAACCAGTATTAGCGATGAGATTAATAAGCTCAAATACAACTTGATACGATATTTAGTTTCTATTTTTAGAAATCTTTGTTAATTGGTCGCACTGAGTTCAAAAGTACCCACAAAACAGCACTAATTCACTTAGGACGTTAGAATTTGTATATTGTTTTGGCTTTTATTTCACGTAAACAGTTTTAATTTGTCATTCACTTTATGTTACATCGTTTCACTGAGGTTTATTTATATAGTAAACATAAAATTTTGTCTTGACTCGCAAATATTTCACACTTTTACAAATACTTTAGGAAGAGAGACCGTAACACACTACTCTCAGAGCGAGTACCGTACGATGAATGATTAGTAATTATATTAGTAAGATTATATGACTTTTAATCTTGTAGAGGTAATTAACTAAGTTACTGAAAGGGCGTGGTGATTAAATAACTCGCTTCATGACTATGACGTACGCTGTTTTAAGATGAGTGGATGAATCATCATCAGCCTTTAACAGTCCACTGCTGAACTAGGCCTCTCCTTTGAAAGGAGGAATTGGCCTACTATACCACACTGGCCAAACGGGTTGGTATAGGGTTTGTATCAAGTTTTCCTTCTGTTACAGTGCTGTTCTCTGCATTATATGCTCCCTCTGTCGGCTCTTACGACACCCAGGGGATGATAAGGGGTGGTGACAACCCGTATTCTTAATCCGTCACCACACGGATGGATATGAGTGGATGAATATGAGTTAAATAAAAAAAATGCGGGATCCTTTTTAAGAATCACGCATTTTTTTTTGAGATTCGGTATTTTTTGGTTTTCGGATTCGTCTGACTGCCGCACTTCTTTATTAAGTCAAACTGTTCGCCACTGTATCGTTTGTTATCGATCACGTTAGCACTGGGATAAATAGAGCTGCAGGTATTCAAACTAATTCCTATAATACATAAATTAGATTATACGATTAATTTGCACCCACAAGTATGTTATGTGTAATATACTCTGCACAACTTACCTGTATTGGAACGTGTAACTGCAACACGGAATGCTGCCTTCGAGTTCGGATCGCAACAAAACTACTTTTAATTAAATTGAGCGCTCTTACCGGCGCCTCGAGACACTTTTAAGTGATTTTGTGATAAACTTCGCAATAAACTGAAACAATATTTAGCCACCTACAACGGAAATAATATTCTTGTTACTTTGCATTTTAATCAGAATCAGAATCAGTCTTTATTCTCAAGAACATGGTTTTAAATTACAAGTCTTATGTTAAATAAATACATTTGATCACATGTTCTACCATTGATGGTGCGAAAATATAAATTAATTACAAAATGATTATACACAAATTTAAAAAGTACAGTAAAAATGTCAATTCTAATACAATAACAATTATATCACACAATATTTATTCAGTAGGTATAACATTATATTTTGTAACATGTGTATGATCAAATTAAAACTAACATAGCTAAATGACTATTTACACATAAAATAAGACAATAATTTCTATACTTAAATAACTAAAAAATACTTTTAAAAAAAAGAAAGGAAAAGAAAATTTAGAGGGCGTCATGGAAATCCTCCACATCGCCGTCAATTGGGAGCGTGCCCAGAATGCTGGCAGCATTGCCACGTTGTATGGCAATGCTGATCTTTTGCGCCAAATACAGGCCAGCCTTCTGGTCACGCGAGACGTCGACCAGTCTCTTTGAGAGATCTCTAAAAAGAGATCGCGCACTTGGACCCCCTGGTCCCAACGTTTCGACTCCAAACGGCTCAAATACATAATCTCCTATTAGATTTATGTATTTGCGCCGTTTGAGAGTCTCCGCTGTAGCTGCAGCAGCGCCTGCACAACCCACTGTGCCAGGAAGATGAGATGGCGCAAGGGTGTCGACACAAGTTGCGTCCCACACCAAAGGCCTACCCAGCTTCCACGGCAGTAAAGACATACCGTCTGGTCTTTTGCCATCGTCGCGTGCCAAGCCCTGAGGTTCAAGTTGGGCTGGAACGCCAGCGGTGACAAGAGCCCGGCGAAGTATGTCATTAAGGTTGGCGTGTCGTGAAATACGACCTGCGCTCCTGCAGCATGACAGACCATGGTGACCAAGGCTGTCGACAGCCTCTCCACAGTGACAGCGATGTGGAGAGACACATTGCGCACCTAAACGAAGGGGTACGTAATGAAATGGAATGTTAATTTGATGTCATGCTAAGATTTTATAAAATATGTCAAGATGTGCCTGTAATTATCACTATCATATTGTATACAATAATATAATTATAGTTTAATATAAGATGTAGCGTGTTTTGTTATTAAGTAAGGCAATATCATACAATCAACAATTTATCATTAAGAAACTCTTTGACACTATAATAGTTCCTTCCAGCTAACATTTTATACAATTGGCGGCAAATTCTTTAAATTTTTCGGTAAGTGATTGTAAATTGTTATGGACACGTAGTAGGTGTTCTTTCTAAATATTTCTAGATTAATTTTAGGAATCTGGAGTTTTTCTTTATGTCTAGTCCGGCTTGTTGTTACATCTCCGAGCCGAATAAATAACTCTGGATGCTTTTTAACTAAAAGTGAGATTTCTAATATATAAAGGCACGGTAGTGGGAGTATTTTGTGTCGTTTAAAGATAGGTCTACAGCTTTCAAGGTAATCAGATCCCAACATGGCTCGAATACAATTTTTTTGTGCCATAAATACTCTGTTTACCTCTACTGAGTTGCCTCATATCATAATGCCATAACGTAGTACGGATGACACATATGCATGGTAAGCCTTTATCGCTGTTTGTATGTTCACATTTTTTTTAATCCTATAGAGAACATAGACAAATCGATTTATTTTACATACAGATTTGTTGATATGAGGCTTCCAAGAGCAATGCTTATCTATAGTGATACCTAGGAATACGCAATCGTTTTCAAAGTTTAGTGTGTTGGTTTTATAGTTTATTTCTAGCTTTGTTGTATTGCTTCTGTAAGTTTGAAAATGTATGATGTTGGTTTTTGTCATGTTCACTTTAAGATTGTTTCGCTCCATCCAATTAGCGACTTTGTCAATTGCGATATTAATCTGAGTTTCTAGATCATTTAAGTATTTGCTTTTGACAATCAGCGTTGTATCATCGGCAAATAAGATACATTCATTATTGATCACAGCGGGCAGGTCGTTTATATACAGTAAAAAGAGAAGAGGAGCTAAAATTCCACCTTGTGGAACACCGTAGTTGTTTTGCTGATATGTCGACCTATATTGGTTTTGTTGATGTTGGCTGATTTTTGTTATTTCGACACATTGCATTCGTTCGTCAAGGTAGCTCTCTATCCATTTGTTGGCCATCCCCCGTATTCCGTAGCAATTCAGCTTCGATAACAGTATTTTGTGACTGACAAATCGAAGGCTTTTGTCATATCTAGGAAGATGCAGGCTATATTTAATTTATTATTGAGAGTTTCGGTAATTTGTTTCACTAATGAGAAACATGCTAGAGAGGTTGAACTTTCTTTCCTAAAGCCGAACTGCCGGTTTTGTAGAATATCACACGATGTAATAAAGTTTTCTATTTTACTGTGCATCACTTTTTCGAATATCTTTGCCAGTATAGGTATTAACCCCTTGAGTGTCCTACGGGCACGGTGTGCCCGTTAGAGAAATAAGCCGGTAGTATCCTACGGGCACGGTGTGTCCATAAGGATTCGTGTGAACTTCACTCCAGTGTTGTGTGATTGGTTGCAATAATAAAAACGTACATCGACTAGTTACAGGTTAACCAACATAAAACCATCAATTTTTACCATATTTCCAAGCTTGCAACCGAGAAAAAGTAATAAAATGCTTATTTTGGTGCTCAGTTTTCTCCGTGCCGCCATATTGCGCTGTGGCGATCAACTAAGTTGAATATGTGATATTTTTTAAATGTGTTCTCACCGCAAACGTTACGTGATTGTATTAGTATTATATATTAAATTATTGACAATTTAGTGAAGTATATGTTTTAAATATTTTTTTAGCCAGTTATAAAAACATTTACAAAAAAAGTGTTGGTAACTTTTGTGATGCAATTTTCGGGCGTTGGCCGCTAGCCGTCCTCCATATTTTAAATGATTATATGTAAGTATTTATTAATTACTTTACTAAAATATACATAAATTTCTCACAAAATTGTCTTAGAATTCATTGTTAATAAGACTTTTTGTATTGTTTTTGTTATAAATAAGTATAAACATGTTTGTGAGTGAGAAATGTTTTCCGTCGGATCGTCAAAATGGCGCAAATATTTTCGCTGCTATGAATAAATGGTTATTGTGAAGTACTATCGGTGAACTGTGCTAAATTAATGTATACAACCGTCGCGTCGTCTACCCGTGTCAATATTAGTGCAGTGAGAAAGGGAATTTCGTGAATAATTTATGTGTATTTTGGAAAAATGTTTCACATGGTGTAAGAAAAAACAAAGTGAACTGCATTTATAATTTTTTTTCGATATGAAGAGGTTAAAGGTAAGCTAATTTAATATTATTCTCATATAGAGTAACTTCTGAACTGTAAACGGTTTAAAATTTACGTCATATAATTATACCAAACGCGAGAAAATTAATGTTTTATAACCTAGGATCTTATAAACGTTACATCCTCAAAATGGCTGGACACTACCGGAGAACATGCATTTTAGAGCGGGGCATGCGAGGGGTTAAGGTCTGTAGTTATTCATATTATCCGCATCACCTTTTTTAAAGAGAGGTTTTACTATGCATTTCTTGAGACGAGCTGGAAAGAAACCTTCTGACATCGATAAGTTAATTATATACGTTAATGGGTATACTAATACTTGTGCACATCGTTTGATAATCTTAGTATTAAGATCTTCATAACCCGTAGAATTGGTGTTTTTTAAGCAATTGATTATTTTATATATCTCATAGTTATCTACTGGAGTTAAAAATATACTTTTAGAGTTATTCGGAATATGGGTTGTCAATTGTTGCCCATTATAATCATGTGTGTTATGGTTCGTTAGGGATATGTAGTATTTGTTAATAAGATCGCGAATGATGTTTGGGTCATTATATGTTACGCCGTCAATTTTTATTTTATCTATTTCAGACAGATTCTGCGAGTTATTTACGTTGTCTTCAATTAACTTCCACGCTGCTTTATTCATATTTTTTGATGATGTAATAAAGCGATGGTTATTTATTTGTTGCGCCTTATATATACATCTTTTTAATATTCCCGCATACTGTTCATATATTTTAATAAAAACTTACATTAGGTATAACAGGGTGCATAGGGTTCCCACCAAGAACTTAGGGTCCCAAGCCAACCTCACCTGCAAGTGGTGCACCTGCCGATCAACGGACGAGGCTCTGGCAAACAAAATATCCCGATAAGCGGCAATAGGCTCGCCACCTATTACGTAGGATCAAAACACTGGCGAAAAGCGGGCGTTTAATATGCTTCTGCCTACCCCTTCGGGGATATGCGACCACAAAATGCCTGTGAAATTAAAGGGGCGCATGTATAAGTCGGTTATAAGGCCTGTCGTACTGTATGGAGCTGAGTGTTGGGCTACAAAGAAGATGGATGAGAAACGATGGCATGTGGCAGAGATGAGAATGTTACGATGGATGTGTGGAGTGACAAGAATTGACAGAATTAGGAATGATTACGTTAGAGGTAGTATGAAAGTGGTGCCCATTGATGAAAAGATAAAAGGGAGTCGATTGGCCTGGTATGGACATGTTATGCGGAAATATGAGATGTATGTAGGTAAAAAAGTGATGAATATGCATGTAGAAGGACGAAAAGGGAGAGGACGGCCAAGGAAAAGATGGATGGACTGTGTGAGGATGGATATGAAAGAGAAAAGGGTAAATGATCGGATGACTGGTGACAGAGAAGTATGGAAGAGAAGGACATACTGCGCCGACCCCAAATAAATTGGGACCATAGCAAGACAATGATGATGATGTTTGTTTAATTGTCAAACGACGTCTACTGCTGGACATAGGCCTCCCCCAAGGTTCTCCACACAATTGTCTATTAGCGTAATTAATTATGGATGTAAGCGTCTTACGTGTGTGCTAATTGCGTTGGGAGACGTTGGTCGTCAGGCTATTACCAGGCGGAAATGATTCCGCGTCCACTCTAGCCTACATATGTTACGTATCTAGCTATGGATACATAGGTTACTGTAATCATGACGGTTTGCGATGAATTTGTGTGCAGTGTGGAGTATCATTGAAAGATCAAACTGCGTGATATACCGTCAAGATGACATAGTGTTTCTAAAAGCACCAAATGCTGGCAGTGCGGCCTAGTAAGAATTTCGTGATGTGCTCCTCTATCATTATGTAAGTCGTAAAATATTGGTGTCATCATCCGCAAACTGAGCATATCTCTTTTAACTGTTATTCGTAGGTATGTTTGTACAGTGCGTGATTTTAGCCTCACAATCTCTACTATGAAGATTTTGCAATAGTTTGATGCTTCCCAACAAATTTCAAGACGCTTGCACATCTGCCTAGTAACGTAGTTAGTAGAGTAAGTAACCTCGAGTTACGATAAAGCTCACTGGGTAACAAGTAAAATAATACTTTTAGGCGGTTCGCGGCTCACCCGCGGTTTGTTATCAGAACGTCTGAAGCGGTGTATAACGAGGAAGCAAAGACAATGTGCACCCTTTGTATTCCACTCCACATGTACTCGAAATAACAACGGCTCTATTTTCAATTACTCCATTGCATCCTGCGGTTTATAAGCATAGGGTGAACCCTTGAAATGCATAAAGAGTTTTTGCATACACGAGCAGTTTCTCTTCTTCTCTGTTGGCTCACGTAAATATGCGCTTAAGCGAAATGAATTCGAAATTGAATATTGAGATTACATTTGAAATTTAAACACGTAAGGCGGTTTGTAAATGTGCATTGCCGTAAATCCGGTACGAATGCTGGGTATGATTATATTGATTAATCTCACTGGATTTAATGGCGACGACATGCTCGTATTTGCTGCACGCTATTTTGTTTTTAGTTTGTGTTTTAAAACAAATATAATCATCAATTTCTAAATTATTATTTGCATTCAAATTAAAACTAACATAGCTAAATGACTATTTACACATAAAATAAGACAATAATTTCTATACTTAAATAACTAAAAAATACATTTTTAAAAAAGAAAGGAAAAAAAATTTAGAGGGCGTCATGGAAATCCTCCACATCGCCGTCAATTGCCACGTTGTATGGCAATGCTGATCTTTTGCGCCAAATACAGGCCAGCCTTCTGGTCACGCGAGGCGTCGACCAGTCTCTTTGAGTGATCTCTAAAAAGAGATCGCGTACTTGGACCCCATGGTCCCAACATTTCGACTCCAAACGGCTCAAATACATAATCTCCTATTAGATTTATGTATTTGCGCCGTTTGAGAGTCTCCGCTGTAGCTGCAGCAGCGCCCGCACAACCCGCTGTGCTAGGAAGATGAGATGGCGCAAGGGTGTCTACACAAGTTGCGTCCCACACCAAAGGCCTACCCAGCTTCCACGGCAGTAAAGACATACCGTCTGGTCTTTTGCCATCGTCGCATGTCAAGCCCTGAGGTTCAAGTTGGGCTGGAACGCCAGCGGTGACAAGAGCCCGGCGAAGTATGTCATTAAGGTTGGCGTGTCGTGAAATACGACCTGCGCTCCTGCAGCATGACAGACCATGGTGACCAAGGCTGTCGACAGCCTCTCCACAGTGACAGCGATGTGGAGAGACACATTGCGTACCTAAACGAAGGCAAGAAGCTATGCGGAAAGTCGTATCGTCCAACATGGTACCTATGTTGGACGATGGCAGTGCCTGAAGCCAAAGACCCGACTCCCATTTTCCCACAGCCAGTAAACGAGCACGCTCCGCAGCATTGGACGACGTACTTAAGAGATTTTCTTGTACCACGCTGCAAAGCAGCCCGTCCCACTGCCTCTGCGAAGATGGATTTCGGGGTAACTCGGTGCTTGGACAAGCCATTCTCCAAGCATTCATGGCATCGATCTTACACGGCACTTCAGGATCGACCAGTGTGGGTGCTAAAATTTTCCTGGTCAATTCTGCAGTGCCGTGGACCGAGGACAGGAATGCTGGTAAACTTACGTCGGAAATTTTGCGAACGCCAAGGCCGCCCAGGCGTACAGGTAAAGATGCCTGTAGCCACACTCGGTCGTTCAGGTCCAGATTTAGAATTTTGCTAAGGGTAATTTGCATAAGATTGTCAATTTGGGCGAGTAGAGATGGGTATTTCCAAAAAGGGGAAGATCGAGAGACAATACTTGATAATAGTAAAAGCCGAATGCATATTAATTTTGAGTAACCGGTCTGAAATATCACTAACATTTTGAATTTTTTCCTGTATAAATGAATCGAAACCTTCGTCTAATATTGGGGACCCAAGGAGGCGAAGAGCACTTTTTTCAACGTGAGTAATATTGGGAGCAAGATGTTGAAATTTTGAAAGTATATCGGATTTGTCTAAGTTATCGTTAATGAAAATTTCGCATTTACTGGGATTAAGTTCTAGGCCAATGGATAAAAATTTCGACTTTAGAAGTGCCAGGTCTTGATAAACTGAGTCTACGTCACTTGCAAGGGTCCCGTCATCCAGGTACCAGATGTTAAATTTTGAATTTAGCTCTTTGATAATTGGGTGAATGGCCAAGCTAAAGAGTAGTGGTCCAAGCGGATCGCCTTGTTGACAGCCAACGGCGGATTCCAAAACATTTTCCTTATATATCAATTTTGAAGGGTGCCTGTAGCACTGCCAAAGAAAACTGAAAATTTCGGGTGTTTCTAATTTAGCTTGTGTCAGCAAGGTGTCCCTATTAACCGAGTTAAAGGCATTCTTTAAGTCTACCTTCAGGATAACCTCACCCTTATTACAGCCAAGGTATGTTGACAGGGCATGTATGGCAGCCTCGCAGCCTCCTCTGGAACCGAATCCCAGCTGTTGTGGCTAAAATTTACAAGAAATGGAGGTGTTATAATGGCGGCAGCAAATCTTGGCTGCCATACGCCTGAACGTACACCCAACGGCAATGGGACGAATGCCACCGTCTCGCTTTCTCAAGGCGCACAGATTTGCGCCATACAAAATATCGACGATGGCATCGTTCACATTGCCGGAGAGCATAAGATTTATTAAAGCCGTAAGCTCCTTCAAAAGTGCGTCGCCGGCCGACCCGGCGCTTGCACACACAAGGTCCTTTAAATGTTGTGGTGTTAAACCGTCGAGGCCACCAGCAGACCCGCTTTGGAAGGAGCAAACGGCCGCAACCACATCCTTGGCTGTAATCCTGAGGCAAACTGAATCGGAGTCAGGTGGGTCAGGAAAGGAAAGATTGTCCTGTGGCGCTGGATGCTTGCTCTGGAGACTCGCGAGTGTGCCTGCAGAGCAAGGCGCCACCACATCGCTGCTAAATAGGAGCCTGGATGCTCCTCTGATGTCACCTTCCCTCAGTTTGTTTTCTACGTGGTGGTACATGGTACTATTGCGGTATGGTTTCGGTGAATAGTGGTATAATTTTGACGCCGAATCATTACAGTTTTCCTTTATTTTCGTTGTAAGTGTTTTTTTTTTTTGATAGCCGATCATCTTGTGCGTGTAAGATTCTGTAGGGAAAGGTGAAGAGTTGCTCCCAAGCCGTTACTGAATTCTCCCGTACCACAAGACCTATGCACAGTGCTAGATTTTGAGCCACTGAAGGCCTTGCGCCACGGGGAATTCGTTTAATAACCGGAATTGAATTTTTTAAATTACCCAAATGTTGCCAAAAAGGAATTTCGCAGGAGACTGTTTGCTCTGTGTTTATGCTGTGGGGTGTTGATGTACTAGGCCCAGAAAGCACATTTTGGCGTTTATGGACTTTAACAAAATGTACTTTTAGGCCCCGCTCACCTTTAAAATAACGTTACTGGGAGCAAATGGTGCAACGCACCAGCGTAGCTGATGTGCTAGGTAGACTGGCACCTATTCCCGCAACACTTCTGCCACCGTTATTAGACATAATACGGAAAAACTTACGAAATATTATATACACTTAAAATAACAAACTAAAAATAAAAATTATAAACACAAATATACAACTTGACGTTTGTCACGATCAAAAGTTTTTAAATTCTGACGCGGTGGTTTGCGGCCGGTGGCCAGTATGTTGGCGGAGGCCGGCATAGTGCTTCATCGGCCAACCAGTCTTCCACGCCTGCCAGCCTGAGATGGTTAGTTTTGCTATTAGGTATAAGTTCCTTGGCTCCAGCAGATAATGTAGGTAAGATGCAGTAGGCCACGTAAGATGTACTTAATGGTCTTAAAACAGGTGTTGATGCTTCAAGGTATTTTATATATAATATATTGATATTGCCTTCAAACTGTTTAAAATATATTGTTTTCTTCGGCTACTGTTGGGTTCATAATTGAATAGGGAAAAAAAAATCTTGAAAAATTATTTTCCGACTGATCTGACAGACGTCATTTTTTTTTTCTAAATTTGTTTAAATATGATTAGTGGGACAAATGAAATCTTTTGAACCGAAAAGATCACTTACGTACAAAACCAAAATATATGAAAAAACAAGATCAGAGCTGACACATACTAAGTGATAAATAAATGGTAATCAGATGTTTATTGCCAAAAGCAATTTCTTATCACTATTTATTCACTAAGCCGAAATACATCTCAAGCCTACATGGTTATACGAGTAGGTCTACATGATCGTACATTTTAACGATGTAATAAAGTTTAAAAACTATGTTAGTCACTCTGATATTTCTATTTTAGCTCC
This sequence comes from Euclidia mi, assembly GCA_944739405.2. NCBI lineage: Eukaryota > Metazoa > Arthropoda > Insecta > Lepidoptera > Erebidae > Euclidia > Euclidia mi. The sequence continues at coordinate 38,390,585 of OX123190.2, read as the reverse complement.
TATCCTAAAAGTAGTCGTGAAGTATTTGGTGTTTTGAGCTTTTTACGAGGCAAGAGAAAGGCCTTTGTTGGTACTTAGGTTAAAATAATATGTCTTTAAATACTTTCTGAGCTATTTTGTACGAGAAGAAATTACTTAACTTTTCGGTCGTTGCCCATCCAGAACGATTTAGTGACTGACCTCTTTCTTGAAATTCTAGCTATCAAGTTAGGTCGCTTGTCCTAAATAAGTACATTCGTCTAAAATTTTGAGTGTACTATATTCAACAGTTAACGGCACTGGAATAATTTGGCTATATAGCTTACAATTTGTTAACATCATTTTTGTTTTGTTCTCGTCCATTTATAAGTCCACTTATAAGCAGACGTGACGTGTATGGTTCAGCTACAGTGGTTTCCCAGCTTTTGAAACCAGTACCCTGACACAACAAGTAGCAACTACTATTTGGCTAAATACTAAATGTAATTGTTCAAATAACTCAAACTGAAAATAATATCAGCATTTCATATTAGATAAGCTATTCCTTTTTGCCCACGTCGATATATTTTAGAATAGAAGTTAAGACGGAAAGCAAGAAGAATTGAGGGAAAGTAGCAGAATAATGTTGTGTTTCCAAATTTTAATAAAGAGAAGTAAATAAATTTTAATATCTTACCAATATTTCAGTTGTATTCTATAATCGTATTATTCATTGTATGTATATTTTTATACTATATATAATATTCAGTCAATTTAAGAATTGAATTCAATCTCTCGGTCTGACTGTATTGTTTATAAAATATAAAATGGCCCATAGTCTATGTCTTGTCTGTGTTATTCAATAACGTTTATAAACGTTCCTTACCAAGAGCACGTACTTATAAGCGCCGTAACTCTGTTGAACAAAGATACTTCGCATCGTTTTATGTAAAGGTAATGGATAAGCGTTTAGATTAATCTTTTGACAAATAGCAAGAACGTCGCCAGGCTCGTAAAACAAAGATCTATAGAATAGCTGCCGCTTACGACAATCGTCAAGTTAATGGTGGCTGTGTACCGACTTGTAACAACCAGTGGTGATACAAATTCATTATGTATTCCGTACAGTGACTTTGAGTAAATCGTTATTTTCTAATGGTCAACATCACGAATATAGAGTGTCTAGTAAATATGTATAAATTATTTAAAGTTTTCAGATCTAGAGTAGCTTAAATTTTGAAATTAGCTGTTCGTGGCCTGGACAATTGGCCTCCTTCCTTTTTTTTCATACGATCTTTCAAAATATCTTGAAAATTATTTTATTTTATAAATAGTTAACTTATTTTGTTTAATTTGGAGTTACCAGAAAACTTTTCAAAACATGTATTTAGTTGAGGTTCGTCATATTAATCTATTGAATTATTATAGTAGGATTTGCAAAAAATCAGACGAAACATCTCGTATATGTTTAACATCATTTTCTACTTTTTGTTATTAGTCATTGGTAGAGCAAAAACTGTGCGAGTCATAAAATTGATTTTTGTACTCTGTACTTTTAGCTACGATGAATATTATTTATGATATTCGTGCCGACTTGCTGAGTGACGGATGGCGTCGGGTGCAAGCGACTCCAGACAAACAAATGATGTTCACAACGATATATGGACTTTGCCTAGCAAAGCGTTCCTAGCATAAAGCAAAAGTAATTTGGTGACGTGTTCAGAGCAAATATGTACTTAATAGATTCTCTGATACCTATGTATGTATTATATAAGTATTCATGTCATGCAGTGATAACTTAGTGGGGAGACCAATACTGGGTCTCAGTTTAAACATACGGCGCTCACTACTGACTGTTCAGAAGTACGTACATACGTATTAGTGTCGATTATTATACTTGTTAACGGCGAAGGAAAATTTTATAGAAATCCCACATGTCTGCAAGTCTCCAAAAGATTCTCTCTGGTAATACATGATCCATGTCATGAATGCCAACCCTTACTGGACCAGTGCCATACACTAAGTCTTATGTCTTCTAATTGAGCGAGAAGGCTCATGCCTGAGATAATATTTTTTTTGCTGCGTTACGTTTACGCTTACCTTAAAAATAAAGAATTCGTCTATGTTTTTCAATAGGAGCACTACCGGTGCAAAGGTTGCCAGTGGGAAATAAATATCCAAATAGCTCGAAGTCACCCACTTACTTTACTGATATTCTTCAGCTTTAACTCCTTTATTCATCTTAACGTAAACAAGCCCACAGCACCACCATTTAATGTATTTATTGGAATGGTTTAATACAGCTTTCAGACGCCTTATGTTAACCATAGTTGACGCTGACAAATAGCTTTGTCGGGAGCAAGCAGCCATGCAGGCGCACTGCAGTGTTGAGTAAAAACCAAATTTTGCATACACGTTATACTGTCAGGAATGAACAGCACTGAACGCTGAAAGATTGAGTTACTACTACCAACGGTGGTTGTGTATCTAGCAGATAGCGTAATGTTAGTAAATGAATTTGTAAAATGTTTTATTCATTGTATCAGCAACAGACCATGTGGGTTTAAAATACAAAGTGTCACTACCCCATTTCATTCCTTAGGTGTCGTAGGAGGCGATTGAGAAAAAAATACGAAGCAAATAGTGACTTCGCGAAGAGATCGAAAACTTTCATCCCAACCCAACTAACCAGCGAGGTATACTAGGCCAAATCCTCCTATTGACTCGCAATGCTAATAGGATGTAAATTAGAACAGGGCTTCACCCAGCAGTGGACTTAAAACCGCTTTATAATGAAATACTAAATTACCGTTACTACGATTACCGTTCTACCTTTCTTTTTGTCTACTGATATGAATTTATTTATTTATTCATTTATTTAAACTTTCCTGCAAACAATTTGCATAAGGCGGACTTAATGCCTGAGGCATTTTCTGCCAGTCAACCTTCAGGTGGTTCAGAGATGATGTAGCAGGTGTAGAATTAAGAGTAAAACTTACTTAGATGCTGATTAATTCTTATCTATAATATACACAGAATACATAATATTTATGAATCTGCGGGCTCTAGATTTAAAGATAGCACGGCTCGGGCTCGTCCTGACCTCCAGTGGGAGCGCGTTCCAAAGATTGTGTATGGCCTTGTATTTAGTAATGGTTTTAAGTATATATTTATAAGCAGTTGCGCAGATAGGGAACCATAATAACACATTTTGTTTGCCAGAATAGAACAATCATATGCATTAACGCTGACGAATGACATGATTAAAATTGCTAACAAAAATAAGCGGTCAGCGAGTGCCTTATTACTCACTTACAGATGTTAGACGTAGAGTCACAGAGTAAAAGTGCCTCAGACACAACGATACGAGGAAGTTGGTTGGACGAAGAGGGTGGAGGGTAGCTTCTTAGTGTTCCCCTCTCATTTCTTTGTATACATACATACATTCATAGTCTCACGCCTATAACCCCGAAGAGGTAGCCAGAAGTGTATTTCTACACCCACTTTTCGCCAGATATACTTTAGTCCCACGTAATAAGGGGCGAGCCTAGTGCCGTAGCGGACACATTTCCAGACTCCGTGCTGCTACTGAGAATTTCGTGACAGAAAAACCCCATAACACTGCCTGACCCAGGAATGGAACCCGGGACCTCCCGATCCCACGCGCACATTTATGCTGCGAGACCAACGAGGCAGTCGTATAGGGTTTGATGTCGAGTTTTCCGTCTCTACGCAAAGATGGTATTTGCATCGTGTTATCCCTTAGTCGCTTCTTACGACACCCATGGGAAGATAGGGGGTGGTGACACTTGTATTCTATGCCGTCAACCACACGGCTATTTCTTTGTATGCACTGTGGAAACTCAAATCGTGAGTTCATCCACCACCACTTGGGGCAAGCGTAGGAGGTGTGTGTGTGTGTGACTCTTCCCTTTCGGAGTTCGGGGCTCATCCAATTTAAGCATAGTCGGAGTCCGTCGTCCGTAGGATCAGGGCTAAGCAAATTCCGATTTGGATACTTTTTCGCAACTCTGTCGGGATTCACTCTTCACTAGAAGAGTATTTTTTCTTGTAGTACACATGTGCTACTAAGAAAAAAATCCTAGGCTGTGTGAACCGCTAAACCTAACTTTTAAAGTTGTAATAGTAGAGACTAAAGTTAAGCTCATTTTAGATCATGGCCCTACTTAACGCAAATCTGCTCCTTATACTAAATGCTTAATTCATCGTGCCCTTGATCAAATCCAGCTGTGTATTACTTATATTTTCGAATGAGCAATTCTTTTTTTATTAAACTTAAAAAAATGGGCATTCATAACTTGGAATCAGTCTGTAATTCTTCCGGCAAATGCTTTAATACTCGATTTAAGCTTATACGTTTATAAATAATAGAGGAGACGTGTCTTAACTGGTAACTACAATGTGGTCGTGAGTGTCCGCCACACACAGCCACTCGTTCAATACACGTACAGTTTCACATACAAGTGCCATATTCATTTTATAACCATAATTTTGTCCCAGAGCATGGGCTATAACTATTGCGAAAGAAGATAAACAAAGTTATTACTTTCTACAATAAGTTTGTACAACTTTATGAGCCATAATAATTATTGTACAAGCTTACACAAAGCTGGTATCGGTACGATATTGTACACACGTGAGCACCTTATTGGTATTCTTATACAAATACCTCCGAGTAATGTTTCTGGCATTCATAAACTTCTATAATTATAAACGAAATCAAGCAAAAGTAGATCAATCGTCGAAAACTGGTCTAAAATTGGTGAAATTCGCCGAGCGTTTAAGATTTCTGTAATTGGGCCCATTGTGCCAGTGAATTTCGTCGACCTTCTCGCATTGAACGGAAAACTTGAAAGTAACAAACTTGTTCTTCCGATGAATTGCCTTATTTCGAAGTTAATCACGAGAGACTGAGTGGAGTGAAGGAAGTGGGCGGCCCGCGAGGCAAGGCTCGGCCCAGCGTCGAACAAGATGAAGCCTTCGTTCTATTACGTTATTACGTAATGTCGTTACCCGTACAACTGACGACGTACGGAACTACGGATACAGTAGCCGCTAATAATGCACGCTGAAATAGCCAATTACCGCCGGTAAACAAGACATGCAAAAAAATTGCCACTGGACACGTTTATAAAGTTAACAATAACACAATGTCTGCTGTCATTGCCATTGTGCTCGTGGGTAAAATATATCGACTTTATTACAGAGTTCTATTGACGTGTATGTATTAAGGAATAATTTTCCATGAAGTATACTAGAACAACATAAAAAAATCAGCGTTAGTAATATGGACCCTCTTTATGTGTTTAGTTTTCTCTTTTGAATTTGATATTACCTGTCAAGATCTGAAAAATGCTTTTGAATATACACCAACTGCAAGCAAGGGGATAAAACTTTTCCCATTGAAGTGATTAAGTGTTTAATAATTTATATTTTATACGTTGAAATGTTACCAGCCACGAAATAAACAAAATGTGACTGATATTTGTGCCTGTATCATTATTTACTTTTAGCGATTAACGACTTGGCAATGTCAAGCAAGGTTTAAATTATAATTATAGTCTAAGCATTTGTCACTTAGATAGCTGACCACATGGTGGTGTGACATTTACATTAGAGCACTACCATACTCTAATGTCCACGTAAAGACATCAGTGCCAGTTCTTGTCTTGGAATTCAAGTGGTTGATTTTATCGGAGGCTAGCGGTCCTTTATGCTAGAAGCTGGATGGCACACAGCCTGTTTAGTACCAATAGTTGCCTGATACTAAACCTCGGTGGAACAACACAATTTGCACTGGAAAGAGTAACTAAGTCGAGTAGAAATAAAAACACAACTTGTAACTTGCACTGGTATAATTGCAATTATTCACACTGTCAAAACTTCGCCGGAGCTTATATACTACGGTCGGAAAACTTCGATAGCACGATTCAGGACGATACAACGCCATCTATCGGTGTTTCTAGTAAACTTAATGTAAACATTAGTTTGGTTTGGTTTGACGTTTAACATACCGCCCACCAAGGACATTTAGTGGAGAAATGTCCTTTTACAAACAACATGTTTATGTATAAATGTACTAAGGTAAAATATTGTACTGTCTATGTGATTGCTCTACATAATTATGGTTTACTTGCATATTCGATAGCTGTTAAAAACCTTTAGCGCGTTGTACATAAAAATCACTAGCATACAACAAATAAAAAGCAGAAAATTATAAAAATAAACAAGTGTATAAATTTTCCCTAAAATGATAAAATATTAAAATAGTTACAAGTCTAACATGCGCTAAAACATAATAAATAATACAAAATTCATTGATCTAAAACCGGTAAGATGCATAATTTCGAGGTTGGTCTTTTCAACACTGAAGAACCTGTACGCAATGTGACTACACGGGTGATTTTGTCATCACCTGGATACTTTTGCTCTATACGCCCTAATAGCCAGCGGCTTGGTGGTAGATCATCTTCTTTAATTTAAACGATGTCGCCAACTTTAGGTTCAGGTACCTGCTTAGACCACTTATACCGATGCATAAGGTTCGATAAGTATTCTGAAGACCAACGATTCCAGAAAGATTGTAACATGTGTTATACGAATTGCCAACGAGTCAAGTAATTTACATTTGAGTGCTCATACGTGTAGTCGGATACATTTAGAATTGGCTCCCCTATCAAGAAATGTCCTGGAGTCAATGGCATCAGCTCACCAGGATCGGTTGCACTACTAAGGTTTATCCGGCGCGAATTCAAACAAGCCTCCACTTGAGCCAGAAGTGTACTCCACTCTTCGTAGGTAAGTGTTGTTTCGCCTATTGCGCGCTTCAAGTGGTATTTAGTGAACTTTACGCCAGCCTCCCATAATCCACCAAAATTGGGACCATGCGGCGGTATGAAATGCCACGCAGTGCCATGAGATTCTAGGTGCTCTGCTATTCGTGGTTGAATGGCGGTTAGTTGCTGCAGCTCTTTGGATGCCCCTACAAAGGTGGTGCCATTATCGCTCCACAATTTAGCGCAGTGACCTCGACGTGACACAAATCGTCTGAATGCTACAAGGAACGCCTGGGTGGTCATGTCACTGACAACTTCCAAATGGATGGCGAGAGTGCACATGCACACAAATAAGCAAATGTATCCCTTGTATGCATGATGTCCTCGACCCTTGGTGGTGCGTATTTTTACTGGACCAGCGTAGTGAACTGCGCTGTGCAAGAATGGCCTTGCAGGAGTGCAGCGAGCTGTTGGTAGCGAACCCATCAATTGATGCTGAGTGCTGTGTTTATACATAGCGCACCTAACGCATTTTATGAAATATCTTTTGACTAAATTTTTGGCTCCTATAATCCAATAGGCCGTTCTCAGATAACCGAGCATTAGTTGCGGACCGCCGTGCAACGTTTTATTGTGTGCATCTGCTACAATGAGTTTAGTTAAATGACTATCATTAGGCAATACTATTGGATGTTTTGTTTGTTGTTCTAACTCTGCGTTTTGAAGTCTGCCCTTAGCTCTCAAAATAACCTGATTATCAATGTAAGGACACAGTGATTTTAACTTGCTTCTTTTCTGGTAATTGTTTGTTCTTCTGTAATTGTAAATATTCCTCATTAAAACTATCTGACTGTACCTTTCTTATACAACTATTCAATACATCATCTAGCTCTCCTTTTTGTAAATTAATTTCTACATTTTTGCCTTTCTTTAAAAATCGCCTGCAATATGCTAATACTCTGAGCAATTTTGGTAGTGAAGAAAACCTTTCTATAATTGAATTGTCTGGTACTACTGCTACATGAATTTTGACTGATTCTTCTAAATTAATACTTAAATCCTTTGGTCTTACATAATTTATAATTGTATTTTGTAAAAATAATCCCGTAAACCATAATTCTTGTTTCACCAACAAACTGGGTAAAAGACCTCGTGAGGCACAGTCTGCGGGGTTGTCTTTGGTAGAAACATGAAACCATTGGCTTGGTTTTGTAGCTGACTATATCTCTGATGTACGGTTTGCAACAAACGTTTTCCACCTGCTTGGATGACTATTAAGCCAAGCTAAAACTACCGTGGAATCCGTCCATGCTGCTATCTTTTCCTGAGGAATGTCCAGAACTTCAGCGGTTTCCCTCAGCAGTTGCGCCATTAGCACTGCTCTACACAACTCCAATCGAGGAATGCTTAACTGCTTTATGGGAGCAACTCGAGTTTTTGCAACTAGCAAGGAAACGTGTACTTGACCAGTAGTGTCTATTCTGCGTAGATAAATTACAGCTGCATATGTGACCTTAGACGCGTCACTGAACTCGTGGAGTTCCAGATCATCATTTGCCTCGGTTCCAAGCCAACGTGGTATCCTGACACTGGTGATTAGCGCGAGATCTCTACGGTAAGTACACCACTCTTGTACTAAATCTGTGCTTAATTCCTCGTCCCAGCTGACTCCTGCAAGCCATAATTTCTGAATAAAGATTTTAGCTAATACTACGCTTGGAGCTAACCAACCAAGTGGGTCAAAGAGTTTGGAAATTTCAGAAATTATGGCTCTTTTTGTTACAGGTGCTGTTAACACTGGAGGAAGATTTACAGTATACTGAAAACAGTCCTCTGTGGGGTTCCAGGTAAGTCCTAAGATTTTTATTGTATTATCTAGCTTTATTTGTACTATATTTTGTTCTTCGATTTTTTGCTCTGTATTTTTTATTGAATTGTTCTCCTTTTTATATTTGTTTGTTTCATCTGTTTGCTCTATTTTTCTATGTAATTCCACTTCTTGAATCACTTCTAACATATTTTTACAGTTGTTGTTCCATTTCTGCAGTTCGAAGCCCCCGGTATTCAATAACGCTGTCATTTGCTGGAATATTTCAGTTCCTTCTTCGACGCTATCACACCCTGTCATCAGATCATCCATATAAAATGAATTCAGGACTCTTTTACAGGCTAGCGGATACTTGTCTCCTTCAACGTAAGCGATTTGATGTAAAGTTCGCACTGCCTGATATGGAGCTGAAGCAGTACCAAAAGTAACAGTTAGCAACTCATAGTCCTGTAGTTGCAATGCCGGGCTGTCTCGCCATAACACTCGCTGAAATATGACATCTTTCTCAGCTACTCGCACCTGTCGATACATTTTAATAATGTCAGCTACAAGACCAATGGCATGACAGCGCCATTTTAGAATGGTGTGTCGCAAATCAGCCTGCAGTGTGGGGCCGACCGTTAGAGTGTCATTCAGAGATACACCTTTGTTGTTCTTTTCAGACGCGGTGAAAACCACTCGAACTTTCGTGGTAATTTTGTCCTCCCTTATAACTGCGTGGTGGGGCAAGTAAACTGCTTCTTGTTTCTTCATATCATTTCGCTTTACCTCTCTCATATGTCCTAGTAGTATGTATTCTTTAATTATCTTTGTATATTCTTCTTTTAATTTTTCATTCTTACCTAATCTTTTTTCCAGAGAGTTGAACCTTGATTCAGCTATGCCACGTGAGTTCCCTGCTTTGCATAGTGGATTCATATCTCGAAATGGAAGTCTGACCACATATCGACCATTTTTATCTCGCTTCGTAGTTTGTGTAGATAGTTCTTCACATTTTTCTTCTTCAGGAGTAAATAATCTATTTGTTCTAGCTTTTTCTTCTACTTCCCAAAATGTTTTAAGACTATCATCTTCATTTATCTGGGCGTGCATGACCCTTACGTTTCTTGGCCTCTGTTTCTCTTTTTGTACAGCATTCACTGTACCAGACAGGATCCACCCTAAGGCGGTGCTCTGTGCGATCAAAGTGCCTTGTGGACTCTTAACGATCCCTTCCTGTATGATACAGCTGTACACGTCGGCACCCAACAGAATGTCAATCCGATTAGGTGTGTTGAATTGTAGATCGGCAAGGTATAGACCCTGAGATTTTATCCAGTCAAAATTGCATGTGTCTATATCTTTATCTGGCAAATATGTAGTTATTTTGTTCAGCACGTAAGCGCTCAAGTGCAACTGAAAGTCTGGATCGACGCGTAATTGGATCGTAACATGTACCATATGCTTGGCTACGGTTGCCTTACCGTCACCTAAACCTGTTACGATCTTATATGACCTTGAGCTGGAACTCGCTTGAGTCCTAACAGTTGCACCGTGGCTTCCGTAATAAAACAAGCCTGGGAGCCTTGATCCAGCAAGGCTCGGACTAATTGTTGGTGACCTATCTTTGACTCGGCATTTATTAGAGCATTGGCTAATAAAGCCGATCGTGGCTTTAAAACGGCGCCTGTCGAAAGGCAGGACACAATGGGTTTATCACCGGTTGCAGTATTAGACGAATCAACTAACGCGTCAGAATTGTCTACGGGATGTAACAAAGAGTGATGACGCTTGTGACAAACTCTACAAGTGGCAGGAATTTTGCACCCATACGCATTGTGATTGCTGCCTAAGCAATTAAAGCAAATATTTTGCTTGGCTACAAAATCACGTCTCATATAAACGGGTTGTTTGGCAAACTTTTTACAGAAACAAAGTTTGTGTGAAGATTCTTGACAATATTCGCAACGCCTAGATGTTGAATTCGTGGCCAATAAAGCCTTGTGATTGTGCCCGGTTGCAATCCTACCCTGTTGAACTGAAGACCGATTCGGCTCTACGAACTCTAACGCGCGGTACCTCGTTTCTAAAAACGTCCTAAATTGTTCCATGGTTGGCAATTCGTTACCACTAATGTTACCGATGCTCTGTTCCCACTGTTTACGGGTTTCGAAATCCAGTTTGTAAGATACTATGTGAATGATGATCACATCCCATGTAGTCACATCAACGTTCAGGTGCGTAAGTGCTTTTAAACAATCATTAGTCGTATCGAACAATTCTTTTAGACCCTTGCCAGACTCCGCATATAAACGCTTTTGTCCAAACAAGCGTTTCAAAATACAGTCGGCCAAATGCCTCTTATTGTTGTAGCGCTTCTCTAAAATTTCCCAACACTGGCTGTAGTAACAGTTAATTAGATACACACCAATAAGTGACGCTCACTTATTGGTGTGTATCTAATTAACTGTTCGGCTTCACCAGTAAGATGATCTTTTAAATAATGTAATTTTTGGCAATCACCCAGAGACTCATTGTTATGCACCAAAGCTTTAAATAGATCGTTAAACGTAGCCCGCTCACTATACTGACCAGAAAAGAAGGTGGGTATGGAAATTTTAGATAATTTAAGAAAAACACTAGATTTTTTGGTTGATTTATCATAATTACTGTCTTGACCTGGTACCTTGCCCGATATTTTGTTAAGAATTGTCTTCATGTGAGCTTTGTAATTTATGTAGCTATCTTCAGTTAATTCATAAATACTATCTACCTTTTGATCTATCTCTTCAACTTTATAATTTTCATATAACTTACAATGTACACTTTCAAAAAGCCCAATTTTGTTCTAATAATTCCTTCCTTGTCTCTATATATTCTATTGTAAATCTATCCTTAGGAGTTTTCTTAAAATTAGTAAATCCTTTTTGTATAAAATTTTGTAATTTTTGTAAAATGTTGATTGATCCCTCCATCGTGAAATCAATCAGTGATTACTTTATTATCCAAATAAACTTCGAAAAATAATACTCAATGTCTGATTAAACAATGACTAAATAAAGCAAAACAAATGATTATAATATGTAAATAAACTGATCTAATTTCTACTGATTAAATGTAAATATTTTCTAAGTGCTAATTGTAATTAATGTTCTAACAACTTCTAAAAATATTCTAAGTGTTAAAATCTTTCGAAAAAATTACAAGTGTTTCAAATTAAAACTTACTATCGTAGGAAATCGGGCATAGAGACCACGTTCCTCCGTTTTTCATAAAACTATTCTAAGTCCTTAACTAACAAGTAACATACCTACACAAATTATAAGTAAAACTAAAACTACACTTAAAATTTTCTATGTCCAATAATAATCACTAAAAGTTTATAAGTTGAAATCTTCGTATAAATAAAGTTCAAAATTGCTTGCTTATGGCCTCGAACTATTAAAATGTAAAATGTACTCACGATTGCACTTCTCACTCTCAACACGATATGTCCATACCGGTGCTGCCCTCTGTTATGCTACACGGTGAATTCGGATGACGTGCTTTATGGCGTCACACACCAACACGATGATCTTCCACCGATGCGATGACGTCCTCTCTGACGTCACTAGTTTGCGCTGCGCTTCCGTTGTCACCGTGCTTGAATGCTTCAAGCCCCTTTAAGCCGCTTCGAGCAGACTGCGCCGAGCGCTGACGGAGCGCTTGATGCCCGCACCTTTGCCGCAACAATCCGCTGCGAGTACGGGCTGGTCCTCACTAGGACCGTGGTTTACAAAAACGTCCGGGGCGAATGGACCAAATGTTTAGTACCAAGAGTTGCCTGATACTAAACCGCGATGGAACAACACAATTTGCACTGGAAGGAGTAACTAAGTCGAGTAGAAACAAAAACACAACTTGTAACTTGCACTGGTATGATTGCAACTGTTCACACTGTCAAAACTTCGCCGGAGCTTATATACTACGGTCGGAAAACTTCGATAGCGCGATTCAGGACGATACACCGCCATCTATCGGTGTTTCGAGTAAACTTAATGTAAACATTAGTTTGGTTTGGTTTGACGTTTAACACAGCCAAACAAAAATGTAAATAATTATTTGGATGGCTCGACGCAGAAAACCCGGCCTCCGAGCTCCAAAGCAAAAGTCTTGGATCACAACCGGGACAAGCATGAAATGATGATGTACCATCAACCCGGAAATAGAGGCAATATCTATGTGTATCAGTAGTGGCCTGTTGATTTCAGTATGAATTGGCAGCCTCGACCGAAGCATTACTACAGTCCCATTGAATGTCTTTATAATCTGACTGAATGCTTATTGTTGTGTTCCGGTCGAACTGACCAGTCAGTCCCGTCGCACGGTTAAGTGGGCTCTATAGTCAGGCATGGCAGATGAGAGATGTTATGAAATTCGTACTTATGTTAAGCTGAAGCTATTAATAAGTAAATTATGAAATGTATTTTTTTATTTGTTAGCTTATTATAAGCTATGGATGATAAACATATCAATTATGTAGGACCAGAAAATATTCTGTGGTTGATTGAATAATATATCTGTAGAATACATGTCTAATCCTTCAGGAATATAATTATATAGCTAAGGGCGTGGTATACATACATTATACATACATGGACAAAATCACTGTGGTAAATTCGCGTGCCCCCTCACCAAAGGAAATTGGTTTTGAGGGTAGGTCGTCGCGTCGAACTAATTTCAGTATCGAACGTACCTTCTGTCTCCAGGTTCCAAATTCGACTTTGAGTAGTGGAAGAAGTCCTAGCTTTTTCCACCCAGACCCCATAACAAGGGATTTCTACACCCCAATACGGCGCCAAAGAATCGTTCTTTGGCGTAGGTATATAAATAAACTAGCTGACCCTGCGAACTCCGTATCGCTTTTTTAAGAGTTTTTATTTAATTCCCTTTTTACCAAGGCGCTTTTCCAAAGTTACCATTGACTTAGCGCTTAATCTCTTATCATTTCAGAGTCTATAAATGATGAACAAACAAACATAGATTTTTACGATACCCATATCGACTTTAAAAAAATATCCCGTCCACCATCTTTAATTTCCTATCCGCCATGTTTGATCACGAAATAGATGTTTTGGATTCACCATCCCATAAATCATGAGAGACGATATCTTTGATTTCCCATCCACCATCTTGATTCACGAAATAAATGTTCTATTTGGATTCCCCATACCTTTAAACATCGGAGACGATACCCATATTAATTTTAAAAAAATCCCATCCGCCATCTTTGATCAAGAAATAGATGGTGTTTTTGAATTCCCCATTCCTTAAAATATCGGAGACGATACCCATATCGACTTTAAAAAAAATCCCATCCGCCATCTTTGATTTCCGGTCCGCCATCTTTGATCACGAAATAGATGTTGTATTTGGATTCATCATCCCTTAAATCATCAGAGACGATACCAATATTGATTTTTAAAATTTTTCCCATCCGCCATCTTTGATTTCCCATCCACCCTCTTGAATCACGAAACAGATGTTGTATTTGGATTACCCATCCCTTTTAACATCGGAGACGATCCCATAGAGATTTAAAAAGAAATCCTATCCGCCATCTTTGATCACGAAATAGATGGTGTTTTTGAATTCCCCATTCCTTAAAATATCGGAGACGATAGGTACCCATATCGACTTTAAAAAAAATCCCATCCGCCATCTTTGATTTCCGATCCGCCATCTTTGATCACGAAATAGATGTTGTATTTGGATTCACCATCCCTTAAATCACCAGAGACGATACCCATATTGATTTTAAAAAATTTTCCCATCCGCCATCTTTGATTTCCCATCCACCCTCTTGAATCACGAAACAGATGTTGTATTTGGATTACCCATCCCTTTTAACATCGGAGACGATCCCCATAGAGATTAAAAAAAATCCCATCCGCCATCTTTGATCACGAAATAGATGGTGTTTTTGAATTCCCCATTCCTTTAAATATCGAAGACGATACCCAGATCGACTTTTAAAAAGATCCCGTCCGCCATCTTTGATTTCCTATCCCGCCATCTTTGATCACGAAATAGTTGTTGTATTTGCATTCTCCATCCCTTAAATAATCAGAGACGATACCCATATTGATTTCTTAAATTTTTCCCATCCGCCATCTTTGATTTCCCATCTACCATCTTGAATCACGAAACAGATGATGTATTTGGATTCCCCATCCCTTTTAACATCGCAGACGATGCCAATATTGATTTTATAATTTTTTTTCCATCCGCCATCTTTGATTTCCCATCCGCCATCTTTGATCACGAAATAGATGTTGTATTTCGATTCTCCACCCCCTAAAATATCGAAGGCGATACCCATATTGAGTTTTTAAATTTTCTCATCCGCCATCTTTGATTTTCCGTCCGCCATCTTGGATCACTAAATAAATTTCATATTATTAATCAGCGTCCCGAAAATCTCGAAAGCGATACCCATATAGATTGTATCCTATTCGTTTAGCCTTTTTTTGCCTTTGACCCAACCCTCCCCCTTCTCGTTTGACCATTTTATTATTTTTGTCTGACCCCTAAAAGTTGTGGCGTAATTTTATATAGCCTATAGCCTTTCGGAGTAATTGGGCTATCATAGGCAATAACAATTTTTAAAATCCACCTGCTAGTTCCTGAGATTAGCCGACATTATCTTTTAGCCTTTTTAGCCTTTTGCCTGGCCCCAAAGGGTCGAAGCGCGATGTTATATAGCCTATAGCCTTCCAGAAAAACTGGGCTATTGTATACAAAAAGAATTTTTCAGATCCGACCGGTAGTTCCTGAGATTAGCGCGTTCAAACAAACAAACAAACAAACAAATAAACAAACAAACAAACAAACAAACTCTTCCGCTTTATTATATTAGTATAGATACAAGAAACATTTACTATATTAATTTTCTATCCTACTTTGACTGGCAGACATATTATTTGCTTCTGTTATAAATAAAGGGAAACTTTCATACGGCAATGTTTGGTGACCAAACAAACTCCCCAACTGTTTTTATTAGAAACAAGCCTCAGAGATATATCGGTTTTATCGTATAAAAATAGAGTTCATTTATTTTGTGATATTAGTGTTTGTAAGTAGCTATTTATGTTTATAGCAAGTTATTCTAGCGTTTGTTTTGCTTTTTACTTTATTTATGACTTAAGTATTGCTTTATTGCTCAAGTTTTACCATAGAGGTATATAATCTATACTAATATAATAAAGCGGAAGAGTTTGTTTGTTTGTTTGAACGCGCTAATCTCAGGAACTACCGGCCGGATCTGAAAAATTCTTTTTGTATTCGATAGCCCAGTTATGCCGGAAGGCTATAGGCTATATAACATAACGCTTCGACCCTTTGGGGCCGGGCAAAAGGCTAAAAAGGCTAAAAGATAATGTCGGCTAATCTCAGGAACTAGCAGTCGGATTTTAAAAGTTGTTATTGTCAATGATAGCCCAATTATTCCGAAAGGCTATATATAGGCTATATAAAATTACGCCACAACTTTTAGGGGCCAGACAAAAATTATAAAATGGTCAAACGAGAAGGGGGAGGGTTGGGTCAAAGGCAAAAAAAGGCTAAACGAATAGGATACAATCTAAATGGGTATCGTTTTCGAGATTTTCGGGATGCTGATTAATAATATGAAATTTATTTAGTGATCCAAGATGGCGGACGGGCAATCAAAGATGGCGGATGAGAAAATTTTAATAATCAATATGGGTATCGCCTTCGTTATTTTAAGGGGTGGGGAATCGAAATACAACATCTATTTCGTGATCAAAGATGGCGGATGGGAAATCAAAGATGGCGGATGGGAAGTCAAAGATGGCGGATGGGAAAATTTTAAAAAATCACTATTGGTATCGTCTGCGATGTTAAAAGGGATGGGGAATCCAAATACAACATCTGTTTCGTGATTCAAGATGGTGGATGGGATATCAGAGATGGCGGATGGGAATTAAAAAAAAATCAATATGGGTATCGCCTTCGATATTTTAAGGGTTGCGGAATCGAAATACATCATCTATTTCGTGATCAAAGATGGCGGATGGGAAATCAAAGATGGCGGATAGGAAAATTTAAAAAAATCAATATTGGTATCGTCTGCGATGTTAAAAGGGATGGGGAATCCAAATACAACATCTGTTTCGTGATTCAAGATGGTGGATGGGAAATCAAAGATGGCGGATGGGAAAATATTTAAAAATCAATATGGGTATCGCTTTCGATATTTTAAGGGTTGCGGAATCGAAATACAACATCTATTTCGTGATCAAAGATGGCGGATGGGAAATCAAAGATGGCGGACGGGAAAATTTCAACAAATCAATATTGGTATCGTCTGCGGTGTAAAAGGTAAAAGGGATGGGGAATCCAAATACAACATCTGTTTCGTGATTCAAGATGGCGGATGGGAAATCAAAGATGGTGGATGGAAAAATTTTAAAAATCAATATGGGTATCGTCTCTTATGATTTAAGGGATGGAGAATCCAAATACAACATCTATTTCGTGATCAAAGATGTCAGATAGGAAATCAAAGATGGCGGACGGGATTTTTTTTAAGTCGATATGGGTATTGTCTCCGATATTTTAAGGAATGGGAAATTCAAAAACACCATCTATTTCGTAATCAAAGATGGCGGATGGGAATTTAAAAAAAAATCTATATGGGTATCGTCTCTGATGTCAAGGGATGGGGAATCCAAATACAACATGTATTTCGTGATTCAAGATGGTGGATGGGAAATCAAAGATGGCGGATGGGAAAAAATTTAAAAATCAATATGGGTATCGTCTCTGATTATTTAAGGGATGGGGAATCCAAGTACAACATCTGTTTCGTGATTCAAGATGGCGGATGGGAAATCAAAGATGGTGGATGGAAAAATTTAAAAAATCAATATGGGTATCGTCTCTTATGATTTAAGGGATGGAGAATCCAAATACAACATCTATTTCGTGATCAAAGATGTCAGATAGGAAATCAAAGATGGCGGATGGGATTTTTTTTAAGTCGATATGGGTATTGTCTCCGATATTTTAAGGAATGGGAAATTCAAAAACACCATCTATTTCGTAATCAAAGATGGCGGATGGGAATTTAAAAAAAAATCTATATGGGTATCGTCTCTGATGTCAAGGGATGGGGAATCCAAATACAACATGTATTTCGTGATTCAAGATGGTGGATGGGAAATCAAAGATGGCGGATGGGAAACAATTTAAAAATCAATATGGGTATCGTTTCTGATTATTTAAGGGATGGTGAATCCAAATAAAACATCTATTTCGTCATCAAAGATGGCGGATAGGAAATCAAAGATGGCGAATGGGATTTTTTTAAAGTCGATACCCATATCGTCTCCGATATTTTAAGGAATGGGGAATTCAATATTATATAAAAATCTATGTTTGTATCTATCTATATTCATCATTATAGACTCTGAAATGATAAGCGATTAAGCGCTAAGTCAATGGTAACTTTGGAAAAGGGGGTTGGAAAAAAGGGAATTAAATAAAAACTCTTAAAAAGGCGATACGGAGTTCGCTG
This sequence comes from Euclidia mi, assembly GCA_944739405.2. Classification (NCBI taxonomy): domain Eukaryota; kingdom Metazoa; phylum Arthropoda; class Insecta; order Lepidoptera; family Erebidae; genus Euclidia; species Euclidia mi. Next base: position 38,372,443 of record OX123190.2, on the reverse strand, counting down.
GGTCAGCTAGTTTGTTATATTAATCGACTATTATTTTCAGTTCAACTGTCTTATCTTGCTTTAGTGTCTTCCCTTAGAATTTATGTACTTAATCTTAATACAATAGTTAGCACAGAAATGAAAAACATTCATGATTACTAAAGTTACTATAGATTATATAGAAATTTAGAAGCAAAATCTGAAGATAAGTGGTAGGCAGTAAAAGTTCACGGAATTACACGTCTGGTAGTTATGATGTAATATAATATAATTATGTAAACTTTAACTGTTTTAACTTTTGGCGAATAAAAAGAAGAGTATGTTTGAGTAAAGAATTGTAAAATATACCTACATTTAGGCGCGATCGGTACTGGGTAAATAAAACGATCACAGATAAGGATTATTTATCCGATTTGCAGTATAAATATTTGTTTAAGATTTTCTTTTAAAGGAAATTATTTTTTTTTTTTTTAAAGAAGTTCCATTCATATAAACGAAATAACTTCTTGTGTCTGAGTTCTTATTTTGGAACGGGGAAGATATCGGATTAAAAATATTTTCTTTATTTTTTAATAATTTTTAAAACTCGTACCTTCGCCGAGAAATAACAAAAGAGGGAAGCCTCAGTAAATAGTATTTTCTTTGTACGCAAGAGATAGGTTTTTCTTTCTACCGTTACAATGGAACAACTGCAAGTGTGTTTACCTGATCTGAAATAGGTATAATAGTTTTGGACGTCCTATTATTGCGATGCTCGTCGAATACTGTTAGATTAACACGATAAGTGCGAAACAGGGCTTGAAACACTCTGTCCGTGTCTCGTCTTTATAGCGGCACGACAGAGAAGTTTAAGTAAGAAAAAACTTAAACTTCCAGAAAAGTTTAAGTTTTTTCTTACTTAAACTTCCTTCCTTCGTTTTTTCTTACTTATGCCTTTCGCACTACAGATAGTGCGGGAGGCATAACTTCCATCTGGTTCAGTGTAGGAAAGAGATAATTATATATCTGAGATCTGCTATTGATTCCTAGTTCTGTGGTACACCAATCTTAATGTCGGGTTTCTTAGACCTCGTGCCGCACTGAACAAATAATCATTCTAACATAGTGCGGAACGAGGTTGCGAACACCTTGTATCCAGCGCACCTCGTACCGCACTCTATGCTATATTTGAGGCTGCACATGCGACTTAGTAAGACTGCTGCCGACTATGTCGAAACGTTGCCGGAAAAACTTAATGAAGGAGGAAGGTGAAGAAAAACCTGTTAGTGAATCTGAGTCAAAATCAGGATATAGGAAGATACTTATTTCAAAAACAGGTCAGTCACAAATATAATTACTCCGTCTATGTAAATGTAATATGTTAAATGTAAATAATTATGTCAAGTATGTTCTACCCAACTCTACTCGACTCTACCTTACTCTTACCCTAATCTACTCAGCTCGACCCTACTTTTCAGAATCCACTGCAAACAAAGCACATCATATCGAAAAGGGATCAAAGAAGAGGACATGTGTTAGGATAGGATAGGATGTTATGAAAATCTCCGCACCTTCTTAACAAGTCGTGAGGCTGACAAAAAGTAAAGAACATTACTCACAGAATGCACTGGATGCAAAAAATATTATTCTTTGACCTGTTTTAATGAAAAGCATCCACAAGTTTAATAAATAAATACAATTAAATAAAATCGATGTTTATTGTCCCATCACTAAATAACACGAAAAACTGCCATTTTTCAGTGCGGTACGGGGTTCATCAGATCCCACATTTTATTTTACCCATAGAATCTAAACTAACTAATCTAACCACGGGCGGCGGCAGCTTTATGTTAATCAACTCATTGTTAATAATAATCACAACAAAAACCGTATACTTTGTCTTATTTGGCGCCAAAATAAGGATTTTGGTCTCCTACGGGCGGTGGCGGCCTCGTGCCGCCACAATCTCTGGTATAGGACAAGGTTTAAAACGACCCGTAGCGCAGTAATGTAAAGTACAGATAAATCTGTGCCGCAGGGAACGTGTTAAGAAGTTTTTTTGTAATTGACTGAAAATATGTCTTATTAGTTACGGTAGGGTTCATTTAACTAAACCGTATTACGGTACTGTTACCGTAACCGTCAAACAGTTCCAGATTTTACTATCGATCATATCTACTTACGGCTTTAACGGTGAAGGAAAACATTGCGAGGAGACCAGCGTGTCTGAGAGTACCCCATAATGTCCTCGAAAGACATATCAAGTCTGCTATGGTAGACTATACTCACCCTTCAACCTCACAATGAGAAGGGACTTGTGCAAGCAGTGGGACAAATTACAAGCAAGGCTGATGATGACATCATTCTGATGTAGGTATTAGTTAATACGACAGCAAAGTTTTACCAAAAGCCGTTAAGTAGTTTTTACATGAAAGAGTAACAAATACACATAGAATCATCCATCAATTTGCACAGAATTTTCCATTTATAATATTAAGTAAGATTAGTCACAACCATTAATCTGCTTACAACAAAGTAAGAACGCATTTTATTTTAAAAGAAAATTAATCAGTGCATGTAACGTATCGCATTAATAGCTCTTTTAAAAAATGTTTTTGTCAATACTACTAGGAATGATAAGAATAGAAATAGAAAAATCATTGTTGTTAAGCTTATTAATTGCCAGCTATCAATAACATCGGCTTTTAACTTGATATGATTTCTGTTCTTTTTTCTGTTGGGTGTGAGTTTTTAAATTATTTTGTCATTAGGTACCCTAGTGCCGTTATTGACAGGTCCGTGGCTAACGCACGATTCCAATTACATATAATTATGTCAAATATCTATCTCTTTTTACTAAATCCATGGATAGATAGATTATTAGCATTGGGCGTAAGTGACGATCGCACAAGGGGCATTATATGGATTAACTTGTTTCAATTGTTGAATATCTTTCGCTATTACTAAGATTATATGACTTTTAATCTTGTAGGGGTAATTAACTAAGTTACTGAAAGGGTGTGGTGAATAAATTACTCGCTTCATGACTATGACGTACGCTGTTTCGAGATGAGTGGATGAATATGAGTTAAATAAAAAAATGCGTGATCCTTTGTAAGAATCACGCAATTTCTTTTTGTTTTCGGATTCGTCTGACTGCCGCTCTTTTTTATTAAGTCAGACTGTTCGCCACAGTATCATTTGTTGTAGCTCACGTTGGCACTGGGATAAATAGAGATGCAGGTATTCAAACTTATTCCTATAAAACATTAATCAGATTATACGATTAATTTGCACCCACAAGTATGCTATGTGTAATATACTTTGCACAACTTACCTGCATTGGAACGTGTAACTGCAACATGGAATGCTGTCTTCGAGTTCAGATCTCAACAGAACTACTTTTAATTAAATTGAGCGCTCTTACCGGCGCCTCGAAACACTTTAAGTGAATTCGCGATAAACTTCGCAACAAACTGAAACAATACTTAGCCACTTACAATGGAAATAATATTCTTGTTACTTTGCATTTTAATAAAAACTTACATTAGGTATAACAGTTTGCAAACTGCAACTGCTTATGTAAACTCATTTTACATTATTCTAAGAAATCCAGGATGGATATTCTTTGCAACTACCAGAGGTCTTAAGTTCGTACTTACGCATCTATTTTTACCTCACAACTTAGAAAAGAAAATTAACTTTCTTATTATCATGGAAACTTCATTACTTTAGAACAATACTTATTGTTTTGTTTAGCCAGGAACTCAAACAATGTTTTTGAATATACTCAGAGAATGATTTTCAATTGCAATAATATTTTATGCTGTAGGGATTTTATGAAAACATACACAGTTATCCCTAGAAAATAACAATTTAATAAAGAAAAATGTTAACAGAACTTGTTTTGATGTCCCGTCGTAACGCCCAGTAACTTATTATAAAATAGACTATCCTATAAAGTCAACTGAAAAATTCACGCTTAGTTTAAGTATAAAATGTACGCGACAGTAGTAAAATAAGCATGTACTTACTAAACAAGAATAAACGAGCGAAGTAAAACTCCAATTAAGAGACTACTTACTATATTTTTATATCCGTTGTGAAACGGCTGAAGGTCAAACACAAAAAAAGAAAATATGAATCTTCCCAAGTATGATGCGATTCCGTTAAAAATAAGTGAACTTTACTACAATTATTAAGGAAACTTGAGCTTGCCGAGTGGCTACAAGGATAGTTATGACAAGTTATGATATAAGTTTTACTAGTGCTTAGATCTAATAAAATCCTATATTACTTGCTACAAAAACTGGATAGTGGGTGTAAAAACTGTTACGCGACAATGTCGTCAAGCCACAGTGACCGCAAAAACTTTAATGGGTTCTTTGATCGACCATTTCCAAGCGTAATGGTCACCCCCTTTTGTTTGGACATTAGCTCTAACTATTTAAGTATTACAAAATATTACTCTAATAAAATCAATAATGGATTAAGTTATACACGCTCAGGTTCATATAAGTAATATCTTGTCTCATGGAATCAATGCAAAGTTACATTAGCTCCGATATATATTTTTGTAATAAAATGTGCTGTACATATTTCTGAAACATTTCACTTCGGGCTATTGCTTATTAGCAGACTATGCAATCAATCAATCAATCAATAATCATTTATTTGCAAGAATATGGTAGTTACAATGGTGTTATGACAATGATTTTCTGAATATATATATAGACGGGAATTAACGCGAACATGCAAATTAGGTATTTACATACCTTATTTTGCTTGACGTTTCGAGACGGTTGCACGTCCCGTGGTCGCAAGCTGACTGGTGTGGCGATGTCACGTCTCCGAGTGCGAGGTAGAAGATTCTATTTCTACCCCCGGGTCGTTGATATTCGAAGTACCGGCGCAAAACACACTAACCGTATCTGTATATTGAACATTCGCCGACTGCGCGTTAAAGTGGGGTATTGTTAGCCGAATCACAGGATTCCACGCCGATGACAATTTGAAGCCCTCTTCCCGATTTAAATTTTTATGTTTTCTGATTTCAATCGCTTCACGCACAACTCTTGGGTAAAAGTGGCGTTCCGTGGAGAGGACTTGGGGACGATGAAATTCAATCCAGTGATTGGTGCCCGATTGAAGTAAATGTTCCGCAATCGCCGATTTGTTCGTTTGACGGTTCTTTACAGCTGGATGTGCTCCTTTATACGTTCAGCGATAGTCCGCTTCGTTTGCCCTATGTAAGAGCTTCCGCAGCTGCAGTTGATTTTATAGACACCTAGGGTTTGTAGCGGTAGAACATCCTTTGGTGTGCCCACCATGTTTGGCCCCTGGTGTAAATACTGTCGGAATGGAGTAGTTTTTAACTTGTCTCCTATTTTATCCGTAACACCTCTAATGTAGGGCATGTAGGTCGGTTGTCTATTTACCGCCGGATGTTTATCGCGCTTGATAGGCCGCGTCATTCGTCGTTGTACCTGGTATCCGTTCTTCCTAAGTACCACCTGAACATGGTCTAGCTCTAGCTTCAAATGCTCAGGGTCACAGAGGTCATGTGCTCTGTTTTTTAGTGACGTCACAACGGATTGCAGGTGTCGAGGGTGGTGGTGCGACATGGCGTGCAGGCATCTGTGTGCGTAGGCTTCCAGTATACGCAGTGTGTTAAGGACCCATCTGGTCTCACAGTCACTTTGACATCCAAGAATGACAACGATCTGTCAGTTTCCATTTCGTAGGTGAACCTCATTTTCGGATGAATGGAGTTAAGGTGTTGCACATATTGATCTACTTCCTGCTTACCTCCTTTTACGATACAAAAGATGTCGTTCACCTATCTTTTCCAAAGCCTGATGGTCTTGGGCCCGCTGCTAAGCGCCTTTTCTTCAAAGTGTTCCATCCAGATATTAGCCAGTACTGAGGCTACCGGACTCCCCATTGCGACGCCATCCATCTGGAGGTAATATTGGCCTTGGCAGAGGAAGTAGTTGCCATCTAAGCAGTGTTTTAGTGGATCAATATAGTTGTGAGGCATATCGTTGTCACTCAGTCTGTCCTTCACTACGTCCAGACATTCCCTTATTGGAACATTGGTAAAGAGCGACTCAACGTCAAAGCTTACCATTACATCTTCCGGTTCCAATCGGATACTTTGTACCATCCGGACGAAATGACGTGAGTTCTTTACGAAAGACGGTGTCATACCGACTAATGGCTGCAATACCGATGCAACGTGCTTCGCAAGGTCGGTCGTAAGTAGGCGAGGAAATCTGACTTACAATAGGCCGCAGGGGCACGTTGGGCTTATGTACCTTAGGCAGACCATATAGCCTAGGTGGTTGGTATGGCTTGGGACCATATAATTTGCTGTACTCGTCTTCCGTGAACAGGTCCTGGTGGTCTTGTATCAGTCTTCGTATTCTGCGCGTTAATCTGGCCGTGGGGTTATATGAGACCGGTTTATACACCTTGTTATCACATAACAACTCTCGTACCTTGTCCGTATAATCAGCCGTATTCATCACTACAGTGGCGTTTCCCTTGTCGGCCTTAAGCACTAAAATATCCTGGGTGTCCCGAATCCTTTTCAGTGCTTGACGCTCTTCCATAGTGACATTGCTAGTGGGTATCTTCGACTTCCTTAATATCACCGCGACGTCCTGTCGTAGGGTATTGGCATCACCGGGCGGTACTTTATTACGGATAATCGTCTCCTCAACACTGCTGATTATATTTTCGTACGGTATTCGCTTAGGTGTTAATGCGAAGTTTAAACATTTGGGCAAGATGTTAATAGCAGATTCATCTAAACTCGCGTTGGATAGCTTAATTACGGTGTTACTGGTTTGTACCGATTCCGTAGATAACGTTTTATTCGCATACCGTCGGTTTAATAACTTCGAGAACTTTCGCTCGTGAGTACATACATACATACATAGCTACATAGTTCGAATGTCCGACTTGCTTGTAAGAACGTTATCCGATCACCGATGCCGAGTACTCCATTCCGACAGTATTTACACCAGGGGCCAAAGTATACAACATGGTGGGCACACCAAAGGATGTTCTACCGCTACAAACCCAGGTGTCTATAAAATCAACTGCAGCTGCGGAAGCTCTTTTATAGGGCAAACGAAGCGGACTATCGCTGAACGTATAAAGGAGCACATCGCAGCTGTAAAGAACCGTCAAACGAACAAATCGGCGATTGCGGAACATTTACTTCAATCGGGCACCAATCACTGGATTGAATTTCATCGTCCCCAAGTCCTCTCCATGGAACGCCACTTTTACCCAAGAGTTGTGCGTGAAGCGATTGAAATCAGAAAACATAAAAATTTCAATCGGGAAGAGGGCTTCAAATTGTCATCGGCGTGGAATCCTGTGATTTGGCTAACAACACCCCACTGTAACGCGCAGTCGGCGAATGTTCAATATCCCCTCACCTGATCTATAGTCATATTATGACCGAAGAAAGTAGGGCGATTTTTGATACGTAGTCATATTATGACCATTTTTTATGTTCGCATTTCAAGTCTCTTTTCTCTGTTTTACCGATTTGTAGCGGCTTGCGATTGCGTTAGGTTGGTAGGACAATAACACGCCTTGCGTATTGTAAACGAAAACAGACATGCTCCAAAAAAAAAAAAAAGTTTCGTCTAATCAAAAGAAAGTTCCCGCGTCGCTGTGCGTGTCCTGTCGCAATAATAAATTTTGATACCAAAAAAACGCTGCAGCATCAGTCCGAAGCAATTTAATCATGCCTTAGTAAGTATTTTTTCGTTTTATGTTTAAGTTGATAATATTCGTAGTGTAATTTAAGATTAAAGACACTTTTCCTTAGGTAAGAACCAATTCGCCCCGCACCCGTATATTTCATATGATTTTACGTATTGTTTCTGCACTTGTTGGTATTTTTTTTCTTGTATTGTTTGAATAATTTCATAAATAAATAGTATATAATATGCAGAAGTCCTTAAATTCATGTATTTTCTAAATATTCACGAAAAATATAATGCAGGTAACAGTCGGTCATTTTATGACCGGCTGTCAGGCCGAGTCATTGTCCTTTGTTACTGCAATTTTTATTTAATTAATAATTATTTACAATAACTATAAGATTGTCATTTGTTGAAATTTAAAGCTCCTTTTATACTCTTTAAGACTCATAAGTCTTTATTTTGTATTTTGGTTTTATTTTGTTATAATGAGCATAGTTTTAAATGCTTTGGACCGCCTAAAACGAGGGTCTTGTTAATTTACCTTTTGTTTAAAATTAATGCAATTCTGTCGCCTAAATTTATTGTGATTCTTTTAACCATCAAACAAGCTTTCTAAATATATATATATCTCATGAGTTTAATGAAATATGTTGAACAATGTGAAGGTGCAAAGTTTAGACATTTTTATGCAGTTTTTACGCGTACGGTATGAAAACGACAAAAACCGCTTATGGAATTTGTTGATTTACGTTAGATATTATTATGAAAAGGTGTAAATGTTTTTCAATATGCTTATTCCTTTATAATAGCAGGTTAAATAAAAAGGAAAGAGAAAACTACAATTTGTTTATTTTTTTATATATTTCATCAGAAAGTCAGAATTTACCCAATTTCATTACATTTTCATTTTTCTCTTGTATACAGTTCGGTCACAGTACGATATAATGTTACGGTTGTACTGTAACATTGTAGATAATTTATCAAGAATTCCATCAATATATAATGTTAGGTATTTATACACAGAAAGGCCATAAAATGCTAAATATGTGACCCACTCAAATCGCGCCGCGGCGCGTCTCAATTCGGCGATCAAATTACGGCAACATAGCCGGCCGCGACCGTATCAGGTGAGGGGATATACAGATACGGTTAGTGTGTTTGCGCCGGTACTTCGAATATCAACGACCCGGGGGTAGAAATAGAATCTTCTACCTCGCACTCGGAGACGTGACATCGCCACACCAGTCAGCTTGCGACCACGGGACGTGTAACCGTCTCGAAACGTCAAGCAAAATAAGGTATATAAATACCTACTTTGCATGTTCGCGTTAATTCCCGTCTATATATATATTCTTAAACATGCAACGCGAGTGTTTAAAAATGATTTTCTGCATATTCTGCCAAGAGTGGCGTACAAATACAGCTTCTTAAGCTGGTGTTAGTTGGGTATTAACATATACTTATATTCTTATCTTCTAGGTAATCTTTTATACGATAATAATTTTTATTTGCAAGAATTTTACGTAAGGTTTTTTTAAATGACGTTAATAGTAAGGTACTAACATTTTCTGGTAACTTATTAAAAATTATAATGGACATACAATAAACATTTTTCTTAAGGACCTCTAATTTAATCTGTGGTAAGCGTAGCTTATTTTTATGTCTAGTTCTACTACTTTTCGAATCACCAAATTTTTCAAACAGTTCGGGGTGTTTTTTTACGAATATACAGATGTCGTATATATATAAACAGGGTAATGGGAGTTTATTATATTTTTCAAAAAGTGGTTTACAGCTATCTAAGAAGTGGGCTCCACACATAGCTCGTATACATTTTTTTGTGCTATAAAAACTTTATTGCTGTCTACAGAGTTGCCCCAGAGTATTATACCGTAACTGAGAATGGAAGATACATAAGCATGATAAGTAGTTTTAGCACAATCTAGATTTACTGTTTGTCTAATTCTTGTTAATACAAATACAAAGCGATCTATTTTATTAAAGATGTTGTCTATGTGGGCCTTCCAATTACAGTACTTATCTACAGTTATACCTAGAAATACACAATCGTTTGAGTCGGTTAGGTGATAATTATTGTGGTAAATGTCTATGTTAGTTGTGTTAGTATTATGCGTCTTGAATTGTACTATTTTTGTCTTAGTCATGTTTATTTTAAGGTTATTATATTCTAACCAGGTGGTGGTGTCGTCAAGAGCTTTGCAAATTTCCCTTTTAAGATTGTTACTATTGTCACTTTTGACGATTAATGTGGTGTCATCAGCAAAGAGTATACAATCTTTGTTTACAGAGTCTGGGAGGTCATTTATATATATTAGGAAGAGTAGTGGGGATAGAATACTTCCTTGTGGACTTCCATAGCTAATTTGTTTGTAACTACACCTAAATATTTTTTATTCGAACCGACAGGTTTTTCTTATTTCCACACATTGAGACCGATTGTTGAGGTAGCTCCTAATCCAGTCATTAGCGATCCCACGTATACCATAAGATATGAGTATTGATAATAAAGTTTCGTGACATACAAAGTCAAAAGCCTTGGTCATGTCTACAAAGATGCAGGCTATCTTAGCTTTGGTGTTTAGGCTCTCAGTTATTTGTTTCATTAAAGAAAAGCATGCTAAAGTGGTTGAGCTGTTTTTTCTGAATCCAAATTGTTCGCTTTTTAGTATGTCACAATACATGAAGTTAAAAAAGTTCTATTTTATTATACCTACATGACTCTTTCAAAAATTTTTGACAATATTCAAATAAGGGTAATAGGGCGATAGTTATTCATGTCGGTTTTATTACCTTTTTTATGAAGAGGTTTAACTATTGATAATTTAAGGCGTTCAGGGAATACGCCCTCTGACAGAGACATATTAATTATGTGAGTTAATGGGCTAGTTAAAACTGTTCCACAAATTTTAATTACTTTAGTACCTAGTTCGTCATATCCTGTCGAGTTGGTATTTTTCAGATTTTTGATGATTCTATATATGTCAATTAGGTCAACTGGTGTTAGATATATACTTTTAGGATTTATTGTAATAGGCTTAATCTATTTATTTTAGAAAAATATTACAATTGTTACGCTACATGAATATTATAGTGTAAATCATTTATCTATACATATAAATACATCTATATATATAAAAAATACATTAAAAAAAAAAAGAAAGGAAAAGAAAATTTAGAGGGCGTCATGGAAATCCTCCACATCGCCGTCAATTGGGAGCGTGCCCAGAATGCTGGCAGCATTGCCACGTTGTATGGCAATGCTGATCTTTTGCGCCAAATACAGGCCAGCCTTCTGGTCACGCGAGGCGTCGACCAGTCTCTTTGAGAGATCTCTAAAAAGAGATCGTGCACTTGGACCCCATGGTCCCAACGTTTCGACTCCAAACGGCTCAAATACATAATCTCCTATTAGATTTATGTATTTGCGCCGTTTGAGAGTCTCCGCTGAAGCTGCAGCAGCGCCCGCACAACCCGCTGTGCTAGGAAGATGAGATGGCGCAAGGGTGTCGACACAAGTTGCGTCCCACACCAAAGGCCTACCCAGCTTCCACGGCAGTAAAGACATACCGTCTGGTCTTTTGCCATCGTCGCGTGCCAAGCCTTGAGGTTCAAGTTGGGCTGGAACGCCAGCGGTGACAAGAGCCCGGCGAAGTATGTCATCAAGGTTGGCGTGTCGTGAAATACGACCTGCGCTCCTGCAGCATGACAGACCATGGTGACCAAGGCTGTCGACAGCCTCTCCACAGTGACAGCGATGTGGAGAGACACATTGCGCACCTAAACGAAGGCCAGAAGCTATGCGGAAAGTCGTATCGTCCAACATGGTACCTATGTTGGACGATGGCAGAGCCTGAAGCCAAAGACCCGACTCCCATTTTCCCACAGCCAGCAAACGAGCACGCTCCGCAGCATTGGACGACGTACTTAAGAGATTTTCTTGTACCACGCTGCAAAGCAGCCCGTCCCACTGCCTCTGTGAAGATGGATTTCGGGGTAACTCGGTGCTTGGACAAGCCTTTCTCCAAGCATTCATGGCATCGATCTTACACGGCACCTCAGGATCGACCAGTGTGGGTGCTAAAATTTTCCTGGTCAATTCTGCAGTGCCGTGGACCGAGGACAGGAATGCTGGTAAACTTACGTCGGAAATTTTGCGAACGCCAAGGCCGCCCAGGCGTACAGGTAAAGACGCCTGTAGCCACACTCGGTCGTTCAGGTCCAGATTTAGAATTTTGCTAAGGGTAATTTGCATAAGATTGTCAATTTGGGCGAGTACAAATGGGTATTTCCAAAAAGGGGAAGATCGAAGAGCGTGTGTAAATTTAGACACAAAAAGACAATACTTGATAATAGTAAAAGCCGAATGTATATTAATTTTGAGTAACCGGTCTGAAATATCACAAAAATTTTGAATTTTTTCCTGTATAAATGAATCAAAACCTTCGTCTAATATTGGGACCCAAGGAGGCGGAGAGAACTTTTTTAACGTGAATATTATTGGGAGCCAATTATTGAAATTTAGAAAGTATATGTGATTGGTCTAAGTTATTGTCTAAGGATTAAGTTCTAGGCCAATGGATAAAAATTTTGACTTTAGAAGTGCCAGGTCTTGATAAACTACGTCTACATCACCTGCAAGGGTTCCGTCATCCAGGTACCAGATGTTAAATTTTGAATTTAGTTCTTTGATAATTGGGTGAATGGCGAAGCTAAAGATTAGTGGTCCAAGCGGGTCGCCTTGTTGACAGCCAACGGCGGATTCCAAAACATTTTCCTTATATATCAATTTTGAAGGGTGCCTGTAACACTGCCAAAGAAAACTAAAAATTTCGGGTCTTTCTAATTTAGCTTGTGTCAACAAGGTGTCCCTATTAACCGAGTTAAAGGCATTCTTTAAGTCTACCTTCAGGACAACCTCACCTTGATTACAGCCAAGGTATGCCGACAGGGCATGTATGGCAGCCTCGCAGCCCCCTTTGGATCCAAATCCAAGCTGTAGGGGCTGAAATTTGCTGCCTAAAAGTAACCGTGGATTGGTCACCCGCGGTGAAGCTAAGAGGGATCCAGGAGGGGACGCTCCGCGTGGGCTTGGAGGGGCCTGCGCAGGATGCGTCCAACGGTGCGGGTGCGGGGGACAGTTCTGTCTGTCCCTCGCAGTCAGGTGCGGTCGCGGGAGGAGAGGCGTGTCGGTGTTGCTTTGCCGCGCGCCCTATCTCCCGCGACCAAATGGGGGCGCACTACTCGATGCGTCGCGGTGGGGCCGCAGAGGAAGAGGAGATGCGGTGTTGCGTTGCCGTCCTCCCTATCCTCTGCGGCCGCTGGGTGTTTTGGCGGCGGAGTCCAACACCTTAATCCGTCGCCAAGGGGGTTTTGTTCGGGGCCCGCCTGACCATCTGGCGGGCCAATACCCGTCGGAGGGTGGCGACGAGTGCTTTGGTGATGCCCCACCCTCCGACACACGGGTACATGGCGGAAGTCGAGGTGGTTTTTAGTGGAAACACCACATACTCCGGCTCTTATTTCCCCCAAGAGTCGGAGATCCGAAGGGATTTTCCACCTCGTAAAACAAAAAAAAAAAGGGTTCCAACACACAGCGCTCACTATTGACTAAGATGTGCGTATTGAATGGTTGCTTGTGTCTTGCTAAACGATGAAGGAGAACATCATTATGTTCTCGGTAGCGATGTGAAGTTTGCCAACCCGCACGTCTAGCGTGGCGGTTCATAGCGCTCTAGTAGTGAAAATAAGCCTATTGCCAGCAGTGCGATCGTTTATAAACGATGGAGATTTTTATAAAAACCATTCACCCTATAAATTGACAGAAAATTGTATCTGTAGTCAATTTAAAAGTTATGTTCGGCACTTTATTCAAGGTAATCTAAATGTATCACATCTCCGTTCACCGTTCTCTAAAACCAATTGAAATCCATGCATATATTCATTTATTCATAAACGGTGACCAAACAAATAACCAAAAAGCCGTCAGAAAATATTGGCAGCTAACAAATTTTGTTTCCGTCAAATATGCGGGTAGTAACACAATTTGTGATTGATTTCCGACGGCCCATACGTTTCATACGTTACCTCCGCAGTCCGGTGTTAAGAAAATATAGCCTCCGTACACAGAATAAATAGTTGTTTATTGAATGAAGGAGATTGATTGCTGAAATACGATTAAGCCTTAACTTGCTCCATGAATTGTTGTTCCTTTTTATCGTTTTTTGGATGGATAGGTACTGTTGTCATTTCGCATAAATGTATCAATAAGTGAGCTATAAGCGCCTGGCTTTTATTTTGCATTCTTCATTCCTTGAAATGACGTAATGAACATTAGCTATGTAAGAGTAAGTATTTAAAATATATCTTTAATAGAAACTCTTTTAAAACAACAATTCGCTGCTATTTCAGTATATTTTTATGATTCAAAGCCATAAGCCAAATAGGCCATTTCACTTTTCACTTCAAATTGAGCGATATCGTGACTAAACTACTAGCACTGTCAGGTTTGCCATACACTGTAACCCACGAGGCATGTAATGTTTTTAGACAACAATGCACGTGACTGTGACATTTTACTGACTATGGAACAAACATAAATAAAACCTACTTTTGGTGACCTAAGTTGCTATTACAAGCTTTTGATTAAATGATTACCAGTATTTTGTGCCAGTCTTTTGTAAAAGAATTTTAAATTATTACCCTAAACTGAGAGTTCTCCATAATGTCTTCAAAAGTCATGTTAAGTCTGCCAACCCGCACTTGGCCAGCGTGGTGGACTATATATGGCCTTACACTTCTTATAGTGAGAAGTGGCCCGTGCTCAGCAGTGAGACAGCTTATATACAAGGCCAATAATGATGACCCTCAACTGATTTGGCATCCAATTAAATACCATTTTCACTCTTTGCGAAATCGCAAGTTCACCAAACGTAAAGTATTATTGTCCTCTTTAAAAGGAATGTAAAATAATATTGTTACTTAATTGTGTCTACGGATTTTATAGGGAAGCCATTTATTTTAATAATATGAATCCTTCCCAAACCTCTGGTGAATAGATAAATAATTCATGTGGACAAGATCAATGGACTGTTACTTATTAAGTGAATTAATTTGGCGGATTCGCTCGGCCTGTGCTGATTGCAAACGAGCCTCTCTATGTAAATATTGTACAAAACCTATCTGGTTGGACAGTGAAACAACTTCATCCGTGAAATCTAATACTAGGACCTGCAAACTCGACTAGAATACCTACTTATTTACTGTCATGACCGATATTTTTGTGAAATGTCTTAATGGCCTAAAAGGTTTCAGGGCGCAATGGTTCAAATTGCCTAGTCGCTTTTCACTACGTGATATGTAGTGCACTCGATCCCCGGGTGTTACAAAACTTTGTGCATTCCATTAATTGTAGTTACAACTATGGCTGGTATTGGGTACGTTACTTGAAATATTGTAAAGATTGTTTGGAATATACAAATTCGTTTAAAGGAATAACATTCATTTCGGAAATAACTATTCGATATTGATTACAATAATTACTATACCAAGAAATAGCAATATTAATAGTAGTTAATGAATACTTGCTGCTTTACTTGGTCCTCAAATTATTCTAGGATTACAGTATCAGTCCTAAACATATACGGCTTACTATAAGGGGACCACTCGCGCAGAGAATATGGATTATTATCTTCCTAAACACACGCTATATAGCCTTACATATTAGCAGCGTCACTTTCCTCATAACACGCGATGAAGTGGCCCACGCATCAACTATATATTAACGGGTAATTATTCAGCTGTAGTAAATAAAGCATATAGAGGACTATGTGTAAATATTTCCGTCTGGCCTCTATCTCTGCTTGTTATCTTGATTTGTAGTCCACTTGGGGCTCTTGCTATAAAAATAACAGCCAGGATCCCTTATTATATGTTATCCTACAAGCTCAAATGGTCTGTAGCTTGCTTTATAACGACACAAGAATGTAATGTTGGGGATAAAACTGAGTAGGTTTTTTAAGGTTGACGAAAACTACCTCTGTATTAGTTAAGTTGGGACAGTTTTTCCTCGGTGAGTTGCGTAACGATATCACATGGCTGGATCGTGTGTATTTGTGTACGGTTAAATTTCACATGGAAAAATTTTACGAAAGTGTTCTAGGTTTAATCACTACTCAAATATTTGAAAAATTACTGCTGTTTTTGTCAATTTTACCTCATATTTCGGTTTTTGATACTATACGATATCACAATAAATGTGAAAATAATGAAAAATGTGTAAAAATGTTTTTGCCTGCCACTTTTGTAATAAGAGTAAAGCTTGGAATATCATAATAGGACTCTGGTCGGTCGAGCTCGTTTAGCATATTTTCATGATGAAGCTCATCATGAAAATATGCTAAACGAGCTCTGTATAAATTAAACGGTCCTCCAAATGGACCAAACTTGTCATTTGTACTTGCAGTAACAGGCAGAAAAGACATTTATATATAGTTAGTTTAAAAGCAGGTCTTTAAATATACTATTAACGTAGATTACGCAGTGCTTGAGGAAATATGGGCACAAAGAAAATCACTCCGGATTTTATTTCTTATATTAATATGACTATAACTGGGTGTCTATGATACTATA
Source organism: Euclidia mi (assembly GCA_944739405.2). Taxonomy (NCBI): domain Eukaryota; kingdom Metazoa; phylum Arthropoda; class Insecta; order Lepidoptera; family Erebidae; genus Euclidia; species Euclidia mi. The sequence goes on along the minus strand of OX123190.2, from coordinate 38,356,109 downwards.
ATTTGTTAACTGTTATTCTTATGGCGCTGATTCTGGATCGCACGAATCATAATGACGCTGATACACTTGAGCATTCACCTGTAATGAGCATTCTCGCGAATGTTACAAAATAAATGAGGGTGTTTTGGCGAGCATTCTCACGAACATTCGGGCGAGCTTTGGAATATAGATGAAGTAAACATATTGGGTAAAACTGCTGTTATAGTGCGATTTCTATATTTTTTCTATATTCTACGGACTATTTGAATTTAGAATGTTTGCTAGAATGATCGTATAAATGTTTGGTTCGACAAAACCTAAAACGGCGAATGCTCGATGTTCTGTTACAAGTGAATGCTCAGGTGTATCAGCGCCATAAGACAACATTACTTACGAATGCTAGAATGATGAGAACTCCTTGAGAAAACAATTTGACTCTTTATAAGATAAGACAACATTAACATTCATGTGTAGCTGAAGTTAATCCCATATCGTTCTGAAGAATTTATTTGTGTCATTAAAGAGGTCTAATAGGCTATTTAATGAAGAGACGCCAGATAAGACTAGTTAGGGACGGTTAAGGAAGGAGGTATGGCCCCCCCCCCGTTGGATCTCCACCTTGTCGTGGTGGGAGGCTCAGTAACCGTGGTTAAGTCACCCATGATGAAGCTAAGCGAGATCCCAGGAGTGGACGCTCCGCGTGGGCTTGACGGAGGCCTGCGCAGGATGTGTCCAATGGTGCGGGTGCGAGGGACAGTTCTTCTGTCCTTCGCAGTCCGGCACGGTAGCGGGAGGAGAGGCGTGTCGGTGTTGCGTTGCCGCGCGCCCTATCTCCCGCGACCAAATGGGGGCGCACCATCGTTGCGTCGCGTTGGGGCCGCAGAGGAAGAGGAGATGCGGTATAGCGTTGCCGTCCTCCCCATCCTCTGCGGCCGCTGGGTGTTTTGGCGGCGGAGCCCAACACCTTCATCCGCCGCCAAGGGGGTTTCGTTCGGGGCCTGCCTGACCACCTGGCGGGCCAATACCCGTTGGAGGGTAGCGAGGAATGCTTCAGCGATACCTGACCCTCTGACTTTCGGGTACATGAGGAATACGGGTTGGTTTTTAGTCAGTAAGAGTCTGACAGTCCCCTTTCGCCCTTCACCCCCAGGGCGGAGGGACTCCATGAGGATTTTCGAACCCGACACCCAAAAAACAAAAGGTGGGGGGCTCAGTAACCGTGGATAGGTCACCCACGGTGAAGCTAAGCGCGATCCCAGGAGTGGACGCTCCGCGTGGGCTTGACGGAGGCCTGCGCAGGATGCGTCCAATGGTGTGGGTGCGAGGGACAATTCTTCTGTCCCTCGCAGACGGGGGCGGTTACGGGAGGAGAGGCGTGTCGGTGTTGCGTTGCCACGCGCCCTATCTCCCGCGACCAAGTGAGGCCGCACCATCGTTGCGTTGCGGTGGGGCCGCAGAGGAAGAGGAGATGCGGTGTTGCGTCGCCGTCCTCCCTATCCTCTGCGGTCGCTGCGTGTTTTGGAGGCGGAGCCCAACACCTTCATCCGCCGCCAAGGGGGTTTTGTTCGGGTCCCGCCTGACCATCTGGCGGGCCAATACCCGTCGGGGGTAGCGAGGAATGCTTCGGTGATACCCAACCCACCGACACACGGGTACATGAGGCACACGGGTTGGTTTTTAGTCAGTAAGAGTCTGACAGTCCCCTTCGCCCTTCCCCCCCAGGGCGGAGGGACTCCATGAGGATTTTCCAACCCAACACCATAAAGAAAGAAAAAATGAGGTATGGTCGCAGTAGAAATATGGGATGGGGGACAATTTGACTGTATTGATTGCGAAATTAGTGCATTTAATACCCAATAATTTGATCCTCGGCTTGTGAAAACACCCAGTTGATACGACATACATAGACTCACGCCTGTTTCGCGGAGGGGTAGGCAGAGACTACGGAACACCATTTGCAACGATCTCGACATATCTCTCTTGCTTCATTCACTCCCATTAGATTCCTCATGCATGCTCTTCTGTTCAGGATACTCTAAACTGTCCTGTTTTTAGGACGTCTCCAATCTGGTCAGAGAACGTCTGCCTAGTCCAATTCGTCCTGTCCCATTCACACTTCCCTTGTATATCTGCTTGGTCAATCTTTCGTCATCCATCCTCTCCACGTGCCCAAACCGTCTTTGCATACCTTTCTCGATGGTTGTCACAATATTTTTAATAAGGTGAAATGAAACACAAATTACTTTAAAAAATATTTTCTGTACTTAATGTATGTACTTTGTTTTTGCCAATTTCACAAAGACATTAATAAAAAGAAGTAAAATACATACTAGCAAAATGAATGTAGCATAGTATATACTAAACAGAGTGCATCAAAACATGTAACAGGTGTGTACGTATTATCACCTGCTGAAGTTGACCAAACTGACAATTTACAGTTAACCTGAATATCCCAAGAAGAATACCCAACTACAGTCAGTTTCAAGCCAAGACGTTTCTTTGAATGGAGGATTAGCAAAACCAACACGTAATTTAGCACCATCCAGTTTTAGCTTAGCAATGTGCCCAAAACTTAGTGCAGTACCTATAGGTATAACAAGTGCAAGTGTCCGTTGGTAACTTGGCAATTTATTGCATCACTTGAATATGTAATCAGAGTAAGGTTTGCGGTATAACATCCTCTGGAATATGCAAAGCTCAATCCAGTGAATGCGTGTCAGAGTATTACGTACTGTGACGCATAGCCGGGATAAATGTGCCTCTAGAATCTACCGCCTATTTACTAGGTGTCATTTGTTAATTCTACATCACAATGGTCTCAGACGTAGGCAGTGGCTGCCACGTGGCCTTGCATTGAATTTTGAAGCTGACTTTGAAGGCAGAATCAGACGCAGTTTGAAAGACGTTTGTCTAGCCAACTCAAGATTTGTTATTGACTTACCAAACTTGAGAATATGGCTGACCGAATTTACGACTACATTAAATTTTTTGTTATTGTTAAAACTAAACTCAAAAGAAAGAGAGTGTTTGTTAGAGTGATTTTTAAGCATGATTTTAAATAATGGTTCAATATTGTACCTTTAAACATCTTAGTTAGATAATAAGCCAGATACTTTACATACCCATGAACGCAATTAGTTCTTTAATAGAGTTATAATAAAAGCCAATAATTCTAGTAAATAATAAGTCCATCGTAAGTTGAGAATATACTCTTGTTGAATAATACATTGATAATATGAAAAGATTATGAATTACGGAGAACTAAAAGGCACTTTAAATGCTAGAATCAGAATCGTCTATGTAATAGTCTGCTAATTAGCAAATGTATTGCCCGAAGTGAAATGTTTCAGAAATATGTAGAGCATATTTTATTAATAAAAAATATATCGGAGCTAATGTTACTTTTGCATTGATTCCACGAGACAAGAATTATATTAGCGTGTATAACTTAATCCATGATTAATGCTGTATGGTTGACGGCATAGAATACAAGTGTCACCACCCCTTATCTTCCCGTGGGTGTCGTAAGAGGCGACTAAGGGATAACACGATGCAAATACCATCTTTGCGTAGAGACGGAAAACTCGACATCAAACCCTATACGCCTGCCTCGTTGGTCTCGCGGCATAAATGTGCGCGTGGGATCGGGAGGTCCCGGGTTCGATTCCTGGGTCCGGCAGTGTTATTGGGTTTTTCTGTAACGAAATTCTCAGTAGCAGCACGGCGTCTGGGAATGTGCCCGGTACGGCAATAGGCTCGTCCCTTATTACGTGGGACTAAAGTATATATGGCGAAAAGTGGGTGTAGAAATACGAGGTGTATTTCTACACCCACTTTTCGCCATATATACTTTAGTCCCACGTAATAAGGCCCCCCTACCCCTTCGGGGATAAAAGGCGTGACGATATGTGTGTATGTGTGTATTATTGGTTTTATTAGAGAAATATTTTATAATACTTAAAAGGTTGGAGCTACTGTCGAAATAAAAGGTGGAGAAGGTAAAGATTATGCTTGGAAATGGTCGATAAAAGAACCCATTAAAGTTTTTGCGGTCACTGTGGCTTGACGACATTGTCGCGTAACAGTTTTAACACCCACTATCCAGTTTTTGTAGCAAGTAATATAGGATTTTATTAGATCTAAGCACTAGTAAAACTTATATCATAACTTGCCATAACTAACCTTGTAGCCACTCGGCAAGCTCAAGTTTCCTTAATAATTGTAGTAAAGGTCACTTATTTTTAACGGAATCGTATCATACTTGGGAAGATTCATATTTGCTTTTTGTGTGTTTGTCCTTCAGCCGTTTCACAATGGATATAAAAAATATAGTAGCCTCTTAAGTGGAGTTTTACCTATCTAGTTTATTTTTGTTTAGTAAGTACATCCCTATTTTACAACTGTCGCGTGGATTTGATACTTAGGTAAACTAAGCATGGACTTTTCAGTTGACTTTATAGGATAGTCTATTTTATAAAAAGTTACTAGGCGTTACGATGGGACATCAAAATAAGATCTGTTATCATTTTTCATTATGATTTTTTTTATTTTCTAGGGATAACTGTGTATATTTTCATAAAATCCGTACAGCATAAAAATATTATTCCAATTGAAAATTATTCTGTAAGTTTATTCAAAAACATTGTTTGGGTTCCTGGCTAAACAAAACAATACGTAGATATTGTTCTAAGGTAATGAAGTTTCCATGATAATAAGAAAGTTAATTTTCTTTTTAAAGTTGGGAGGTAAAAATAGAAGCTTAAGTACGAACTTAAGACCTCTAGTGTAGTTGCAAAAAATATCCATCCTGGATTTCTTTGAATAATGTAAAATGAGTTTACATAAGCAAGTTTGCAAACTGTTATACCTAATGTAAGTTTTTATTAAAATGCAAAGTTACAAGAATATTATTTCCATTGTAGGTGGCTAAGTATTGTTTCAGTTTGTTGCGAAGTTTATCGCGAAATCACTTAAAAGTGTTTCGAGGCGCCGCGCGCCGGTAAGAGCGCTCAATTTAATTAAAAGTAGTTCTGTTGAGATCCGAACTCGAAGACAGCATTCCGTGTTGCAGTTATACGTTCCAATACAGGTAAGTTGTGCAGAGTATATTACACATAGCATACTTGTGGGTGCAAATTAATCGTATAGTCTGATTAATGTATTATAGTTTGAATACCTGCATCTCTATTTATCCCAGTGCCAGCGTGAGAGATAACAAACGATACTAGATACTAGCGAAATCAGTTCAGCTGCTCTCGAGATTTGCGCTGTGGTGTGTATTGTCTTAGGTAACTGTACTATTTGTATACCTTATAGTATATCTCTCTATCAATATATCTTTAAGTATACCCTATGTTAATCTCAATGTAATACGTATGATTGCATACAATATATAACGTGCATCTTAAATATAATAAATCAGTATTTACTCATCACTCGTGTCGTTCTTATTTCACGCCATCCTCACATGGCGACCGTGACAGCGAGATTTGTTTAAAATTCCTATATCCATATAAGTAACCCGCTACGTAAACATGCATCTTACATTAACTACATTCGTTTCGGACTTAGCAAATCGTTCGTTGTTTCTTGTGTTCGTGTGCTATATTTTACCATCAAGAGTGAAAAATGGGCTATAATCAGAGCAAGGAGGAAGTAATATTAGCTCAAAACGCGTCCGGAGGCAGTAATAATGCAGAAATAGAGCAGATAAAAACATATACCAGTACAACGAATATTATATTGATTATAATCCTTTGTCTGATGTCACTTGGCTTTCTGTACCTTGTATACAGAATATACAAAAACTGTCATACGAAGTGGATGGCGAATGAAATCAATCGTCACGCATTAAGAAGATCGCTTACGTACCTTAGACGAGGCCCGATTCCTAAAACTGAGGAAATATGACAAACGATAAGAAATGAACAGAGGTATCTACATATGTGAAACAGCGATATAACTACGAGTTCCTACCTATAACAACGCATACTTTTCAACATAGGATAAAATGGTGAATACAAGTGAATTATATCGTTAACATATTGTCATCATGCGCAAAATAACTAGTGAGTGATTTAAAAGTGTATCTAATAATAAAACGCATTCATATATCAATTCCTGGAAGTGACGAATCCGTGATCCGCGTCGCGTGTACAGGTGTCGCGTTCAAGCTATCAAACAACTGCATCAACTTTGAACTTGAGACATTTTATTTTTAAATAGTTAAAGGAGTAGTAGGTACGTTGTGTGTCAGAAAAAAATGTTCTTATACTTATATAGTATGTAGCTATATTCAACGTATCAGTCCCTAAAGTGTAAGTATTCCACAAAAAATAATGCTCTTTAAATATACATTTTATTGACACTTCATATTATAATAGTTACTATGTTCGATTAAATTGTTCCATGGCTGATGAGCTAACAGAATTACTTGTAAACCTAAAGGAAGTAAGAAAATATTTGATAAAAATAGGACCTAGTAGACGAACTGGACATATAATCAATGTTAAATTGGCAGAAGTTGATAGTTTATGTACTCAATATAAGAATTTCTTGAAAAAGCTTAAGGTCCTAAAGGGTAATATCAAGGAAAATGAGTATTTGTTTATAAAGAAAACTTGTGAACACTTTGACTGTTTACACAAAGAAATTTTAAACTTATGTTCTGTGCAGCCTGAGCAGTTTTCAACAATGGCGAAATTTGACTTGAAGGTAGCAACTAACTTATTGCCTGTTTCATCCGATGATGAAAATAGCGTTAAAAGACTTATAGATAGCATCGACTACTACAGCTCGGAACTGGACGACGAGTCTCAAAAAAGGTTGGTAAATTTTGTATTAAAGACTAGGTTAACGCAAGCTGCTAAGTTGAAATTATGCTCCAGTTATGAAAACGTAAATTCTCTACTACGTGACATGAAAAACCAATTATTACCAAAAAAGTCGGCTACTACTATTCAACGCAAATTATATAATTCCAAACAGAATGACCTATCTATTGATGAATTTGGGAAACAAATTTCTGCATTGTTTGTAGATTTAACAATTACCCAGTCAGAGGGCAAAGATGAAGCTTTTAACATTTTAAAACCAGTAAATGAGAAACAAGCCATCAAGAGCTTTGCAGAGGGTTTGAGGAACCGTAGGTTGAGTACTGTGATATCCGCACGAAATTATACGTCACTTAAAGACGCTATCCAGGCAGCAGTTGACGAAGAGACCACCGGGCCTCAATCTAGTTCCAGTGATCTTATGTATTTGAATCGCTATAGTTCTTATAACAATGATTTCAGGGTCACCGGCTATGACCGTGGCAGAGCTACTCGCAGAGGTATGTCATCCTCAGCTGCAAGCCGTGCGACAGTGGAACAGCGCGACTTCACTGCTAGTCAGCCGTGGAGCTCGGGACGTGGTTGGAGAGCACAGCGCGTTGGTGGCGTGGGCGGCCGAGGTGCGTCCAAAACTTTCTTCAGGACTCGAGGAAGAGGTAACTCTAATGGCTCGCACATACATACTTTGACACATACGGATTCAGAAAACGCGATAAACAACCAAGAGACTGATAACCAGTTTTTTCGTGACTAAAGAAGTTATTTTTAGTACCGCGAATAATAATTCATGTAGCATAGTTTTACACGGCAGAAATAATTATAGATATAGTTGGTTAATTGACACCGGCGCATCTATTTCGGCAATCGATTATAAATATGTATCAGAACAAAACATACAAATCCATAAGCAAAACATTTGTGTCATTGGTATCGGGGGCAAAGTCCAATCAATTGGATATGTTTATCTACAATTATATTCTAAGAACCAAATGTTGAAACATAAGTTCTATGTTTTTAAATCATTGCCTTGTAAGACTACTGGCATAATTGGAAACGACTTTCTAAACAAATACAAATCGGTATTGAACTTTGGCAACAATACGTTGTTATTATGGAATAATAATGTGGAAATTTCTTTACCCCTACATTATCCTAATAAAACTATCACAATACCTGCGAGGTGTGAATCTATTCACATGTTAAGTACTTATGAAACCGAAGAGAGTGTTATTTGTGCATCTCAATTGCGCGAAGGCGTCTTTATAGCTAGCGCTTTAGTTAAACCTATGAATGGGACGATTCCAGTTCGTATAATTAATACTACAGAAACTGATTTGACCTTAAAGAACATAAGCCCAATTATACATAAAGCTAAGGAATATGATATTTGTTCATTTAACAAATCCCAAATCAATGCAGAACGAGTAAAAAAGCTACTCTCTGTACTCCAATTAAATCATTTAACTAAGGATGAGAGACTACGTATAGAACAAATTTGTGCAAAATATGCCGACATTTTTTATCTCGAAGGTGATAAATTAACTACAACAGAATTGTATAGCCATAAAATTAATTTGAAACCGAATATTACAGCGGTATACACAAAACCTTACCGGCTTCCTTACTCGCAAAGAGAAGAGGTAAATAAGCAAGTAAATAAACTACTGCAGCAGGGTATTATAGAACCCTGTAATAGTGAATGGTCTAGTCCTGTTCTTCTTGTTCCCAAGAAATTAGATGAGACGGGCAAAAAGAAATGGCGGCTCGTTATTGATTATCGAAAACTAAATAATTGCATACAGGATGATAAATTTCCTCTACCCAATATATCCGAAATTTTAGACTCATTGTCAGGATGTATTTATTTTAGCCATTTAGACTTAAATCAAGGATTTTACAATGTAGATTTGCATAAAGATAGTAGAAAATATACAGCTTTTTGTTCCGGCCAATTCCAAATGACTCGCATGCCCATGGGTCTCAAAACCAGCCCTAGTGCGTTTTCACGAATGATGAGCTTAGCTATGTCTGGTTTATCGTACGATAAATGCCTTATATATATGGATGATCTTATAGTGCTGGGAAAATCTAGCCTATCAAATCATAATAAAAACCTTATAGATGTATTTGAGCGGCTACGGCAAATAAATTTAAAATTAAATCCGTCGAAATGCAATTTTTTAAGACGAGAATTACTATATCTAGGGCATGTGGTGTCTAATAAAGGTGTATTGCCAGACCCAGCCAAAATTGAAACTATTAAAAACTACCCTGTACCAAAAACTGTAGACGAAGTAAGACGCTTTGTAGCTTTCGCAAATTACTATCGTAAATTTATACCAAAATTTGCAGAAAAAGCTTATCATTTGAACCAATTATGTAAGAAAAACGCGACATTTTCTTGGGATCAGGACTGCCAATTCTCTTTTGATATATTAAGAGCTAACATGTCATCGCCGCCACTTCTTCAGTATCCCAATTTTTCACAAGAAAATCAATTTATATTGCAAACCGATGCATCCGGTTATGCATTAGGCGCAGTTCTATCAAACTCCGATAAACGTCCGGTTGCATACGCTAGTAGGAGTCTTAATAAGAGTGAAAAGAATTATCCCACAATCGAGAAAGAGCTCCTAGCGATAGTATGGGCGGTGAAATACTTTAGACCGTATTTATATGGACGTACTTTCAAAATAATCACCGATCATAAACCCCTAATTTATTTATTTAGTCACAAGGATCCCTCAAGTAGACTTCTTAAATTTAAGCTTATCATTGAAGAATACGACTACGTATTAGAATATGTCAAAGGCAAAGACAATGTTGCTGCTGACGCTTTGTCTCGTATTACTTTAACTTCAAAGGAATTAAAAGAAATTAATGAAAATATTTGTGTCATGACGAGGGCACAGAAACAAAAAATTAATGCTGTGCCGCCAGCTGACAACACATTACCCCCAGATACATTTCTGCATCAACCAAACCTTGTTGAATCGGATAATAAGCCCAAAGGAGTAGTAGAATTAAGATTTATTAATAACAAGGAATTGCAAAAATACAGAAATGAAAGTCAAATATGTCAAGAAACCCCTTCTTTTATTTACTTCGAATGTAAGAAAACTATATTTATAAATCCAGCTTCTCACTCGCAAATTACACGAGCAGAATTTGTTCGAGAATTGAGTCAATTCTGTAACAAAATACATGTTGATGAAGTATTCTTTATAAAAAATGATACTAATAATATTTTCATTGAAAAACTTGCGACTGAAATTAAAAGCTGTCGGGACTGGGCAGGTCCCAGATTAATAATAATTAAAGACGTAAAGCGCATAACTAATAAAGACGACATAAAAGTCATACTTAACGATTTTCATCTCCTGCCGAGTAGTGGTCATGTAGGAATAAGAAAAATGATAAATAACATTCGAAAATATTATTTCTGGCCTGGACTTGAATCAGATGTAAAAAGTTATGTAAGCAAGTGTCATGATTGCCAAAAACAAAAATATACAGTTCAATTGAGAGAGCCTATGGTTATCACGTCTACTGCGCATACGGCGTTCGAAAAAATATTTTTAGATTTGGTAGGACCACTAGATAGAGATAATAATAACAATTCATATATTCTAACCTTACAATGCGAGTTGTCAAAATATGTGTGTGCATACCCATTAGTCTCAAAATCCTCAGCAGAAGTAGCACGTGTATTAGTCAACAAATTTATTCTTCAACACGGTGTCCCAAGGGAAATAGCTACGGACAGAGGCACAGAGTTCATGGCTGACACTATGAGAGAGGTATGTAAGTTGCTTAATATCAAAAAGACAAACTCTACAGCTTATCACCACCAGAGCATAGGAGCCCTCGAAAATTCTCACAAGGGCTTATCAGCATTTTTACGTATTCAATGTGAGGAAAGGCCCGAAACGTGGAGCACATGGCTTCCCTTTTGGTGCTTTTCTTATAATACCTCAGTAAATTCATCAACCAAATTTACGCCTTTTGAATTGGTATATGGCAAAAAATGTAATTTGCCAAGCAACCTATCTAATACTATAGAGCCGTTATACAATCACGATAGTTACCCTTTAGAATTAAAATACAGGTTACAAGTATCACAAAGGGAAGCCCGTAATAATTTAATTAATAGTAAATTGATAAGAAAGTCTCATTATGACACATATGTCAATTCGACAATTTATAAACCTAATGACCAGTTATTACTAAAGAACGAAACAGGCAATAAGCTAACAAGTTTATACTCAGGGCCTTATAGAGTAATTAAAGATATATCGCCAAATGTTGAAATCGAAATTAATGGCAAGACAGATATAGTGCATAAAAATCGAACTAAGCCGTATTTTGCTTGATAGTGATAATATTATGTACACTTAGAATTAAGAATTAAATGTTGTTTAAACAAAATTTTATTATTGTTAAATGTATGTCTATAACTTTGAAGTTTTATTAGGTAGGTAGGTACCTCTAAATGTTTATCATGACAACAGCAAGTAGTTCATTAAGACTGTCTTCGTGTGTATAATCTAAATATAAAATCGTTAATATTTGCAATATATCTCAGGCAAAGCCTACAATTTGGTTTTAATGTATGGACTTCTAGCCTACGATGTAAAGGCACAGTATTATAAGGCTGCCTATATTTAACCATTACTTTAACTATTATTTAAAGCTTATTTTATATTATTGTAACATTGTCATAAAATGGAACTATATTTTTCTTTAATGAAATAAACTATCCGTTATATACGGTTGCATAAAGACTTGTAAAATATATGTAACCGAAAGAAGTTTATACGACTATCGTTTTTTTATTAAGAATTTCTGTTGAGATTGTAAAAAAAAAAAAAAGCAGTTACACACACTTTTTTTTTTTATTGCCACCGGGGAGATGTGGTGTGTATTGTCTTAGGTAACTGTACTATTTGTATACCTTATAGTATATCTCTCTATCAATATATCTTTAAGTATACCCTATGTTAATCTCAATGTAATACGTATGATTGCATACAATATATAACGTGCATCTTAAATATAATAAATCAGTATTTACTCATCACTCGTGTCGTTCTTATTTCACGCCATCCTCACAGCGCTTAGCAACACATTCAGCGATTCAATTTTAAATTTTAGATTATCTAATTTAAAAATCTAATTTCCTGAAATTTACTCAGCACGCTTGGTGCTAAATACAAACATTGAACAGGGATAAGTGCGATATAACTCATACGTTCGTATCAAAACCTTAAGATATTCTTCTATAGTCTGGTTTATCATGAAGATCTTTACGGATATTCGAGGAATTTTAATCAATCAGAAAAAAACAAATCCCTCAAAGTACCGTGCCATAGAGTACCACTATTCCCTTGCGTTGCAGATGTCAAACAGACGCTGTGGAAACATTGATATTCTGTCAAAAGGAAAGCCTGGATTCGAAGACAAAGGTCGCTCACGGAGGCTAGAATGATACCAATTTCTCGAGAAAATCATTCGACTTTTTATACCATAAGATAATGTTACGAGCTGGGGTTCGACGATAAATTATAACTCACTATGCCACTTAAACTGAACTTTATTTATACACAAACACTATACACAATTATTTACACAACTAGTAAAAACACACTTATTTCACACTTAATTCTCAATACTAATAAAACCACCACTAAACACTTCCGAATTACTTCCCTTCGCTTCTTGTTTATCGCTTCGATATTCAATTGTTACTGTCCTGACTCGCGCGTCTGCATGGTATTTATACCGGCCGGAACACACAACTAGACTTTTCGAGACGACTCACGAAATTTCTGGAAACGTGTGTCGTGTTTCTAGATTTGCGTAATTGTTCTATTTACACCAACGCCATCTATTAGAGGATAGTTGAAACAGCCTTAAGCAACCGATACATCTAATCTCATGTAGTTCTCCCATTCACTGATAGATGGCGTTATTTTCAATTCGTAACAATAATATTAACATTCATGTGTAGCTAAAGTTAATGCCATATTGTTCTGAAGAATTAAAGAGGGCTAATGTGCTATTCAATAAAGAAAAGCCAGTTAAGACTAGTTGGGGACGATTGAAGAAGGAGGTCTATGGTCGCAGTCGTAATAGAGATGGGAATAATTTGGCAGCATTGACTGCGAAATTATTGCATTTAATACCCGATTGTTTAGGTATTTTTATAAGGTAAATTGAAATACCAATTACTTTAAAAATTATCTTCTATACCTACTATATTATGTACTTTGTTTTTGTCGATTTCACACAGACGTGAATAAAAAGGAATAACAAATATATCAGAGTGCAGAAAAAGCATGTAACAGGTGTGTACGTATTAACACCTACTGAAGTTGACCAAACTGACAATACACAGTTAACCTGAATATCCCAAGAAGAATACCCAACTACAGTCAGTTTCAAGCCAAGACGTTTCTATGAATGGAGGATTAGCAAAACCCACACGTAATTTAGCACCATCCAGTCTTACTATTAGCTTACCAATGTGGCCAAAACTTAGTGCAGTATCTATAGATATAACAAGTGCAAGTGTCCGTTGGTAGCTTGGGCATTTATTGCATCACTTGAATATGTAATCAGAGTAAGGTTTGCGGTAGAACATCCTCTGGAATATGCAAAGCTTGATCCAGTGAATGCGTGTCAGAGTATTACGTACTGTGACGCATAACCGCAATAAATGTGCCTCTAGAATCTACCGCCTATTTACTACGTGCCATTTGTTAATTCTTCATCACAATGGTCTCAGACGTAGCAGTGGCTGCCGTGTAGACTTGCATTGAATTATGAAGCTATTCATCACTTATTTGCTGACTTTGAAGGCAGAATCAGACGCAGTTTGAAAGACGTTTGTCTAGCCAACTCAAAATTTGTTATTGACTTAGCAAAGTTGAGAATATGGCTGACCGAATTTCATTCCGAAAAGCTCAAATTGAAAACAGCGTTTGTTAGAGTTATAAAATAATATATATCGGAGCTTACGTTACTTTGCATTGATTCTATGAAATAATAATTACATGAGCGTGAGCGTGTATAACTTAATCCAGTATTGATTTTATTAGAGTAATATTTTATAATACTTAAAAGGTTGGAGCTAATGTCAAAACAAAAGGGGGTGACCATTACGCTTGGAAATGGTCGATAAAAGAACCCATTAAAGTTTTTGCGGTCACTGTGGCTTGACGACATTGTCGCGTAACAGTTTTTACACCCACTATCCAGTTTTTGTAGCAAGTAATATAGAATTTTATTAGATCTAAGCACTAGTAAAACTTATATCATAACTTGCCATAACTACCCTTGTAGCCACTCGGCAAGCTCAAGTTTCCTTAATAATTGTAGTAAAGCTCACTTATTTTTTACGGAATCGCATCATACTTGGAAGATTTATATTTGCTTTTTGTGTTTGACCTTCAGCCGTTTCAAAATGGATATAAAAAATATAGTAGCCTCTTAAGTGGACTTTTATTTATCTAGTTTATTCTTGTTTAGTAAGTACATCCTTATTTTACAACTTTCGTGTAGATTTGACGCTTAAACTAAGCGTGGATTTTTCATTCTACTTTAAAGGATAATCTATAATAACGAAATGGTCGTTACGGCGGAACATAAAAATAAGTCATGTAACATCATTTCTTAAATAATCTATCAGACTCTTCTTAATTAACTTAAATTGTTATTTTCTGGGGATATGTGTATTTTTTTATAAAATCTGTACAGCATAAGAATATTATACCAATTGAAAATCATTATCTAAGTTTATTCGAAAACATTGTTTGAGTTCCTGGCTAAACAAAACAATAAATTTTGTTCTAAGGTAATGAAGTTTCCATGATAATAAGAAAGTTAATTTTCTTTTTTAAGTTGCGAGGTAAAAATAGACGCTTAAGTACGAACTTAAGACCCCTAGTAGTTGCAAAGAATATCCATCCTGGATTTCTTTGAATAATGTAAAATGAGTTTACATAGGCAAGTTTGCAAACTGTTATACCTAATGTAAGTTTTTATTAAAATGCAAAGTAACAAGAATATTATTTCCATTGTAAGTGGCTAAGTATTGTTTCAGTTTGTTGCGAAGTTTATCGCGAAATCACTTAAAAGTGTTTCGAGGCGCCGCACCGGTAAGAGCAGTCAATTTAATTAAAAGTAGTTCTGTTGAGATCCGAACTCGAAGACAGCATTCCGCGTTGCAGTTACACGTTCCAATACTGGTAAGTTGTGTAGAGTATATTACATATAGCATACTTATGGGCGCAAATTAATCTTATAATCTGATTTATTTATTATAGGAATTAGTTTGAATATCTGCATCTCTATTTATCCCAGTGCCAACGTGAGCGATAAAAAACGATACTGTGGAGAACAGCCTGACTTAATAAAGAAGAGCGGCAGTCAGACGAATCTAAAAACAAAAAAAAATACCGACACTCAAAAAAAAAGCGTGATTATTGCAAAGGATCACGAATTTTTTATTTAACTCATATTCATCCACTCATCTTAAAACTGCGTACGTCATAGTCATGAAGCAAGAAATTTTATCACCACGCCTTTTCAGCAACTTAGATAATTACCCCTACAAGATTAAAAGTCATATAATCTTACTAATAGCGAAAGATATTCAACAAACAATGATGATTGTCTACAAAGTGTATATAAGCTCGCTAGGTGTTCGCAACTAACATTACTTTACACTACATTAGGCAGGTAACCACTTAGCTTGATGAAAATTTCACCCTCTGAATGATTCTCATTAATTTTAAACCGACCAATCCGCTTAGAATCACCGTCCTTGAAGGACGAATATGTTTCAGACGCTTGTAATAATACATTTCTATTAGTTTAATTAAAGTAATCGTAACTAAAAGTTGGGGATTACTTTCATTTTTTAAATGTTTAAAATAGTGCACACAATGATAAAAATGTAGTAAAAATCTACAGTGCTCAGTCATAATTATAAGTTATTTTTTTTTTCCTGAAAACATCTTTCTGTTGTAACTTGTGAGAATGCGGGACAGCCTGAGACTGAACTAAAATATAGATATTACATTCGACACTACTGATTGTTTGATTGATAATTCTTTATTGTGCATTACACTGTTGGTACAAATCTGGTATAAATAAATTAAAAGTAAATACATAGTAAATGCACAAGGGCGGCCTTATCGCAAAGTGCGATTTCTTAGATGGACAGACTGTAAAAGATAAAAAGTTTTGATGTGTAGTGATTACATAATTTGTTTGGACACAATAATGGTTTTAATACAATACACATACATACATACATACAAAGTTATACATACATACATAAATAAGGTAGGTATGCATATACCTATACATATAAATAAATATAATACTTACTAACTACATAATTTACAATACTTTAAAATACATATAACTATAGTTACATACCATATATACATATACTAACATAAACACAAAAATACAGTGATAAAATTGAGCTTACAATGTCAAATACTGCTTGTATACTGCATTTTTAAATATATTCGGTGTTTTTGCTTGCCTAATTTCAACCGGCAGCTCATTCCACAAACGGACAGCTTGAACAGCAAAGGATTTGTCGTAAAAGTTTGTGGTATGTGCTGGCATCTGCAGTCTCAAATCCACCGACGACCTCAAGGTCCTCAAATGTGCGTCATGGAGGAACTTGAAACGTTCTTTGAGATACAAGGGGGTATTAGGATTAAACAACACATTATACAGTAACATAAGAATATGAGTATTCCGGCGAAGCCGAATTGGGAGCCTCTTGAGTCTAGATCGAAATTCAGATACGTGATCATATTTTCGTAAACCAAAAATGAATCTAATACAGAAATTTTGGAGACGCTCAAGTTTATCAAGTTGGTCCTCATTAAGATCAAGATAGCTGACATCGGCATAATCGAGTATTGGGAGAAGCAATGATTGTACAAGTGCAATCTTGGTGGTTGTGGGTAGAAAGTTCCGTAGCCTACGCAACGACCCAGCAGAAGCAAACAGTTTACGACTGGTCTCCTGTATTTGAGTTCCCCAAGATAACGTTTTATCCATATAGATACCCAAGTTCTTCACACTATCTGAGATTGGTAAGATGTTACTATCGAACTGAATCTGAGGCAGCTGAAACCAGTTGATTTTAGAAATCATCCTGGAACTGCCAATTAGAATTACCTTTGTTTTTGGTGGATTTACTTTAAGGCCATATTGTTTGCTCCAGGCACAGATATGCGCCAAATCTGAGTTAATGTTAGAGAACGCTTTTGAAATAGACTCCAGTGGTGCCTGTGAGTATATTTGCAAATCATCTGCGTAAAGGTGGTAGGATGAAAGTAACAATTTGGAGATAGAATTTATGAAAATTGCGAAAAGTAACGGAGATAGCACGCCACCCTGCGGTACACCGACAGTTGTATTACACCATGAAGAGTACGACTTATCAACACGTATACGCTGTCGGCGTCTAAACAGGTAACTGTGAAACCAGTCAATTACCGTTGGAGATATGTTAATAGGGCGGAGTATGGCAAGCAGGATGTGGAAATCCACGGTGTTAAATGCGTTGCTAAAATCAACTAAGGACAAAAGCGTGAGTTTTCCACTATCCATGCCTAGCCTTATTTCATCAGTAATATGAACCAATGCTGTGGTAGTACTATGACCAGTACGAAAACCGGATTGGTAAGGATTTAGGAGAGCATTCTTGGTAAGGAAAGTATAGAGTTGTGTATGTACAACACGCTCAAGGACTTTGGAAAGGAAGTATGGATATAGGACGGAAGTCAGTAAAAGAACAGGGTTTGGATTTTTTTTGGAATTGGAACTACCTGTGCATCTTTCCACGCTGATGGAAAGACGTCGCTGGTAACTGAGCAGTTCAGGATATGACAAAGGACAGGGAGGATTTCATCTAGGATAGGTAAGATCATGTTTCGACTAATACAGTCATTACCAACAGCATTGGACGAGATTGAAATTATACTCTTTTTAACATCACAACCGGAAAATTGCTCGAAAACAAAGGGTGAATATCTGGGAGTTGGGATACGTGCAAGATCTTGTAGCGTGTTTGTTTTAGTTGTCCCATCAAAGTTGGACGAAGCAGTGAAATGTGCGTTAAGCGAATCTATATTGTGACGTATGTCCGGTACCTACCGCGTGTGCGTCATAATACCGTCCATACGCTCGACCAATCAGATAAGGCCATCGTCCGCGCTCGTGAGTTTTGCCCATATTTGGTAATGCGCCGACACGAACTCTGATGGAGGGCCCGGTATATAAAGGAGCCGGCAGAGAGGCGGGCACCGCTACTGATTGTTACCGTGCCTAACTTTGTGCTACATCAACGTTGTACGTGTATCCTGGTCTCATCTGTCGGTAAGTTACTACATTTACTGCGTTAGCGTACTACCCATCTCTCTACCTGCATGTTGAGGCCGGCTGACGCCGCCTGCCTGACTCTATTGGTTGTGGCTCTCCTAATGCTGCGTTCCTTCAGGTTCCAGGTCTACCTTAAAGCTCCGGGCTACGCTACCCTAGACCGCTACACTTCCCTGCATCGTCTTCGGCGTCACCTCTGCCGAAGAGTCTGGCCCTGCCCTGCTCATCGCACACACACCGCCGGCGCCTGCCAGCTGAATCAATAGTCTGCGAGGGTCTGCCCGCTACGCGCAGCCCTTTGAGCAGCCTGCCCTGCACACTACCGGAGGGAACAGCGTGGGAGACTGCAGCCCATAGTGTTCAGGCCAGTGTCGTGTTGTTGGTCGGTCATACTCGTGCAAGGGAAGGGAGACAATACTCGGCAAATAAACGCATAGAACCTCTGCTGCGTTTTAATACCAGAACCCGTTACAATATTTATATCTTTAGGTATTGCGTCACTGCGCGACTTTCCAACTCCCAGTGTTCTAAGAAATTTCCTGATTTTAACTGAATCACCATTTTCAACCGAGTTGTGAATATGCTGGCGCTGTGCTTTCCTACACACCTTATTGCAGAGATTTCTAGCACTTATATATTTTTCTAAATTCCCAGGGGTTGGACGACATTTATACTTCGTCTTGGCAGCCGCTTTCTTTGACATAAAATTTTTGATCTCGTCAGTAAGCCAAGGTGCAGGCAGATGCTTTAATCTAATAGCACGGATTGGTGCATGCTCGTCGCACAGCTTATTCAACTTGTCTGTGAATATTTGGATTTTTTCATCTACGCAGTCTGATGAGTACAAAGGAGACCAATCAATGCTACGGGCATCTGCACAGAGTTTCAAACGATCCATCCCACCAATGTTGCGTTGTATAATCATTCTCGGTTTTGCCTTTGGTGGGCGTATTTTATACGAAAGATAGATTAAATCATGGTAAGAGAAAGCATCTGTAGAGCACTGACCATGCTTCGATACAAAAGTAGGGGAAGAAACGAAAATGAGGTCGAGAAAAGAAGGTACAGAGTTTGGAAAATGATGTGTAGCATTAAGAGGAAGAATAGATAAGTTGCTGAAATTTAAAATACGCTCAAATATGGTGGAACGACTATCCTGTTTTAAGAGACAGGTGTTAAAATTGCCCATTATAATTGTGTGACTGTAAGAAGGTACCAAAGTTTCTAGGATATGTTCAAAAGAAGGGAAAAAATTTAAACGTAACGAAGGAGAATAATAAAGACTTAGAAGAACTTTAGTACGATTTAGTTCCACTCCTAAAAAGAGATGCTCGCCAGCATTCGTGGGTGTGCATTGTGTGCATTGTGACGAGATGCTTGCTAAACGGTAAGGAATTTGAGCACGTAGGTGTTTGAAATAGAAATATTATTTGTGATAGGTCAAGTCGATTATATCGATTTAGTAACGTTTAGTTTAGTCTATTGTAAATTTTGACTATGGTCACACTGAACTGTCATTCGTTTCTTTTTCTGAAAAAAAATTGCTTGGACACTGGTTGAAGGTCTTGGGCTCGCGCCGTTTTGTCTCTCTGGCGTGGTTTTGTAATTGAAATAAATTGTTCGCCTTTTGGAAAGCTCGTCCTAAAGATAAACTTATAAGTAACCCATTGAACATTGTAAAAATTGTGTGAATCCGCCACGTGCACGTGGTTGGTGCCCGACGACTTCGCTGACGAAGGACGCCGAACTGGACCCTGTGGTATTTATAACGATTTTCTTGTTATTTTGGCCAAAATTATGAGTTAATCTTATAGGTCCACTCAAGAACATCACCAGGAGATCCTTGGTAAGTAAACTTTATTTATTAGTTGTAATTCACTGTGCAACGCAGTGCATTGTGTCTAGATCCTTGTCTTGTTGTAGTCAGGCAGATGTATTACAACTTCCACTGCGCACTCTGAACAATTCCTGCCTGCCTACGGCAACTCTAGACATAAATTTTTGGTGCAGAGCTCGGTTGATTAGCTTACCGCTGTTGCATTGCTGAGTACAAACCTCAGATTGGTATAAGCTTGTATCTTATCACCTTATAGACAGTATTGTAGTGTTTGTCAGGTCAGTTTTTGCCTAAAATACATAATATTTATTTGTATAAGTTGACCTACATAACTTGAAACACATTGTCATACATAACCTCAATCAGTAATTGTTTGACTTGTATTGTTGAAATCTAGCAATAATTTGTTGTTGTTAGTATTAATAAGTCAGTTTGTCTGGATACATAACAGCTGTATGTATCAATAAATTTAGTAAATTTAGTTTATTGCATATATTGGGTTTGAAACATTATAACAACCAAACTTGACAAATCTTGTTGTTATAATATATTGATAAAATTGTTAGGTAACACATACTCTACTTTTGTATATCATAAACTATAACCCAGTGAGCCTGTCTGTTGCAAATAATTAATAAATTGATTTAAAGTTCAAACCTTTGATACATTTGTCCTAATGTCAATATATTGAAACAAGCAGATTTGAGCTTATTATTAATTTTGTTGGGCAGTAAATACCTGTCACTTGCTTGTACCATCAGTAAACAGGCTAATACTTTGTTGGTTTCAAAAAATTAACAAATACTAAGTTTTAATTGATAATATTATTTAGCGCTTGTTCGAGCTCTTTTGCAAACTTAATATGTCAGCTATCAAGGACTTGCGTGCGGCTGCTGGTGCTATTGCATCAGATTTGCGCTGGTTTGCCTCAGCCAGTGCCTTGGTGAACCGGCCTGATCGCCAGCAGGCCTTACTACAAAGGTATGAGCGGATCGATGACCGCCTGGCAAGTGTGGAACAGCAATTCCGCACTTTCAGCGCTTGCTGTCTCGAACTGTCAGTTAATGAATTCGCCGCTGACCAGCGAAATAAAGTCAGCGAGGATTATGCCCAGGTCTTAGACCTGTATGATGCTGTCTCCAACTGTGCTAGACAGCTGATTGCCGAGAGGGACGGGCAACCCGGCTTGAAGCAGGAGCTTCCTAGGACAGCACCGAGACTGGTGAGTAGGTCCCCTACTTTAGACCTCCCGCATTTCGATGGCTGCCTAGGAAGCTACCTGGGCTTTGTTAATTTGTTTGACAGCCTGGTCAATGACAGGGCTGATCTTCGGCCGGCACAAAAATTGGACTATTTGATGTCGGTTCTGGATGGGGAGGCCAAGGGCCTCATCCAGCATCTGTCCGTGTCTGACGAGGCGTACCAGATGTCTCGGGACTTGATTACCCGTAGGTACCAAAACAAGCGTGGCCTCGCCGACACGCATATTGAACAGATGACAGGTTTGCCCACGCTCACCCGGGTCTTTGGGTTGCTCACCCAACTTTTGAACCCGCTTTTGGTGGCAATCAACGCACTTAAGTGCCTTGACCTGCCCGTGGACCAATGGTCCTATCTATTGGTGCACATTGTGCTAAAAAAGCTGCCTGTCGACCTGAGGTCGCGTTTTGAACAGCGCTTTGGTGGGGATAGCGCGACCCATCTGCCCCCCTTTGCTGACCTGGAGAGGTTCCTCGAGGATGAATGCTGGGTCCTGGACAACTCCGGTGGTGACACGCCGGCTAAGTCGCAGCCGCCCAAGGTCAAGGAGCAGGCTCGCGTTCACACCCGAGCCAACGTTGACCGGGGCCCTCCTCGCTTTGCAGTCACGCAGAGCCCAGTGGAGTGCTCTTACTGCAAGGTCACGGGGCACAGAACGGCCAGTTGTAGGGCATTCTTGGACCTGCATGTCGCCTCTCGTAGGCGCATCGCGAATGCCCGCCGCCTTTGCTTCTCTTGCTTGGGGTCCCACTACCAGCGAGACTGCCCAAACTCTCGCCCCTGTCCTCACTGTGGAGGACAGCATTTGGACATTCTCTACATGAATGCCAGAGAGGTAGGCCGCCTGTCCAACCAGCCGACGCCGCGCACGGGGGGGTGTTTTGAAGGTGGCAGCCGAGGCCCACCGGCGCGCAGTCGAGAGTCGCGTCGCTCAATTGATCGCCGCTCACCCCGCTTGGAGAACCGTAGCGTGCGCACGCCTCCTCTCTCTCCCGCACCAGAATGTGCGACCGCTCAACGTCACCAGCACCATGACTGCTGCCCCAGGTATTCCCCTCCTTTGGCGGAGCGTCCCCGCCATGACTCGCGCCCACCTCGTTTTGGGCGGGTGCGTCATTATGACCCCCCACAGATGGCGCGCGGATCGAGTCATCGCGCCTTTGAGGACTTCAAGCCGCACCCTCGTTTTGACTTGCCTGGTCCTGGCCAACGGTCGCCGCCCAGGCAACAATAGGTCATTGACCCCTGCCCTATAACGCCAACCTCCCCCATTGAGACCGTTATCCTACCAACGGTTGCTGTTAGGGTCTGGGGATCCACGAGGACCTCTGTTGTAGTCCGTGCTATTTTGGACACAGGTTCACAAGGTTGCATTGTTTCCACTTATTTGGTAGGGCAGGTTAAATTAAATAATGGGTTCTTTTCCGAATTGTATACGGGGAAAAGGTGACGTAGCCTCTAATGTTGAAGGGCAAGTTAAGGTTTTGTTTGCCACTGTTGAATCTTCACACCCGAGGATTAAAACCTCGGCTATTGTGCTGAAGAATATTTTGGGTATGCACCCACAGAGACAGCTACCCGCTGCTGTGGTGAACTTGACATCGCGATTGGAACTGGCAGACCCCAAATTTGACACACCAGGACAAATCGACTTGTTGATTGGTTCTGATGTCCTCGGTGGAATTTTGATTGATGGGAAACGGGTCTTGGTGCCAAATGGTTTGACTGCCATACCAACAATATTTGGATTTGCTTTGATAGGACCTGTACCTAGGGACCCCCCTCCACCCGAACTTGATAATTTGTTGGCTGTAGGCTCCGCTCTCTCTGATGCGGTTCAGAGGTTTTGGGAGGTAGAGGAGCCCCCTCAAGCTGCTCGTTTGAATCCAGAACATGAGGACTGCGAGTTGTTCTTCCAGAACAACACTGGTCGACTCCGTTCTGGTCGGATTATTACGAGGCTACCCTTCCTGTATGTTCAGCCTCCGCTTGGTGAGTCACGACCTTTAGCCGAAAAGAGATTGATGGCTATGGAGCGTCGCATGAGTCGTGATCCGGAGCTCAGAATATATTGAGTTCATTAGAGAATATGAACAATTGGGACACATGTCGGTGTCAAATTTGGATTGGCGTTCAGTGGAGCACTACTTTCTCCCGCATCATGCGGTATTGAAGCCATCAACTGGCAAGCTGCGCACGGTGTTTGATGGTTCTGCGCAGACTTCTACAGGCGTATCCTTGAACCAGTGCTTGCATTCTGGTCCCAAGTTGGTCAAGGACCTTTGTGACGTCATCACCAGCTTCCGACGACATCAGGTTGTCTTTGTGGCCGACATAAAAATGATGTTCAGGCAGACGATTATCCACCCTGATGACCGTCGCTTCCAGCCGATCCTTTGGAGAGAGAATCCTCGCGATCCCATGGTTGTCTACGAGCTCAATACTAATACGTACGGGTTAAGGTCAAGCCCCTACTTGGCAATATGTTCTCTTTGGGAGCTTGCAGACCGCGAAGGCTTACGTTTCCCACGAGCCTCCGCCATCTTGAAAAACGATATTTACGTGGTTGTCATTTGTTCAGGCGCCTCCACAGCGGACGAGGCGATCCTCCTGCGGGACGAATTGATAGGTATTTTGGCCTCCGCTGGTTATGAGTTGCGCAAATGGATTTCCAACGCACCAGCGCTTTTGGAAGGCTTGCCAGAGGATCATCGGCAGGATCCACATTTGTTTGAGATTGTTGACAACCCCGCCATGATGGCTGTTCTCGGCGTGCAGTACAGACCAGTCCAAGACATCTTTACGTATAACGAAGACTTGAAATTGCCTTGTTCTTGGACTAAACGTCTCGTATTGTCTATTGTCGCCAGAACCTTTGATCCGAACGGTTGCATTGGTCCTGTCATATTTAGGGCAAAATGCTTCTTGCAGAAGCTTTGGACAGCAGGATTGACCTGGGACGAACCTCTACGCGGTACTCTTGTTGAGGAATGGACCTCTTTTGTATCCACACTTCCTGCCGTCAACGAGATCTCCTTGCCTCGTCCCATCCTTCCTCCCGGGAAGTACAAGGCCACCCTTCACGGGTTTTGTGATGCCTCGGAACGTGGTCACGCGGCCGTGGTGTACTTGCGCACAGTCAGTGCCTCAGGTCAGGTGAGAGTTTCCCTGATCATGGCGAAGAGCAAGGTTGCACCCCTTCGGACATCTCTGACCATCCTGAAATTGGAGCTCTCGGGAGCAGCCCTTTTCGTACGCTTATTGAACCACGTGTCTAGTACTTTAGTTAAAACCATTTGTATTAATGGGACCTACGCCTGGACAGACAGCCAAATTGTTCTTTGTTGGTTGAAGGCGTCTGTCCACACTTTGGAGGTATTTGTCGCTAATCGCGTTTCCCAAATCCAAAAATCCGAAGTCAAGCTTGTTTGGAGACACGTGCCAGGTGAGCTCAACCCCGCTGATTGTGCCTCGCGCGGATGCTTGACGCCTAGTTTGATAGGTCATTCGCTGTGGTGGGGTCCGGAATGGTTGAGTCGACCAGAAATTGATTGGCCTCGAACGCCAGTTTTGAATACTTCTAATTTGCCGGGTCTACGAACACTCGCTCTTGAGAAGGTGGAATGCGCCTTCGACCCCGATTTTTTGTTGAATCGTTACAGCTCCCTCGATAAGTTGTTAGGTGTTACTGCTTGGATAAAGCGTTTTGTTTTTAATTTTAGGCACCCACAACAGAAACGATTGACACCGTTTCTTTCACCACAGGAACGACAAGAGTCCCTCACCTTTTGGATTCGTTCTGTGCAATTGGCGCATTTTGAGAGGGAGATTGCTATCCTTAAGTCAGGGAGATCAAAATTATCGGGAGCTGTATCTAAATTGAACCCCTTTTTGGACCAAACGGGTCTCTTGCGCGTTGGAGGGCGTCTCAAGAACGCCAACCTCCCTTACGGGGCACGTCACCCCCTTTTGTTACCCAAGGACGGTCATTTGGTACGCTTGTTAGTAACTGACCGTCACCTTAAAAATTCGCATGCTGATTGTAATGTGCTGTTGGCCATTTTGCAACGCTAGTTTTGGATTTTGTATGCCCGAAGAATTATCCGGAGTGTAGTCTTTCGCTGCATCACTTGCTATAAGCTCAAGGCTTCTACCATGCAGCCCTTGATGGGAGACTTACCGGCAGATCGCGTAACTGAGAGCAGGACGTTTGACGGTGTTGGTACGGACTTCGCTGGTCCCTTTTTGGTGAAAATGTCGACACGGCAAGACTGTCAAGGCCTACTTGTGTGTTTTTGTTTGTCTTTCCACAAAGGCCGTACACTTAGAACTGGTCTCCTCGCTTACGACCGAGGCGTTTGTAGCCACATTTGACAGATTTGTATCCCGTAGAGGGCTGCCCTCCTTGATCCGTTCTGACTGCGGCACTAACTTCAAGAGCACTTATAATTATTTGAATGATGTTGTTAATTTCCTTGAAACCAACAAGGCTGATATAGTCAACAGGCTTGCCCGACGTGGGATAAATTAGTTGTATTCCCCACTAAATTGTCCACACTGGGGTGGTATTTTTGAGGCCGCTGTAAAATCGGCCAAAACACACTTGTGCAGAACAATCGGTGAATCTGTCCTTACATTTGCGGAACTTGCAACTGTGTTTTGTAAGATTGAGGCCGTTTTGAACTCTAGGCCATTGTGCCCGATCTCCTCAGATCCGAATGATTTGGAAGCCCTTACGCCGGGCCATTTTTTGATTGGTCGCCCACTTGTCGCCTTGCCTGAGTACCCCTATATTAATACGAGACCTGGTCGTCTCTCGCGTTTTGAATTGGTACGCCAGATTACTCAGAGCTTTTGGAAACGCTGGAATTTGGAATATTTGCACATACTCCAGCAACACGTTAAGTGGATCGACAAGACCGATCCACCCAAGACCTCGTTTTGTTCAAGGAGGCTAGCCTTCCACCACTCAGATGGCGCAGAGGGCGCATTCTTCGTTTGGTAACTGGGGCTGATAGAGTTCCCCGACTTGCTGAGGTCTTGGTGGACGGTTCGATTCTCAGGAGAGCGGTTGCAACTTTGTCACGTCTACCAACTGATTAGCGGACCGGTAGGCCGGTCCGGGGCGGGTGGATGTTGAAATAGAAATATTATTTGTGATAGGTCAAGTAGATTATATCGATTTAGTAACGTTTAGTTTAGTCTATTGTAAATTTTGACTATGGTCACACTGAACTGTCATTCGTTTCTTTTTCTGAAAAAAAAAATTGCTTGGACACTGGTTGAAGGTCTTGGGCTCGCACCGTTTTGTCTCTCTCGCGTGGTTTTGTAAGTGAAATAAATTGTCCGCCTTTTGGAAAGCTCGTCCTAGTAGCTTCGCAAAGTGATAAAAGATAAACTTATAAGTAACCCATTGAACATTGTAAAAATTGTGTGAATCCGCCACGTGCACGTGGTTGGTGCCCGACGACTTCGCTGACGAAGGACGCCGAACTGGACCCTGTGGTATTTATAACGATTTTTTTGTTATTTTGGCCAATATTATGAGTTAATCTTATAGGTCCACTCAAGAACATCACCAGGAGATCCTTGGTAAGTAAACTTTATTTATTAATTGTAATTCGCTGTGCAACGCAGTGCATTGTGTCTAGATCCTTGTCTTGTCGTAGTCAGGAAGATGTATTACAACTTCCACTGCGCACTCTGAAGAATTTCTGCCTGCCTACGGCAGCTCTAGACAGTAGGTATATAGCAACCCCGCCACCAGCACCAACCGCACAATCATTTCTAATTAGGTGGTACCCCGGTAGAGAATATGAGGCTGATGGGAGACATGGTCTGAGTCATGACTCTGAAACGAGAATAGCATGTATGTTCTTACAGTCAAAGGTTGTCAGCATATCAGGGAAATGAGCTGGAATACTTTGGGCATTTATATGGACTACATTAAAGTTCCCTGCGACGTCGGAAAACTGAGACTGAAGAATTTCTGCAAGTGAAGGCAAACTAGAGAAACTGTCATTAAGACTACTAGCGTTTACAAAACTTTCATCATCACTATTTATATCTAGCATAATGTCTACTATAATAGATTATATATATATATAAAATAAATATATAATAATTTAACCGTAAAATAATCGCTTTGTATCACGGCCTAATAGCAGTTGCATTGTGGAATGTTTGATACTAAGTTGAACCTTAGGCTAACGCCTTGCTAGCTAAGCGACAAAACCTTATATTTTTTTTAAAGTTGAATCTTGTTTGACTATAAATGGCACTCCAATGCACTAAAGAGTCCACAAGACGTGGTTAAAGACTGTGCCTTAATATCAACATATAATTGAACAGACCACAAAATAAATTAAACAACGTAGTTTTCTTCTTTTAATAAAGGAGTTCAGAATTGTTTGAAGACTAGAATTACCTACTTCATAAACTTGCGCTTGTATTTTGACGTACTGATTGAATCCAGAGCCGTCAAAAGCTATTATTGCCATATTTCATTAAGAAATTCTAAGAACGAATATCAACCAGCTGGATCATATCTTTGTATGTTGGGGTGAATTTCAAAACAGGCAGATAGGTAAATTAAATGTATTATTATACAATTGAACATGTCATAGAAAAACTTTTTCAGAAGTTGAAAAAATACAACACCTCTTTAACGAAACATGGCTAGACAGAGGACAGTATATGAAACCATCTGATATGTGTATAAGATGGCAACCCGTGACCCCTAGTGGCATAAAATTTGTACTAAAAAATATGAGCAGCAGCAAGTCCGGTTCTGATCATGTACGCATGTCAGACATTAAACTTGTTATGAATAAGGTTTGTCCTGTGTTAGCCAAACTGGTAAACTTGTCTGTCAGAAAACATGTAGTCCCCGATAAATTAAAAGAAGCAATAGTCAGACCGATACACAAGGATGTGACTTTAAAAATACGTCTAATTATAGATCTATAGCCATACTTTCAAGCATAGATAAAATTATTGAAAAATGTATCGCTAATCAGTTAAGCAAATATTTACAACAAAACAGTATTATAGATAATAGTCAATATGGGTTCCTAAAAGGAAAAAGTACAGGTACATTATTAGGAAAGTTTACTGACGAAATTAATAATTATTTAGAACATAAAAAAATTGTTGTAATAATAATGTTCGACTATAAAAAAGCATTTGATACCCTACAAAAATATACCCTTCTTAATGCGATGGAGGAGTGCGGTGTGGGAGAACCACTGAACCGATGGTTCAGAGATTACCTTACGGGGCGCTCCTGCCGTATTAAGGTGAGTGAAACACTCAGTGACAGGATGCTGGTGCGCAGCGGGGTGTCCCAAGGATCGGGAACTGGTCCTATTTGTTACCCAATGCACGTAAACAGCTTGTGTGGAGTGCTGCGGCATTGCTTGGCATATATGTTCGCAGACGACCTGTGCGTGCTGCGTGCTGGCACTGACATATACAGAACTATCCAATTAGTACAACAGGACATAGATGCAGTCGTTAAATGGTCGCACGACAACGGGATTATTCTAAATTCAGAAAAAACTAAATGTTTAATCGTTCGCTCACCATATTTACAGCATAATGTCTCTCCAACTAATTTGTTTACGCGTGAATGCATATGTATACATAACAACTTAGTAACCTGCAATTGTAAACCTATAGAAACTGTAAAATCTGTTACATATTTGGGTGTAAAAATAGATCAAAGCTTCTCTTGGTCTCAACATATAGATTATATTTGCTGTAAATTAAGAATATTACTAAGTAAGTTCTATCACTTAAGTTACAAGGTTCCTATTAATATATTAAGGTGTCTATATTTAACTCTAGTTGAATCAGTGAAAAGTTATGCTCTGGATACTTATGGACTAACGTTTAAACCTTATATAGATAAATTTGAATCATTACAAATACGATTTCTTAAATTACTAGTAACAGAAAAGACCAAAGAGAATTGTAGGGGCAACTACCGGAAATTATTCAAAATATGTAACATCCTACCAGTAAGTATGAAACATAAATATCTTCTGTTATTAAATCAACATGGTAAAAACGAGCATAACCTATTACTGGTTACCAATATGCATAACACCCGTCTGATGAGCGCAGGTAAATTTAATGTTCCCAGAGTAACAAATTACTACGGTGACAGAACATTGAAAAAACGTGTACTCTATCTGTTGAACAGATTGCCCGCGGACATCAGACATGAAAACGATAAAATTAAATTTAAACAAAAACTAAAAAAATATTTGTTAAATAACATTTGTTAAAATATGTATGTAAAATAGTATTATATGCGACTCTTCCACAGTCAAACCGCTAAACCGGTTTTGTGGAGCACTACTTTATTAATAATTGTATTGTATGTACCTACTGTAATAAATAAAATAAAAAGATAGTAATAATAGTGAGAGTATTTTATTTTTTGACACTAATATTTTTATTAGTAATTTCTTTTTAACAAAATATACTATGTATCTTTCTTATGTATACCTATAGGCGACAACTTGCTAAATTATTAGCATTTAATTTATATACTGACAGGAGTACTACTAGAGTACTTAGAAATTTGTTAGATAATAGAGATGTGCCAATAGTAGTATTGACACATCTATTAGTTTAAACTACTAGATTCATGTGTTTTAAACTTTGTTCATCAAAACATACAAGGCCTATCTGGGAAAGAATTAGAAATAGATTTATTTTTAAACAAACATAAGATTGATATGTTATGTATTACGGAACTTTGGTTGCGAGTCGACCAATTAATATTTAACAATCAACATTAGTCAGTTATAAGTGCATTCGTAAGAAAGAAGGCTATTCGTAGTGGCTCTCTAATATATGTATGTAATAGTTTGAAATGTAAAGAACGTAAGGATATAGCTTATTTTTCTATCGAGTGCACTGCTGAGATTTCTTGTGTTGAGCTTGAACAACATATTATAGTGTGTGTGTATCGACCACCACAAAGCGACTTTACTCAGTTTGAAAGCATCATAGAGGATGTCTTAAAACACATAATTTCTAGTTGGAAGTCTATAATCGTATGTGGCGATTTTAATGTCAATTTGTTAGAATAATCACCAATTTGTACTAGATTAGTTAGGTTATTTATTTCATTTAATTTAAATGTTTTGTTCTCTGAACCAACCAGAATAACCTCACATTCTTCTACATGCTTAGAAAATGTTTTTTGCAATTGTCTTCATTTAAGTAAGGCTGTTTTAACTGACTTGACATCGGATCACTGCGGGCAAAAGGTGTAATTCCAACTAATACAACCCATAAAATACAAAAAATTACATGTAGTCCAATGACCTCTGCTCGCCTCAAACACTTTAGTAATGATGTTGCTGCCAAGATCGCCAGTATTGACTTAACCGTTGATGATCCTGATGAATTTAAAATTATTAATGAAGAGTACAATAATTTTTTTAAACAGAAGACGTTTGCAAGGAGCATTAAAGTAAATTTTTGTGATTGGGCAACAGTAGGTATATACAAAAGTAGAGCTATGTTGTATGATCTATATGGTATGAAGAAATACAATTTTAATCCTGAATTTATTCAATATGTTAGAAATTATTCAAAGGTTTTCAAGAGGACATGTGCTTAAGCCAAATCCTTATAATTAAGCAATCAAATCAAAGAATCCAAGAACAAAATTAAAACTACTTGGAGCATTATTAACAATGAGACTGGTCGAGCTTAATTGGTAGATAACAATTATGAACTAAAATTTAATGGTGAAATGATTACTAGGAAAACTGATGTTTCTCAGACATTTAACAATTTCTTCATAAACATACCAGTGAACACAACCAGCTGTCTAGATTGATGTTCAAGCAAAGCGGAGACGTTGGTTAGGGGCAATGTGAATGAGTGTGATTAGCTTTTTTTTATTTTAAATATATTGACACCAATGACATACTGAAGGTATTCAAGACGCTCAACATTAAAAAATCTGTTGACTTATGGGGCATTTTTGTTAAACTTTTTCAACAAATTATTTCTAGCTTAGCTCCATATTTAGCTGCAATATTCAACAGATGCGTAGACACAGGGGTATTTCCTGATCTAATAAAACACAGTAAAGTGATACCATTATTCAAAAAGGGATCCAAGAGCGACCCTAGTAATTTTCGGCCGACTTCTATCTTGCCTGCTATTATTAAAATTTTTGAAAAGATTATTTTGCATCAATTAGAGAGCCACTTTCACACAAATAATTTATTTAACAGTGAATAGTATGGCTTCACTAAGGGTCGCTCCACCGTTGATGCCGGTGTAACTTTGTTAAAGCATATTTTTAATGCTTGGGAAAACTTGAAGAATGCCATTGATGTTTTTTGTGACCTATCAAAGGCGTTTGACTGTGTGGAACATAATACACTTTTACGCAAATTGAAACTTTATGGTATAAGATATACGCACTCAATCTTGTTGCCAGCTACCTCAGAGATAGAATTAAGTATGTAGATGTTAATGGGAGTAGGTCTCTAGGTTTGCCAGTGGGAATGGGCGTTCCACAGGGCTCTATTCTCGGTCCATTTCTTTTTTTAATATATATTAATGATTTGCCGTTCTTTGTTGAAAATGTATGTGATATTGTTTTGTTTGCCGACGAGACGTCACTAATTTTTAAAGTTGATCGCAATTCAAGTAACTTTGATAACGTCAATAACACTCTTGCACATGTATTAGATTGGTTTTCGACAAATAATTTGGTACTCAACCCTAGCAAAACCAAATGTGTTATATTCTCTTTGCCTAATGTCAAAAGTGTTCCTACTAATATATTTTTAAATAAGGAAACAATTCAACTATTTGAATCAACCGTATTCTTAGCTGTAAATTAAGATTGTAAGCTTCAGTGGAGCGCCCAAATATCCTGTCCCGCAGTAAAACTTAGTTCTGCAGCATTTGCAGTTAGAAAAGTTAGGAAATTCACAGATATATATGCTGCTAGACTAGTTTACTTTAGTTATTCTCACAGCATAATGTCTTACGGTATAATGTTATGGGGTACAGCTGCTGATATACAGACTATTTTTGTCATTCAAAAGAGGGCCATACGTGCAATTTATAAGTTAGGTGCTAGAGATTCTTTACGTGATAAATTTAAAGAAGTAGATATATTGACAGTTCCATCGCAACATATATATGCTAACTTAATTTACATTAAGAAAAACTTAATTCTATACCGCAAAAATTGTGATTTGCACAAAGTGAACACAAGGAATGAGAATAAACTGGTGGGAACTAATTACCGTCTACATAAAGTTTAGAACTCATTTGCGGGGATTGGTATACGATTTTTCAACAAATTGCCTTTTGAAATAATGAATTTACCCATGCACAAATACAAACGGACAATTAGGAACTTTCTTTTACAAAGGGGTTATTACACTATTAAGGAATTTTTAAATGATAAGACACCATTGGGATAGGCTTAGGCTTGTTTAACTCAAGATTATTTTATTTTCTAACCGTTTAATATAATTAAAAACCGTTTAATATATTTAATTATATTATAAACCGGCCGAGTACCTAATGACTGGGCCACAGCTGTAGTTGTGCCTCTTTATAAAGGAAAAGGCTCGCAACAAGATTGCTAAAACTATAGAGGCATTAGCCTTCTCAGCATTGTTGGCCAATTGTATGCAAAGGTACTTATTGAAAGAGTTATGGAAGTAACCGACAAGAAAATATGGGATGTACAAGCGGGATTCCGAAAGGGTATGGGATGCACGGATCAGGTTTTTTCCTTGCGAAGCATAGCCGAAAAGTTTTTGGCCAAAGGTCAAAAGGTCTATTGCGCATTCGTGGATTTGGAAAAGGCTTACGATAAAGTGGTGAGGAATGAAATGTGGTCGGTGCTGTCAATGAATGGGGTGGACAGCAGCCTCAATCGAGCTCTGAAATCCCTTTATGAGGATTCTTGAGCTTGTGTGAGGATAAACGGGGCATACACTGACTGGTTTACCATCGAGAAAGGTGTTAGACAGGGATGTGTAGCGTCGCCGTGGCTGTTTAACCTCTTCATGGACAGTTGTTTGCAAGATTTAAAACAGTGTGACTGCGGATTAAGGATGAATGGGTTACTCGTCAAATGCCTCCTTTATGCTGATGATCAGGTAATACTTGCATCTTCAGCGGAGGAGTTGCAGGAGATGGTAGCAATCATGCATGGTGCGTTAGAGAGGAAAGGAATGAAAGTGAATGTAAGTAAAACGAAAGTTATGGTTTTTGAAAAGGAGGAATGCGTTACGGCTTGTAATGTTTTGATCGATGGACAGCGAGTGGAACAAGTGAATGAGTTTGTTTACTTAGGTACGTTGTTTACAAGAGATGGTAAGAATGAAGAAAATATTGAAAGGAGAGTTAATGCAGGTAATAGTGTGAATGGAGCTCTGAAAGCGTTTATGAACAGTCAAAACGTGTCCAAAAAGGCACGTTTGGCTGTACATAGAGGCGTGTTAGTGCCTACCCTTATGTATGGTAGTGAAAGTTGGGTATGGCAGAAGAGATTTGAAAGTAAAATAAATGCTGTAGAAATGAGAGCACTGAGAAGTATGTGTGGTGTGTCTTTGACCGACAGAGTAAAGAATTGTGTGATACGAGAGTGGTGTGGGGTAAAAGAAGATGTAGTGACAAGCATTGAGAAAGGCATGTTAAGATGGTTTGGGCACATGGAGAGGATGGATGACGATAGACTGACAAAGAAGATATATAAGGCAAGTGTGAATGGAACAGGACAAAGGGGAAGACCTAGGCGGACGTTCTCTGACCAGATTGGAGACATCCTGAAAAAAGGACAAGTCAGAAGTACCCTTAACAGAAGAGCATGCATGAGAAACTTGATGGGAGTGAGTGAAGCAAGTGAGGTATGTCAGGATCGTTGCAAATGGCGTTCCGTAGTCTCTGCCTACCCCTCCGGGAAACAGGCGTGAGTCTATGTATGTATGTATGTTAATATAATTGTTATATAAATTTGTTAAATTCTAGTTTTGATAAGTGAGATGTTGAGTGGAAGTGCCTCGTGAACACATGTTTTTTGCAGGATTTAGATATTTTTATGATTTGTTGAATGTAGTTTAACATTATTTATCCCTGATCTTATCATTGTTCACTTGTCACCTTCACAAAATTCTTTCTACATTTGCATTCCTTCACGCGTTCCACTAATTTATGTTAAAAATAACGATCTGGAAAATGGAGGTAATTGGCGGTCATGGTCAGTATACCAATAGATTGTTTCTTACTACCGGTTCGTATACCGTTGTCGTCATGCTCACTAAAATGTCATTCTTGCGGTGGCGTCGTGTGTCGGGTCATCCCTTCCCTCTAATATGGCGAGAGGGATGATGGCTGGCACTTGCGTCATACTCGTGAACGGGTGCTACTTGCGATGACTGGTCGATGACGGTCTTACAGGCTGGTATTACATTTTAATATTTAACTGCTTTCCATCATGGTTCTGATCACTTTCGCGGATTGCCTTCATTATTAGGTATATATAATGTAAGTGGATGCTCTTGTTTCACCATGTCTATTCTGAGGAGGGTAACTAAATGAACATTAAAATTTAAATTAAGAATTATGCTTGACTATTATTATGTACAGTAAATATATACAAGTGATATAGAAGGTGTAACAGTTGCAGCACCTTACAAAATGTAAATTTTGTGTATTATGCAAAACCTGGCGGTGAAAAAGAGTGACTGTGAGTTTTATTGTTCGTTCTTTCTCATGCTTCTACGCCCTTGCTTTGCGAACGTGGCAGTAAATGTAAATATAGAGTCTTTAAGTAATTATTTTATGAATTTATTATTTTGACGTTCATACGCGTCACATTGTGTGTGTTGTTTGACTTTGACTTTCATCCCATAATTTATAATCATTACGGGTTTAATATTTGGTTGCACGGAATTTCAGTTAAATTCCGTTGGTCGAGGTCACGGGTACCCTGGTGGATTAGCGTTGTCTCCGGACAGAGCGGGGTTTGGCAATTACCCTCGCAGCGGTCTTTATATTTTCTATATTTACCTGTCAGCGCATAATATTGCACACGGGTACATTATGTCACGATGATGACAGTGTATTATATACATCTAGCATTTGCCGGCGGTGTCACCCGCGTATGTGCCACGTAAAAAGCTCATGAAAAAACACACAATCACATCACTGCGTTGACATTTGAAAGAAGTACAAACAAACAAACGGTATGTTCCTATGCATTATTTTTCTGTTTTCGGCATAATTTGATTTACCAGTATTAACTCGATATAGCAACTGTTCTAGACCATGCTCTCCAAACGTAAAATGGTTTGACGTTATGTAGCCCATTTATTGTAACACATTAATCCATTTATATTCACTAACAAAGTTGCTTTTCGCTAGGTAAATCGAATGATTCAATTGAATCTTCATTGAGCCACGGGCCTGTCAACAGCGGTACTAGAGTGCCTATTGAAAAGTAATCATCTCAACAATAAGGAACAATATAAAATAGTTTACACCAGAAAGAATATGCTCTGTAAAAATGGTATTGATAAGAGCCGGGGTTGTTGATAGCTGACAATTAGGAGACTTAGGAACAGTCAGCATTCTATTCGTATTCTTGTCATTCCTAGTAGTATTGACAAGAACATTAAAGAAAAAGAAATAAATATGATACGTTACATGCACTGTATTGATTTTCTTTTTATATGAAAAAGTCTTCAAACTTTGTTGTTAGCAAATTAATAAATGAGAACGTTTGTGTGGATTTATGGGTATTTGTTAGTTATTTTTTACGAAAAAACGGCTGAACGGTTTTAGGTAAATTTTTTCTGTCATATAATATCATCATCAGCCTTGTTTATAATGTGTGCCACTGCTGGGCACAGGCCTCTTCTCATGTGTGATTCCGTGTGAGGTTGAGAGTTCTTAAGAGATTTTACAAATACCTATTTTTCAATTCTCTCGCCCGTAGTGTTTCCTCTTAAGAGGAAACACTACGGGCGAGAGAATTGAAAAATAGGTATTTGTAAAATCTATTGCTGTCGCGCAACCTCAAGCCTCCCCCCGCAGAGCGCGATAGAGACAACTGCTGCTTGGACCAAAAATACCTATTAAATGTACACAAAATCAACTTTTCGTATTCCCTTTATTTCTTCTCCAAAACTTCATCGATTTAACTAGTTTTTTCATATTAAATTAAAGAAAGGCTTTGGCCGTGTACCTTTGTTTTCCTTTTTTTAAATAATCTAGCCAAATTTGTTTTTTGGATGTTTGAACACAGCAGAAAATCTGGCCAATTTTTGAGGTATTTGAAGGTTCATATCTTTTTTAATATTTAATTTATGAGAAAAAGGAAAACATAGGGACATGCCAATCGGGGCCATACATCATACTTTTGGAAAAAATTAATTGCTCTACTGACATTTTCCAGGGAGAAAACAGGAGACTACGTTTGTATGGAAAAACGGCCGTTGTGTTTCCTCTTAAGGGATATGTATAGTCTACCACGGCAGACTTGGCATGTCTTTCGAGAACATTATGGGGAACTGCAGGCTGGAAGGCATGCTGGACTCCACACAGTGTTTTCTTTCACCGTTAAACCGTAAATAGACATGATTGATGATAAAATCTGGAACCACTTGACGACAATATCAAGTACTTGTACACTATTATAGTCCTAATAATAAGAGCATTTTATATTTTCAGTCAATTACATATAAGCTACTTAATCTAACAGTATTTGACGAGCATCGCAATAATAGGACGTCCAAAACTACTATACCTATTTCAGGTCAGGTAAACACATTTGCAGTAGTTCCATTGTAACGGTAGAAAGACAAACCTATCTCTTGTGTACAAAGAAAATACTATTTACTGAGGCTTCCCTCATTTGTTATTTCTCGGCCGAGGTTCGAGTTTCAAAATTATTAAAAAATAAGGCAAATATTTTTAATCCGATATCTTCCCCGTTCCAAGATCAGAACTCAGACACAAAAAGTTATTTCGTTTGTATGAATGGAACTTCTTTTTTACGATGCACAGCAGAAAGAAAATCTTAATACATAAAATCCTTGCGTTCCTGACTGACTGACAGACAAGCTACAGCCAAAACTACTTGGCGCAAGAAGCTTAAATTTAGCATGTATGTTCCTTAGGGACCGTAGGGGTGCATTGAGACGGGAAATCCCGAAATTCCCACAGGATCGGGCAAAACGGGAAATTCGAAAATATGTGTGTGCGAAGCCGTTGGCGTCGACTAGTCTTAAATAAATATTTATACTGCAAACCGGATAAATAATCCTTGTCTGTGATCGTTTTTCGTTGTTTGGTGTTAATTATGTTGTTAGCCCTTGTTATATTGAGAGCCTTGTGTGACTTGACTCTAAAGCTAGGATTATATTTATACCCAGTACCAATCGCGCGTAAATGTAGGTATATTTTAAAATTCTTTACTCAAACATACTTTTCTTTTTATTCTCCAAAAGTTAAAACATTTAAAGTTTGCATATATTATATTACATTATATCTACCAGACTATCAGACGTGTAATTCCGTGAACTTTTACTGCCTACTACTTATCTTCAGATTGCGCATCTAAATTTCTAGATATTCAATAGTTACTTTAGTAATAATATATGTTTTTCATTTCTATGCTAACTACTGTATTAAGTAGGTACATAAATTCGAAGGGCAGACACTAAAGCAAGATAAGACAGTTGAACTAAAAATAATAGTCGATTAATATAACAAATTAGATACCTCTAAGGTAAAACTTGAGCAATAAAGGAATACTTAAGTCATAAACAAAGTAAAAAGCAAAACAAACGCTAGAATAGAACAAACGCTAGAATAATTTGTTATAAACATAAATAGCTACTTACAAACACCAATATCACAAAATAAATGTTCTCTATTTTTATACGATAAAAGCGATATATCTCTGAGGCTTGTTACTTATAAAAACAGTTGGGGAGTTTGTTTGGTCACCAAACATTGCCGTATGAAAGTTTCCCTATATTTATAACAGAAGCAAATAATATGTCTGTCAGTCAAAGTAGGATAGAAAATTAATGTAATACATGTTTCTCGTATATATTTATATACCTACGCCAAAGAAGGATTCTTTGACGCCGTATTGAGGTGTAGAAATCCCTTGATATGGGGTCTGGGTGGAAAAAGCTAGGACTTCTTCCACTACTCAAAGTCAAATTTGGAACCTGGACATAATAGGTATATTCGATATCTGAAATTAGTTCAACGCAACGACCTACCCGCAAAACCAATTTCCCTTGGTGAGGGGGCACGCGAATTTACCACAGTGATATTGTCCATGTATGTATGTATACGCCTTTAGCTACATAATTATATTCCCGAAGGATTAGATACGTATTCTACAGATCTATTATTCAATTAACTACAGGAATTGTTCTGGTCCTACATAATTGATTTGTTTGTCATGCATTTACATTTCATAATTTGCTTATTAATAGCTTTAGCAATTTCATAACAGACAAATTAAACAATACCTGCCAGGCCCGACTATAGAGCCCACTTAACCGTGCGACGGGACTGACTTGTCAGTTTGACCGGAACATGACAATAAGCATTCAGTCAGTTTATAAAGACATTCAGTGGGACTGTTGTAACGCTTCGGTCGAGGCTGCCAATTCATACTGAAATCAACAGGCCACTATTCACACACATAAGTATAGTCTTTATTTCCGGGTTGTACCATCATCATCATCATCTCATGCTTGTCCCGGTTGTGATCCAAGACCTTTGCTTTGGAGCCCAGAGGCAGGGCTTTTCTGTGCCGAGCCATCCTTAATGATGTAAATAATCATTTACATTTTTGTCTGGGTGTGTGCCCTGCAGCTTCTAGCGTGAAGGCCCGCTGGTCTCCGATGAGACCAAGCATTCAAATTCTAATACAAGAACCAGTTCTTGTATTAGAATTCGAATGCTTGGTCTCAAAGTCCACTCGAAGTCCACGTAACGACATAATTACCAGCAATTATGTCGTTACGTGGACTTCGGAGTATGATAGTGCTCTGGTGTAAATGTGACACCTTATGATCACCCATCCAAGACCATGCAACTCCAGTCATAATCGCTTCAAGTAAATAATGATACAAAACAAAAATCAGTCACATTTACTTTATTTCGTGGCTGTTAACATTTCTGCACATATAATATAAATTATTAAACACTCAATCACTTCAATGGGAAAAGTTTTATCCCCTTGCTTGCAGTCGTCGTATATTCAAAAGCATTATTCTTATCTTGACAGGTAATATCAAAATTCAAAGGGAAAACTAAACACATAAAGAGGGTTTATATTACTAACGCTGTATTTTTTTTTATTCTAGTGTACTCAATGGAAAATTATTCCTCAATACATACGCGTCAATACAACTTTGTTTGTAATAAAGTCGATATATTTTACCACGAGCACAAAGGCAATGACAGCAGACATTGTGTTATTGTTGGCTTAATAAACGTGCCAAGGCGCAATGTTTTAGAATGTCTTGTTTACCGGCGGTAATTGGCTATTTCAGCGTGCATTATTATCGGCGGCTACTGTATCCGTAGTTCCGTACGTCTGTTGTCCGGGTAACGACATTACGTAATAACATAATACAACGAAGGCTTCGTCGCGTTCGACGCTGGGCCGAGCCTTTCCTCGCCGGCTGCCCGCTTCCTTCACTCCGCTTACTCTCTCGTGATTAACTTCGAAATGAGGCAATTCATCGAAAGAACAAGTTTATTACTTTCAAGTTTTCCGTTCAATGCGAGAAGGTCGTCTAAATTCACTGGCACAATGGGTCCAATTACAGAAATCGTAAACTCTCGATGAATTTCACCAGTTTTCATTGTTTTTCGACGATTGATCCACTTTTGCTTGATTTCGTTTATAATTATAGAAATTTATGAATGCCAGAAACATTACTCGGAGGTATTTGTATAAGGAGACCAATAAGGTGCTCACGTGTCTACAATATCGCACCGATACCAGCTTTGTGTGAGCTTGTACAATAATTCTTATGGCTCATAAAGTTGTACAAACTTATTATAGAAAGTAATAACTTTGTTTATTTTTCTTTCGCAATGGTTATTGCGAATGCACTGGGACAAAATTATGGTTATAAAATGGATGTGGCACTTGTATGTTAAATTTTGTGTGTATTGAACTAGTGGCTGTGTGTGGCGGACACGTCCAACCTCAGACATTGTAGTTACCAGTTAAGACCCGTCTCCTCTATTATTTATAAACGTTGTATAAGCTTAAAGCGAGTATAAAGGCATTTGCCGGAAGAATTACAGTCTGATTCCAAATTATTGATTCCTATTTTTCTAAGTTTAATACAGAAAATAAATGTGCATTAATAATATAAGTAAAACGCAGCTGATTTTATCAAGAGCTCGATGAATTAAGCTTTTAGAATTAAGAGCAATTCTTAATTAAGTAGTGCATGACCTAAAAAGGAGCTTCTCGTCTTGATATGTATGTCTTGTCTTAGAATTTTCAAAAATAAAATTTTGCGGTTCACACAACTCAGGCACACTTTTTCCTAATAGCACATAGGTACTACAAGCAAAAGAACCTTTTTATGGAAAGGAAGAATCCCGGCAGTGTCGCGATAAAGTAGGCTAACCGAGGTTTGGACACCACCCTTATAGAAGTACAGGGCCCATCCACAGTATGTCTGTAGGGGATAGTGACACACACCTTCTCAGCCTTCCCATGAGGCGGCTGATGATCTGATGTGTCTTAATCTCCTTCACATTAGTATTAAGACTTTGCGAGTCAATAGAAGGATTTGGCGTGCTATACCTTGCTAACTAGAGAGGTTGATATGGGGTTTGATGACGCGTTTTCGGTCGTCTAAACTTTGTATTCTTAACCCACACGGACACGGATACAGTGAATAAAAGATTATACAAATTCATTTACTAACATTACGCTATTTGCTAGATACACAACCACCGTTGGTAGTAGTAACTAAATCTTTCAGAGTTCAGTGCTGTTCATTCCTGACAGTATAACGTGTATGCAAAATTTGGTTTTCACTCAACACTGCAGTGCGCCATCATGGCTGCTTGCTCCCGACAGAGCTATTTGTCAGCGTCAACTATGGTTAACATAAGGCGTCTGAAAGCTGTATTAAACCATTCCAATAAATAAAATGGTGGTGCAGTGGATTTGTTTATGTTAAGCTATTTAGTTGAATCTAACAATACATAAACAATATATTTTTTAAGAAAACGTTTTGTCCTAACAATAACTAACACAGCAAACATTTAGTTAGTATAAATCGGCAGTTTTGTCCATTCATTCACAACTACGATTTATTTGTGTGTATGTAAATACAATACATATAGTTTTACTTATATGACTTAACATGTGATCAGCCCTATATTTAAAATTTCCCATTGCTGGGCATGACCCTCTTCGCACTATAAGAAGGAGTTGGACGTAGTCCACGGCGCTGGTCTAATAAGGTTTTTGGAGAATTCGGAGATATGAAGAATTTATCTCGATGTTTTCCTTCACTGAACGGTAATGGGAAACATCGAGGGAAATTCGAAACTAAGCGTTAATGAACAATCGATTTTAAACTTTCGCGATTTGTATACATCATACAATATTATTTAGCGGGTCTTAGTCGCGATAATTTATTTATTTCAAGGCATAAATACCTCTGTTATTCTCCTACGTTTCTACCGGCTTGCAACGGTTGTGGTCGCGGAGGGATTGATGTCAGCTCAGCGCCGTCCTTGTGAAGCGCGGGTTTCGGCAGCTACCCTCACTTGTTTTGTATTTTTGATATTTTGAGTTCTATCCGCACTGTCGGTACTACTACTGTCGGTTAATGAACAATTTATTTAGGTTCTTTAAATAAAAGAAAATACTTCGCGCATAACTTCCAAAAGTAAATGCGCCGTGAATTTTATTCTGGATCCTGTGTTGATATCCCAACACAATACCAATACATAGATAAAAGAGAATCTATAAAGTGCAGATTTGCTCACAAAACGTCATCAAATCACTTTTGGTATATGCCAGGGACGCTTTGCTAGGCAAAGTCCATATATCGTTGTGAACATCATTTGTTTGTCTGGAGCCGCTTGCGCCCGACGCGATCCGTCACTCAGCAAGTCGGCACGAATATCATAAATAATATTCATCGCAGCTAAAAGTGCAGAGTACAGAATTCGATTTTGTGACGCGCACAGTTTTTGCTCTACCATTCTATGGATATAACAAAAGCTAGAAAATGTTGTTATACACGTACGAGATGTTTCGTCTGACTTGTTAAAAATGTTACTATAATGGTGGAACGCTAGGTTCGCCATCTGAATCTCAATTGGCGAACCTCAAAAAAATTATGTCTTGATTTTCAGATAAATCCAAATTACACAAAATAAGTGAGACTATTTTGTAAACTAAAGAGATTTTCAAGATATTTTGAAAGATCGTATGAAAAAAAAGGAAAGAGGCCAATTGTCCAGGCCACGAACAGCTAATTTCAAAATTTTAAGCTACTCCAGATCTGAAATCTTTAAATAATTTATACATATTTACTAGACATTCTATATTCGTGATGTTGACCATTAGAAAATAACGATTTACTCAAAGTCACTGTTCGGAATACATAATGAATTTGTCTCACCACTGGTTGTTACAAGTCGGTACACAGCCACCATTAACTTGACGATTGTCGTAAGCGGCAGCTATTCTATAGAGCTTTGTTTTACGAGCCTGATGACGTTCTTGCTATTTGTCAAAAGATTCATCTAAACGCTTATTTATTTATTTATTTAACTTTATGCACAAACAAGTGTACAGAGGCGGACTTAATGCCTAAGGCAATCTTATCCATTACCTTTACATAAAACGATGCGAAGTGTCTTTGTTCAACAGAGTTACGGCGCTTATAAGTACGTACTCTTGGTAAGGAACGTTTATAAACGTTATTGAATAACACCGACAAGACATAGACTATGGGCCTTTTTATATTTTATAAACTATACAATCAGACCGAGAGATTGGATTCAATTCTTAAATTGAGTGAATACTTTATATAGTATAAAAATATATATACAATGAATAATACGATTATAGAATACAACTGAAACATTGGTAAGATAATTATTAAAATTAATTTACTTCTCTTTATTAAAGTTTGAATCCACGACATTATTAAAAAATTATGTCAACAAATTGTAAGCTATGTAACCAAATTATTCCAGTGCCGAAAATTTTGAGTGTAGTATATTCAACAGTATTTAGAGTGTAGAATATTCAACATTTTACTGTTGCATATAGTACACTCAAAATTTTCGACGAATGTATTTATAGAGGACAAGCGACCTAACTTGATGGCTAGAATTTCAAGAAAGAGGTCAATCACTAAATAGTTCTGGATGGGCAACGACCGAGAAGTTAAGTTATTTTTTCTCGTTCAAAGTAGCTCAGAAAGAATTTAAAGGCAAATTATTTTAACCTAAGTACCAACAAAGGCCTTTGTCTTGCCTCGTAAAAAGCTCAATACACCAAATCCTTTACGACTACTTTTATGATAGGAGCTAAAATAGAAATATCAGAGTGACTAACATAGTTTTTATACTTTACAATATCGTTAAAATGTCCGATCACGTAAAGCTAAAACCACGTACGCTTCAGATGTAATTCGGCATAGTGTATAAATGGCGATAATACATTACTCTTGGTAATAAACTTCTGATTATCATTCATTTATCACTAAGTAGGTATGTGTCAGCCCTAATCTTGTTTTTTTTATATATTTTGGTGTTCTACGT
This sequence comes from Euclidia mi, assembly GCA_944739405.2. Classification (NCBI taxonomy): domain Eukaryota; kingdom Metazoa; phylum Arthropoda; class Insecta; order Lepidoptera; family Erebidae; genus Euclidia; species Euclidia mi. The sequence continues at coordinate 38,311,931 of OX123190.2, read as the reverse complement.
TTGTGATCTTTTTGGTTCAACTGGCTTTATTCAAATTTCAACAAATTTAAAAATTTATGATTATATTTGTTTAACACAAACTGCAGTGTTCAAGTAAACAAAATACGAGTAGCGTGCAGTAAATACGAGTATGTTGACGCCATTAAATCCAGCGAGATTGATCAATATAATCATACACAGCATTTGTACCGGATTTACGGCGATGCACATTTACAAACCGTCTTACGTTTTTAATTTTCAAATGTAATCTCAATATTCAATTTCGAATTCATTTCGCTTAAGCGCATATTTACGTTAGCCAACAGAGAAAAAGAGAAACTGTTCGGGTATGCAAAAACTCTTTATGCATTTCAAGGGTTCACCCTATGCTTATAAACCGCAGAATGCGATGGAGGAATTGAAAATAGAGCCCTTGTTATTTCGAGTACATGTGGAGTGGAATACAAAGGGGAACATTGTCTCTGCTTCCTCGTTATACACCGCTTCAGACGTTCTGATAACAAACCGCGGGTGAGCCGCGAACCGCATAAAAGTATTATTTTATTTGTTACCCAGTTAGCTTTATCGTAGCTCGAGGATCCTTACAGATGTGCAAGCGTCCTGCAATTTATTGGGAAGCATCAAAGTGTTGCAAATTCTTCATAGTAGAGACTATTTTTATTTTATTTATTTGGTTAACCAACAACTGTAAACACTAATACATTATATACACTTACTAACTAGGGCTACATAATTCAGTGTAACGATCAATTACAGGTTAACTCCTCATGCATTGAAATACGGCTGTGCTAACTTAATCATATTAATAATTCAACTTTGATAGTAAAATTACATAAAGTAAGAAATAAATAATAATCTGTATATATAAAATCTTTGCGTTACTGACTGATTGGCAGTACAGCCAAAACTATAAGGCGCAGAAAGCTGAAATTTGGCATGCACGTTCCTGGGGGATCGTAGGGGTGCACAAAGAAGGGATTTCCTGGAATTCCCACAGGATCGGGCAGATAAATTAAAAAAAAATTGCGAGCGTAGCTGCGGGCGTCCTCTAGTTAATTAATAAAAATGGAATAGCAAAATAAATGATATAAAAAGAAATGATACAAATACATAATAAAAACAAAACTACAATTCTAACTATAAAATTAACCAAATTAAGAAAAAGAGAATAACATTGTTTAATACTTAGATGACTATTATATAAATATATTAGAATTCAGAAAGATTTCAATGTCACATTAGATTAGATTATAATAATTAAAATTAAAATCAACAAATTAAATTTAAACTAAATTAATATAAATTATCTAAGAGAGTCACTGAAACTCCTGTATAGTTTGCCAAAACTGTGAAGAGGAACATCAATTATATCACTACATTCATTTAGAGTTTTGATCATCCTAGCCACAGGTGATTTTGCCTCTAGCACTGTTCTCCTTAGCGGTGGACATAAAGGTGTTATGCTGTGTCTTGGGTATCTTGCTGGTGCACGAAATCTAAACAGGTTCAGCAACTTAGGACAGTCTATGTTGTTTGTTTAAATTTTACAAGCAAACATAGTGTCCATTATTTGTCTACGCAGTAATAGAGGTTGGATTTTGAAATATTGCAGGCGTGAATTGTGAGAAGACAGTTGTTTGGCCTTATTTGTCATAAATGCAAGGTGCCAAAGGAAAAGTTTCTGTACTCGCTCTAAACGTAATGTGTGAGCTGTGCTGCGATTTTTGGATTTTAGATTTTCAGTCACTGTTTCCTTCACTTTTGCGATGTTATCGTCAGGTGCAGACGTTGATGGGCTACCAGAGCGAGGCAAACCTTTCATCAGATCTCGACCGCTTTTGAACGCTTTGTACCACACATAAGTACGAGTTTTTGATAAAGTCGATTTACCGTAAGCCTTCTGTAACATTTTCTTTGACTCCGAACACGAAATTCCATTGGCGATCCAAAATTTAAGACAAACTCTTTGTTCGATGTTTTGGTCCATTATGAAATTCGCAATACACATTAGATATGATATAACTAAAAACAGCACTGTATCATAATATATATATTTCTTGTGTGCGTGTGTATGTCACTGAACTCCTCCTAAACGAATGGACCGATCTTGATGTTTTTTTTTTGTGTATGTTCAAGGGGACTTGAGAATAGTTTAGATTCACAATTTAGTCCACTGGAAAATGTAGTAAATATTATTAATTTTTAATATATTAAGTTAATTTTTAATTTCAAACTCCAATTTAAATTCAAAGCGTTTGTTGCGAACCAAGTGTACAAACATAGGTGTTCGGTTACAATTATGGTGCTTAAAACTTAGTGCTTTTTACAAGCATTGCAATATTATCTAAACAAAAATTACAAAATAGAAATTCACTTATAATAATTGCAACTAATACTTATATTTAAACAATACTTATTAATAATTATACCAGTAGCTATTGTTAGGTTGTTTTATTTATAATAACAAGTATAATATGTCGCTTATGCGCATACATACTTACAATTAAATTAATGATAAAAATAATGTCTAATATCATAATGTTTCAGTCTAGGTTGCTGCGCGTCATAGTAATTTATTTATTTTATGTTTAGTAATTGGGTTTGGTCAATTTTTTATTCATTTTCTAGGTATTCTGCGATTGAATAGTAGCAGTTATTTATTAAATAGGTTCTGACTGACTTGTTGAATGAAGGTAGAGTAGTGGTGTTTTTGATGTATTTAGGTAACTTATTGTAAATTTTTACTGCCATGTAGTAAGGACTTTCGTTTAACATTTTTATGCGTGATGGTGGTAAGTAAATAAAGGTAGGCTACCCTACCTTTATTGCAAGAATTAATGTCGTGGACATCATGTTTTGAAGAGAAGGTATGGATGATTTTATATACAAAGGTACATATATCCAGTATATATATTGAGGTGAGTGTTAATATATTAAGCCTTAAAAAATACGGTTCGCAACTCTGTGTATTATCTATTTCAGCAAGTATTCGAATACATTTCTTTTGGATGATGAATAATTCTGCAATATTTACACTATTACCCCACAGCATGACGCCTTATCGTAACCATGAGTAGGCGTATGCGTAATACGCAGATAAATTTGTAAGTAGTTGTGGATTTTGGAATGTTTCGCATTGGAACCGACGGACTGCGCTGCTATCGCAGTGTCAAATCTTATATTAATAATTTCAAGGAGTACATCGAAACCTTACCTGAATAATAAAACATTAAAAAAATAAAGATTTCATGTCGACAGCATATATCCGCACAATTCGGATTGTCGAGTATTTTGTTAAATTGTAGTGGTTCTGACATACAAATCACAGTCGCCATATTGGCCAGTCTAGCGAAACGTCACAGATACCTACTGGATAACATTTTAAGTACTACTAAGTCTTAGTACTAAGTAGTTTGTATGTGTAAATACTTTTTGCAGTTATCTATACTAAAATAATAAAGCGGAAGAGTTTGTTTGTTTCTTTGAACGCGCTAATCTCAGGAACTACCGGTTGGATCTGAAAAAATATTTTTGTATACGATAGCCCAGTTATTCCGGAAGGCTATAGGCTATATAACATAACGCTTCAACCCTTTGGGGCCGGGGAAAAGGCTAAAACGGCTAAAAGATAATGTCGGCTAATCTCAGGCACTAGCAGTCAGATTTTAAAAATTGTTATTGCCTTAGGCTATAGGCTATAATAAATTACGCCACAACTTTTACAAAAATAATGAAATGGTCAAACGAGAAGGGGCCTCCCCCTTCTCGTTTGACTTTTTTATTATTTTTGGGTCAAAGGCAAAAAAAGGCTAAACGAATAGGATACAATCTATATGGGTATCGTTTTCGAGATTTTCGGGACGCTGATTAATAATATGAAATTTATTTAGTGATCCAAGATGGCGGTCGGGAAATCAAAGATGGCGTATGAGAAAATTTTGAAAATCAATATGGGTATCGCCTTCGATATTTTAAGGGGTGGGAATCGAAATACAACATCTATTTCGAGATCAAAGATGGTGGATGGGAAATCAAAGATGGCGGATGGAAAAAATTAAAAAAATCAATATGGGTATCGTCTCTGATGATTTAAGGGATGGTGAATCCAAATACAACATCTATTTCTTGATCAAAGATGGCGGACGGGATTTTTTTTAAGTCGATATGGGTATCGTCTCCGATATTTTAAGGAATGGGGAATTCAATATTATATAAAAATCTTTGCTTGTTTGTTCGTCATTTATATACTCTGAAATGATAAGAGATTAAGCGCTAAGTCAATGGTAACTTTGGAAAAGGGGCTTCGAAAAAAGGAAACTTAAAAAGGCGATACGGAGTTCGCTGGGTCAGCTAGTTTAATATAAATAACAGATGCAACTCAAACTCCGCGCCAAAGTGGAAAACAGTTGTGCCAATCTAACAACAACAAAAAAGAAATTGAATTTGGAACCATAAACAAATAATCCATTCCCGATACATTTTTGACAGGATGTATAAGTATATTTTATGATCCACATAATATTAGAAGAGCAAATCACGAAATACCCAATAGGCCACACTGCCAGCCTCTTTCGTGCTTTTAGGAAAACACTATACCATCTTGAGGGCTTATCAGGCTGCTTGATCCTTCAATCATATTCAACACCGCACACAAATTCATCGCAAACCGACATGATTACAGTAACCTATGTATCCAAAGCTAAATACGTAACGTGTATGTAGGCTGGAGTGGACGCAGAATCATTTCCGCTTAGTATTAGCCTGACAATCGTCTCCCAACGCAATTAGCACACACGTAAGACGCTTAAATCCATAATTAATTACGCTAATAGATAATGAATATGTTAGATAAACAAGATAGTAAACTAAATGTTAATTGTCATATGCAATGCTCAGGGCCGGATTTAGAGGACTGGAGGCCCCGGGGCAACGTAGCTGTGGAGGCCCCTATTTATTGTTCGTATAAATATTTCCTTAAATTATTTAAAAAACTCACGTAACTCATTGCCAAGGCTAGGTTCCAAACATTATTAGTAAACTTTTACTAATTCCTCTACAGCGGCATATTAACTTCCGACGTCCATATCCTCTAATTGGTTGAGAAATCCAAATCTCAATCGAACAGCTTCGCATGCATGCAATCTTTTTGTGAGAGACACAAACTTGATTGATAACTTAGTTAAAACCAGTCACTTTAATTTTTGCTCTTGAGGATAGATTGGCTTCTGATGTTTTCATATAATCGACCGGATTCAATTTAACACTTCTTTATCTGATGCGTAATTGTATGTGTAAAATCAAACGGTGGAAGTAATACGGCGGATAGCGCAGGCATGGGCCGCATTCGGTGCCAACAAACAAATACTTTGTAGCAAAATACCTCTACATCTCCGAGTCAAAGCCTTCGAGCAATGTGTCATGCCGGTGTTAACCTACGGCACTGAAACCACGACTCTAACACAAAAGTCTGCCGGGAAGTTCCGTGTCACGCAGAGGGGCATGGAGAGAGCGATGTTGGGGATCTCCTTACGTGACCGGAAATGCAATGAATGGGTCCGAAATAAGACCAAAGTTAAAGACGTCATTGTTGTCATCGCGAAGAAAAAGTGGACGTGGGCGGGACACATTGCGCGAATGGACCAGAGCCGCTGGACAAAACGAGTCCTTGAATGGAGACCTAGAGCGGACACTAGAGGACGCGGCAGGCCGCCGCAACGCTGGGTGGACGACATTCGACGACACGGAGGTCGAGACTGGATGAGTCGGGCACAAGATCGTCAAGAATGGAAGAAGAGGGAAGAGGCCTTTATCCAATATTGGATTACTGACAGACCGCCATGATGATGAATTGTATGTATACGTCATTATTTGATATATGTTTCGCTGCGCCATTGTATTTTTCAAAATTGTCTCTTAGATTCGATGAATGATTTTAAAGACTCCAATGCACGCACAGCAGAAAAAATTTTGGGATATTTAGAGTTTAGACACAATTCAAGAACCAATTTTGGGTCCTGTATAACCTTATTCCGTATTTGTCCGTGTGGTGACGGATTAAGAATACGGATTGTCACCACCCCATATCATCCCATGGGTGTCGTAAGAGCCGACAGAGGGATCATATAATGCATTGAACAGCACTGTAAGAGAAGGAAAACTTGATACAAACCCTATACCAACCCGTTTGGCCAGCGTGGTATAGTAGGCCAATTCCTCCTTTCAAAGGAGAGGCCTAGTCCAGCAGTGGACTGTTAAAGGCTGATGATGAATAACCTTATTCCTTGCGTTGAATCGCTTTAAGATGTCGTTCCAAAATATGTCAAAAAGAGCTGTTCCAAGACTCTAAAAGATGTGTTGCTTCATTTCTTACAATATCATTCTGTTCCTTATCAGAAGATATGGTGGTAATAAAATAATAGCTTGTTCAATTTTAGAATAACCCATGACAATGGCCTTAGTGGCTACAGCCCTACATGACCAGCGAGTATCGTTGAGTATTTTTTAAACAATTGGTTTGTCCACATTTGTTCTCCGATAATGATTCTGACAGGGGTCGCTATCGTTCTGTACTTGCTCTAAAAAAAATTGGTTGCCTGTAAAGTCGGTATACGGGCGAAAGTTTTACGTGACAACGACTTTGAGTGGTAAAATAATTTTAATGTGAATATTCATTCGTATAGTAGGAAGAAGGATGAAAGACGCGTGCCTTTCACTTTTTATGTCTGTCTCTCTCGCTCTTAGGCGGGACGCGTGCCTCTCACTCGCTCTCATTGTGAGCGCATAACGTGAGCGAAGCGTAACGCAGTTTCTTGAAGTGTCACCCGGCAAACCAATTTATAAGACGTTGTCACGTCAAAACGTGTATAAATTTTGAATAAAATCGAAAAATTGTACTGTTGATGCACAAGAGTTAGTAATTGCTTTTCCTCCTAAGTTCAGTGAGTGAACACAACATACCTGCAAACGCCGCAAAATTATTTTTCTATGAGTAAAAATGTGAGAAATCGTTCCTTTGAGCTTTGGCGTCAATTCTTCAATATATCTAAATACGTTGATCGATATGAGCTTCATCGGGAGTAGAATCTACTGAAACTGAATATGTAGGACTTAGCTTTAGCATACTTAACTAAGCGTTAACTGAATATTATGTAACTAACTTTTATCTCGTCACGATTTCATTAAGTACTTACTACCCATGGAACTTATCAGATCTTCGCATACAATTGAGGAATGTAATTGATGTGACCGCTGCTTCGTACTCAGCTAGTAATTCCAAAATACCCAAAAATTGCCATTTCGCGGTAATCCAATGATGTCGTCGTCTCCTCGGAAGGCTAATCAGCGTTCAGCGATTCATTTTATAGTACTGGCGACAATTTTAAAGATTTTTTGCCAGTACTCAATTTTCTGTGCCTACTGAGTCGCTAGCGCTCGGTCGATCCATCCCGTGACGTCTCCCATTTGTTCTAGACTCATCACTGACTTCAAATGGGTCTTCGATATCTCGTGCTCCTATAGGCGGTCCATTGCATGCTTCCAGTCACTGAAGCCCTTTCCAGTTAACTTCGTTCTTTGAAGCATACCAATATCTTTTAAATTGTCGGAGAAACACAAAGACAATGTCGATTGACAGTCTAGATTTGGATTGCGACGTATAACCATGTTCTTTGTACATTTCCGAACAAAGTTTGTATTATCTCGCAACTGATATTGAAGGACAGAATGCTGGAGTGAGATTTCATCACTATTTTATAGTTTTGTTTCGCCCAATATTTGATCATTCCTTCAGTTATGACGTCGGGCTAAAGATCAATGTCATTTTTAAAACCATTATCGATTTCCTCTTGACTGTGACTACATGTTTTTAAAGGTTTTAGGGTGTCACCTACGAGACTATCATTGACCCTATCGCCATGTACTATATATAGATTCTAATGTTTTTTCAGGATAGTGTGGCAGTTCTTGTTTGGGTGTCATTGTGACATAGTTAGTCAATTATATATGTATTATTTTATGCGTCGCGCGTCGTGGCGGTTATTTAGTGGATTATGAAAATATTAATATAACTACTTACTTCAATCCTAACACTAATAAATTATGGATTTTAGACAATTGATTCGTCATTTTCTATATAAAAATATGTGTTTGACTTAATTACAAGATAGAGACCAATTGATTTAATTTATTTGGTATGACAAATTTTATAATACCGATTGTTTTTTAAACATTAATTTGGATTTACGATTTTCACGATTTTCTTTTGTTTCACGTCCGTGTGGTGACGGATTAAGAATACGGAATGTCACCACCCCATATCATCCCATGGGTGTCGTAAGAGCCGACAGAGGGAGCATATGCAGAGAACAGCACTGTAAGAGAAGGAAAACTTGATTCAAACCCTATACCAACCCGTTTGGCCAGCGTGGTATAGTAGGCCAATTCCTCCTTTCAGAGGAGAGGCCTAGTCCAGCAGTGGACTGTTAGAGGCTGATGATGATGATTTTCAAGTTCTTTGCATGAATGTTTGACGGATTGAAGCGAAGTTATGTGGAAAGTGATGTTTGCCAAAAAAACTCAGAGGTGGTTTCTCAGAGTATAAGTATTTTTAGGTCTGTTGTGAGGGCCCCCCTCTTGTGGGGGCTCCGGGGCCATTGCCCCGCCTGCCCCCCCTTAAATCCGGCCCTGGCAATGCTTGTATGCAAACAATATTAGAACTATTGGTTGTAATATTCATCATCAGCCTTTAACAGTCCACTGCTGGACTAAGCCTCTCCTTTGAAAGGAGGAATTGGCCTACTATACCACGCTGGCCAAATGGGTTGGTATAGGGTTTATATCAAGTTTTCCTTCTCTTGCAGTGCTATTCTCTGCATAGTATGCTCCCTTTGTCGGCTCTTATGACACCCATGGGATGATATGGGGTGGTGACATTCAGTATTCTTAATCCGTCACCACACGGACCTGTTATAACATTAACCAACTTCTAATATTAAAAAAAGAATGTATTGTCAGCTTAATAGTGACCATGAATAAGATCTTCTTAAATCGTTATTGATATTCAGTAAATTTCTCGATATATTAGTATGTAACCCTGGACTGTGATCTCCGAAGCATAAACTCGGGATGCAAGCGACGCGGCCGGATGAACAAGCATTCAAATCGTCTAACGGAGGCGACTTGTGGTTTGCAAGTAATGGTCTGGCTTGACTTTTCTGCTTTCATTGACATTGCAGCTACCGATAGTACGATTACGGTTGCAAATGTGGTTATTTCTGATTAAAGCGGTTACGCGCTTTTTAAGCTCAAAGCGTGACTTGCCTTGCTTTTTGTAATATGTCGGCAATGTTAAGCAACGGTTGCATACGGCCACACTTGGATGGGTGACCGATTATGATATTTACATAAGAGCGCTACCGTGCCTCCGAGGGCACGTAAAGCTTTCGAACTCTGTTCTTGTTGCAGGACAAGAATGGTTAGGTCTTCTCGGACTCCTTCGGGCGGACTGAAACTCCAACACCAGAGTTGGCCACACTCTCATGCGAAAAGAGAGAAGAGTTAAATGGCTGCTCTTTGAAAAAAAAGATATATTTTTATTTTACTGTGATCTGTATCAAATCGTATTCAAATACAAATTACGTAAAAGCAACTACCTTCAAAGTTTAGCATAACTAAATTCCGGTGAAGTTGAGGCTTTCCAAAATTGTGATCACAAAGTGAGCTTCGCAGAAATTCAAATATTGGGTATTGATTGCTACGCTAAATGTGCTATTCATATTTGACGTACCAACCACACCAACATTCAATCGAATAATCGTCTGATATTTTGATTCATCATCATCATTAGCCCTTTATACTGTCCCACTGCTGGGCACGGCCCTCTTCTTAGTATGAGAAGGTTAAGGCCATAGTCCACCACGCTGGCCAACTGCGCGTTGGCAGACAAAAAAATTCTTTTATTATTTCACTATTTTGATTATGACGCTTTATTTCCATTAATGTCGTTTTAGCAGTGCATTGGACAAACCTCTCGATAATTGTTTACGACATGTGCACTGGTCGGATAGCAAAGGTTCCGTTGGATCTCCGTCCGCTGACTCTGTACCCTATGGTGGTTGGAGATTGCACGCGCGGGCCGTCGCATGGATTTGTAGTAGGGGAGTGGCTTCCTCTCTGAATTATTATCAGAGAGATATATTTTTCCGTTAAAAAATAATTTAAAAAAAACATGAAAATATTTAGCGGTTTTCTGTGTTTGCGAAAAAAAAATACAAAGGCTTAATAATTAGGTACTGAGTATAAAATGTATTTATTATATTCTATAATTCTTTAGATTCTTGGAATTATGTCTACGATGGATTCTAGGAACGAAAAATTGGATTTTCTGTTCAACTCAGTGTTATTACTTAGTGATAAAATAACACAAGTCAGTAATAGTCTATAGACTTAATATTTATTTTAAATTTCTTAACAAAAAAGAAACAAACTTAGTCTAAAATATTTACTGTACAGGTCTTTCTTAGGTACTTAAATGAAATTATGGTAAATATACGTTTTCAATTTATTATCTGACTATATCAGATTTTGCTTTTGTTGCTCTCTTTCTTCTTTCGACAAAAATAATTTAGTAAATAGTAAATTATACTAGAGAATATAGATTGGTATGGCTATTAATGACATCTAAGATCGTCGAGTATATGTATTCTTAATGACACGTTTTCTAGACCAGATTTAATCCTCTGTACAGACCTATGAGATATATTATTATTACCACAAAACTATTTAACTTTGAAATTCAACTACAGTTTACGGATTTTATCGCGTTATATTGGTTTCACTGGTTACTAAGTTATTACATTTAAACCGAATGATCTAGAAACTACATTTTTATTACTAGCCGACGTTTCGAATTCTTTACAGGATTCATGTTCACGGCAGACTGAGGTGGTATTTGTCTTTGTCTTGAATTTAAAAGTTATCTCAAAGTACCCGAACATTTTTCAACTGTTGGTGTTACTATCTACGCAGAATGTGCTCACTGTGTCTTGATGTCTTCTGGTGACTTTGTCCTTCTTGGGTTTCACTAGCCTGATAACAGGGTCCCAAGCTGGCGGAACATTCCAACCATCTTCCCTATTGAAATTAGGATGTCATTTAATTTCAATAGCTTCTCGTATCATTCTTGGAATAAAGCGGTGTTTTTTTGCGAGTATCTGTGGTTTATCAAATCGCAGGTAATGGTTGGTTCCTTGTTCTACATGTTCACACACAGCAGACTTCGTCGAGCGTTTGTGTTTAATGTCAGCTATATGTTCCTTTAGTCGAATGCCTATGCTTCTCTTGGTTTGTCCAATGTATGAGAGCCCACACTCACAGTCTATCTTGTAAACCCCGGCCTCTTGTAAGGGTAACTGACTCTTGACAGATGGTAATAATTGGCTTATCTTCGTTGGCGGCTTGTAGAAAGTTTTGATTGAAGCTCGCTTCAAGATGTAGCCAATCTTGTCGGTCACGCCCTTGATGTATGGGAGGACAGCAGGTTGTCTCTCTTCTGTGGCTGGCTTGTTCTTCGGGGATCTGTGACGTTGGCGCGGCGGTCGGAGCTTGTTGTCTTGCAGAACTTGCTTGACATGTTGAAGCTCGGCGTCCAGGTGTTTCTTGTCACAGATCCCCCGGGCTCTCTGAAACAAAGACATTCCTACGGTAGCTAACTGTTTAGGATGGTGGTGAGATTCACCGTTTAAGTACCTATTTGTATGTGTCTTTTTCCTATACACAGTGTGGCTCAAAGAGTTGTTTTTGTTCCTGATAACAAGTACATCTAAGAAAGCTAAAGAATTGTTTGTCTCTAATTCCATTGTAAATTTTATCTGGTTGTGAATCGAATTAAGATGGTCTAGGAATACATTAACACTATCTGTTGGTAAAATTGTAAAAGTGTCATCTACATACCGCTTGTAGAACCTCGGTGTGATGGTGGCAGTCTGCAGGGCTCGCGCCTCGAAGTCCTCCATGAAGATGTCAGCAACAACAGGCGATACTAGAGAGCCCATTGCCACACCGTCTACTTGTATGTAGTATTTCTCATCCCATAACAGATAGCCAGTTGTTAAGCAGTGTTTCAATATTTCTGCATATTCCTCAGGCATGTTGTTCTCTATGTGCTGGTAAGCATGTGAATAATGTCTGTACATCAAAACTAACCATAGTTTCCTTGTCAGAGAGATGTAGGTGTTTTATTTCACTGACAAAATGGTAGGAATCCTTTACATGCGCTCTCGTCTTGCCTCTGAGTGGCGAGAGAATCTTTGCAAGGTGTTGAGCCAATCTGTAGGTTGGTGCCCCTATTTGACTGACTATAGGGCGCAGTGGAGCATTTTCCTTGTGTATTTTCGGTAGACCATACAATTGGGGAGGTTTTGCACACGATGGTATTAAGCATTTCACGTCCAGATTCAGTTGTTCGGAGTATTTCTTCACAATATCACTCGTTTGCTTGAGTATTTTGTTGGTAGGGTCCGTCTTAACCAATTTATATGTACTTTCATCCGACAAAAGATTTTAAATTTTTTGTTTATAATCGGACGTGTCCATCACTACCGTTGCATTTCCCTTATCTGCTCGGAGTACTGTTAGTTCAGGTCTAGCTCGTAGGTTCTTCAGTGCGAAATACTCAGGTTTTGGTAGGTTCCTTTTCGGCACTTTCGACTGGTGCAATACAGCAGAAACGTCTTGACGTATGGCCTCGAAATCTTTCTTACTCACATTGTTCTTGACGAGACAATCCTCAACGTTGCAAATAATGGTCTCATACGGTATTCTGGATGGAGTTATCGCATAATTTAAACCTCTGTTCAGTACATTTTCAGTGTTTTGATTTAACGTGTGTTTTGACAGATTGACAACTGTTTGTCTATGGTCGGCGGACGGTAGCGTGTGATTGGTCCGTGCAAAAACGTTCTGTTTCATTTTGTACTGGTCATTTGATTTTTGTTGTAATTTTTAAAATTTTTCTATTTTGTTACGTTTACAAGCGTAATATTTTGATGTTTCTCTGTTATTAATTGCATTAATGCATTTTTCAAAATCAAATGGGGTTATCAATCTGTATATTTCGTTACACAAATTCTCAACATTTCTATTTATTCTGCGTAAGTCAGCGCGGTGTTCGTGTATCTTTTGAATGAGTAACTTATGACTTGCCTGTTTTAAGAGCTTTACGCTCCCACGTATGTCCTTCTTGGCTGATATTTTGCAGCATGTTGGGATGAGATCGTGATCACGGCATCTCTTCAAGAAATTTAACGATGTTATATATATCTTGCGCGCTTGGTTTGTAGATCTTCTAACCGGCGTATTTTTGTTGCTGTTTCCAGTCCGTACTGGTTAACATAATATTTTCTTAGGTTTACGCGAATGTTACACATTGAAATTAAACTACAGTTTACGGATTTTATCGCGTTATATTGGTTTCACTGGTTACTAATTTATTACATTTAAACCGAATGATCTAGAAACTACATTCTTATTACTAGCCGACGTTTCGAATTCTTTACAGGATTCATGTTCACGGCAGACTGAGGTGGTATTTGTCTTTGTCTTGAATTTAAAAGTTATCTCAAAGTACCCGAACATTTTTCAACTATTGGTGTTACTATCTACGCAGAATGTGCTCACTGTGTCTTGATGTCTTCTGGTGACTTTGTCCTTCTTGGGTTTCATTAGACTGATAACAGGGTCCCAAGCTGGAGGAACATTCCAACCATCTTCCCTATTGAAATTAGGATGTTTTTTAATTTCAATAGCTTCTCGTATCATTCTTGGAATACCCTATTAAACACAGGTACGGAGCCTACCTTCGTCACAAGACGTAGTCAGACAATTATCGACTTAACTCTTGCAACAGAAGGAGCGGCTGAACGCATCAAGGGACGGCACGTCTCGAAAGAGGCATCGTGCTCAGACCACAGATGGATCAGCTTCTCTATGGAAGTCGTTATACAACTTACACAGCCACGCAGGAAACCACACAACACTGACAAAGCAAAGTATGTCCAATTACTTAAAGAGAAACTTACCCTTACTGCTACGCCGACGGTACTGGGTGACAATGAACAGATCGACGATCAGGTATGTACACTGACGCAGTCGATGCTAGACAGCTACCACGCAGCATGCCCAGAAACCTCTCTACCCTCAACCCCAGGTAAACAACCCTGGTGGGGCGCTGAGCTTGAACGCAAGCGCAAGAAGGTAAGAAGGGCCCTAAACAGGGCAATGAACACAAGCGCGGACGTAGATTGGGACGCTTATAAAGCGGCCAAATCAAGCTACAAGAAATGCCTCAGATTCAGACGCACCATGGGATGGCGAAAATTCTGTGGGAGCATTGAATCTTGCCAACAAGCAAACCGGGTAAGGAAACTACTGGCTCAGCAACCGATGGTTGCACCAGGTACTCTCCGTAAACCGGATAACACATACACTACATCGGAGGAGGAGACAAGACGCGTCCTACTAGAAACACACTTCCCAGGCTGCGTCCTCACCCCGGTAATAACGTGGCACGATACATCAACAGTGGCGACCGAACACGAGTGGAGACACGCAAACACCGTGGTCACAGAAGAAAAACTCCGATGGGCCATCGATAGCTTCCATCCCTTCAAAGCAGCCGGACTGGACGGCATCTTCCCAGGGTTATTACAATGGGTGGGTGAACCGGTCCGCAAAAGACTTCTGGCAATCATGAGGGCTAGCCTGGCCCTTAGATATGTACCGAAGAATTGGGGGGAAGTCAAACTAATTTTCATACCAAAACCAGGCAAAACAGACTACACAAATGCAAAGTCCTTCAGACCAATAAGCCTGACCTCCTTCATGCTTAAAGCCTTGGAAAGGCTATGCGAGAGGGAATTAAGAAGTGGGGCACTTAAACACCTACCCCTACATGCCAATCAACATGCATACAGCTCAGGGAAATCGACGGAATCGGCCTTACATCAGGTCGTGAACCAGATAGAAGCTGCTATACAACAAAAAAGCATCTGTCTGGGCACCTTCATTGACATAGAAGGAGCCTTTGACAAGACAAACTTCTCCAGTATAAGCAACGCCCTAGCCAGATATGGTGTGGATCAGATGCTCATACAGTGGATCCAAAACATGCTCAGCAAAAGAGTAGTGCGCCTGCACGGTGACTCCCAGACAGCCTTGATAACTAAAGGTTGCCCGCAGGGCGGTGTTCTCTCCCCGCTATTGTGGAACTTAGTCATCAATGAACTCATAGACAAACTCAACGCGAGATATTTTTACACAATAGGATATGCAGATGATCTGACCATTCTCACCTCAGGTAAGGTAACTAGTACAGTGTACGACCTTACTCAACAGGCTCTACGCATAGTAGAGTGGTGGTGTAATGAGTACGAATTATCAGTAAACCCGACCAAGACCGAACTAGTTATGCTCACACACAAACGCACGCTGGGTACTTACCGACTGCCCAGGCTATTCAACACAGAGCTCAAGCTGTCTACCGAGGTAAAGTACCTGGGCGTCACTCTTGACAGCAAATTGCCATGGAACAGCTACATGGAAAATAAGCTCAATAAAGCCAGCATCGTCTTCTGGCAGTGCAAGAAGATGATAGGTAAACGGCCTATCCCCCAAAATTGTCTTATTGCTCTATAAGACAATAATACGTCCGATGATAAGCTACGGCGCAGTAGTGTGGTGGCCTCGGACCAACCTAACAACGGCCGCCAACAAGCTTCAAAAGCTTCAAAGACTTGCATGCCTAGCGGCCACGGGCTGCATGAAAACTACACCTACAGCGGCACTCGAAGTGTTGCTGGACTTGCCTCCATTGCACCTGTTCATACAACAGGAAGCAACGATGTCGGCGATCCGGCTAAGAGCTCTGAAGCTCTGGAAAGACACTAACACACCGCACACTAGTAACTTAAACACACTCTTTAAAGAAGTTCCTCTCACACAAGCCATTGGCGACCGAATACCGAAACAATTTGTTTTCGATAAGAAATACAAAATCCAACTGTACGAGGATCTACACGAGGGAGCGGTTGGCCACAACGAGCTCACGATCTTCACAGATGGGTCTAAGACGGATACAGGTACGGGTTCAGGAGTATTCTCCGAGGACCTTAACATCAGCATCGCAGCACCGCTGGGAGCCTACAACACGGTCTACCAGGCCGAATGTTTTGGCATAATCCTAGCTGCCACAGCAATCATGGCACGTGAGGTAAGGGAACGATCCATTAGGATCCTCTCAGATAGTAAGGCTGTCCTCTCAGCCCTCAAAAGCCATACTATCACCTCGGCACTCACGCTTGAATGCCACCAGAAACTAACAGAGGTAGGTAAACAAAACAAATTAACACTGCAATGGATCAAGGGCCACAGTGGCTCAAGAGGGAATGACGCAGCCGACGTACTTGCCAGAAGAGGGGCCACTTTAGAGGTGGTGGGACCCGAGCCCATTATTCCCCTCCCTTCTGGTTTTTATCGCAACCTGGTAAGGAATAGGACCAGGACCCAACACAACCAGTCCTGGATTTGTATTGAAACATGTAGGCAGGCCAAGGAGGCTCTTCCCGCAGTAGACGGTAAGATAGCCAAACAAATCCTCCGGCTGTCCAAACAACAACTGCGGACAGTCAAGGCCGCCTACACAGGACACGGATTCTTTAATAAACACCTATTTACTATAGGTATCACAGACAGCCCGCTGTGCAGGGCCTGTATGGCATCAGACGAGACGGCAGCCCACCTGCTCCTCGACTGCCCTAAGGTCGCACAGTACAGGCAGCAGTACCTGACGAGATACAGCACCCTGAGGGAGGCAGTGGGCCACATCAAGAGTCTGCTGGCCTTCCTCGAAGAGCTGGGGTGGCTCGAATGAAGACACCATTCCCACCTGCACGCAAAATACACGCCAAAACGTGGAGTTGCGGAAACAGCCCGTGCCATCAAGAATCATCAATCATTCTTGGAATAAAGCGGTGTTCTTTTGCGAGTATCTGTGGTTTATCAAATCGCAGGTAATGGTTGGTTCCTTGTTCTACATGTTCACACACAGCAGACTTCGTCGAGCGTTTGTGTTTAATGTCAGCTATATGTTCCTTTAGTCGAATGCCTATGCTTCTCTTGGTTTGTCCAATGTATGAGAGCCCACACTCACAGTCTATCTTGTAAACCCCGGCCTCTTGTAAGGGTAACTGACTCTTGACAGATGGTAATAATTGGCTTATCTTCGTTGGCGGCTTGTAGAAAGTTTTGATTGAAGCTCGCTTCAAGATGTAGCCAATCTTGTCGATCACGCCCTTGATGTATGGGAGGACAGCAGGTTGTCTCTCTACTATGGCTGGCTTGTTCTTCGGGGATCTGTGACGTTGGCGCGGCGGTCGGAGCTTGTTGTCTTGCAGAACTTGCTTGACATGTTGAAGCTCGGCGTCCAGGTGTTTCTTGTCACAGACCCCCGGGCTCTCTGAAACAAAGACATTCCTACGGTAGCTAACTGTTTAGGATGGTGGTGAGATTCACCGTTTAAGTACCTATTTGTAGGTGTCTTTTTCCTATACACAGTGTGGCTCAAAGAGTTGTTTTTGTTCCTGATAACAAGTACATCTAAGAAAGCTAAAGAATTGTTTGCCTCTAATTCCATTGTAAATTTTATCTAGTTGTGAATCGAATTAAGATGGTCAAGGAAAACATTAACCCTATCAGTTGGTAAAATTGTAAAAGTGTCATCTACAAACCGCTTGTAGAACCTCGGTGTGATGGTGGCAGTCTGCAGGGCTCGCGCCTCGAAGTCCTCCATGAAGATGTCAGCAACAACAGGTGATACTGGAGAGCCCATTGCCACACCGTCTACTTGTATGTAGTATTTCTCATCCCATAACAGATAGCCAGTTGTTAAGCAGTGTTTCAATATTTCTGCATATTCCTCAGGCATGTTGTTCTCTATTAGCTTCCTTCTAGTTATTTCAATACAGTCATGTGCTGGTAAGCATGTGAATAATGTCTGTACATCAAAACTAACCATAGTTTCCTTGTCAGAGAGATGTAGGTGTTTTATTTCACTGACAAAATGGTAGGAATCCTTTACATGCGCTCTCGTCTTGCCTCTGAGTGGCGAGAGAATCTTTGCAAGGTGTTGAGCCAATCTGTAGGTTGGTGCCCCTATTTGACTGACTATAGGGCGCAGTGGAGCATTTTCCTTGTGTATTTTCGGTAGACCATACAATTGGGGAGGTTTTGCACACGATGGTATTAAGTATTTCACGTCCAGATTCAGTTGTTCGGAGTATTTCTTCACAATATCACTCGTTTGCTTGAGTATTTTGTTGGTAGGGTCCGTCTTAACCAATTTATATGTACTTTCATCCGACAAAAGATTTTCAATTTTTTGTTTATAATCGGACGTGTCCATCACTACCGTTGCATTTCCCTTATCTGCTCGGAGTACTGTTAGTTCAGGTCTAGCTCGTAGGTTCTTCAGTGCGAAATACTCAGGTTTTGGTAGGTTCCTTTTCGGCACTTTCGACTGGTGCAATACAGCAGAAACGTCTTGACGTATGGCCTCGAAATCTTTCTTACTCACATTGTTCTTGACGAGACAATCCTCAACGTTGCAAATAATGGTCTCATACGGTATTCTGGATGGAGTTATCGCATAATTTAAACCTCTGTTCAGTACATTTTCAGTGTTTTGATTTAACGTGTGTTTTGACAGATTGACAACTGTTTGTCTATGGTCGGCGGACGGTAGCGTGTGATTGGTCCGTGCAAAAACGTTCTGTTTCATTTTGTACTGGTCATTTGATTTTTGTTGTAATTTTTAAAATTTTTCTATTTTGTTACGTTTACAAGCGTAATATTTTGATGTTTCTCTGTTATTAATTGCATTAATGCATTTTTCAAAATCAAATGGGGTTATCAATCTGTATATTTCGTTACACAAATTCTCAACATTTCTATTTATTCTGCGTAAGTCAGCGCGGTGTTCGTGTATCTTTTGAATGAGTAACTTATGACTTGCCTGTTTTAAGAGCTTTACGCTCCCACGTATGTCCTTCTTGGCTGATATTTTGCAGCATGTTGGGATGAGATCGTGATCACGGCATCTCTTCAAGAAATTTAACGATGTTATATATATCTTGCGCGCTTGGTTTGTAGATCTTCTAACCGGCGTATTTTTGTTGCTGTTTCCAGTCCGTACTGGTTAACATAATATTTTCTTAGGTTTACGCGAATGTTACACATTGAAATTAAACTACAGTTTACGGATTTTATCGCGTTATATTGGTTTAGTAGAGAGACAACCTGCTGTCCTCCCATACATCAAGGGCGTGACCAACAAGATTGGCTACATCTTGAAGCGAGCTTCAATCAAAACTTTCTACAAGCCTCCAACGAAGGAAAGCCAATTATTACCATCTGTCAAGAGTCAGTTACCCTTACAAGAGGCCGGGGTTTACAAGATAGACTGTGTGTGTGGGCTCTCATACAGTGGACAAACCAAGAGAAGCATAGGCATTCGACTAAAGGAACATATAGCTGACATTAAACACAAACGCTCTACGAAGTCTGCTGTGTGTGAACATGTAGAACAAGGAACCAACCATTACCTGCGATTTGATCAACCACAGATACTCGCAAAAGAACACCGCTTTATTCCAAGAATGATACGAGAAGCTATTGAAATTAAAAAACATCCTAATTTCAATAGGGAAGATGGTTGGAATGTTCCTCCAGCTTGGGACCCTGTTATCAGGCTAATGAAACCCAAGAAGGACAAAGTCACCAGAAGACATCAAGACACAGTGAGCACATTCTGCGTAGATAGTAACACCAATAGTTGAAAAATGTTCGGGTACTTTGAGATAACTTTTAAATTCAAGACAAAGACAAATACCACCTCAGTCTGCCGTGAACATGAATCCTGTAAAGAATTCGAAACATCGGCTAGTAATAAAAATGTAGTTTCTAGATCATTCGGTTTAAATGTAATAACTTAGTAACCAGTGAAACCAATATAACCCGATAAAATCCGTAAACTGTAGTTTAATTTCAATGTGTAACATTCGCGTAAACCCAAGAAAATATTATAACTATTTAACTATTCTAGTGTATAATAATAATATTAAACTAGAATAATTAAATAGCATTTGAGCAGAGCGTGTACATAAGAGCATGACATAGGACAGTTACAGTAACGCGACGGCAACGGCACGGTCACGGCGACGCTGCTGCGCGATGTTGTTTTCAACGTTGCGGTAGCGGTAAGCGCGCTGACAAGCCGCCGTCGGCTTTTTATAGTGACGTTTTGAAATATACTTTATGGCATACAATTTAATAGTCAATAAAGTAAATTGCCGAGCCGTTGCCGTGCTAGAGCAATATGACATTTATAACATACTAGCTTTTGACCGCGGCTTCGCTTGCGTCAATTCGGGGTTCTATGTTCGGGGTAACACAAATCTCCTTTATTGGACAGATACTTCTAGAATTATCGTTTTAACTTTGTTTTAATTGTTTAAGAAATATAAAGTGCAAAAAGTATTTACACATACAAACTACTTAGTACTAAGACTTAGTAGTACTCAAAATGTTATCCGACATCAGTGACGTTTCGCTAGAGTGGCTAATATGGCGACTGCGATTTGTCTGTCAGAACCATTAGAATTTAACAAAATACTCGACAATCCGAATTTTGCGGCTATATGTTATCGACTCGAAATCTTTATTGTTTAATGTTTTATTATTCAGGTAAGGTTACGATCGAGTCTAGCCGCTTGACGAAACTATTAATATAGATTTGACACTGCGATGGTAGCGCAGTCTGTCGGCTCCAATGTAAAACATGCCAAAATCAACAACTACTTACAAATTAAAAATTAACTAAAATACATTTTTCAGTGGACTGAATTGTGAATCTTAACCATTGTCAAGTCCCCTTGAAGACACAAAAAAAAATTTCATCATAATCTGTCCAGTCGTTTAGGAGGAGTTCAGTGACATACACACGCACACAATAAATCTATATATTAAAAGAATTTGTGTTTTATATAATACGAGTCGGCCAGCCCGTTCTACCCAACCGATTTGCATGATTTTTTTTTAAATGAAACCTCTCGCTGCATAGATTTGTCATCAAGCATTAGAAATTACCTAACTTGCACATTCATCAAGTTATATGCAAAAACAGTTTTCTCACATACATTTTTTACGTTTTCGTAGCCGTAGTCAATGACTTTCTGCTTTTATACATCTGGTTCTCATTGGGATAGGCGTTTCGTTACAGGCCTATAACACGCGCTGAAAAGAGCTCTTTCATTTGATGGTATGCTCATTTAAATTGGGTAAGTTTGAAGGAAGATAGGTGTGGACCTATATGCAGGAAAATATTGAAAAATAAGTTCCATACTTATTTTTCAATATTTTCCTGCATATAGGTGCATAGGGTTCCCACCAAGAACTTAGGGTCCCAAGCCAACCTCACCTGCAAGTGGTGCACCTGCCGATCAACGGACGAGGCTCTGGCAAACAAAATGTCCCAATAAGCGGCAATAGGCTCGCCACCTATTACGTGGGATCAAAACACTGGCGAATAGTGGGCGTTTAATATGCCTCTGCCTACCCCTTCGGGGAAACAGGCGTGCGTGTATGTATGTATGTATGTATTTTCCTATAAATTTCTTAAGATTCCATTGCTTTCTCTCTACATGGACGGTTCTAAATTAAAAAATATTTTTATGGCATCTACCTAATATGTTCCTTGCAGTAACTGCCAGGAAAAACCGCTATGCCTCCTTAAGATGACCTTGCCTTACTTTTCTACGGGTGTGAGTGTGGTGGTGTGTAAAATTATACCCGATGTTGGTAAAATTATCACTATAGTGAATTATCGCTGATGGCAGGTAATATTCCACGAATGTTACCAGTTAACCCTTAATGTTGGGTGAACTGATCTCTGATGTTGAGGATTTTTTCCCTTTTTTTTGTATCGCGATGAAATCCAGTTACGGACTGTCCCGTCCCTTAAAGGGACCCCTCCACCACTCTGTACCGAGTTTGGGGCAGGTGGAGGCGTCCCCCCCACCTGCCCCGTGTGGCTCGGCTCTCCCCCCTAGATGATCGGGGGAGCATACCCACTAAAAAAAATTGTGTTTTTAAATTACGGGCTTTCTTCGGGCATCTTAATTTTTTTATGTGGAGCATGTTACAGCGGTTCATAGTACCTACTATTGTCATATAATTATATTACAAGTGGTACTTATGGTAGAAATTGTAGCTTTGTTAAGAATAGTAGTTTTAAGAGAAAAGGTACTTTTGACAGCACCGGCGGTTTTGGTAGAAATGGTAGTTTAAAAAAAAAGGTAGATTTGATAGTGTTAGTACAAATAGTAGTTTTGGTACAAATAGTAGTTTTGATAGGAATAGTATTTTCGGTAGAAATAGTAGTTTTGGTATGTGAGAAAAGAAGTTTTGTGATATATATATTTTTGGTAAGAATATCATCTTTTTACTTATTAGATAAGGCTACAATGTACTCATCATACCTATATGTAAGAGCTTTTTAAAATATTATAAAAAAAAATTAACAAAAAATAACCGCCTCCAAAAATCTGAAAAATGTGTGAAAATAGCACTAAAAAGTAAAAAATAAATTCCGTTATTTTTACTTTAATTTACTTATAAACATCACCTATTCAACTGAATATTATATACTTATACGAATTATACGTATCTACCACTTAATTCACATACCTGACACAATACATATTTTTATATAACTAACGAACTAAATTAAATACCTATCACCAGAAATCAGATAAGTATATTATATTTTTGGACTAAGTACTTAGAAAAAAATATTTTATTAGGACTATAATATACAATTATACTTTTTTTTGGAGTCGGTGCCAGCCAAACATTTTAGTAAATAATTTCTTGATAATGTACAAAATATATGAAAAGCTGTATTGATACGATAATTTAGCAAAACTTCATCAAACTTGTAACTAATTTACAAATGACGAGAAATCAAATTAACAAATATAAATCAAATTTTAGGAAGTTTTACATACATACATATCGTCACGCCTTTTATCCCCGAAGGGGTAGGCAGAGGTGTATTTCTACACCCACTTTTCGCCAGATATACTTTAGTCCCACGTAATAAGGGGCGAGCCTATTGCCGTACTGGGCACATTTCCAGACTCCGTGCTGTCCGCGCACTTCTCCTCTCGATCAAAGATGGGTAGACCTACTAAACGCGCTGCCCATTTCAGACAGCGCCGTTTAAATAAAACAATTTTTTTATTGCTGCTAGTGG
Organism: Euclidia mi; assembly: GCA_944739405.2. NCBI lineage: Eukaryota > Metazoa > Arthropoda > Insecta > Lepidoptera > Erebidae > Euclidia > Euclidia mi. The sequence continues at coordinate 38,288,569 of OX123190.2, read as the reverse complement.
CAGACGAGCAAACGGCCCATCTGATGGTAAACAGTAACCACAGCTCATGGACTTCGCTAATATCAGGGTATACACAGCAAAGCCGCTGCCTAACGTGAAAGTAATGCTCTCTTTAAACCTCGTTTGAAGAAGGACAAGTCATAGCGCTCGGGAAACACCGCAGCAGGTAGTTCATTCCAGAACCTACACGTACGTGGTAAAAAAGATCGCTGGAAGCGCACCGTACTAGATGAGAACGCTTCCAGGTAGTACGGGTGAACTCTACTGCGTCGGCGAGTGGTACGTTGGTAGAAGGGTGACCCTGGTACCAAATTAAACAATTCTTCGGAGCACTCCCCGTGAAAGAGTCGGTAAAATATGCAGAGAAAACTAAAGTCTCGCCACTGCTCCAGCGACTCTAGTCTAGCCGTGAGATCGGGATCATCGACGATTCGAACAGCTCGTCTCTGTAGGGAGTCAAGTGGATCAAGCTGATATTTTGGCGCTCCGGCCCAGAGATGTGAGCAGTACTCCACAACTAGCGAAGAAATGGAGAAACGTCTATCTCAAAGTAGGGAATCTCGGTCCAAGGCCATTTCAAGAGAAAGTAGTGAAATGCGTGAAAAGAGGTTATCACAAATGCGGGCTTACAGTGAAAATATTAAATCGTGTAAACACTGCAGAACGTACTCATCGTCTGCTCTTTGAATTAAACCGTACTACTATTAGTTATTCTGTGATTTATAATCAAAGTTATTATACGTATAAGCTAGCAGTTGGCGGCTTCGCTCGCGCGTAATGACGGACTTTCCATATAAAAATACAACCCCTATTTCCAAAAACGCGTAAATACATGATCACTTATTTCTAATCAGAAGCTAGTTTATGAAATTTCACTTCGCATAAAAACTTTCAACCCCTATTTCCCTATACCCTTTTAAACGGTAGATTTTAGAAATCGCTAAAACTCGTATCTATTTGTTTTATTTCTAACTAGAAGTGTGCACACAAAATTACACGCTATCGTTTTAAAAATGACGGACCTCCCATACAAACATTCTACCCCTGTATCACCCTCTTAGTAGTTAGATTTGAAAAAAAATCTAAATTGCGTGTTTAGTTTTTCTAACCAAAAATATGTATAAAAATCCTTCCTTAGCAATAATGCATCGACTGTCAAAATTTCAAGTCTCAAGCCCCTGTGGATTTGGCTCTGCGTTGATGAATCAGTCAGCCCAAGCAATTTTATATATATAGATTTACTCTCCAACCTTTCTTCCTCCCGGTTTCATCAATACCTGGTAATGAAGCCCGAAGTAGGCTCATTGATCGCGACTATTCTAGTGTCCTTTAAAGAAAAGTCACAGTAAATGCTTAATTTCGTTTACTTGGATGACTTAATTTTTGAAGTTTTTAATGATACTATTGGATTGATTTTGATAAAATTTGAGTTTTTAATGAAAATATTGGATTGATTTTGATAAAATTTAAATGGGACCCACCTGAAAGTATATGCTTTCAAACAAAAAATTAGATATAGAATAGAAATCGGTCGATAAATAACGGAGTTATGAGGTAAGAAATATAAAAAAAAAAATACAGCCGAATTGAGAACCTACTCCTCTTTTTGGAGTCGGTTAAAAATATGCTGTGGAGCAGCACAGGTCCTCTAGTATATATATAAAGGTAGAGTAAACAGATTGTTGAGTTTGACAGAATACAGTGACATATCATAAAGCGCGCTAATTCATTAATTTCTTTATTGTAGACTTGCTTTTGACAGCACCTGTGAGTTGTGACTCACTTCTCTGTTTAATCAAATTCTAGCAATTAATACGCTTAAAATCCGAAATAGTGTAGCTGGTTTCGAGCCCGGTCCTTCGAAACGGATCAAAGATGGATGGATCTATGACATAATTGAAATGCGATACTTTACAAAGTTTGCATACCATCAAAGGTATCTGTGTCGCTTTGGCACATGTTTCTACTAACATAGAGAGGATTGAATGACTCTGATTAGTATTTATATATCTATTACATTTAGCAAGATAATTATTTAAAGTTACGATAAGTTTTGTCTCAATAATTATATGAAAGTAGTTACCTACATCATAACAATATTATATGGTATGTGTATTGATGTGGTAGTTCGGCTGAGTATCTAATTTACGACTAGTCTAAATACTTTATCTATCGATGGATTTGGCTACTAGAGATATACACCGTATTTTTTTAAATCAGTGTATGCCTATGATATAGAAGCTACCTATAATATTTATTTTACAAAATATGTAAAAAATCATGGGGTCTATGTGCACGATCTCTTTTTAGAGATGTCTGAAAGAGACTGGTTGACGCCTCGCGTGACCAGGCTGGCCTGTATTTGGCGCAAAAGATCAGCATTGCTATACAACGTGGCAATGCTGCCAGCATTCTGGGCACGCTCCCAATTGACGGCGAGGCGGAGGATTTCCATGACGCCCTCTAAATTTTCTTTTACTTTCTTTTTTTAAATGTATTTTTCAGTTATTTATGTATATAAATTATTGTTTTATTTTATGTGAAAATAGTCATTTAGCTATAGTTAGTTTTAATTCGTAAAAATCAAAAATTTCTCCGATTTTTTTTGGCCTAGATTAATTATTCATAGCATAACAATGTGCCGGTCGATGCGTAAGGTTAATGCACTTTATTTATAAACTTTTTTTTTTGGTGTCGAGGTTGGAAAATCCTCATGGAGTCCCTCCGCCTTGGGGGAAGGGCGGAGGGGACTGTCAGACTTTTACTGACTAAAAACCAACCCGTGTCCTCATGTACCCATGTGTCAGAAGGTAAGGTGTCACCGAAGCTTTCCTCGCTACCCCCCGACGGGTATTGGCCCGCCAGATGGTCATGATGAAGGTCATCGGTGGATAAAGGTGTTGGGCTCCGCCGCCAAAGCACCCAGCGGCCGCAGAAGATAGGGAGGAAGGCAACGCAACACCGCATCTCCTCTTCCTCTGCGGCCCCACCGTGACGCATATGGTGTCGTCCCGCGGCCGGCATCTCAGAAAAGCGGGTGCAGATTTGCAGATGGCAAACTATTAGTCGCACAGAAATTAATTACACCGCATAAAAATAAATAGCTTCTTCTGACGAAGATAACCCCAAATGTTATTTTACCGTAACCTTTTAATGGATTTTGTTTTTGTTCAATCTGACGTTTTCGTTCGTAAAATCTTCATGCCTAGAAACAAACTTTTTTACACAATGTACTAGTTAATGGTCTGTAATATTACTCATTTGTAGTATTTTTTTGATATTTTAGGATGACTTAGCTATTTTTATTGCATATGATTAAAAAAATCAAGTCAATAATAGAGTAACATACATGGTTCTCTATATATTTTATTATTCTCGTGCATTTACAAAGTTACTAAGGTAAGTGTAAAAAACTGAAAAAAATCGACAAATTCATGAAAATACTTCTGGGAAATTTGACCACTAAAACACAAAATCAAAAATTTTGTAAATATAGGAAATTTTTGGTCACGACAGGAAGTCATAGCTCATAAAATATAAATCTGTTTAAATAAAATCCTTGCATTACTGACTGACTGACAGACAAGCTACAGCCAAAACTAAAAGGCGCAGGAAGCTGAAATTCGGCATGTATGTTCCTTGGGGACCGTAGCGGTGCACCAAGAACGGATTTCCCGAAATTCTCACGGGATCGGGCAGAAACGATTAAATAAAAAAATGTGCGTGCGTAACTGCGGGCGTCCTCTAGTTCGAGTATAAGTACAATAGCATAATTAAGCATTGAAAAAATAAACGACGGCATATGACTTCATATCTACGGGAAATTGCATCCGTGTCCCTTACAGCGAGCATTTATTAATTTGTCCACCATGCAGAGATCGTGGCTCACATTGATGAATTATTAACATGTAGTGTCTGACATCGCGTCTGGAAACTTCGGAGATAGATGAAAATGTATTCTTGGAGTGATTTAGTGGCACAATTGGTGACCAATTCTTATGTATATTTAGAGGGGGAGCGGTGAAATGGTCAGCGTTCTGGCGTACAAAGTTATTTAGTTAGTAAATGTTTTATTTAATCAAGTATAATATGTGGTGGGTGAGGGAATGAGGGGAACAAATTAAGATAACAATTCACTGTGCAGGTAATTCTAAGTACTTATAAAAATATTTTTACTTTAGCAAAGCTTTCATAACCCTTTTCGAGAACAAGGCATTTTCACCCACGCAACTAAGAATCAGGTTTGGACCGGGAATGACTAATATTTGTACTAAGTAATGATGTAGCTCTTTGTATTTATACAACTATATAGGCTAGACTAGGCAAGAGTAACCTAGGCTGAATAAGCCTCCGAAATCTGTTATTGTAATTTTAGATTTTAGGTTCATTATAATTTCGTTTATTTTAAGACCTTCATATTTTAAGTATTAAGAAATTTAAAGAAGATATAATCGATATAAAATATACAAGTCTGAATCCAGAAGTCCACTAAATACTTTACTATAAACATGCATATATCCATACATGCATATAGACAAAATTTAAGTGGCGTCCGTGATTTAGAAATAAATAAATATGTCAAGTGTTTTTCATTACCTCCATGACACAACCAACCTTTTATTTCTGTACCTCCATCCGTCTGCCTGCAGTTTTATTTGTTAAAGGTAATCTTTGGAATGCCTAGCCAATATGAATTGAACCACTAATGACAAATAGAGGAGCTTCACAGCAACGTCAAAATTTCCGCACCAGTAATGCAATCTTCGAAACAGAAAATAACGCCGGTGCAGCCGCGTGGAAGAGTTACTATCCAATAAAGTTCATATACATGTAATACAGCCACAGTTTACAAATACCCAGCCTGTAACATGTAACCTCATAACCCGTAACACTTCCCTCGATCGTCTCACAACCCCTGCCCTAAAACAATAGTCTATGTTGTTCCTAATTCCCCGTTGGCAACCGGAAAAATTGTTTAAGATGGATTCTCGAAGAAGGTTATAGGATGGCACGAATAGTTATTACCCCATATGTTGTCTATCACTTACATTTATATAGCTTCAAAATAGTAAATATTTTTAGCCTTCTGTAAAATTCCATCGTTTATGTATTGTGTAGAATTTAAGACTGTCCTTCCAAACCAACCTCTTTCTCCTAGGAGGCAAAGACTTTGTGTTTCATGGGCATTAATGCTAAAGGAATATTTGAATTAATGTGTCTTTCTGTTATTTCTGAATAACAAAAGTTCTTATATATACGACTCTTCTAAAATGCGTGTCTGTCTCTTTAGACTATCTTTCAGGCTCAGAGACGAAAAGAAAAATAAAGTGGAGGGGACCAAGATAACGCTAGGACGACGATGAGTAGGATTATGGTTAAAATGAATACATGCTAGTATTCTTTTAAAGTACCGTAAGTAAGTATCCGTGTGGTGACGGATTAAGAATACGGATTGTCACCACCCCAAATCATCCCATGGGTGTCGTAAGAGCCGACAGAGGGAGCATATTATGCAGAGAACAGCAGAGTGAGTGAGTGAGTGTAAGAGAAGGAAAACTTGATACAAACCCTATACCAACCCGTTTGGCCAGCGTGGTATAGTAGGCCAATTCCTCCTTTCAAAGGAGAGGCCTAGTCCAGCAGTGGACTGTTAAAGGCTGATGATGATGATGATGATTCTTTTAAAGTTATATATTTGCATAAGGAAGGAGTCCACGTGGCATTCGAATCACCGACCGATCTAAAAAATGCCATATCTTTCTCCATTAACCTACCTCCGATTTTAAGATTATACAGCATTTTTTGCACTGCTGTTACTGCGTAAATGTGTCTGCGTAAATGTTCGGAAAACAAACTCGGAATCTCCTTTTTATCCCCAAAGAATTTTGCAAAAATGCTCCCTTTCATATATGTCTTATTTTAGCTACTTACATCCAATAATTTTGGTGTCGGTAACTGAAGAGTTTTATATATATATTAGCTTTTGCCCGCTGCTTCGCACGCCGTAAATTTCTCTTAGACCAAATGTTTTGTACAAACTCCCCTACATTCCTCAAGGAATATACATGCCAGATTTCACCTTCTTGCACCCAGTATTTTCGGCTGTAATGTGTCTGTCAGTCAGTCAGTAACGCAATTATTTTATATAATTATACAGATGAAAGTGATTCCAATGAAAAAATAAAAAGTTTTACACAAACTTCTTCTCCCTTTTCTACCCTCTTAGGGGAAGAATTTCCAAAATAAATGTTTTTGTGTTCGCCAACGTTATTTGTGGATCCAATAAACAAAGTATGAAGTTAATCCCTTGAAGTATTAAAAGGGTTTCATACAAATTTTGACTCCCCTTTTTATCCACTTAGGGTAAGAATTGTCCAAAAAGATTTTCTTATTGTTCACTAACTGCATTTGAGGAACCAATATACATGTGTGACGTCGGTGCCGTCGCGCTGCTTCCCACTACTCCTGGCTGGCCGTCTCGCTCCCCAGCGGCACATAAATACGGCGGCGCGACAGCGAACGGCCCTCTTTCGGATTCTCGACGTCGCCAAGATAAGTCCTGCCTTCTCTGCTGGAGCACCGAAGCCTCGTCAGCCTGCCTGCCTACCCTGCCCTGAGTCTCAGCTCTTACCTTTAGCTACCGGGTTTATTTTGTGTAACGCCTGCCAACATAAATATATTTTGTAACCAACCACAGTACTATTTAATTTATCTCTCAACACACCAACAAACGTTACACATAGTTTGAAGTTAACCCATTGAAGGAATAGTAGAACTTTCATACAAACTTTGACAATCAGTTTAACCCCCTTAGGGGACGAATTTCCAAAAATCCTCTCTTAGTGCGCGCCTACACACCTCGAAGAACATACACGCCAAATTTCACCAACTTGCACTCAATAGTTTTGGCTGTAGCGTGTCTGTCAGTCAGTAAGTAATGCAAGGATTCTATATGTACAGAAGATTGTTGATGATGATTATTAGTTGCCGTCTATGCCTATATTTTCTGTGTATATATTAGGTACAGGCTGGCCGAGGGTAATACGGTTCGTGTATTACCTAAGTCGTGCCCCAAATGTAGAAAAAAATGATTATTTACAATAAACGTAGTGTTTGCTCTTATAGTGATATCTAAAGACGCAGTCAGTATCTTATTTTCTGTTATAAGGGTTCCGTACCTAAAAGGTAAAAAACGGGACTATTACTAAGCATCCGCTGTCTGTCTGTCTGTCTGTCTGTCCGTCTGTCTGTCTGTAATCAGGCTGTATCTCATAAACCGTGATAGCCAGAAAGCTGAAATTTTCACAAATTATGTATTTCGGTTGCCGCTATAACACCAAATACTAAAAATAAAAATAATGAAAATATTAAGGGTCCCATACAAAAAAACATGTGTTTTTTTTCGTTTTCTTGCTCAAAATTACTAATTGTACCTAACAGGTAGACGCTTTAAAATTTCACAGAATATGTAGTTGTATATAAACTTTGATAACCAGTTTAACCCCCTTAGGGGACGAATTTCCAAAACTCCTCTCTTAGTGCGCGCCTACACACCTCGAAGAACATACACGCCAAATTTCACCAACTTGCACTCAATAGTTTTGGCTGTAGCGTGTCTGTCAGTCAGTAAGTAATGCAAGGATTCTATATGTACAGAAGATTGTTGATGATGATTATTAGTTGCCGCCTATGCCTATATTTTCTGTGTATATATTAGGTACAGGCTGGCCGAGGGTAATACGGTTCGTGTATTACCTAAGTCGTGCCCCAAATGTAGAAAAAAATGATTATTTACAATAAACGTAGTGTTTGCTCTTATAGTGATATCTAAAGACGCAGTCAGTATCTTATTTTCTGTTATAAGGGTTCCGTACCTAAAAGGTAAAAAACGGGACTATTACTAAGCATCCGCTGTCTGTCTGTCTGTCTGTCTGTCCGTCTGTCCGTCTGTCTGTCTGTAATCAGGCTGTATCTCATAAACCGTGATAGCCAGAAAGCTGAAATTTTCACAAATTATGTATTTCGGTTGCCGCTATAACACCAAATACTAAAAATAAAAATAATGAAAATATTAAGGGTCCCATACAAAAAAACATGTGTTTTTTTTCGTTTTCTTGCTCAAAATTACTAATTGTACCTAACAGGTAGACGCTTTAAAATTTCACAGAATATGTAGTTGTATATAAACTTTGATAACCAGTTTAACCCCCTTAGGGGACGAATTTCCAAAACTCCTCTCTTAGTGCGCGCCTACACACCTCGAAGAACATACACGCCAAATTTCACCAACTTGCACTCAATAGTTTTGGCTGTAGCGTGTCTGTCAGTCAGTAAGTAATGCAAGGATTCTATATGTACAGAAGATTGTTGATGATGATTATTAGTTGCCGCCTATGCCTATATTTTCTGTGTATATATTAGGTACAGGCTGGCCGAGGGTAATACGGTTCGTGTATTACCTAAGTCGTGCCCCAAATGTAGAAAAAAATGATTATTTACAATAAACGTAGTGTTTGCTCTTATAGTGATATCTAAAGACGCAGTCAGTATCTTATTTTCTGTTATAAGGGTTCCGTACCTAAAAGGTAAAAAACGGGACTATTACTAAGCATCCGCTGTCTGTCTGTCTGTCTGTCTGTCCGTCTGTCTGTCTGTAATCAGGCTGTATCTCATAAACCGTGATAGCCAGAAAGCTGAAATTTTCACAAATTATGTATTTCGGTTACCGCTATAACAACAAATACTAAAAATAAAAAGAATGAAAATATTAAGGGTCCCATACAAAAAAACATGTGTTTTTTTTCGTTTTTTTGCTCAAAATTACTAATTGTACCTAACAGGTAGACGCTTTAAAATTTCACAGAATATGTAGTTGTATATTACCTTTCAAAATAAATAATTAAATAAAAAAAGTATATAATTAAGGGGGGCTCCCATACAACAAACGTAATTTTTAAGCAATTTGTTACTCGATCTTAATAAACAGGTAGAAACTTAAAAAGTATTTAAGTATACATACAACGAACGTGATTTTCTTTTATAGATGATGGTATGGAATCCTTCGTGCGCGAGTCCGACTCGCACTTGCCCAATTTTATTTTATTATGTTGTATTTTCTTGCTTTACTTACTGTTGTCAAACGATAATATGCGTGATCAAGTGATAATGTGCGTGTTTAAAATATATGATGGCTGTATTCTATTACTTTCATATAGGCAGGTCAAATTGATGAATTCGTGTGCAAAACCGTAATTATACATTCCGTTCCCAGATTAAGCAAAAATTGCTATACAGCGCAGCCTCTATTTCAAGTGAAGCCAAAAAGGAAGACCTACGATAGGATAGCACGATCATATTATTTTTCTTTTTGAACTTCACTCGCAATGTAGAGCATGCTGTAGGTATCTAGCCATATTTTACTGAACCATGTTACCGTTACGTAATGCATCAAACTCCTCCCTAACACAATAATTAATAGAATAGTTACATATTTTTTCATGATCTCAGCCGAAAGACGTCCACTGCTGGACCTCTCCAAATAAATCGATCATGCATCATATTTAAGTAGATACATCTTAATTATCACTTGGTAAGCGATGAATAAAAAACCATGCAGGATTTTTTTATTCACCGCTTCTTGCCAGATATGTGAAGTCTGCTAATCCGTACCTTAACCCTTAACCCTTCTTGTAATGAGAAGACAACCCTGCCTCTGTGCCCAAAAATATCATAAAAAATTTAGGTGATGATGATATATTTCAGTGCAAATCAGTCGGTTGCATTTCTAACGGTCAGTATTCTGTATTACTATAGCATGAATGTTCAAGAAACACACGAAGACTTTGCCTCCCGCTAGGAAGAAGAGAAGGAGAGAAAAGAAACAGGATGCTGACTGGGGAGAGGGGGCTGATTTTGAAAATCAGTTTTAAATAAAATTACTTAATTGGAATTAACTTATGGCAAAGATAGCTTAGACGAGATACCAACCATAACGCAATAAAGGCAATAAATAAAAAAATACTTATTCCACTCCTAGCTGCAGAACCTCCTACTACAAATAACAAGTGTAGTAGAATGTGAATATCAATATGATAAAAATAGTAATTGCAAAAAAAATGTGTGTTCTATTTGTGAGATTGCAGCTATTATCAGCAGACGCCAGTTATTGTTATCTCTCAGTTTAAATATAGCTTGAGATAACGGAAACACAAGTTGAACGCGTGACCTTTGTAATCATAGTGTATTCTTAGTTACTATATTGATAACGTCATTTTCGTATTTCGTAAGTGACGAAGAACTTTACGTCCACTTAAAATCACGTTGGGATACCATTTTTGTTAGGGCTAGCGTATCAGAGTCATTCCTAGACACTTGATAACCATAATATTTTGGTACGAGTAAGATTTTGAATATAATCAGGAAGGCCCATCCACTGGTTGTTGATAGATTGTATCACGACCACAAACATATCACCCCCAGTCATACGAAAGCGTTTTAGGTAAGTGTTGCCCGAAGAAAGTAATTTAATCAAGGATCACCACTTGGATGGGTGACCACCTGCTGTGGCATTTACAACAGGCGCTATAAATAACATGTAATGCTCTAAGAAGAGTAGAAGAGAACCTAAGAAAAATGAGACCGATGAAACCAAGGTACGCAAACATGTAACTAAAAGCTACATGCAAGTTAGAAAGAAAAAAGAAAGCATTTAGTATTATTTATTTTGACTTTTATTTTATTGCCTAATATCACCGCGTACTTGTTACCTTGTTGTATATAGCCAGTTGTTACACGATCTCGGTACATACGAAGACGTGAAAACACGGATATGAGCGGTGATGAGCATACCGAGAGGGGAAGAGATTTGGTATATTATTATTATTTTCTATTGCTACGCAACGCTGCGACAAATGTTTTCCACATTTTACGGTCATGGAGTCCGGAGAAGATTTGAGGTTGTCAAGTATTCAGGACTTACCTTTAGGATTCTTGCGTACAATCTTACTTCAAAGTCAAAGTCAAAATCATTTATTCATCTAGGCCACAAAGTGACGCTTATGAACATCAAAATTTAAGTTAATTTGTGATTCTACATTTACATTTACTGTCACGTTTGCAATGCACGAGAAAGAAAGGGCAATAAAACTCATGGCCACTCTTTGCAATCAAATATCATGGTTGTACATTTTATTTTGTAAGGAGCTGCAACTATTTCACATTGTAAGTTATCTACTAGTAAATTTTTAGTAACTTTTGATCATACTCAAGCAGTAAATGATGTTCATTTGGTAAGCCTCCCAAATCAAATATGGTGAAATAGGGGCATCCACTTACGTCTTTTTAATGTAGGCAACTCGCGAATATGGACAGAACTATGGTGGAAGTGAATATAGCAGACAGTAACGGTATATGAAACCAAAACAATTGATAATTTATTAGTTAGCCCATGACCACGAGTTACCCACATTTTACAAATCCGCAAAGTTATAATGAAATTGTGGAACATGAATGCAAAATATAGTATGAAATGAGAATACGGTAATTAACTACACTATACAATAAAACTACTTAATTATTGACCTTAATTATTAAAAGCGAACAACTACTTCCAAGCGCACCTGTCATCAAAATAATCCTTTAAACTATAATATGCCTTATTTATAAGATTATTTTTAGCTTCTGCCTGAAACGAACTTAAAGGCAAGTCTAAAATATACGTCAGTATTTTATTGTATATGCGTATACTGAGCCCAATAAAAGAGCTATGCGTTATGTGCAAACGAATATACGGAACACATAATTTATGTCTATTTGTAGTTTTGATATTGTGTATGTCACTATTCATTTTATAAGAATGTATATTTAGTCTTACATGCATAGCACTGGCCCAAATATACTGTGACGCTACAGTAAGAATAGCAATAGTTTTAAATTTTCTTTGAGTGAGACTCTTTTCTTTAACTGGTAAATGACCCTAACTGCCCGTTTTTGCAATATAAAAATATTTTCTATATCAGCAGCTCTACCCCATAACAATATAACACATGACATAACACTATGAAAATAACTAAAACAAACCAATCTAGTCGTATCGACATCGGTCAACCTACGAACCTTCTTAACGGCATAAGCAGCTGAGCTAAGTTTCCCTGAGAGATATGTAACGTGCGCACCCCACTGTTGGCGTTCAGTACTAGAGTGTTTACATTAAACCATTTAGTCACTTGAATGAGTGCACTATTTATTTCGTTGAAGTGTTCCTAATTTCTATCTACTTTAAATATCAAAGAAGTATCTTCAGCAAACAGTACAATCGTTTATGTCAACAAAAAACAAGAAAGGCCCTAAGATTCTGCCCTGTGGCACTCCTAAATCAACAGGTAAGCCACTGGATTTTGAGCCATTTATTTTAACACATTGAATCCGGTCACTTAAGTATGACTTAATGACATCCAATGCTTTAGCCTGGACGCCGTAATGCCTAAGCTTGCACAAGAGCGTCCCACGGCAGACACAATCGAATGCTTTCGAAAGGTCGCAAAACACACCAACAGCATATTGGGAATTCTCCCAAGCACTGTAGATATGTTTGGGTAACGCTACTCCTGCATCTGTTGTCGAGAGACCCTTGGTAAAACCATATTGCTCACTATGAAGGAGGCTGTTTTGATTAAAATGTCTGAGTAGTTGCTTGAGTACGATCTTTTCAAAAATCTTACTAAAAGCAGGTAGTATTGATATTCGCCTATAATTACTAGGATCAGTCTTACTGCCGGATTTAAAAAGAGGTATTATTCTACTATGTTTCATAAGATCGGGAAAACTGCCTGATTTAATATACTTATTGAATGAGTTGCTTAAATAAGGAGCTACTACATCAATTATACTTGTCAAAATCTTAACAGAAATGCCCTAGAGATCACCTGTATTTTTAGACTCTGGATACTTAAATGTATTTATAATATCGGTAGAACTAATACAATGGAACTTAAATATTACTTTCCATTTTCCAACACTAGACTCTAAAAGGTTTTAAGATTCTTAAAACAGGAATAAGATCGTACGCTTCTGTAAACATGAGACTCAATTAGATTGTGCGTGTATCAGAATACGTAAAGGAAGAAGTTAAATAGCAACTTACAGTTTACGTTATATAGTATACTATCGTTTTTATTAATTACAAATTGAACAAACTCTAATAAAATTGTAAAGAGGTTAATATACCTAATAAAGTTTTCTTCTTTGGACGCGTTAGTTTCAAGAACCCTACAAATATTTATAACATTCGTGTTCGGACTTGCGAAATATAGGCATAGGTACGCGTATATGAATATATAAAACCAAACGCAGATGAAAACCCCGAACAAAGGTAGTAAACCAATTAAAATCATATGTTACACGGTTGAAAACTACCCACAACGTCAGATTAAAATTTATTTTCACTATTGCATTGTCACGGCGCGTCATTCAAAGGTGACGAGAGACAATACATGCATGTATCCACATACATACGTGTATCTGTTATACAACGCAAAACAATGAAGGCTTTCACAATTCCATATTCATTCATAGAATAAATTAAATGAAATCGCGACTCCATATCTTAAATTAAAACGGGGAGTTGAACCGTCGGCGTCATTATCACTGAAAATTACATGTATGTGACTAAAATCCAACAAATGTGATGGTATGTGCGCGTTATGAATATGATGGGTTTTGCACCCTTCGATGCAATTACTTAAAAGCCTTAGACTTTCAAGTAATTGTACTGAAACGTCAGAACAGTGAGTAAAACACTGAAACAAAGGTTCTCAGGAGAAAATACTGCTTCGTGCTGCTACTTTTTTGGATGGCAAACTGAAAAACACAAATGGTTCGAATCGAAACGGCCGTTTGATTGTTACATTTTCTTTCTTCAGTGCTTGATCAAATTTAGCTTGTACATCGTATAGTTAGTAGTACTTACATCTATTTTTGTTCTTTCGTCTGAAGATGCAGATGGTCTATTATTTGGAAACAAAAAATATAATTATCTACGGTATGTTCAGTTCAAAAAGTTGACAAGATATCGCTCCGCTACCTTGACATGTGGAGGATGAAGATGGTTTGTGTTACAGCCAGCGCCGCCTTGCATGCACACGACGTCTTGCCGTATATTTGAATAAGGCGCTACTAATACGAAAATTATGAAGTGCTCAGGATTTCATAAATATTGAAGTTATCACATATTTTAAATAGGATACAATTATAATGAATTGAACTTGTGATGTACTGAGCAAAGCGAGTTACGCGAACAGTCTCGTTAATTTGAAGATAGATTTTACTTCATGGTTCGGCTATTGGTCATAGGTTATAGGTTCGGCTATAGGTTAGAGATGATATATCTATACCTTTTTTCTTATATAACTTTACAAAAATTCTCAAATAGGTATGTTAGTAATGATGACATTCGTTAGCCGTCGCATCACGATTATAATACAAAATATACAGCTAAAGCAGCCGCATCTAAGCAAAACCCTGACCATACACTTTTGAAAAATGGGTCTCCGGATCGTGGGAATCAATTAATAACGTCAATTGGACAGTGCGGTGCGCGCGACCTAAGCTGGAGTGGCGGCCATCCATCACTGTCCGAAGTAAAGCCCCTTAAATGCGTTCTTAAATACGCCGCCGCCGCGCAGTCCCTCCCACGGCCGCTGTCCACTGCGATGCCCACCGCGATCGATAACATCCTCCTCTATAAACCTATGCCTTGCTTATTTTCACGTTCGCATAACACACACATTAACCAGCGATAAGTCGTTCATATCCGTAGTAGTTTATGCTATTAATGTTCCAGAGAAAGGTAAGTCGTGAACAATCTCGACGTGAAACGAACTCAGTACAGAAGCTTAAAACATCAAACACAAGGTAAGGACCACTTGAAATCTAGTTCGAATATTTCATTTCCTTCAAGCAAAAGGTTACCAGAGCAAATATTACAACACTTGTGTATTGTATTTACTCTCTGTTTATGACTCGTACGAAGTTTCTCGTCTAATATCACTTTGGAACAAATTCCGTCAAATTCCATTGAAGTTTACTATATTAAATATAAGTAATAGCTTGCCAATATAATGCAAAGAAAAATGTGGTGTCTGTATTCCAAAGATAGGTTGTATGTGCAAGAAATGAGCAAATAAATCAATTACACACCGCCAGGCGGCGCCACGGGAAATAATTGGATTTGTACTCAAGCGCCCTGGGTGCCGATCGCCGGTTTATTGTCTAACATTCTTCGATTTCACGGAAAAAATTGACAGCGCTTGAAATAGCAGATATCTTCGTGTGAAATTAGATGTCGTATTATTCGGGAAAACTGTTATTTATTTGAACATCTTAATTGCACAAGTTTTGGAATCAAAACATGGATTTACAGCATCACATTAAATTGCTTCATCAGTAATCACGAGAGTTATTTAATTAAAACTGTTACAAATAAGTCATAAAAGTAAGGCTGGATCTTTGTCGCGCGCGTTCGTCCGAAATTGCTCGAAACTTGCCTCCAACTTGTACCTACATTCGTTAACTAACAAGTTGAGAAGTTTTAACTACACTTGACGAGATTATACTGGAGTCTTTTATTCGCGACAATAAGTATGTAAATAGAATTGCCTTACGGAACACCACAAAAGTTGCGCCATATTCAACTCTGTTGTTTCTATGAAGTCTTAGAAATTCAAAACTTCCTACTTGCTACTGCTAGTTAACAGTTTCACAGTACGTCGTAACCTTATACGGGTCTTTGGTTACTCCGCTGACGCAAGATTCGATTACTTTTTAGTAGTAATTAACGCGTGTCTTATTATGTAACTGGCTGCTGTAAAACGCAAACCCAAAAGGTTCACGTTTCTTGTGTTAAAACCGAAATATAGAGAGGAAAACTAGAGTGTAAGTATAAGGTTCTCTGAAAGGATCAGTTGGATATTCTTGATTCACCTATTATATTGATAAAACCATTGGCGTTTGAGCGATTGATGCCTTATCCATGGGTGTACATACTTAGGTATAAACACAAAATCGATACGACTTAAAATCTTTTAAAATAATCCTAGGACTGTTAATA
This sequence comes from Euclidia mi, assembly GCA_944739405.2. NCBI lineage: Eukaryota > Metazoa > Arthropoda > Insecta > Lepidoptera > Erebidae > Euclidia > Euclidia mi. The sequence continues at coordinate 38,272,464 of OX123190.2, read as the reverse complement.
GCTAGGACAATGTTGATATCAATAATACCTACCGATGAGTATAAGAGGATGTAGGTATCCGCTGCGACAAAAAGATTTGTCCAGTATGAAATGGGCAAGAAAGAGCTCTCTCTTCTTCGCGTGTATATCGGGTAGTCAAAAAAGAGCCAAATCAGCTACAGGATATCAGCGTATTCAGGCTGAGTCTGAGCATTAACGTAACCAGTTATTACGTATTTAATTATGTACAACCACATTACCGACATACCCTCGATTCTAGTTACCGAAGCCATTCAGCTATAAAAACTAAAACGAACCATTCAAAGGAAAGTCGCCCTAAAAGTAATAACCTTTCAAAGAATACGTAGAAGTAACCTAATTAAATTTAATAGTGATTAACTTGGAACGGCGAGAGTCCTAAGTGCAGTTAACATGCAGGTCCGTCCCCATCCAGAGTATACTTACATTTTAAATGCAAATTGTTTGTGAGACTGCAATCACAAATTGTGTGAATCTGAATATTACGTAAATATGGCGTCGAGGGTTAATTGTCGCTTAAGATACGCGACACATGTGTAATGCGACCGCCTTACTTGCGGGTAACCGGGGGTTAAGCCGAATAGGTACATACGTATAGTTAAATAACGATCGATTTTCATAGTAGTAGCTGAAGGCTTGTTGGATTGAATTATTCTTATATTTATCCGTGTCCACGACAATGTCCGTGTCCGGGCTCGTCCTAGCCATTCCATAAAACCGTCCAAAGCATTGATGGCTTCAAAAGATCTAGGTTTACTGTAAAGTGAGAACACTGTGAAATCTCTCCAAACCACTCCTCCAATATTGAACTTACCGGCTTTATAGTATCGTGTCCAATCCAGTATTTACGGCTTTAACACAACCTCGCTCTAGACATAGTTAGTAGTATGTGGGCAGTCATAAAAATACCAGAAATGTGCGGAGATTAAAAAATTATCGCACAAGCGTCGTCGTTTTTAGGGTTCCGTACCTAAAAGGTAAAAATCAAAATCAAAATCATTTATTCATCTAGGCCACTAAGTGACGCTTATGAACGTCAAAATTTAAGTTAATTACTTAATGATTCTACATTTACATTTACTGCCACGTTCGCAATGCAATAGGTAGAACCACGAGAAAGAACGGGCAATAAAACTCATGGCCACTCTTTTCAAACAAATATAATGGTGGTACATTTTATTTTTGTGTGTTAAGGAGCTGCAACTGTTTCACATTGTAAACATCTACTAGTAAAATTTTTAGTAGCTATTGATATCATACTCAAGCAGTAAATGATGTTCATATGGTAAGCCTCCCAAAGTAAATATGGTGAAACAGGAGCATCCACTTACGTCTTTTTAATGTAGGCAACTCGCGAACTTGGTCAGAACTATGGTAGAAGTGAATGAAGCAGAAAGTAACGGTAAAAAACGGGACCCTATTACTAAACCTCCGCTGTCTGTCTGTCTGTCTGTCTGTCACCAGGCTGTATCTCATAAACCGTGATAGCTAGAAAGCTGAAATTTTCACAGATTATATTATGTATTTCGGTTGCCGCTATAAAAAAAATGAAAATATTAAGGGGGAGTCCCATACAATAAACGTGGTTTTTTTCGCATTTTTTGCTCAAAATTACTAACGGTACCAGGTAGACGCTTAAAATTTTCACAGAATATGTAGTTGTATATTACCATTCAAAATAAATAATTAAATAAAAAAAGGTAATAATAAAGGTGGGCTCCCATACAACAAACGTAATTTTTAAGCAATTTGTTACTCGATCTTAACAAACAGGTAGAAACTTAAAAAATATTTAAGTAAACATACAACAAACGTGATTTTCTTTTATAGATACGGACCCCTTCATGCGCAAATCCGACTCGCACTTGCCCAATTTTATTAGTATTATTTCTTGACTATTTAGCCTGTCTTCTTCTAACTACAACCTGTTAGTAAATGCACTGGCATGATCGCGTTTCAATGATACTTAAACCAGCAAAACGAATGTATAATAGTTATTAAATGGATTAAAATTCATAAAAAAATATTAAGTCTTTTGTTAATACTATGACATTTATACTTGCTCGTTACATTTCAGAACACCTGCACAATATAATATTGCCTGAGTACGTTATCCCAATCTATAAATAAACACTGAAATACATTTCATCCAGAATGCACAGATGCAATAAACACACCAGCCTGTTAACGTTCAATAAAATATTTAATTAAACCAAACATTATATTACATTAAAGCGAATTTCATGCGAAATATCATGAAAGACTGATCGAATAAGGAATTTCGTCATACACGTTATTAATTTTAATCGAAAATTCCACTCTATTCCCGGATTAATTATGTACATTGACTATACTGCTATATCTATATGATAGTTAAGGTTATGTATTATATTGGTATGTGTACAACAGTACGGACATTGACATAATTATTAATTAGACGAGCTTTGGAAAGTCGATCGAGCAAATTTAATTGCAATGCCAACACCGACAAGCCACCCGACACTCTTGATCAATCCAATTCGATAATTCGAATGTGTCCTTTGGTAGCAATTCATTATTATGATAGCAATGCCTCGTTTACCATAGCATACTCGTAAAATTAGTTTGTTAGGCAAACATTTGACTGCCACTGCTCATTGTTTTGTTGTAAATGATAGTTTATTGGCAAATCTTTTTCCAGGGAATCAATGACGCGATGACTAGCGGTAGCCCTGGCAAATACGCGTGTCTGTGTCTTCTGGGATAGAAACAATACCAAGGAAAAACACTCAGAATTTTGCATTATATACATCGAAAAGTACCAGAGAAATCCAAAATGAAGACGGTGTAGCAAAACCGGTTCCATTACATATTCAGTAGATAGAAAAACTGTTCTTTTAATTAAAGCCTTCTCATATTCAACACAACACAGCTGACGGCATGTGGATGTTATGTGTATAATCAATACGATATTTATGTACCAAATTCAAATTCAAATTCAAAAGAGGTAGAGAACACTTTAGTGATACTCCAAGCTTCGTAGCTACCTAATTGTATCTAATAACGAAGCTTAAGTTTGCACTGAACCGAAAAACTAAAATTACCTATGGTACGCTGATAAAAGCTGAAGAGCCACTGAGAGATGCATAGGTAGATTTTAAAAATTTAAATTGTCTATGCTACTCTCAGTGGTTACATTGCAAATGCAACTACAAACTGTAACCTAATGCAACGAACAATGTACATGATACCTTTGATTTTCAAACTTCTACCTGAAGCTTTGCATTTACAGCCTCTTCCTGTTTGTATTCATAGATAACATAGTAACCACTAATCCACCATTTACGACTACCAAAACACAAAAATAAAACCAAACTCATTCGACCTTTCCCAAAACAAATCTAATAACGCTTCAAGGTCCGATTGTTTTGTTGAACAACTCCAGTGAACATAAAAACCTGCTGTGAACTATTAGCCAGTACATTAGCAGCAGTACGACACGACCACGAGTCAGTCGAGTAACTGAAAATTGCGGTAACAGCAGGCCACGTCACTGGCTGCCAAACGAACTGTGAAAATAATGGGCACACAGTAATGCGCGTCTTAAATCGACTAATGCAACGGGACGTCAGCGCTCCGCCATAACAAGGCAAACACGTGGGATCATTTGCAAACTATGCTGGGTATATTTATATTCATATACTTTTCATCCAAAGCCTGTTAAAATTCTAAATCAATGTTCCAAGTCATTTATTTAATTCAGGTTACAGAGTAACACTCGTCTTAACTAACTTTACATATTTTACGTCCATCACTTTAGGTACGTTTTCACACTTTGACAACTTACTTGATCATCATAGAATTTTGCATACAATGTTTTCAGAAGAGAAAACGTCGTGGCAAAACGCCAATGGCGAAAGTTGATATGCCATAATCTACGTTACAGTTATTTGTTGAGTATTAGCAATGAATACAGATTTACATAGAAGCGCAGTTCTTAAGGATTTCATGTGCCGATTCCAAGTGGGGACTATCTCCAGTTTAGTTCGTATTTGGCGCCGTTGGCGACGCTGGCGTCGTTCTCCGTCTCTCTTGCTCTCGTAGTTAAGATACACAGGAGGAACGTTTGTCTCTTGCTCTCGTAGAGACAGCTGCCACAGCGCAACTGCCACGCCACCAAGCGGCAATTTGTGTCACAGAAAGTTTGTTTCAGAGCGCCCATAGGAAATTTGCCTCTTTGTAAATATCTGGTCTTTGGTATGAGTACATATATATCGATGGTTGAATAGTGCTTAATTTGAGATATACGATTGTCATTACACTCCTGCAGAAAAATAAAACAACATCATCATAGAGATAGGGCCAAAAACAAGAGTGGATTGGAGAGAATTCCGTTATGGCGTAGATAATAAGAAATTATTGTAAGGAAATGAATAAATTAAAGAAACTTTGAAACTTATTTTGAACATTTAAATAAACTGACACTAAAAATAATAAAACCAGACCAACAAATATTATTATAATATCAGCATCGAACTAGCGTTAACCCGGTTGCATCCAATAGTTATCGTTTTGGAGCCGTGGTGCCGATTCGATCCACATTTAACATTATATTAACTGTTCCACAGAGTGCCTGCCGTCAGACCGCGTTAACCCATAGACGATGGTTTTGACCAGTATCAGCAAGGGTCATCAAACTCCCCATCGTTATGGAAGCTGTTATGAACATATTTGTCGTATCACGGGCCAAAACACGGGGCACGCAATAATTAACAATTTAATAAACAGGCGTAAAAGTAACGGTATGCTACGATTTTTACTTATCATCGAGTATTTGCTCTTGGTATAAAGCAACTAAAATTCCTTGAATTCAATAGCCCTCTTGTCTCTCTAAGATATTCAATTAGGAAACTTTTACAATCAATAACCCAATGCTAATATTTATAGAAGGCTCGTTATAAGAGTATTAATGCCTATTTCATTACATGGTACGCACTTTAAAAGACACTGAAGTAGTCTTCTAAAGTTAAACAACCCGAGAAATGTTGATGAAGTAGTCTCGAGTTCTAGCCACGATGGATGTTGCATCAATGTCTCAAATAAGTTCACAGTAACCTGAACACAATCAACCGTATCTATCATTCATTCACTCGCAATTGTTTGTGCGTTCTCTTCGCAATGAATTGCAACCAATGCATTCTTATAAAAGGGAGCATTGAATAAAAAATCAGTTCAAGCGCTTCAATACAATGTATTGCGTCTCAGTTTTGCTCTTCGTGAAATACTAGAGGACCTAGTCTTCGGATTAAATTAGAAGTCATGTTATAGACTAAGCGATATGATAGACAAAAAAGACCAATGTTACGTCGGTTTAAGGCTACAAAGCCAATATGACAGGATCCAGCTAAACAGTGCGAAGCATCAAATGTACTTGTGGGGCTAATAAACTTAGGGAGGCTAATGTATGTAGGTATTACGAGGTGACAGATACACACAGGCTCACACGCCGCGTGCGGTGTTTAATTCTGCTTTTGTCGTACCTTAGCGCGGCGGATAGCCAGTGTTTGCCCAACAAACTATTTCCTTGGTGAAAACTCTCCGGAAATTAAAACCAGAGAAAAGTCTCGCGGGACATTAACTTGTCGAGAGAAAGGGATTTAATTTAAAATTTGTTTCTTGGCTTATATTTGTTTGCGGAAGATGAATAAGTGCTAGTACTTTCCGGGGCTCGACGTAAAATGCTTTCAGTGATGGTTGTTTAAAATATTCGTTGCTTAAAAGGCTTCGAAATGAAAGGCTACGCTTAAGTTAAATAATAATTTATAGGAATTCTTTTTAGAAGTTATTTGCTTGAAAAAGTGTTAATCATAGAACCGTAATATTAAAGTTGGGACAGCATAAATCATTCCTACGTTTTCTTGGACGGCTGTTTTTTGTTTATAAGATGTTGTTTATTGGCAACACTATATACTATGAACTTGTACGTTTTTGTACATCAATGTACGTGGAACAGTTTTACGGCAAATGACTGCTTACACTATTCAATAACTTTTTACCAGACATAGACAATCGTAATATTGGTATGAATATAATGGTTAAAAGACAACAAATATAGGTATTGGTACTTCATTGACAAATGACTTTGAGTATACTACAAAGCATTTATTTTCAGCAAATCTCTTATCTTGTTATTTGTGGCAGCGGCGTTGTGGGATATTGTGGGACTACCCACAACGTCCCACAACGTCGCTACGACCTACCACGATATTGAAGGACATTCCCACACGATGTATCGCAAAGCTCTCGAATATTGCCACAAGATTCTAGCATTACAGGACTTCCCACAGCTTTGTGACGTACACAAAAGCTTTGAACAACTTATTAAGATTATATCAGCAGAAACTCTTAAAGTTCACAGTTCTTATATTACGGTTTCCAACAGAAAGCTCTCTATACTTTTATGTTACGAGTTGATACAAACTGGTTAAATTCATATTCAGTTTCAATTACTAGTAGTACTTTATACTAGTTCCAACAAAATATTAACCAGAACTACCGGCTCTTTAATTCGATTGCCAGTAAAATGGTTTGTACGGGATAAATCATTTTATAGTAATAAAAAGGATTTTCATTTCCATTGAAAATGATAATATAGCGATTCGTGCAAGCGTGCGTGTTTTTAAGCCTAAGTACGTAACGGGAAGCCGCCAACACTACAAGCTAATGCAACCTAAGACTATATATATTATGTTATAGACGTAGGGATCCGCATACAAGACCATCACTAAAAGGTCTGACATAGGTCACCGTGTGGGCACCCATTACCCGTCAAAATTTAATAGAACTTCATTTGAAACTTTGATAATTTGTTCATAGACATATTTTTCGTTTAAAGATTGTGACGCATAAACATAGTGACGTTATAATTGATCTCGCGGCATAAATATGCGCGTGGGATTGGAAGGTCTTGGGTTCGATCCCTGGGTCAGGCAAAGTGTAATTGGGTTTTTCCGTTAAGAAATTCTCAGTAGCAGCTCGGAGTCTGGTGATGTGCCCGGTACGGCTATAGGCTCGCTCCCTATTACGTGGGACTAAAATAAATCTGGCGAAAAGTTGGTGTAGCAATATACCTCTGCCTACCTCTTCAGGGACATAGACGTGAGATTATGTATGTATGATGTTAGTTTACAGACTAGCTTCGGCCCACGTATTCGCCGATGTGGGTGACAGTTATTGCAAAAAAAAAGGTAGCCTTTGCCCTATTGTGATGAATAAGCTATACTGCAATGTTTCTTTGAAATATAAGTATACTTTAATATAATTGTATATCTCAAGAAAAGTGTTTTCATCGATTATCACAAACTTTCGGCTATCGCACACAGGCTATCGCTACGCTGCCTTTACGTACAACCTTTACTGTAACTTTAAAAATATATATATAATACATATTTTGATGGTGCGACTAATCCTCCTCTGTCTTTTACTTTTATAATAATAAAAATAATTACATAAACCTGCAGTACTGAAGTACTGTATTTATTATTATTATTCACATACATCTTTAATATATTCTCATAATAAATAAATACATTTTTAAATATATCAATTATAAAAATACATTTAAAAATATAAAAATCATTATGGGGACCCACCAGTATCGGGAACAGGGTCCAAGCTACTGGTGGTTAGGGCTTCAGAGACAGGAACCGCCTCACTATGCGTGCCGTGTCCAAAAGTACCGCCTTCTGTATCAGACGCTTGACCCAAGGATCCAACGCGAGCCTCTTAAGATGGTGGTCGAGGCTCTTGGCTATAAGACCATTCACTGTGACGATTATCGGCACAATAATTGCTGAATCAACATACCACATGTCGACAATCTCGTGCGCCAAGTCCAGATATTTAATCTGCTTATCTTTCTCAGCCTTCACGAGATTCTCGTCATGAGGGATGGCAACATCAACAATTATTGCGCGGCGCTCTGATCGATCTACCACCACAATATCAGGTTTGTTGGCGACAACAGTCCTGTCCGTGATGATAGATCGATCCCAGTACAATGTGATATGACCATTTTCCAGAACAGGTTCCGCCACATACCTGTAGTACGGCACCTCAACATCTACAAGCCTATATTTCAGAGCAAGTTGCTGGTGAATGATCCTGGCTACTTGGTTATGCCTGTGCAAGTACTCGCCGTTAGCAAGACGCGAACAGCCGGAAACTATATGTCTGAGGGATTCACCAGGCTGGTGACACGCACGACAGATGTCCGTGGTGCCATCCCTCAGAATATATTTCCGGTAGTTATTCGTCTTGATAACTTTATCAGCAATTGCACAAACAAACCCTTCGGTTTCCCCAAAAAGGTCACCGAAGCGTAGCCAGTTCACCGAGGCTAAAAAGTCTACATCTGGCCCATGCAGGGTCCGGTAGAACCTGCCATGAAGCTCCTTGCTCTGCCATACAAGCCTGCGATCATCAGTGCTAAGGACTACAGGTCTGCGCCAGCTGTCCTTAGAAAGACTGAGCGGGGTAAACCCGGCGTCCACTGCTACAACATCGCGATGCACATCCACGTTCGCGTTGAGAAAATAATCTCTGAGGTTGCATACCTCGCGATTGTGCAGGGATTTGACATTTAGAAAGCCACGACTCCCACACTTCCGCGGCATATACAACCTCATTACAGATGAGCGTGGATGATGCATCCGGTGTGCCGTCAGCAGTGTACGGACCTTTCGGTCTAAGGTGTCCAGTTCAGTCTGAGTCCACTTGAGTATGCCAAAGGAGTACATGAGAACCGGCATGACCCAACCCAACCGTTGCAAGCTCGAACCTAATTGTCACCTGATAAAAGACTATTCAGTACCTTTTTCAGGCGGCCAAAGAACCGCTCTTGCAACGATTGTGAAATAAAACGACGTATTCCCAGAGACGAGTGGCAACGACTGACAATGTTTTATTTCATACTATAGAAGTAAACACACAATTTTAAAATATATGTCTATATGTCTAGTGACAATATAAGACAGATGGCCAGTACGATACATGGCCAGTGCTAATACATACTGTGTAGATATTAAACCTTCAACACCCCCACTATATCTAACAATGTGTATATACACAATTATTACAATCTTTGAATACCTAATATATCCAAAAACTTAATACATCAGCTGGCATCTTACAGCTGTAGGCAAATTACTTCACATTTACAATTGTATTTACTACACATTCAACACAAAAGTAAAATATCTCACTAGACGCTTTACATTGCACAATGTTCTCTAGAATAGCAATTGTAAAAGTAACTCAAAAATTCAACTGCATAAGTAATATCAGGCCTGGTTAGAACTGCTAAGTACATTAGACAACCAATAGATATGGGAATTTTCCAACAGTTTTCCCCCTTACATACATGCAAGTTAATTTTTGTAACACCTGATCAATATAATCAGACTGGTTCAATGTGATAGATTTCTCAGATTTATTAACACATTGACACCAATGACTTTCTTAAGTTTGAAATACTAACTACATTTTTCAAATATTCTGGTTCTTTACAACCATTTGAAAAAATAAAAATCTCTACAAAAAAATATTTCTAACTTTTGTATACATACATGGATCTATCTTAGATCTCCCTATAACTAATATTTGACGAACATAGCAACTAAACATTCATGGAACCGAACTTTATTAACACTAAGCACTCACACTGCACAACCCTACCATCTTGTGGACTATCACATAATTCCCATGCATCATTTTCTTTTAACTTTTCTTCTTCTTGCATGGTCAACGTCCACTGTTTCTTTTCTGGTCCGTTGCAGTGTCAAACCTGCCACATCTTCATAGGTTTCAGCGCTTGTACTTGTACAAAGATTCAACATACCATATCTCTCTGGTGGTTTCCGTGTTCGTCTGGGTCTGTCCATGAAACCTTCATTTTTACACTGAAGTGTACTCTCTGAGTCTTTATAATCGTTATCACTGTTGGAGCTATCTTCATGACTAGATATAGATTCCAAACTTGTTACCTTCTGGGTTTGTTGTTTATCTTCAAGACTGGATGTTGATTCAACCTTCTGGGCTTGTCCTGGTTTAACCTCATCCCCCACTGAAGCAACATTCTGGTCTTGCACTAGAATCGTACATTCAGACTTGATTTTTGGCTCAATAATAACCACATCCCTTAATGTAAACACAGTCCTTGATTCTGGATTATATACTCTGTATCCTTTTATATTATCTGGATATCCTGTAAGAATACATTTTACAGATTTCTTATACCATTTTGTATGCTTTTGTTTAGCAACATGTAGCATGACAGTGCTTCCGAATATTCTGATATCACTGATATCTGGTTTCGTGCCAGTCCATAATTCATATGGCGTTCTATTATCCAACGCAGCAGCCACAGTTCTATTCTGCAGATACACTGCCGTATTGGTGGCCTCACCCCAAAACACTTTTCCCAGGTTTGCATCAAACAGTAGACATCTCGCTTTTTCTACGACTGTGCGATTGTATCTTTCGCCCAAACCATTTTGTTCTGAGCTGTATGGGTTGCTTTTCTGGTGGATAATACCAGCACTGTTTAGGTAATCTCCAAATTCCTTATTGCAATACTCTAAACCATTATCGCTTCTTATCACTTTAATTGTTCTATTTGTTTGATTTTCCACCTGTGCTTTGAAGTTCTTGAAAACCTTCGGAGCTTCATTCTTGTGCTTTAGAAAATAAACAAACGTAAAGCGACTGTAGTCATCGACAAATAACAAGAAATACCTTGCTCCTCCTATCGATGTAGTCTCCATAGGGCCACAAATATCTGTGTGCACTAAATCTAGCAAGTTACTGCTTCTCTGACCACTGCCTTTAAATGGTAAGCGACACTGTTTACCTTCACAGCATGTTGTGCAAGAAGCCTTGCTTATATCTATTTTCTCATCAAATGACATTCCCATGACAGCATTTTTCATTTTATTTAAATATTCCTTGTTGACATGTCCTAATCTGCGATGCCATGTTACTCCTGACACAGCTGATGCAGCCAAATACTCCTGAGATATCAAGTTTACCTTGTATACTCCATTGACTAATACTGCTGTAGCGACTAACTGTTTCTTTTTATTGTAAACATAACAGCCTTTTTCTGTAAAAGACACACTATTTCCTTTTCTAATTAATTGACTGACTGATAGTAGGTTAGTAGTCAGAGATGGTATACAGCGTACGTCTTCTACCACGATGTCGTACTCGCAATCATCAGTTGTAGTAGTTATTTTAACATTGCCAGTTATTTTAACATAATACAGTCAACTTCTCGCTATTAGCTACGACAATTTCTTTGTTTTGTTCGTATTTGGCATTCATTACCCAACTTTCATTAGCTGTTAGGTGTACACTTGTCCCGGAGTCAATATACCACTCATTTTTGTTGAAATTCGCACTTAAAAATACAGCACTGAATGCGTTTGATTGCACTCTTTCAGTATTTTTCTTCTGTGCAAAATTATTTTCATTCATGCACTGACTTTTGAAATGGCCGATTTGTTTACACCGGTAGCATTTCACTGCCGTGTTTGACTTTGACAGAACAGTACTGTCAACATTATACTTTTTCTTGGCCATAGACAAATTTTTATTTTGCTTTGCATGACTAATAAAAGCACCGTTCATTTCGCTTTCGTATTCTACTGACTCCATATCTAAAAGTTTCGTTTTAATATTGTCTGCCGTAATGGAAATTCCTGAATGTTCTATTGCCATGATCATTGGTGCAAAACGATCAGGCAATCCAGCCAACAACAATGACCCTGTCCACTGATCATTTATTTCAAATCCTGTTCCGCTTAGTTTTTGCGCTGTATCAATAATCTGCGTCACATATGACGTCATTGAAGTGCAGTTTTCTCGCCGGATTGAAATTAAATTTCTTAATAGACTTATTCTTCTTGAAAATCCACTATCGTCAAATAGTTGCTGTAACTTATGCCATAATTCTTTTGACGATTTTACATTTTTTACGTGGACATACAATGACGGGTCGATAGTCATTATCAATTTTGCTTTCGTTTTTTCGTCATCAGCGCTTGAAATTTCTTTATCTGGTTCTGCCTTTATGCAATGTTTCATGCCTTCCAGAACCAAGAAATTTTCTGCTGCGAAACACCACTCCGAATAATTATCGCGTCCCTTTAGTTTCGGCACATTTACTAGGTAGTTGCTAGCCATTTTGTCGAACTGATATACTGGAACTTACTGCGATAATTAAAATTACATCTAAATCGCACTGAATACTGTCTTTTAACACTTGCAAAATGCAAAATTCTTGCTAAAACGACTCAATAGCGATTTTATGAGCTCTCTGGGCCCATAACCTGAAATAAAACAACATTTTTCCCAGAGACGAGTGGCAACGACTGACAATGTTTTATTTCATACTATAGAAGTAAACACACAATTTTAAAATATATGTCTATATGTCTAGTGACAATATAAGACAGATGGTCAGTACGATACATGGCCAGTGCTAATAGATACTGTGTAGATATTAAACCTTCAACAGATTGTTTCATGTCAGCCTCATTAATACTTAAAGCCTGTGACATACCCAAGTATTTGTAGGTGTTGGTTCGGAGAAGTGATCTTAGGTTAATGGAATCTGAGAGTTGAATCCCTTCAGATTCCACCATCTTTCCTTGCTTTACATGAATCACAGCACATTTATCCACACCAAATTTCATGTTGATAGAATTACTAAAACTTTCAGTTATTTTTAGTAAACTTATCAATTGAGGGTTGGTGTGGGCAAACAGTTTTAAGTCATCCATGAACAACAAGTGGGACACTACCCGACCACTTCTTCGTAACCTGTAACCTAGCCCTGAACCCTCCAGCAAGGTACTGAGAGGATTCAGCGCTAAGCAAAACCATAATGGACTCAGACTATCACCCTGGAAGATACCTCGCTCAATCTTCACAAGTTCGCCATTCCCCTGGATCCGTCGGCACCCTGGATAGCCAAGAACCGTTTTCCATTGCCCCATTCATGACTTTAAGAAGGTGCGTAGAGTTGTATTTATTTTATACAAATCCAACACCCTCAAAAGCCACGTATGAGGCACAGAATCGTACGCTTTCTTGTAATCTATCCAACATGCCGCCAGATCCTTTCGGTTACGACGAACTTTTATTATTATGTCGTTTATTAAATATTCTTCTCACAGTCACATTTCACATACTTAATAAATTTCACACTAAGAACTAAATTAAATATATAAAATGGGACCACGGAGACCCACCGGCATCGGGCACAGGGACCAAGCTACCGGTGGTTAGGGCTTCAGAGAAAGGAACCTCCGTACGATGCGTGTCCTGTCCAGCAATACTGCCTTCTGTATAGAGGACTTGATCCAGCCATCTAACGAGAGCCTCTTGAGGTGGTGGTCGAGGCTCTTGGCAATAAGACCATTTACGGTCACGACTATCGGTACAATGATCCCCGAGTCAACATCCCACATGTCGACAATCTCGTGAGCCAGGTCCAAATACTTAATTTGTTTATCTTTTTCGGCTTTCACGAGATTCTCGTCATGGGGTATGGTGACGTCGATGATCATTGCAAGGCGCTCTAATCGGTCTATCACTACTATGTCCGGCTTGTTAGCCACAATAGTTCTGCCAGTAATGACAGACCGATTCCAATACAGAGTAGCACGACCATTTTCAAGAACTGGGTCGGGCACATACCTGTAGTACGGTATTTCAGAGTCGACAAGTTGGTACTTTAAGGCAAGTTGCTGGTGGACAATCCTGGCTACTTGGTTGTGTCTATGCAAATATTCGCCGTTGGCAAGACGAGAACAACCGGATACTATATGTCTAAGCGATTCACCAGGCTGGTGACATGCCCGACATATGTCGACCATCCCATCCCTTAGAATATACTTCCGGTAGTTGTTCGTCATGACAACTTCGTCCATAATCGCAAAGACAAAACCTTCTGTTTCGGCGAAAAGATCGCCAAAACGCAGCCAGGACACCGACGCTGGGAAATCTACGTCGGGCCCATGCAAGGCCCGGTAAAAACGTCCATGCAGCTCTTTACCTTTCCATACTTCCCTGTGCTCCTCTACACCAAGTACGGCAGGTTTGCGCCAGTTCTCTTTAGCCAGAGTCAGCGGAGTAAGCCCTCTGTCCACTGCGACCACATCTCGGTGCACACCCGCGTCGGCGTGGAGAAAGTATTCTCTGAGATTGCACACCTCGCGATTGTGGAGGGTCTTGGCACTCAAGAAGCCACGACCCCCACACTTGCGCGGAATGTACAATCTCATCACCGACGAACGCGGGTGATGCATCCGGTTTGTCGTGAGTAGACATCGAACTTTCCTATCCAAGGCGTCCAATTCTGTTTGAGTCCATCTGATTATGCCGAAGGAGTACATTAAGACGGGCATGGCCCAACCGTTACAGGCACGCACCTTATTGCTGCCCGATAAAAAGCTTTTTAAAACTTTCTTCAGGCGGCCAAAGAAACGTGCCTGCAACGCCTGTTTCATGCCAGCGTCATCAATGCCTAATGCCTGCGACATACCCAGATATTTGTAGGTTTCCGTTGCAGAGAGATCTAAGTTGTGTGATATCTGAGAGCTCTATACTATCAGATTCCACACTCCTGCCTCGCTTTACATGCATGACCGCACATTTATCCACACCGAACTCCATCTTAATTGAATTACTAAAGCTTTTTATATAAGTTATCATTAGTAACTCGGTTAATTGGAGGTCAGTGGGGGCAAATAGTTTAAGGTCATCCATGAAAAGGAGGTGAGAAATAACTTGACCTCTAGTCTGCAACCGATAGCCTAGCCCTGAACTCTCGAGCAAAGTGCTCAGCGGGTTCAGTGCTAGGCAAAACCATAGTGGACTCAAACTGTCGCCTTGGAAAATACCCCGCTTGATCTTTACAGGTACGCCATACCCGCAAGGCTGTCGACATCCTGGATAGCGAAGCACCGTACTCCACTGCCCCATACATGCCCTCAAGAGGGCGCATAGAGTTGCATCTACTTTGTACAACTCCAGCACCCTCAAGAGCCACGTATGTGGCACAGAGTCATAGGCCTTCTTATAGTCTATCCAGCATGTCGCCAGATTCTTTCGACTACGGCGAACCTGTTGGCTAATGGCCATGTCGATAAGGAGTAGCTCCTTAGTACCACGTGCCCGGCTTCTACATCCATTTTGAGACTCAGATAAAATTTTATTATTGAATATATGTAATTCCAATTTTGTTCTCAAAATGGATGTAAAAACTTTATACATCGTCGGTAGGCAAGTAATCGGCCTATAGTTCGTAGGCTCCGTGGTACTACCAGATTTGTGGAGCAGGTGAGTAACGCCAGTTATCATAAAACTTGGCAGCGATCCTGCATCCAGAGCTGACTGGAATTGGGATGCCAAGCGAGCATGTGAACTGCGTAGCCATTTTAACCAGAAATTGTGCAATCCGTCCGGTCCCGCCGAATTCCAATTGGCTAACGGACGGACTGCACAATATACATCCATGGCATCAATGGCTACGGGCTCCATGGGTGATATTACCTCACATGATCGCTTAACATCCCCAATCCAGCCACCTTCTGTATGGCTGACGGGAGTCGACCATATGTTGCGCCAGAACGCAATCGTGTTCGCATCATCTGGTCGACACCCATCATCCACACCTGGTTCAGGTCGCTCCCAATTCCTATAAAACAACTTCTCGTCCCTTTGGAATGCGCGATTTTGGGAATATCGGTCAATCCTTTTTTTGTACCGCCTGATGCGATTCGCCCACGCATAGATTTTCTGCTTCAGGAAGTCGATGCGTTCTGTGACCCGAGACGTATATTCTTGAGGACAAAGTCCTGTCCCCTTAAACGCCCGACTCACAAAATGCATCACTCTCGGGCGGGTATTGCCCGACCTGAAGCAGATAAGCTTGCCTATGAGTGCCCTGGTCTCAACAATACGACGCTCAATTCTACGATGCCAAGCCGGGACGGCATCTCGAGGGCTAATAGTAATACTGTTTTGTATTTTAATATTAGCCACTCGACACGCCGCTACAGCCGTGCAGTATAGAATTGAGTGTGTATCACTAAGATTTTCACTAGTGTCTATGTAAGTAGGCAATAGTGAATCCAGGGCACCCACAAGCGCCATATTTTTTCTATGCGTGGGTAAACGCAGCAGCCGGGGTCTGTTTTCTAATGTAGCATACCGATATTCGCACCAAGCACATAGTACACTCCAAAGTACTCCTTATCTTATCTATGCATTGGGTACTTACTTGTGTATCCCTGTCTATCCCTTCCTCGCCTTCTTCTTGTGCCCTGAGTGAGGCGTGCGATATTGGAGCCTCATTGTTTGCGAGATGTGGGTTTTCAGGGATACCTCGCAAGTCTGAGCGTAGCCTCTCAAGTGCGTCGTCATCCAACAGGCGGCAGCGTTGAATGGCTCGCACTTGATCCGACAGTCGCTGTGCCGAAACGTTAACAGCTGGTTCCAAGGCCTGAAACAGAGGCAGTAAGCGGTCACGGTACGCCGTAAGGTTGGTTCCTCCCTCTGTAGCCACAAAATATGCCCGCATGACGTTCTCATTCATCGATTGAGTCCATCTCATGCAGCGCACATCATCACCGGCAGCGGGGGCCCTGTTCGAAACCGGTGGGTCTCGGGGTTCCAAGCGTGACGGCGGCCGGCCTCTTCCCCGGCGGCGCGCTGGTGTTGGTGTCGTCGGCGGGGAAAAATACTCATCACTTGATGAGCTCGACGCCTCAGCTATGGCCGGCGCTGCTGGCGCCGGCGGCTGCGAGGCGGAGCTGAGTGACGAGTCCGGGGGTCTTAATTGTGCCGCTGCTCTGGCCCTGGTCAACATTTTTTCTTGGGTTTAATTGTATTGTTTACATTTACAATGTTTATGTTTTTGACGTCTGATGTCATCTTGCTTTATTGGTATTTTATATATTCTGTTTTCCTTTTTGGTTTTATAAAAAGTTTGCTCTGTTATTATTTATAGGTATACACAATATGGTTATTACTTAAATAGGTATACAGCCTCTGAAATAATAAAATAAATTAATACAAAATTTATCCAAGAAAATGATGTTTGTTGACGTTCAGTGTTGCCAGTTTATATTATTATTATTCTCTTTATTTTTATATTTATCCTATCTTTTACATTTTTAAATATAACACTCTAAAAAAGTAAAAATGATATTTAAAAATATAAAAATAGATTCCCACCGACGACGGGAATAGGATCCAAGTCACCGGTGGTTAGGGCTCCAGAGCCAGAAATTTCCTCACAATGCGTGCCGTTTGCAGAAGAACTGCCTTTTGCATCAAACTCTTGACCCAGCTGCCTAGTTTCAACCCTCTAGATGGCGTTCGAGGGTTTTGGCTATAAGTCCATTAACGGACACAACTATCGGAACAATGATTGCTGAATCAATATCCCACATATCGACAATCTCGTGAGCCAAGTCCAAATATTTCTCTTGTTTGTCTTTTTCTGCTTTCACGAGATTCTCGTCATGTGGGATAGTAATGTCAACAATCATTGCGCGGCGCTCTGATCGATCTATTATCACAATATCAGGCCTGTTGCAAACAACAGTCCTATCTGTGACAATAGATCGATCCCAGTACAATGTTGCATGACCATTCTCGAGAACTGGCTCAGGGCTGTACCTGTAATATGGCAACTCGACGTCTACAAGCCCTTATCGCAGAGCCAGTTGCTGATGTATGATCCTGGCTACTTGGTTGTGTCTGTGCAAGTACTCGCTATTAGCAAGACGAGAACAACCGGAGACTATATGCCTGAGGGACTCACCAGGTCGGTTGCAAGTTCGACATATATCTACTGTGCCGTCCCTCATGATATTTTTTTAATTTCTCGTCTTGATAACTTCATCTGCAATTGCACAGACAAAACCTTCGGTTTCTCCGAAGAGATTACCAAAGCGTAGCCAGGCCACAGAAGCTAGTTGATCTACATCAGGTCCGTGAAGGGCCCGATAGAATCTACCATGCAGCTCCTTGCTCTGCCACACAAGCCTGCGGTCGTCGACGCCTAAAGCTACAGGCCTGCGCCAGTTCTCTTTCGCCAAAGAGAGCGGGGTTAGGCCACCGTCAACTGCAACCACAACGAATTCTCATACTCAGGATGTGTCTCAACCTTTGTCTCAGCAAAACCCTTCTGGTGTTCTACCTACGGTTCCCATCCCTGATAATGTTTACTGTAGAACCCGTAGTGGTCGTCCTGTTAAACCCAGAGTTAGATTAGACCTTTGATTAGAATTATTGTAAACTAGAGGACGCCCGCAGCTACGCCTGCTTTTTTTTTAATTTACCCGTTTTGGCCGATCCCGTGGGAATTTCAGGAAATCCCTTCTTAGTGCACCCCTACGGTCCCCAAGGAACATATATGCCAAATTTCAGCTTCTTGTGGGATGTGAACTCGGCGATCATTGTGCCGATAGTTGTGTCAGTAAATAGACTAATCGCCAAGAGCCTTTACCAACATCTAAAGATGCTCGCACTAGGCAGCAGAAAAACTAATATTTTTAACAACAACACTTTTTAAGTTCGGTGCCAGTTAGAAGTACGTACACAATGTTATTTTCTTTCTTACTCACCATTTGCAGGCTCCTGGTTTAATTCTTTTAAATTATTTTTAGTTCTTACTTATTTTAGACGAAGGCTTCTATAAGGGCGTTATTAATTTGACCTGTATATATAATATGATTTTGTAAAGATTTGAGTTTTTTTTTCTAATTAAGCCAATAACACTGTCTGTGACTTTTTCTATTTTACCCTAAATAAATGTGATTCATTATGTGTGAAATATTTTATTTATAATTTACCCTGAAGTTAAATTTTATTTCTAATCTGTTAGTTTACTCACTTAGTACTGCAGCCTGCTCTCGATTGCTGATTTGATATAATTTTGTTACTGAGCATACTGGGTTCGGGCCTCCCTTCAATTTGAGAAGGCCTAATTAGGTTTGGAAGATTTTAGATGAACACTTGACGATCGTGATAATTTTCTAAATAATAAGCATATATACTTCCAAAAGTCTGAAATACGTAACGTGGTTTTGTATTCGAAAACCATTACGTGGTAATGTCGTATTGTATATATAATACGTCATTGACCCTATCATTGTATATAGGTAGTGATTGTTAATGCTATTATGAATATCAATTGCTTTATTTACCTTAAAAAGGTAATTTAGAAATATATTTTTTATCGTAACTTATTTTGTAGTGTTTAAGTATAAGCTGGATTTATTCACATATTTTACTTTATCTGAGGATTTATCAACATTCAACTGATATGCATTCTGAGTAAACCAAATTTAAGGATTTATTGCAAACATTATCGATATTTTATAGAAATTCATTTTGAGTAAGCACATCACTAGTAAAAAAAAAATTTACGACAATTTCGAAGATTCGAAATAACATTTCTATATTTATCTTTCTCTTACATGAGAAAAAAATCATAAGTCAGAGTGAGGTACATATATTGAGTAAGGTTGCAATTTTAATGCGGTCTCTATTACTTCCGTACTTTAAGAATGCAACAACAAAGTTTTGAAAGCTCACGCGCAAAATAAATCGTCTTTATTAATCAGATGGCTGCAGCCTCATACTTTCACGAAGGTAATAGCATTAGATACGAATAGTAAACTAGCTTAGGCCCACTATTAACTACGGCCAGGATATTTTTCTACCTTTTTAGTACCTAGACGGCGAAACCTTCTTTATACAAGTCGGGCCGGCCGGTTTTACTTCTTTGTAACATGTTTTGTGCTTATTTAAACGTACATGGACTCCCGCTTGTAAATCACCACAACTGAAGGTAGTATTTTACAAAACTGACAATTTGTTAGTTTAATATGTACTTTACGTTTATACGAGCCTTTCCAATAGATTTCCGTCCTATTATATACGTTTATATTACACTTAAATAGGAAATAAGCTGTCTATAATTTTTTTTGGCTATTACGCTCTTCTGGAAAAACCATTGTCTGCTTTCAATGCAAAAATACAATTTCAATGAAAAAGGCAGTAGGTAAGTTTGTACGTTTTATTTATTTTGATTCATTCAATGTAAAATTAAATCTAAAATAAAATTCACTTTCCATTTCCATAAATAGCTTAACAATAATTCATAGTCACTGAATCTTTATTTTAATCTCAATTATTTTTCTTCTTAGTATTTGATCTTACGGGAAAATTAAGAAATTTTGATTCATACAGGTTATCAGAATGCCTACAAATAATCAAAACGGTTTTAAAATCTTTTCACAAATAACAACAAGATGCTAACGTCATAGAAGCCCTCACTTACGTAGGCACTTTTAATAGGAACTAGTTACCGTTATTGATATTTCTTTGCAAATATTTTTAGATTATCTATTGAGACTTTAATTAATACTCTACAGCAGTGATTCTCAATTTTTTTTAGGGTGAAAACCCTTTTGAGTAACCAATATTTAGCGGAGTCCTTAAAAAAATAAGCCGAGTCCTACGTGCACTTTAAAAGCATTTATTTTAGAGACCCTAGAGATGCTTCGTGGATATTTTGACAACTTTACCTCATATTTTGGTTTTTGATACTATGCGATATGCTTTGCAACTTTGGTAATTAATGTAAAGCTTGGCATATCATATAGCATTCTGGTTGATCGAATACATAGCTACATCATGCAAATATGCTAAACGAGCTCTGTATAAATTAAACGGACCTCCAAATGGACCAAACATAACATTTGTATTTGCAGTAGCTGATAGAAAAGACATTTTATACATAATACATTAAGTATGGTATTAAAATAGATTACGCAGTATTTGAAGAAAATATGGGAGCCAAGAAAATCACTCCGGATTTTATTTCTTATATTAATATAACTATAACTGGGTGTCTATATACTGCAATTTGTTTACTGTTATCCCGATAATGCGTGTGATCCGGCAATAACCCTCATTTCTCATACAGCCATAACCTATAGACTACTTGCATAGATACTAAACAAGTACTATCGACCCTCTTATAATGGCGTCGTTGGTTGCTATAGTGAAATGGTAGCAGCCACGATTCCAGCTGTCAAAACCATGAATTTCTGAAAATTTCAACGGTAGGTTTCAGCACAAATGGAAAAGCTCCCAACCCACCCTCATTTCTCTAATTACTCTTATGGTACATTTATTGTTCTTGATTTTGTATATCACCACTGCGAGCTTATTTGCTAACATTATAATACCTTTAATTGCACTGTCTTGAAAGGAAAATAAAATTATCTAATACCCTCGAATTTATTTAGCACGCTTGGTGCTAAATAAACAAATGCAAATATTGAACAAGGATAAGTGTCGATATCACTTATATGTTTGTTTCAAATTCTAGCATTTTCAGTCTGGATCATCATGATTATCTTTAATGGTGCTACGGATATTCGAGAAGGTACCCTCAAATATGTTCTGCGCCTGAGTATCATTAAACCTTTGCGTTGCAGACGTCATACGGAAGATGTAAAAGCATTAATATTTTGTCAAAAGCAGAGCCTAGGTTTGAAAACAGAGTTCTTCGCTCACCATTGCTAGTATAATGTCAACTTCTTGAGAAAACAATTCGGCTCGTTATACCATAAGATAACAATAACATTCATGTGTAGCTGAAGTTAATCCCATATCGTTCTGAAGAATTTATATGTATCATTAAAGAGGGCTAATGGGCTATTTAATGAAGAGACACCAGATAAGACTACTTGGGGACGGTTGAGGAAGGAGGTATATGGTCCACCCTGTTGGATCTCCACCTTGTCGTGATGGGAGGCTCAGTAACCGTGGTTAAGTTACCCACGGTGAAGCTAAGCGAGATCCCAGGAGTGGACGCTCCGCGGCTTGACGGAGGCCTGCGCAGGATGCATCCAATAGTGCAGGTGCGAGGGACAGTTCTTGAGTCCCTCGCAGTCGGGCGCGGTCGCGGGAGGAGAGGCGTGCCGGTGTTGCGTTGCCGCGCGCCCTATCTCCCGCGACCAAATGGGGGCGCACCATCGTCGCGTCGCGGTGCGGCCGCAGAGGATGAGGAGATGCGGTGTTTCGTTGCCGTCCTCCCTATCCTCTGCGGCCACTGGGTGTTTTGGCGGCGGAGCCCAACACCTTCATCCGCCGCCAAGGAGGTTTTGTTCGGGGCCCGCCTGACCATCTGGCGGGCCAATACCCGTCGGGGGTAGCGAGGAATGCTTCGGCAATACCCGACCCTCCGACACACGGGTACATGAGGAACACGGGTTGGTTGAGGGACTCCATGAGGATTTTCCAACCCGATACCAAAAAAAAAGGAGGTCTATGGTCGCACTAGAAATAAGGGATGAGGGACAATTTGACAGTATTGACTGCGAAATTAGTGCATTTAATACCCAATAATTCAATAATTCTGATCCTCAGTCCTCAGCTCGTGTTTTTACAAGTACTACTATTAAATTAATTTATCAAATGGGTGTTTACCCATTTGATAAATTAATTTAATAAGGTAAAATTAAATATAAATTCCTTAAAAAATTATGTTCTGTACTCTGTTTTAGTTAATTTCACAAAGACATTAATAAAAAGAAATAACAAATATACTAATCAGAGTGCAGAAAACATGTAGCAGGTGTGTGAACATTATCACCTACTGAAGTTGACTAAACTGTTAACCTGAATATCCCAAGAAGAATACCCAACTACAGTCAGATTCAAGCCAAGCCGTTTCTATGAATGGCGGAATAGCAAAACCCACACGTAATTTAGCACCATCCAGTCTTACTATTAGCTTAGCAATGTGGCCAAAACTTAGTGCAGTATCTATAGGTATAACAAGTGCAAGTGTCCGTTGGTAACTTGGGAATTTATTGTATCACTTGAATATGTAATCAGAGTAAGGTTTGCGGTAGAACATCCTCTGGAATATGCAAAGCTTAATCCAGTGAATGCATGTCAGAGTATTACGTACTGTGACGCATAGCCGGGATAAATATGCCTCTACAATCTACCGCCTATTTACTAGGTGTCATTTGTTGATTCTACATCACAAGTGTCTCAGACGTAGCAGTGGCTGCCGTGTAGCCTTGCATTGAATTATGAAGCTATTCATCACTTATTTGCTGACTTTGAAGGCAGAATCAGACGCAATTTGAAAGACGTTTGTCTAGTCAACTCAAGATTTGTTATTGACTTACTTACGTTGAGAATATTGCTGACTGAATTTACGACTACATTAAATTTTGTGTTATTGTTAAAGCTAAACTCAAATGAAAGACAGTGTTTGTTAGAGTGCTTTTTAAGCATGATTTTAAATAATGGTATAATATTGTACCTTCAAACATCTTAGTTAGATAATAAGCCAGTTGCTTTACTTACCCACCACGAACGCAATTAGTTTTTTAATAGAGTTATAATAAAATCCAATAATTCTAGTAAATAATAAGTCCGTCGTAAGTTGAGAATATACTCCTGTTGAATAATACATTGATAATATGAAAAGATTATGAATTACGGAGAACTAGAAGGCACTTTAAATGCTAGAATCAGAATGGTCTATGTAATAGTCTGCTAATTAGCAAATGTATTGCCCGAAGTGAAATGTTTCAGAAATATATAGAGCACATTTTATTAATAAAAATATATCGGAGCTAATGTTACTTTTGCATTGATTCCACGAGACAAGAATTATATTAGCGTGTATAACTTAATCCATTATTGATTTTATAAGAGAAATATTTTATAATACTTAAATGGTTAGAGCTACTGTCGAAACAAAAGGGGGTGACAATTACGCTTGGAAATGGTCGATAAAAAAACCCATTAAAGTTTTTGCGGTCACTGTGGCTTGACGCCATTGTCACGTAACAGTTTTTACACCCACTATCCAGTTTTTGTAGCAAGTATAGGATTTTATATATATTTAATATAGGATTTTATTCTATCTAAGCACTAGTAAAACTTATATCATAACTTGCCATAACTCCACTCGGCAAGCTCAAGTTTCCTTAATAATTGTAGTAAAGCTCACTTATTTTTTACGGAATCGCATCATACTTGGGAAGATTCATATTTGCTTTTTGTGTGTTTGACCTTCAGCCGTTTCGCAATGGATATAAAAAATATAGTAGCCTCTTAAGTGGAGTTTTACTTATCTAGTTTATTCTTGTTTAGTAAGTACATCCTTATTTTAAAACTTGATTTGATACTTAAACTAAGCGTGAATTTTTCAGTTGACTTTATAGGATAGTCTATTTTATAATAAGTTACTGGGCGTTACGACGGGACATCAAAACAATATCTGTTAACATTTTTCTGTATTAAATTGTTATTTTCTAGGGATAACATCGTATATTTTCATAAAATCCTTACAGAATAAAAATATTATTCCAATTGAAAATCATTCTCTAAGTCTATTAAAAAACATTGTTTGACTTTTTGGCAAAACAAAACAATAAGTATTGAAGTTTCCATGATAATAAGAAAGTTAATTTTCTTTTTTAACTTGCGAGGTAAAAATAGACGCTTAAGTACGAACTTAAGACCTCTAGTAGTTGCAAAGAATATCCATCCTGGATTTCTTAGAATAATGTAAAATGACTTTACATAAGCAGGTGCAGGTTGCAAACTGTTATACCTAATGTAAGTTTTTATTAAAATGCAAAGTAACAAGAATGTTATTTCTATTGTAAGTGGCTAAGTATTGTTTCAGTTTGTTGCGAAGTTTATCGCGAAATCACTTAAAAGTGTTTCGAGGCGCCGGTAAGAGCGCTCAATTTAATTAAATTCAAATTCAAATTCAAAATCCTTTATTCATTTGGGTCACAATGTGACGCTTATGAACGTCAAAATAATAAATTTATAAAATAATTACTTATACTCAAATTTAAAACATTATTACTGTATGCTTCTACATTTACATTTACTGCCACGTTCGCAAAGCAATAGGTAGAACCATGAGAAAGAACGGGCAATAAAACTCACGGTCACTCTTTTTCAACGCCAGGTTTTGCATAATACACAATTTACATTTTGTAAGGTGCTGCAACTGTTACACCTTCTATATCACTTGTATATATTTACTGTACATAATAATACTCAAGCATAATAGTTTTGGTTAGCCTCCTCAGAATAGACATGGTGAAACAGGAACATCCACTTACATTATATATACCTAATAATGCAGGCAATCCGCGAAAGTGATCAGAACCATGATAGAAATGATGAAGTTAAATATTAAAATCTAATACCAGCCCGCAAGACCGTCATCGACCAGTCATCGAAAGTAGCACCCCAACAGTCTGACTTAATAAAGAAGAGCGGCAGTCAGACGAATCCGAAAACAAAAAAAAAATGCGTAATTATTGCAAAGGATCACGCATTTTTTTTGTTTAACTCATATTCATCCACTCATCTCAAAACAGCGTACGTAATAGTCATGATGCGAGTAATTTAATCACCACGCCCTTTCAGTAACTTAGTAAAGTACCCCTACAAGATTAAAAGTCATATAATCTTACTAATAGCGAAAGATATTCAACAAACAATGATGGTTGTCTACAAAGTGTATCTAAGCTCGCTAGGTGTTCGCAAGTAACATTACCTTACACTATATTAGGCAGGTAACCACTTAGCTTGATCAAAATTTCACCCTCTGAATGATTCTCATTAATTTTAAACCGACCAATCGCCTTAGAATCTCCGCTCTTGAAGGACGAATATGTTTCAAACACTTGTAATAATACATTTCTATTAGTTTAAATAAAGTAATCGTAACTAGAAGTTAGGGATTATTTTCTATTTGAAAATGTTTAAAATAGTGCACACAATGATAAAAATGTCGTAAAAATCTACAGTAGGTACTCAGTCATAATAATTTATATGATTATGCTCTGTCATAATTTTTAATATGTACACGGGTACATTATGTCACGATGATGACAGTGTATTATATACATCTAGCATTTGCCGGCGGTTTCGCCCGCGTATGTGCCACGTATAAAGCACATGAAAAAACACACAATCACATCACTGCGTTGATATTTGAAGGAAGTACAAACAAACAAACGGTATGTTCCTATGCATTCATATTTAGATTACGTAAATATGATCACGTATCAGAATTTCGTAGCAAACTCAAGTGGCTCCCAATTTGTCTTCGCAGGAATACTCATATTCTTACATTACTGTATAATATCCTATTCAACCCGGACACCCCTTCGTATCTCAAAGAACGTTTTAAGTTTCTTCATGACACACATGCAAAGTTTCTGAGGTCGTCTAAGGATCTGAGGCTGCAGATGCCAACACATTCCACAAATTTCTATGACAAGTCCTTTACTGTGCAAGCAGTACGCTTGTGGAATGCGTTGCCGATAGAAATTAGGCAAGCAAACTCGCTTGGCATATTCAGAAACGCATTAAAACGGCATTACTTGGCTATGTGACTGAATTTTCATATTCTATTTAGTTCGATGTAACTACGTATTTTGTATGGCTATATGTATATTACATGTATTTATGTATTTATATATTTATGTATTTATTGATTTATGTATTTATGTATTGATGTATTTATGTACTTGTGTATCCATACATCTATCCTTACTTAACTTTATGACTACACCACTTTCTCTGATCTTTTCCAGTCCATCCCAAGGTTGCCTGGAAGAAATTGCTTTCAGCGATACGGCCGCCTATTGTACATACCTATACTGAATTGTATCATGTTTTGTAGCATTTGTATCGTATCTGGTGTACAATAAAGAATTTTCTATCTATCTATTTATCTATCATTATTTTTTCTGTTTTTGGCATAATTTGATTTACAAGTATTAACTCGATATAGCAACTATTCTAGACCATGCTCTCCAAACGTAAAATGGTTTGACGTTATGTAGCCCATTTATTGTAACACATTAATCCATTCATATTCACTAACAAAGTTGCTTTACGCTAGGTAAATCAAATGATTCAAGCGAATCTTCATTGAACCACGGGCCTGTCAACAGCGGTACTAGAGTGCCTACTGAAAAATAATCATCTCAACAAAAAAGAAACAATATAAAATAGTTTACACCAGAAAGATATTCTTTCTGGTGTAAACTATTTTATATTGGTCTGTAGAAATAGTATTGATAAGAGCCGGGGTTGTTGATAGCTGACAATCAGCAGACTTAGGAACAGTCAACATTCTATTCGTATTCTTGTCATTCTTAGATTCTTATTGATAAGAATATTAAAAAAAATGAAATATATACGATTCGTTACATGCACTGTATTGATTTTCTTTTTATATGAAAAAGTGTTCAAACTCTGTTGTCAGCAAATTAATAAATGAGAACGTTTGTGTGGATTTATGGGTATTTGTTAGGTACTTTTCTACGAAAAAACGGCTGAACGGTTTTAGGTAAAACTTTGCTGTCATTTAATATCATCATTAGCCTTGTTTCTAATCTGTCCCACTGCTGGGCACAGGCCTCTTCTCATTGTGAGGTTAAGGGGTATGTATAGTCTACCACGGAAGACTTGAGATGTCTTTCGAGAACATTATGGGGAACTCTCAGGCATGCTGGACTCCTCAAAGTGTTTTCTTTCACAGTTAAATAGTAATTATACATGATTGATGATAAAATCTGGAACCACTTGACGACAATACCAAGTACTTGTACACTATTATAGTCCTAATAATAAGAGCATTTTATATTTTCAGTCAATTACATATAAACTACTTAATCAAACAGTATTTGACGAGCATCGCAATCAATATTATACCTATATCAGATCAGGTAAACACATTTGCAGTTGTTCCATTGTAACGGTAGAAAGACAAACCTATCTCTTGTGTACAAAGAAAATACTATTTACTGAGGCATCCCTCATTTGTTATTTCTCGGCCGAGGTTCGAGTTTTAATAAACGATAAAGGACAACATCGTAAGGAAACTTGCAGATGTGAGAGTTCATCATAATCTTCTCGGAAGAAATGTCAAGTTTGCCAACCCGCACTTGGCCGGCGTAGCGGATTGTAGTGTTCTACTATTGTAAAGAAGCCTATTGCCAGCTTTGGGACAGTTCATAAACAGGGAAAACTAATATTATATTTATTAAAATCCTTAACTACAAATCAAGATAACAAGCAGAGATAGAGGCCAGACGGAAATATTTACATATAGTCCTGTATGTGTTTTATTTACTACAGCTGAATAATTACCCGTTAATATACAGTGGATGCGTGGGCCACTTCATCGCGTGTTATGAGGAGAGTGACGCTGCCAATATGTAAGGCTATATAACGTGAGTTTAGGAAGATAATAATCCATATTCTCTGCACGAGTGGTCCCATTATAGTAAGCTTTATAGCAACAAGTAACAATTTAATACGCACATCTTATATATATATATATATATATATATATATATATATATATATATATATATATATATATATATATATATATATATATATATATATATATATATATATATATAACAACATTGATTTTAAAAAGGGATCAGACAGCAGATTTGTGCGTATACGAACTTGGGTTCCAACCCACAGCGGGCACTATTGACTTGCCAAAGATGTGCGTATTAAATTGTTGCTTGTGTCTTGCTAAACGATAAAGGACAACATCGTAAGAAAACTTGCAGATGTGAGAGTTCATCATAATCTTCTCGGAAGAAATGTCAAGTTTGCCAACCCGCACTTGGCCGGCGTAGCGGATTGTAGTGTTCTACTATTGTAAAGAAGCCTATTGCCAGCTTTGGGACAGTTCATAAACAGGGAAAACTAATATTATATTTATTAAAATCCTTAACTACAAATCAAGATAACAAGCAGAGATAGAGGCCAGACGGAAATATTTACATATAGTCCTGTATGTGTTTTATTTACTACAGCTGAATAATTACCCGTTAATATACAGTGGATGCGTGGGCCACTTCATCGCGTGTTATGAGGAGAGTGACGCTGCCAATATGTAAGGCTATATAACGTGAGTTTAGGAAGATAATAATCCATATTCTCTGCACGAGTGGTCCCATTATAGTAAGCTTTATAGCAACAAGTAACAATTTAATACGCACATCTTATATATATATATATATATAACAACATTGATTTTAAAAAGGGATCAGACAGCAGATTGGTGCGTATACGAACTTGGGTTCCAACCCACAGCGGGCACTATTGACTTGCCAAAGATGTGCGTATTAAATTGTTGCTTGTGTCTTGCTAAACGATAAAGGACAACATCGTAAGAAAACTTGCAGATGTGAGAGTTCATCATAATCTTCTCGGAAGAAATGTCAAGTTTGCCAACCCGCACTTGGCCGGCGTAGCGGATTGTAGTGTTCTACTATTGTAAAGAAGCCTATTGCCAGCTTTGGGACAGTTCATAAACAGGGAAAACTAATATTATATTTATTAAAAATCCTTATATTTTATGGGCCAGAATGTTTTCCTTATACATTGACTGCAATTTTTATTTATAGCCGCTTTAAAAGCTATGTTCAGCACTTTATTCAATGTAATCTAAATGTATCACATCTCCATCCACCGTACTTTATAACCAATTGAAACCCATGCATATATTCAGTTATTCATAAACGGTGACCAAACAAATAACCAAAAAGTCGTCAGAAAATATTGGCAGCTAACAAATTTTGTTTCCGTCAAATATGCGGGTAGTAACACAATTTGTGATTGATTTTCGACGGCGTACTATACATACGTTTCCACCGCAGTCAGATGTTAAGAAAATATAGCCTCCGTACACAAAACAAATAGTTCTTTATTGAATGAACGAGATTGATTGCTTAAATACGATTTGGGCTTAACTTGCTTTGTGAATTGTTGTTCCTTTTTAATGTCGTCTTGTGGATAGATACTATTGTAATTTCACATTCGTGTACCAATAAGTGTGCTGAAAAAAAAATGCATTTTACTTCAAATTGACCGATGTCGTGACTAAACTAGTACTGTCAGGTTTGTCATACACTGCAACTTACGAGGCATGCAATGTGTTTAGACAGCAGTGCACATGACTGTGACATTATAATGACTATGAAACAAACATAAATGCAACCTACTTCTGGTGACTAAGTTGCTATCACAAGCTTTTGTTTAAATGATTATAAGTATTTTTGTGCCGGTAATCGAATTGTATTATTTATTATCCATGAGGATTAAGAATACGGAATGTCACCACTCTATATCATCCCATGAGTGTCGTAAGAGCCGACAGAGGGAGCATATTATGCAGAGAACAGCATTGTAAGAGAAGGAAAACTTGATACAAACACTATGCCAACCCGTTTGGCCAGCGTGGTATAGTAGGCCAATTCCTCCTTTCAAAAGAGAGGCCGAGTCCAGCAGTGGACTGTTAAAGGCGGATGATGAAGAATCGAATTTTAAATTATTACCTCCAACTGATTAGGCTTCCAATTAAATACAATTTTCAGTATTTAAGAAGTCGAGAGTTCACTTATTATAAAATAAATGTCATCTTTGAAACGAATGAAGAATAATAACCATATTTATATTACTTGATTGTTGAAAACACTTTTACGGATTTTATAGGGCAGCGATTTATTTCAATAATATGAAACCTTCCCAAACCTCCGTTGAATAGTTAATAGTATCCAAATTAGATAAATAATTCATGTGGACAAGATCAAGGGACTGTTACTTATTAAGTGAATTAAGTTGGCGGATCCGCTCGGTCGGCCCGAGCTCATTGCAAACGAGTCTCTCTATGTAAATATTGTACAACCTATCTGGTTGGACAGTGAAACAACTTCATCCGTGAAATCTAATACTAGGTCGGGATGACTCGACTAGAGTACTTGGGACTGTCATGACCAATATTTTTGTGAGATATCTTAACAGACTAAAAGGGCTGCACGGCGCATTGGTTCAAACGATTGCCTAGTCGCTTTTCACTACCTACCTGATATGTAGTGCACTCGATCCCGGGGACAAAACTTTGTGCATTCCGTAAATGGTGGTTACAACTCTGGCTAGTATTGGGTATGTTACTTGAAAGATTGTAGAGTTTGTTTGGAATATACAAATTACTTTTAAGTAATAACATTCATTTCAAAACTAAATATTCGATATTGATTACATTAATGACTATACCAGAAAATAGCAATATCAATAGTAGTTAATGAATTCATACTTGTTGCTTTACTTGGTCCTGAAATTGTTCTAGGATTTCAGTAGTAGCCCTGAACGTATAAAGCTTACTATAATGGGACCACTCGTGCAGAGAATATGGATTATTATCTTCCTAAACTGCCTTACATATTGGCAGCGTCACTCTCCTCATAACACGCGATGAAGTGGCCCACGCATCCACTGTATATTAACGGGTAATTATTCAGCTGTAGTAAATAAAACACATAGAGAACTATGTGTAAATATTTCCGTCTGGCCTCTATCTCTGCTTGTTATCTTGATTTGTAGTTCACTTGGGGCTCTTGCTATAAAATAACAGCAAGGATCCCTTATAATATGTTATCCTACGAGCTCAAATGGTCTGTAGCTTGCTTTATAACGACACGAGAATGTTATGTTGGGGATAAAACTGAGTAGTTTTTTTAAGGTTGACGATAACAACCTCTGTATTAGTTAAGTTGGGGCAGTATTTCCTCGGTGCGTTGCGTAACGATATCACATGGCTGGATCGTGTGTATTTGTGTGCGTTTAAATTTCACGTGGAAAAACTTTTTACCCACGTGTTTTTGGTTTAATCACTACTCAAATATTTGAAAACTTTCTTCTGTTTTTGTCAACTTTACCTCATATTTCGGATTTTGATCGATATTATGTGATATCACAATATAATTCTGTGATAAAAGATAAAAAATGCGGAAATATACTTTGCAACTTTTGTAATTAGAGTAAAGCCTGGTATATCATAATAGGACTCTGGTCGGTCGTATAGCTTCATCATGCAAATATGCCAAACGAGCTCTGTATAAATTAAACGTACCTCCAAATGGACCAAACATGACATCTGTACTCGCAGTAACTGGTAGAAAAGGCATTTTATACATAGTTCATTTAAAATCAACTTTTTAAATATGGTATTAGAAAGCGAGAAGAGAAGAAGAGCAAAGATATTTTTATATTTATATTACTATAACTAGGTATCTATTATACTACAGTTTGTTTACTGTTATTCTTATGATTCGTGCGATCCGGAAATAACCTAAAATAAATACAGCCATAACCTATAAACGACTTGCATAGAGACGAAGTAAGTATTGTCGACCCTCTTAAAAAAGGCGTCGTTGGTTTGCTATAGTAAAGTGGTAGCGGACACGGTTCCAGCTGTCAACACTGCAAATTTTAAAAAACATCATCATCGGTAGGTTTCAGCCCAAATGGATGAGCTCCCAACCTGCTCTCGTTTACAATTAGTACTGTTCTTGATGTTGTATATTACTACAAACTGTGAGCTTATTTGATAACCTTATAGTACCTCTTATGAGGAAAATGAAATTATCTAATACCCTCGAATGTAGCACCCAGCACGCTTGGTGCGAAATAAACAAATACAAATACTGAACAAGGATAAGAGCGATACCACTTATATGTTCTTACCAAATACTGAAAATCAGTCTGGATTATCATGAAGATCTGCATCTACGTTGCAGATGTCAAACAGTCGCCATGGAAACATCAATATTCTGTCAAAACAGAGCCTGGAGTCGAAGACAAAGGTCTGCGCTCGCGAATACTAGAATGCTGACAACTCCTTCAGAAAACAATTTGACTCTTTATACCATACGATAACATTAATATTCATGTGTAGCTAAAGTTAATCCTATATCATTCTGAAGAATTTATATGTATCATTAAATAGAGCTAATAGGCTATTTAATGAAGACACGCCAGATATGACTAGTTATGGACGATTGAGGAAAGAGGTCTATGGTCGTAGTCGTAATAGAGGTGGGAATAGTTTGACAGCATTGGCTGCGAAATTAGTGCATTTAATACCCGATTGCTAAGGCTTCTTTGTGGTAGGGCCACACTACGGCAGCTCTTGTCGTAGCATGAATGGACCGGCTCGTCCGGGGCAGTACCACACTCTCACAGAAGATCAACGTCTGAACAGCAGCCTAGGCTGCTGTGCTTCGTTTGGTGAGTGAGAGAGTCGGAGGTCCAACCCCTTCCCCCTTCCCAATATGACAGCGGCTTTTAAAAACACAGTACCCCAGGAGGGTACCAGCGCTTTGCTCGCTGGGAAATCCCTCCCTGAGCACTACCGCTCAGGCTGCCCTGCGTATTCTGGGGTGGGCAAAAATCCGCTCGCAAGAGACAAGGGCAAATTAACTGCAGCGACCCCGCCATCTGCCATTAGATATCGTCCCCACTGGACACGTCGTAATTGCAGTACCCTGACTACAAGCTGGAGCACAAGTTTGTGCCACGCGCCGGTGTATGAGTGTTCATTAGGGATGATGTCTGCGTCCGGTGCCTAGGCAATCTTGAAGATAGAGACCTTGCCACTCTCTGGCTGCGCATCGATTGCGACGACCACCCTCGCCTTTACGCCTGCCTTTACAGGTCTCACAGTGGTGATGCCGAAACTGACCGACTCATGGAGCATCTTGAATTGTCGACAGACTGCGTTATGCAACAGCTCCATCCGCTGAAATTGTCGTAATGGGTGATTTCTATGCTCACCACATCAAATGGCTTGGTTCCTAAAGGACTGACCACGCGGGTAGAGCTGTGCACACATTCGCTTTGGCCTATGGTCTCACACAAGTGATCCTTTCGCCAACGCGAATTCCTGATGTTGACGACCATAAGCCTTCACTGTTGGACTTGCTGCTGACTTCCCATCTGGACAGATACCAGGTAACTATCGATGCCCCTCTGGGCTCGTCGGATCATTGTCTGATCCGGTGCAAGGTGTCCCTAACATGGCATAACAACATCCGCCCTGCAGGATTCCACCGGGTGCGGCATTTTAAGTCAGCAGACTGGGATGGGTTGAGGACCTTCTTTTCTTCCTATCCATGGAGGCGAGTTTGCTTTGCGCTTGAGGATCCTACCGCTATCCTGACTCTGTTACTGACGTGGTGCTGCAGGGTATGAAACTTTTCATCCCAAATTCTGTAGTACCCGTTGGTGGTAAGTCCCAGCCTTAGTTGTGTCCGTCTGCAAGGAGGCTTCTGATGTCAAGCTAGAAAAGTACCAATCCTGGGCCAATGCGGTTTCGGCCAAGGACCCGAAAGTGAAGCTCTACAAGAAAGAGTACAACTACGCCTCCAGATCCTTCAAAAGAGCTGTGGCCAAAGCAAAAGCGGAACATATTAGCAGAATTGGCGAGAGACTGGCTCGAATGCCCTCGGGTACACGAGCTGATTGGTCTCTTGCCAAAGCTGCTGAAGGTAACTTCTGTCGGCCTTCCTTTCCACCTCTGCGCAGGGGCGACAAATCGTTGGCCTATGATGCAAAAGACAAAGCCGATCTTTTAGGGTGTCTTTTAAACTCGACTTTAGACGACGGGGTAAATTACCGCCGACTATCCCGCGGTTAGGAGGCTCTATGTCAGACGTTCAGTTTCACGTTAAATCTGTTCGTAGAGAGGAGAGGAGACTCTCCTTGGACGTTCAGAAGTCGAGTGGGCCAGATGGTGTTTCTCCCATTGTGCTCAAAGTTTGCGCTCCTGAGCTGGCTCCGGTTTTGACGCGTCTTTTCCGGCACTCATATTCGACTGGCATTGTCCCGTCGTCATGGAAGACTGCCACAGTGCACCCGATTCCCAAAAAGGGCGATCGCTCTGATCCAAGCAACTACAGGCCTATAGCTATCACCTCTTTGTTCTCCAAGATAATGGAATCCATTATTAACTGCCAGCTTCTGCGATATCTAGAGGAGCTCCAGTTTATCAACGACCGCCAGTACGGCTTTCGCCGCGGCAGGTCAACTGGTGATGTTTTAGTGTACCTGACACACAGATGGGCGGAGGCAATTGAGAACAAAGGGGAGGCCGTAGCGGTCAGTTTGGACATGGCGAAAGCCTTTGACAGGGTCTGGTACAAGGCGCTTTTGTCGAAACTTCCTTCCTATGGGCTGCCTGAGAATTTGTGCAAATGGGTATCCAGCTTTCTTTCGGAGCGTAGCATTAAAGTCGTAGTTGACGGTTCATGCTCTGACCCTAGGCCCGTGAATGCTGGTGTCCCTCAGGGCTGTGTACTATCGCCAACACTGTTTATTCTGCATATCAATGATATGATACTAACCAGTGACATACATTGCTATGCAGATGATAGCACCGTAGACGCTCTGTACCCCGGTAGTGCCAAAATGTCTCAGGCACAAGTCATTGAGTGTCGGAACAAACTTGTGTCTTTAACGGAAACCACACTCGACCTGGTCTCCGATTGGGGTCATCGTAATCGGGTCACTTTTAACCCCAAAAAGACACAGGATTGCGCGTTTACCGCAAAAAAGACCCTCTTTGTCGAATCTCCAATATTTCAGGACACTTCCCTTGATATTAAGCCGGTCATAAGGATTCTCGGAGTCGAGATAACGCGAGACGTCCAATTTCACGGTCATCTGGAGGATAAGGCTAAACTAGCCTCCTAAAAGCTGGGTGTCCTCAATAAAGCAAAAAGATGCTTCACATCGGTGCAGCGTCTCTTGCTTTACAAAGCTCAAGTTAGGCCCCACATGGAGTACTGCTGCCATCTTTGAGCCGGGGCACCACAATACCAACTGCTTCCATTTGACCGCGTCCAACGTCGAGCGACTTGAGTCATCGATGACGCGGTCCTTACAAACCGGCTCCACCATCTTGACCTGCTTAGAGATGTTGCGTCTCTCTGCGTTCTCTATCGTGTGTATCATGGGGAGTGTTCTGAGGAGTTATTTGATCTGATACCCGCTGCAGAATTTCACCACCGTACAACTCGCCACAAATTAAAATTCCACCCTTACCACCTTGATGAGTGGCGTTCTTCTACCGTACGATTCACACGCCATTGCCTGCCTCGTACGGCCAAGCTGTGGAACCAGCTACCTGCAGCGGTATTTCCAAACCAGTTCGACATTGGAATCTTCAAGAAGCGAGCATATTCCTTTTTAAAAGGTAGGCAACGCACTTGTGATCCTTCGGGCATTGCAGGTGTCTATGGGCGGCGGTGATTACTTACGATCAGGTGACCCGCTTGTTCGTTTGTCTTCCTATACTATAAAAAAGGTAAATAATTGAAATTCCAATTCCTTTAAAAATTATCTTGTATACCTACTATATGTAATTTGTTTTTGTCGATTCCACACAGACGTGAATAATAGGGAATAACAAATATATCAGAGTGCAGAAAACATTGTAACAGGTGTGTGCGTATTATCGCCTGCTGAAATTGACCAAACTGGCAATATACAGTTAACCTGAATATCCCAAGAAGAATACGCAACTACAGTCAGTTTCAAGCCAAGACCTTTCTATGAATGGAGGATTAGCAAAACCCACATGCAGTTTAGCACCATCCAGTCTTACTATTAGCTTAGCAATGTGCCCAAAACTTAGTGCAGTATCTATAGATATAACAACTACAAGTGTCCGTTGGTAACTTGGGAATTTATTGCATCACTTGAATATGAATTCACAGTAAGGCTTGCGGTAGAACATCCTCTGGAATATGCAATGTTAATCCAGTGAATGCATGTCAGAGTATTACGTACGTTTGCGACGCATAGCCGGGATAAATGTGCTATCAGAATCTACCGCCTATTTACTACGTGTCATTTGTTGATTTTACATCAGAATGGTCTCAGACGTAGGCAGTGGGTGCCGTGTAGCCTTGCAATGAGTCATGAAGCTATTCATCACTTATTTGCTGACTTTGAAGGCAGAATCAGACGCAGTTTGAAAGACGTTTGTCTGGCCAACTCAAGAATTGTTGTTTGACTTACCAAAGTTGAGAATATGGCTGACCGAATTTACGACTACGGAGAACTAGAAGGCACTTTAAATGCTAGAATTAGTATAGTTTGTGTAATAGTCTGCTAATAAGCAAATGTATTGCCCGAAGTGAAATGTTTCAGAAATATATAGAGCACATTTTATTAATAAAAAATATATCGGAGCTAATGTTACTTCGTATTGATTCCACGAGAGAAGAATTATATGAACGTGAGCGTATATAACTTAATCCATTATTGATTTTATTAGAGTAATATTTTATAATACTTAAATGGTTAGAGCTAGTGCCGAAACAAAAGGCGGTGACCAGTACGCTTGGAACTGGTCGATAAAAGAACCCATTAAAATTTTTGCGATCACTGTGGCTTGACGACATTGTCGCATAACAGTTTTTACACCCACTATCCAGTTTTTGTAGCAAGTAATATAGAATTTCATTAGATCTAAGTACTAGTAAAACTTATATCATAACTTGCCATAACTCCACTCGGCAAGCTCAAGTTTCCTTAATAATTGTAGTAAAGCTCACTTATTTTTTACGGAATCGCATCGTACTTGGGAAGATTCATATTTGCTTTTTGTGTGTTTGACCTTCAGCCGTTTCGCAATGGATATAAAAAATATAGTAGCCTCTTAAGTGGAGTTTTACTTATCTAGTTTATTCTTGTTTAGTAAGTACATCCTTATTTTAAAACTTGATTTGATACTTAAACTAAGCGTGAATTTTTCAGTTGACTTTATAGGATAGTCTATTTTATAATAAGTTACTGGGCGTTACGACGGGACATCAAAACAATATCTGTTAACATTTTTCTGTATTAAATTGTTATTTTCTAGGGATAACATCGTATATTTTCATAAAATCCTTACAGAATAAAAATATTATTCCAATTGAAAATCATTCTCTAAGTCTATTCAAAAACATTGTTTGAGTTTTTGGCAAAACAAAACAATAAGTATTGAAGTTTCCATGATAATAAGAAAGTTAATTTTCTTTTTTAACTTGCGAGGTAAAAATAGACGCTTAAGTACGAACTTAAGACCTCTAGTAGTTGCAAAGAATATCCATCCTGGATTTCTTAGAATAATGTAAAATGACTTTACATAAGCAGGTGCAGTTTGCAAACTGTTATACCTATAAATACATACATACATACATAGACTCACGCCTGGTTCCCCGAAGGGGTAGGCAGAGGCATATTAAACGCCCACTTTTCACCAGTATTTTGATCCCACGTAATAGGTGGCGAGCCTATTGCCGCTTATCGGGATATTTTGTTTGCCAGAGCCTCGTCCGTTGATCGGCAGGTGCACCACTTGCAGGTGAGGTTGGCTTGGGACCCTAAGTTCTTGGTGGGAACCCTATACACCCTGTTATACCTAATCAATCAATCAATCAAATCATCTTTATTGTACACCAAAGTAATACAATTTGCTATACTTATTTGTAAAAGTCAATGTAGGTACAAATGGCGGCCTTATCACTTATAAGCAATATCTTCCAGGCAACCTTTGGATGGACTAAAAAAGCAAGGAGCCTGGAAAAGGGCAGTTTGGGGATACTGATGATTTATTCAAATTTTAGGTACAGTAAACACGATAAAAATAAAAAATAAAAACAAATTAAGAAATAAAACTAATATTTACATACATAGTGCTAAAAATACACAAATAAAATACTGACAAATATACTACATAAACATACATAAATAATTATAAAATATATAATACATACATAAAAGTGTAGGAAATGGAAGATAGAACAAAGTATGAGTTTAACAATAGATAGAAAATATTAAATAGATAAATAGTAGTCTTTTAATAACTTTTTAAAGGAAGTTATAGTTTGAGCCTGCTTTATGGATATAGGCAAAGCATTCCACAAGCGAACGGCTTGTACCGTGAATGACTTGTCATAGAAAGAAGTGGAATGCATTGGACTTGCTAATATTAAATTCACAGATGACCTCAACGATCTTGAATGTGTGTCACATAGAAAATTGAAACGTTCCTTTAAATAAGGTGGAGATGAAGGATTAAAAAGAATGTTATAAAATATATGAACAGTATGCGGCAATATTAAAAATATGTATATATAAGGGTATTATAGTCTTAAAAACTTTCATTATAAGGTACATTGCAGATGATTAATTATAACTATATACATGACTACCTATCTTAAATAAGCATACTTACTGTCTAAGAATATATATGTACATAAAACTAAAAATAAAGAGTAAAAATAGATACATATGTACATGTGTGTTTAGGCGTCGTAGAATGCCTCCGCATCAATATCATCGGGTAACGTGCCCAGAAGGCTGGCAGCATTGCCGCGCTGGATGGCAATGCTGATTCTCTGAGCAAAGAATAAACCAGCCTTCTGGTCACGTGAGACGTCGACTAACCGTTTAGATATTTCTCGGTATAGAGAACGAGCGCTCGGACCCCATGACCCAAGCGTTTCCACCCCAAACGGCTCAAATACGTAATTAGCTACTAGATTACTGTATTTGCGCCGTTTGAGGGTTTCCGCAGATGCAGCAGCAGCGCCAGCATGACCTCCCGAGCTTGGAACATGGGATGGCGCGAGGGTGTCTACGCAGGTTGCGTCCCACACCAAAGGCCTACCCATTTTCCATGGCAACAGTGACATACCGTCAGGTCTCTTCCCGTCGTCGCGTACCAAACCATTTGGTTCAAGTACAGCTGGTACACCAGACGCGACAAGAGCACGACGGATTATGTCATTTAGGTGAGCATGACGAGGAATCCTACCAGCGCTTCTGCTGCAGGATAGCCCATGGTGTCCGAGGCTATCGACGTCTTCTCCACAATGACATCGATGCGGAGAAACACACGGAGCACCTAAACGGAGACAAGTGGCGATACGGAACGTCTCATCGTCCAACATGGTTCCTGTGTTAGACGATGGTAGTGCCTGAAGCCATAGACCGGATTCCCATTCCCCCACAGCCAGCAAACGAGCACGCTCTGTAACATTAAAAGATGTATCCAAAAGAGTTTTCCTCACAATGTTACAAAGCGGCGCGTCCCACTGTCTTTGGGAGAATAGGTTGGTGGGCAAATCAGTGTTTGGACAAGCCATTTTCCAGGCGTTTATAGCTTCGGTTTTGCACAGCACTTCTGAGTTAACTAGTGTAGGTGATAATATTTTCCTAGTTAACTCTTCCGTGCTGTGAACCGAAGACAGGAACGCCGGTAAACTGACACTGGAAATTTTGCGAACGCCGAGCCCACCCAAACGTATGGGTAAAGATGCTTGTAGCCAGGTTCGGTCGTCCAAGTCCACATTTAATATTTTTTTTAAAGTAACTTGTATAATTTGGTCGATTTGTCCTAATAGTGTTATTTTTTTCCAAAGTTGCGATGATCTTAAGGCATGAGTAAATTTTGGGACGAAAAGGCAATATCGAATAATAGTATAAGCCGAATGTATATTAATTTTGAATAAACGATCTGAAATTTCACAAAAATTTTGTATTTTTTCTTCCAAGAAAGAATCAAAAGCTTCTTCAAATACGGGCGAACCTAGGAGGCGAAATGAACTCTTTTCAATAATTTTGATGTTTGGTGCCAAATGAT
This sequence comes from Euclidia mi, assembly GCA_944739405.2. Lineage (NCBI taxonomy): Eukaryota > Metazoa > Arthropoda > Insecta > Lepidoptera > Erebidae > Euclidia > Euclidia mi. The sequence goes on along the minus strand of OX123190.2, from coordinate 38,231,807 downwards.
TAAATTTAGATACTATCGAAAGTTTTTTTGTAGAGTCTGTTGTATTTATAAACAATTCACACTTACTAGAATTTAGTTCCAAGCCAATAGAAGCGAATTTATTTTTAATAAAAGCTAAATCTTGTAATACAATGTCTAGATCTCCTCCTAGGGTTCCGTCGTCTAAATACCATACATTAAATTTAGAATTTATTTGCCGAATAATGGGTTGTATAGCTAAGCTAAAAATGACTGGTCCAAGAGGGTCACCTTGTTGGCATCCAACTGCAGATTCCAAAAGATTGTCCTGATATAGTAATTTTGTGGGATACCTGTAACATTGCCAAAGATATTTATAAATTTTAGGGGTTTCTAATTTTGCCTGTGCCAACAAAGTGTCCCTATTCACTGAATTGAAGGCGTTCTTCAAGTCAACCTTCAGAATGACCTCCCCATCACCACTTCCAAGATACGTCGAAAGGGCATGTATAGCAGCCTCACAACCTCCCTTTGAACCAAAACCTAGTTGGAGAGGTTGGAATTTATCAGATAGCTCCCTGCTGTAAAATTTACAGCATACCTTAGCTGCTATACGCCGATAAGTGCAACCCACGGCAATGGGACGGATGCCACCATCTCTCTTGTTAAGGGCGCACAGGTTGGCCCCATACAAGATATCAATGATAGCATCGTCCACATTACCGGAGAGCATCATATTTACTAGCGCAGTCAACTCCTTCAGAAGTGTATCGCCAGCCACCCCAGCACTTGCACACACAAGATCTTTTAGATGCTGTGGTGTCAAGGCATCGAGGCCACCTGCCGAGCCACTTCGGAAGGAGCAAACCGCTGCTAAGACGTCCTTGGCCGTGGTGATCAGATGTTCTGATTCACTGTCGGGAGCTTCAGGAAAGGAAAGGTCATTAATTGGCGCTGGATGCTTGCTCTTCAGACCCGCAAGCGTATCTGGAGAGCAAGGCGCCACCACATCACTGCTGAATAAGAGTCTAGACGCGCCCCGTATGTCGCCTTCCCTCAATTTAGATTCCACATATTGATACAGAGATTTATGCTTATTTGAAGTGAATTTAGGGTCTAAAGTGTTGGCCGAAATTTGACAATTATATTTAATTTGAGACGTTAATGAATTTTTGCCAGCCTGATTTTTATCAACATGTAGAATCCTATAAGGGAAAGTCAATAATTGCTCCCAGGCCGCTTTTGAGTTCTCCCTTAAGACAAGACCAATGCATTCAGCCAATTTTTTTGACACTGATGGTCTTGCCCCACGGGGAACTCTTTTGACTATAGGAACCGAATGTTTTAATTTAGATAGAGTTTGCCAAAAAGGAATTTGGTTGTTGTCTCCTGATATAGGTGGTGAAGATATTGAAGGGCCAGAAAGCACATTTTGGGATTTATGTACTTTGCCAAAATGTACTTTCAAGCCCCGCTTACCTTTGAAAAATCGGTCCTGAGAACAGTCCGGACAGCGCACCAGACCAGTCAGCGATGTGGTAGGTTGACTGACACTAACTCCCGTATCGCCAGCGTCATAGTAATCTTCCATACACACAATATTTACAGAAATAACTCAATAAAAATCCTTACTTTAAGATAATAATATAAACAAACATTGTATCATAAATAATATGTACAAACTGTCAATGTCACTGGAATTTCTTTTAAAAGTGCTATAAACAATAATAATTTGTTTTCAGACTCAATGATAGCTTTTAACCCATTGTCTGCTATGTTCTCACTTCTGTACGCCAACTCACACTCAGCCATGCGTGTGCCAGCCATGCTGCGGCAGTGGGCCTGACGAAGTATCCATTTGTGGGTGGTTTATTGCTTTTATTTGCAGGAACAGTTCTTATATTGTAGGCAAAATTTATTATATTTTATCGAACGTTGACAGCGGGTGCTTCTTAGGTGGGGGGGGCTTCTTGGGTTTTACAGATTTATGATGGTATATGTCTTCCGTTGGTTAGGCAAACTGTGTTCATTATGTTATTAATATTATTAAGTAAATTTTAAGCACGAATAGAAGCCCAGTTATCAAATTAATTATTATTATTATTATATATAAGGCGCAACAAATAAATAACCATCGCTTTATTACAAACATCATTTGCGATCTTTTTAACAAATACTACATATCCCTTACGAACCATAACACACATGATTATAATGGGCAACAATTGACAACCCATATTCCGAATAACTCTTAAAGTATATTTTTAACTCCAGTAGATAATTATGAGATATATAAAATAATCAATTGCTTAAAAAACACCAATTCTACGGGTTATGACGATCTTAATAGTATTATGATCGTATAACCCGTAGAATTGGTTTATTAATTATCAAACGATGTGCACAAGTATTAGTATACCCATTAACGTATATAATTAACTTATCGATGTCAGAAGGTTTCTTTCCAGCTCGTCTCAAGAAATCCATAGTAAAACCTCTCTTTAAAAAAGGTGATGCGGATAATATGAATAACTACAGACCAATACACCTACAGACCAATATACCTTAACCCATCGCATGCCCCGCTCTAAAATGCATTTTCTCCGGTAGTGTCCAGCCATTTACAGGATGTAACGTTTATAAGATCCTAGGTTATAAAACTTTAATTTTCTCGCGTTTGGTATAATTATGTGACGTAAATTTTAAACCGTATACAGTTCAGAAGTTACTCTATATGAGAATAATATTAAATTAGCTTACCTTTAACCTTTTCATATCGAAAAAAAATTATAAATGCAGGTTACTTTGATTTTTCTTACACCATGTGAAACATTTTTCAAAAATACACATAAATTATTCACGAAATTCCCTTTCTCACTGCACTTATATTGACACGGGTAGACGACGCGACGGTTATATACATTAATTTAGCACAGTTCACCGATATTACTTCACAATAACCATTTATTTATAGCAGCGAAACTTATGTCTTATAATTGAGCGAGAAGGCTCATGCCTGAGATAATATTTTTTTTGCTGCGTTAGTTATTATCAAGACAAGGCTTACCTTAAAAATAAAGAATTTGTCTATATTTTTCAATAGGAGCACTATGGTGCAAAGGTTCCCAGTGGGAAATAAATATCCAAATAGCTCGAAGTCACCCACTTACTTTACTGATATTCTTCAGCTTTAACTCCTTTATTCATCTTAAACAAGCCCACGGCACCACCATTTAATGTATTTATTGGTATGGTTTAATACAGCTTTCAGACGCCTTGTGTTTACCATAGTTGACGCTGACAAATAGCCCTGTCGGGAGCAAGCAGCCATGCTGGCGCACTGCAGTGTTGAGTGAAAACCAAACTTTGCATACACGTTATACTGTCAGGAATGAACAGTACTGAACTCTGAAAGATTTAGTTACTACTACCAACGGTGGTTGTGTATCTTTATTCTGTGTACTGTGTATGGCACTGGTCCAGTAAGGGTTGGCTTAACATCATGTATTACCAGATAGAATCTTTTGGAGACTCGCAGACATGTGGAATTTCTATAAAATTTTCCTTCGCCGTTAACAAGTGATAATAATCAACACTAATACGTGTGTAGGTACTTTCGAACAGTCAGTAGTGAGCGCCGTATGTTTAAACTGAGACCCAGTATTGGTCTCCCCACTAAGTTATCACTGCATGACATGAATACTTATAATACATACATAGGTATCAGAGAATCTATAAAGTACATATTTGCTCTGAACACGTCACCAAATCACTTTTGCTTTATGCTAGGGACGCTTTGCTAGGCAAAGTCCATATATCCTTGTGAACATCATTTGTTTGTCTGGAGTCGCTTGCACCCGATGCCATCCGTCACTCAGCAAGTCGGCACGAATATCATACATAGTATTCATCGTAGCTAAAAGTACAGAGTACAAAATTCGATTTTGTGACTCGCACAGTTTTTGCTCTACCAATGACTAATAACAAAAGTAGAAAATGATGTTAAACATATACGAGATGTTTCGTCTGATTTTTTGCAAATCCTACTATAATGGTTCAATAGATTAATATGACGAACCTCAACTAAATACATGTTTTGAAAAAGTTTTCTGGTAACTCCAAATTAAACAAAATAAGTTAACTATTTATAAAATAAAATAATTTTCAAGATATTTTGAAAGATCGTATGAAAAAAAGGGAAGGAGGGCAATTGTCCAGGCCACGAACAGCTAATTTCAAAATTTTAAGCTACTCCAGGTCTGAAAACTTTAAATAATTTATACATATTTAATAGACATTCTATATTCGTGATGTTGACCATTAGAAAATAACGATTTACTCAAAGTCACTGTACGGAATACATAATGAATTTGTCTCACCACTGGTTGTTACAAGTCGGTACACAGCCATCATTAACTTGACGATTGTCGTAAGCGGCAGCTATTCTATAGAGCTTTGTTTTACGAGCCTGACGACGTTCTTGCTATTTTTAACCCGACCGCCAGAGTGACAAAACGAATTCGTGCCTTAATTAGGGACCATCAAAACTTAATTACGGAAGAGGTGTTTGAACGGTTACATAAACCTCAAATTGTGCAGCCGCCTAAGATGTACGGCTTACCCAAAGTACACAAGACCAATGTACCTTTGCGTCCTATAGTGAGTCAAATAAATTCACCCACATACGGTTTGGCGAAACACATAAGCAAGGTACTACAACCGTTAGTAGGCAAGACACACTCTTTCGTGAAGGACTCTCGCCACTTTATAGAAATTATCAAGAGCACGAAAAAGGAACCAGACGAGGTGATGGTGAGTTTTGATGTTGAGTCACTATTCACCAATGTTCCTGTTCAAGATTGCCTTGAGGTCGTACAGAGGAAATTAAGGGAAAACGGTCTGTCTGATGAATTCACAGTTCTACTTAAGAATTGCTTGGATGGTAACTACTTCCTATATCGTGGACAACACTACCTCCAGATCGATGGAGTGGCTATGGGTAGCCCTATCGCACCAGTAATGGCCAACATCTGGATGGAGCACTTCGAAGAATCTGTTGGGTCATGGTCGCTACGGGAGAATTCAGTAAAACACGGCTAGATTTCAGAATGTGTATTGGCTACCAAGAGCTCCGTAAGACTGGCTTTACAATCACTGTACCTGAGGTTGTACACATAACACACTTAGCTTACGCTACGACTCAATACAAACTTAGTATACGTCATCTTATGCCGTTACACCATCCCCCCCTTTAATAAAAGAATAAAAACACAAAACACATTCATTAAACACTACTTATTATAGAATACTTATAACATACCTATTTAAGATGTTGGAAAAAGGGTTTACATAATTGTTAACAATATAGGTAAGTAATACTAAACATTCTGTTCGGCTTTTGCCTGGTTGCGCCTAAAACTCTTTCTAGCTGCTTCGAAAGCAGCTGTCTGCAGCGACTGCTTCTCCTTTGTCAACCATTTGCTACAGCGATTTGTGCAGTAGCATAAAATCACGAATATGAACACGACGGCAATCAGTACTAACACAACACTCCATCCAATGACGGTGATACTAGGAGGGCTGTTGAAACGCTCATCTGTATTCACCTTAGCCACAACAACATCGTCCTTGACTACAGTGTTTCCCATTTTACTTCAGTAAGTTAATCAAAATTATACAAAAGAAATAAAATTAACGTCTGAACACAAGTGTAAATAAATGCTTAATAACTATAACTATACCTTACCGTAATTATAAGTTGAAGCGCACAGGTTTTCTGCTGACTCGGCCTGTGCGAGTGATACGTACGGGAGCGGGCTTATTCACAGGCGGAGAGCAATTTTCGCTTCTCGCTATGTCCGGCTTCAAACTTAAATCTAATTCCTTATCTAGTTTATTACTTTTATCTGAGCCTAGCATATTACTATTTTCTATATCCTTAGAGAAATAAGCGGGTTTGAGCCTATCAATTGATATATAGGTAGTCCTACCCGGTAACTGTATTAAAAATGCCTTTGGTTTACGCGATAAGACTTCAAATGGGCCATCGTACGGGGGTTCCAACGGTTTTCTTACACTATCATTCCGTACGAATACATGTGAACACTTATTCAAATCCGCGTGAACGAACACTGTGCGAGCATCCTTATGTGTTAACGGCTTAGGTTTCAGTGCGCTTATAATATTGTGTAATCTTTCAACATATTGACAATGATCTAATACTTTTGTACTAGAAGCGCTGTAAAAATCTCCAGGGAGACGTAGTATGGTGCCGTACGTAAGTTGTGCTGCATTAACACCAGTATCGTTCCGCACTGCTGCACGTAGGCCTAATAAGACAAATGCAAGTTCATCCACCCAGGTACTAGAATCTAATCTGGACATAAGAGCGGCCTTTAAAGTGCGATGCCACCTCTCGACTTTCCCATTCGACTGGGGATGATAGGCTGTGGTACGCTTTTTATCTATTCCTAGGTATCTCATAAGTTCTCTAAACACGCAGCTTTCAAATTGTCGCCCTTGGTCACTGGTTAGTTTGAACGGGCAACCAAAACGAGCTATCCACCCTTCGACTATCACTTTTGCAACTGTATCCGCTGATATATCCTTGGTAGGGTATGCCTCTGGCCAACCGGTTTCGCGATCAATAATCGTGACTAGGTACCTATAGTCTTGCGTGGAAGTTGGTAATGGACCTACAATATCAACGTGTATGTGCGAGAACCGTTCAGCTAATGGAAATGAACCTAATTCAGACTTATTATGCCTAAGTATCTTGGCGCGCTGACATTTGACACAGGCCTTCGCCCAAGTACCGATATCTTTGTTCATGCCATCCCAGAAAAATCTTTCTTTAATTAACTTTCGAGAGGTGCGAATACCTGGGTGAGATAAATTGTGTACAGATTCAAAAGCTTGCTGCCTATGAAGCGGTACGTACGGTCGCATTCTGTTACCAGAAGATTCACATGTTATTGTGAAGTCACTTCCAGGTAACACTACGTCTTTGAATCTAATATTACATTTGTTTACATTACTCTGAGTCCGCAATTTAGCCAGGTGTCCATCGTTGGCCTGCACCTGCGCGATCGCTCGGTAATCTAACGCTGTGGGACATGTTATTGTTTCAACTCGCGATAAAGCGTTGGCGACGACGTTCTTATCACCATTAATGTAACGTATATCAGTGGAATATTCACTTATATACATTATCTGCCTCACACGACGCGGTAATTCATTATCGGAACTAGTTTTTTTGAACATAAAAGTCAAAGGCTTATGATCAGTGTAAATAATAACATGTCGACCCTCTATTATGTTTCTAAAATATTTAATGGCCATGTAGACTGCAAGAAGTTCCCTGTCATAGGTACTGTATTTAGTTTGAGAAGGTGACATTTTCTTTGAAAAATAAGCTAACGGAACCCAAGTATTATCTATACGCTGTTGTAACACAGCTCCTACACACGTGTTAGATGCGTCCGTCATGAGCGCGAACGGTGTATCTGGTTTCGGATACGATAACGTCGCTGCGCTTTGTAGGCTAGCTTTACATCGTGAGAAAGCTTCATCGGTTTTTTCCGTCCAAACTAACTTAGTTTTATCCTTCTTCTTAAAATGTTGCAGATATTGATTTAAATGATTTTGGTATTCTACGGCATTAGGTAAGTGTAAGCGATAAAAGTTGACCATGCCCAAAAAACGCCTAAGTTGGTCTACTGTTTCGGGCTTAGGAAAATTTGTAATCGCGTCAACATTCTCCTTAAGGGGTCGTATACCTTGTGTGGATACTTCGAATCCCAAAAAATCGATTTTAGATTGACCAAAAACGCATTTATCTAAATTTATAGTAATGCCAAACTTATTTAAACGGCTGAAAACTTCTCGTAAACATTGTTCATGGTTATTTTCGTCACTAAATATCAAAATATCGTCAATATAACAATAAACCGCCGTGTGGTTGACGGCATAGAATACAAGTGTCACCACCCCCTATCTTCCCGTGGGTGTCGTAAGAGGCGACTAAGGGATAACACGATGCAAATACCATCTTTGCGTAGAGACGGAAAACTCGACATCAAACCCTATACGACTGCCTCGTTGGTCTCGCGGCATAAATGTGCGCGTGGGATCGGAAGGTCCCGGGTTCGATTCCTGGGTCGGGCAGTGTTATTGGGTTTTTCTGTCACGAAATTCTCAGTAGCAGCACGGAGTCTGGAAATGTGCCCGGTACGGCAATAGGCTCGCCCCTTATTACGTGGGACTAAAGTATGTCTGGCGAAAAGTGGGTGTAGAAATACACCTCTGCCTACCCCTTCGGGGATAAAAGGCGTGACGATATGTATGTATGTATGTATAACAATAAACATAGTCTAAACCAGCAAGAACGGTGTGATTCATAAACCGTTGGAAAGTTTGCGCGGCGTTTCGTAAACCGAAGGTCATCCGCGGAAACTCATATAATCCAAACGGGGTTGTTATACTCGTAGCAGTCTTCTCCACATCGCTAGGATTTACAGCAATAAAATGATACGCTCTACAGACATCAATACGCGAAAATAGGGTTTTACCAGCTAACAAATATGTAAAATCATGCCATCTAGGTATAGGATAACGGTCGGCCTTAGTTATGGCGTTTAAGGCTCTAAAATCGCCACATAAGCGCAATTGACCGTTCTTTTTAACTACGATGTGTAGAGGACTTGCCCACGCACTTTTCGACGGTCTACAAATCCCCAATTCCTGCATGATTCGAAATTCTTCCCTTACCTTGGCATAGCGATGCGGCGGCAGCGGTCGGGCTCGGGCATGTACAGGTGGTCCGCTGGTCTCTATAAAGTGGTACACCTCGTGTTTAGGCGGCTCTTTAAAAGAAACGGGTTTCGTTATATCTGGGAACTCAGCCAAAATGTTATGATAAGGACATTTCAGGTTGATAGTACTGATTGACGTTTCCTGACAGCTTACAATTGGAGCTAAAAGCTTAATATTAGTTATTTCATCAATTATCCTACGAGAACTTAAATCTACTAGGAGTCTAAAATTTGTTAAAAAATCTGCGCCTAAAATGGGTTGTCGTACGTCGGCTACCACAAAAGTCCAGCGTAATGCTCGACGCAACCCTAAATCTAAAATTAACGTTTTGGTACCGTACGTCTTGATACGTGTCCCATTTGCAGCGTACAAGCTATAGTCTTGGCACTCACTGTCACGTTTTTTACCGCACTGCACTGGAAGAACCGAAACATTAGCGCCAGTGTCCACTAGAAAACGTAGTCCGCTGTTGCGATCTGTAACTCGCAGGCGGTGACAGGGGGTGATGATACAGACCTCCGCCGCAGTCCGTATCTCCTCTAGTTTTCCGGTGCCGCTTTCCAGGAACAAGGCTTCACACATTTCTCCGCTCTGGCACGGAAGCGATAGTGGTAGAAGCAGAGCCAATCTGGGTCGTCGGGTGTCCTGCGCCTCGACGATGAACGGCCTCTGTTACGTGATGCTGAACGTGAACGGCCTTGACGCTGCCACTGCTGTTGCCCTGCTTGTCCTAATTTTTCCAACTCCGAAATCTTGAGACTTAGTTTCGCGATTTCAGCCATCAACATTTCGGTGTCCTTGGAAGCGCTGCTCTCTTGTGGTCGGCAAACCTCACTCACGTGTGCAGTACGCGTTGTAGTTTCGAATACGTTATCGGCGATAACCGCGAGTTTGTCCAGCTCCTTAGTGTCCGCCATGGTCAACACTGCTCGAACTGCAGAAGGTAGGTGCCCTTGCCAAAGCATCTTCAACGTCTCATCAGGTATCTTATCTTTCGCCAGTTCGCGCATACGACGTAACAGTTGCGACGGCTTTTGATCAGCCAAGTCCATCTCGCTGATCAGCTTCTGTTATTGTCGATTCTTAGATTCCTCGTAGATAGCCAAAAGGCGTGTTTTCAATGCCACAAATTTGTGTTCTGCCGGTGGGTCCATAAGAAGATCAGTCACTTGTTGAATTGCCTCTTTAGATAATTTGGACACCACTATGTCAAATTTGGCCGTATCTGACAACTTCTGAAGCGCCAACATAGCTTCAACTCTGTAGAACCACACCCGCGGCGTGTGTACCCGAATTTTGGGTGTCCACCCAAAATTCGGGAATCTTCGAGGTCAGCGTGATCGCCGTTAGTTCTGCACTCGATTGACCCGGCTGGTAACTGTCCAAAGCCGGCGACCCTTCCAACGAAACTTCACTAGGTTTTGTAGCCATTTCAGTTAAAACTATCCCGTTAACACTCGATAAAAAATCACGTCACGTTGGGGTCACCAATTGTTGGGTCAGGGTCGCTACGGGAGAATTCAGTAAAACACGGATAGATTTCAGAATGTGTATTGGCTACCAAGAGCTCCGTTAGACTGGCTTTACAATCACTGTATCTGAGGATGTACACATAACACACTTAGCTTACTCTACGACTCGATACAAACTTAGTATACGTCATCTTATGCCGTTACAAATCCATAGACATGCAGGCATCAAATGTGAAGCTGTGGAAGAGGTATTGGGATTAATCCCACCCTCATTCCCACTACTGTGTCACCTGTGTAGCCAGGTTCAGCAGCAGTGACCATTGATGACAACGAGTTTTGACACTCGTGAAGTCCCGGGGAAAGTTAAATTGTCTTGGAACCCGCAACGAACTTAATCAGAAGTATATTGGAGGAGTTGGAAAATGAATAATCCACTTCCCTCCTTAACAAAGCGGGAGACAAGCAACGAAGAGATATAGTGATGAGAAAAGATAAGCACCACGGACATGAGCATTAAGGGGGCCTAAATTGTGAACTATGCCTGTTTCCGGTAATATGTATGGCAGAAACGCCTAAACGCACAGAAATTCGTCCTACTTGCCACAAGATCCGTATAGTACACTACTCCAGAAGTTACCTCTAATTCGTTAAACATGATATTACGTTCAATTTGCCAAAGACTACACTCCCATAGAATGTGATGAGCAGATTGTTCATAATTGTTGCCAGATGTTGAACATTGACATAACGGTGAATCAACTAGCTTAAATGAATACAACTTGCTCTTAAAGTTGCCATGACTTATAAGAAATTGGGCTACACAGTGATCCACCTCCAACCAGTTCCTCGCCAGTCGCTCTCGGACGCATGGGAAGAACTGGTAGAGGTGACGGCCCTTAGTTGATGTGTTCAAGCGACATTGCCATTCATCAAGAAGATCGTCATAGACTGTGGATTGATGGTTCAACAATCTAGCGATCTTATGTCTGTCGCGCGGAGCTAGAAAATTTAGATCCATGTTATCTCGTGTCACGTAATACATTGCTGCTCGTCTTTGTGCCTCAAGATCGACTGGAAATACACCTGCCAGTACTGGCAAAGCTTCAGTACTAACTGTCCTATAAGCCTTGCACAAAAATATCAACGCGAGACGTTGACTTTGTAGCATTTTACGTCGTACAGCACCGATAGTAGCTCTATCAGCCCATGCAGGCGCACCATAACACATACAACCCAGATATGTTGCACCATAAATTACTTTTAAAGTTTTGAACGAAAGCCCCCATGTCGCAGTTGATATCTTTGACAAGGCGTAAAAACTTCTTTTAGATTTTTCACCTACTGTTTTAATGTGCTCGACAAATGAAAAGTTTGTCTCTAAAACTAACCCTAAATAACAAACTGATTCTTTGTTTCTAATGGTGATGTTATTGAATTTGATTCGAGGTGGTGTTTTTAAGTTCCCTTTCAAAAGTAATTGAAATGTTTTCTGTGGAGAAAAATATAAACGATTGCGTTCACCCCAATTGTTGATTAAGTCTAAACATTGATTAGCTAACCTTTCAAGTCCTACCCTAGTATTAGATTGAATAAGTAAAAGACCGCCATCTGCGTATCCGGTCAATGAGCAACCTGGGGGTAGTGGTATGCTTAGAAAGTCATCAAAACCTAGATTCCATAAATACGGGCCTAACACTGATCCCTGCGGACAACCCATGGTCAGCGCCTTCGACACAGCATGGTGGCCTAATTTTAACTTTGCTGTTCCATGTAGGAAATACGTATAAATGAGGGAATATATGTTACTAAAGCATCCACGAGACTTTAATTTAAGTAAAAGCATTGGCCACCATGGGTTGTCGAAAGCGCCAGATATATCTAAGAATATACCTAGCACATATTGTAGAGTTGATGACGAAACTATCTTCCTAACCGATATAACTGCGTCAACTGTCGATTTACCTACTGTAAAGCCAAATTGTCTATCGCTAAATCTAATACCGCCCGGCAGAAGCCGGGGAACTACGAGACGTTCTAAAAGCTTTCCTAGTGATGGTAACAATGTTATTGGCCTATATGACTTAGGGTCGTCGGACGGTTTGTCTCCTCTTTTTGGTATGATCCTAATGTAACCACTGCGCCATATACGAGGAAAAATACCTTCTGCTATGCAACGTTTAAACACAAACAAAATGGACTCACCAGATGTTTTACAAGCTTCCTTTATCATCTTGTTGGAGATTTTGTCTTCGCCTGAAGCTTTGTTAGGCGGCAAAGATCCGACAGCATTTATAAATTCGTCATAGGATGGTAGGTCTGACGCTGGTGAAACGGGTTGCAAAGCAGCCCATTGTCGGATCTGACGGTGGTAGTCTGTGTCATTCTCCAGCCGATCGTTGGGTATCAGACAATTCAAGAGATAGTTCGTTGTCTCCTCAATACCAGTGGAATGTCTACCATTAATTTTGATATTTTGGGTATAAGCTAAGTCGATAGATCTATTTGCTTTAAATTCGTGATATAAAGGAGACCACGGACCCCCCCTATCGAGTCTATCAACAATCTTACGTAACAAATTTATTTTGCATTTTTCAACTGCAGACCTATAATGAGATCTAGCAACTCTAAGAGCAATAAACGCAGTATCATAAACGTCACCTGTTATTTGACGTCTTTTTAATAGATTTAACTTTCTACGTGCTCTGCGAAAGGCTCGAAATCACACCTACGAGTGTTGGTGATAGAACCACGGCCAATGGCAACATCCGCACAATATATGAAAGTGTCAGACAAAATTTCAGCACTCTCTTCTACAGAAAGACTACAGCAAGTGAAGTATTTGACATGTGACGCGAATAGTGAACCAAAAAGATCCCAATTAGCTCCTTTTGTTTTATACCTAAAATTAATAGAGGAGATACATGACGAGTCCCGTGGCAGCCTTGACGTGAATTCGTACACGATTAGGCGGTGGTCACTACATGACGCGTCCGGTAGGACACGCCACCTATCTATACGAACGTCCCCACAAGAAAGTGTGACGTCAATAGAAGACTCGCCCATGGGGCTGCAAAAAGTAGGTGGTGCATCTGGTGTGTTGTGGATGGATAAATTCATTTCTGCAATGAAATCCTCGACGGCGCACCGTCGATCCCTATCAGAAGAACGATATTTGCCATACCATAACGTAGATGATGCATTCACATCGGCACTAATTATGACCTTATGGCCCACAAGGGACCTTAAAACCAAGCGAAGATGGTGTAAGTAAGGGGCAACCGGATGTGAATACTGAAAGTAGCAGCTGACAATATAAACTCTAAAGGACGCAGAAGATACCTCCGCAACCGCACAGTGTGACGTCATGAGATTACTAATAGATGTTACAGTTAAGTTTGAATTCGCGACATAAATCCCAGCTCGTGCTTTGTCGTCCAGCTGTATGATTTTATTACTCTGGTTTGTATTTTGATATTGTTCTTGTACGAGTATTACGTCTAACTTATATTCTATAACTAAGCGCTCTAACTCTAATGTCGCCACCCTATCGTTGTGAAGGTTTAATTGTCCTATAACGATATTATCCATGATGTACCTACCTAAGTATGAGGTTCCCTAAACTATTAATTCAGTAGTTAGTATTAAGAATTAGTTGCTCTAATTTCAACTTATATGTGGGACATTCCTGAGATCCGCAACGATGGTCATGCGGTTTCTTAAGGCGTTTACATGCTACGCATGAAGGTTTAAAATCAGGAAGATCTTTATTTGAGCATGTTTTTGTTTCGTGTTCCCCAGCACAGTGAGCACAAGCAGCTGTTTTATACGTACAAAACTTTTGAACATGACCGAATTGTTGACATTTTGAACACCGCACTATTTCTATGTCGTCTATAAACCTACATGTTGCCCAAATTATAAACAATTTTTCTTTTGTGCTAACAAGATGTTTACGAATGTCTGGTTCTACTTCCAGGCCTATCCATTTACGACCACTATCTAATTTACGCCTACGAGTGATTTTGGTATTTTTAATAAACGTTTCCTCGTCTACACTTACCTCATCTTTGATATTCTGACGGTATAACGCCGTGATGAACGCTTTGTCCTCCATAGCACCGGGTACGTCCTTGACAAGAATGCGTGGCTTACGCCCTTTCGGCTTCTCTAGACGTAGACCGGCAGACCTAATCGCACTTACGGATTCCAACTTTTTGAGTTGTTTTTCGTTGGCTACACGTAGTACTACCCCAGACTTGGCTGTTTTTTTGACACCTACTATTTGAAAGCCTTCGTCGCAAGGTTTGATGGCCTTCATTAGTGCCTGCTTCGTAGCGGATGACGACCCGTATTCAGCTGAACGCTCTGTAGTCGGGTAAGCTACAATAGCAGGGCGTTGGACACGGTGAGACTCCACCGCGGCCGCCGCCGGCACTGACTTCGCTGGTAGACGAAGGCTAAGTTTTTGTGCGTACGTCGGCTTTTGCTGATTGTTTTTTAGGCTATCTAACTCTCGTTCCAAATGCGCCATCCTAGTTTCGTTACTAGACGATTTTAATGCTAGTATGGATACTATACCTGTTATACGCTGCGTAAAATCCATTATGGCAGTTTTGTTAGCGACGTTAATACGCGATCCTTGATCGTTCACTAACTCATTTATGTTGGCCAAATAACTAGTTGCCTGAGCTACTAAATCACAATAACTATCAGAATAATTGACACTATTTACCAATGGTTCGCTTTGAAAACGTTTTGACCTATCATCTGGCGTAATAAACGATGGTGACATATCACTAAATAAACGTTTAGTCGTTGGCGACTTCGGTGTACAAAAATCCGTGCCACCACCACGATCAGGTGGTTCATTACAGAATAAAGACATTATTACCTTACCTTATTTAACTATACTATATTGTATCCGCAAAAGGAAACCTAAACACAAATATATTTAACAGTAAAAATAATTTAGTAAAAAACTTACCTACTTTTTTCGCAGTACCTACATTAAGAAAAAAAAATAAAATAAAAGACACCGATCGATGAATTACACTTATTTACACTATTTACAATATAATATGTACAAAACTTACAATACACGGAGCCTAAACCCTAAAATACACCAGAAGCAACTCACGAGCTGAGAAATTATCACAAAACCGGTAAAAAGTTATTTAAAAAAAACACAGCTATTTGTTTCGCACCACACTGTACGAAGCGCGGGAGGGAAGTGTGGAAGAGGTATGTCGACGATATCTTCTGCATCATGAAGGGGAACCAGCAAGACGTGGAACAATTCGCAGACAAATTAAACTCCATACATCCAAACATCCGATTCACATACGAAATGGACGTAGACGGATCGTTACCCTTCCTTGACGTTAAAGTGACAGTGAGAGATAATGGTACCATTGGACACACTGTATATAGGAAACCGACACGACACACACCGACAGGTATCTTAACGCGAACTCACACCACCATCCGCGGCATTTGGATTCCGTTGTGTCCTCGCTAGTGAACAGAGCGTATGACCTGTGTGACCCTGAACAGTTAAATAGTGAGATGTCACATGTTCGGGAGGTACTGAGGCGCAATGGATACAGGAAGAAGATACTCCGTCTGAAGAGGAAAGATCGTAGACCTGAAGTAAGCAGAGTGCCGGCGTACATGCCATATCTAAAGGGAGTGAAGGACAAGGTTGGAACAGAACTCAAGAAATACTCCATCAGGACTGTATACAGTCCGCTCTCTAAGATTGCATACAATCTGCGTACTCCAAATGATGTCATTCCTCTCCAAACACCTGGCGTCTACAAAGTCGATTGCAGCTGTGGTAGTTCATATGTCGGGCAGACTAAGCGTACAATCGCTGAAAGAGTAAAGGAACATATCGCAGCTGTAAAAAACCGACAGATTAATAAGTCGGCGATAGCTGAGCATTTGTTGGAGTCTGGACCAAATCACTGGATAGAACTGCATCAACCACAAGTCTTATCCACCGATCGTCACTATTACTCCAGGATAGTACGTGAAGCGGTAGAAATCAAGAAACATAACAATTTCAACCGGGAGGATATAGATTATCGGCTACTTGGAATCCAGTCATCAGCAAGTGTAGACACCGCCGCAGTGATAAATCTCGACTTGAGACGCATTAGGTCTGATGTGGAATTTTACAAGTTTAGAGGAGAGCCAAAAAAAAAATGTTGACAAAATCGTGTCAAAACTTTTGTCTTTTATCGAATAGGCTATCAAAAATAGTATAATATTTCAGATAAGTTATCTACCTTTGTATCAGTATAGTAATAAAACTAGTCACAGTAAAATAAAACTATTTTATTAGTCAAAAACAATTTTTTGGTGACATCCAACCTTATGCTTGTACAGAGTTATTAAGCGACGAATGCTTTTAACTATATTTACTGATCCAACTTTATGCCTGCAATTTTTAAGTAAATTCAATGCGCATTTTAAGCTTTTTTAATTAATGTAACATTATGTTTGGCCTAAAATAGAAATTTAGTTACGTCCGATCTTATCATGTATCTAATTATGAGGCATTCAAATTAATTATTATTAAGTACATAAGGTCGGAGTTAATAAAATCAAATTTAAAACTTTAAAATAATGGCAACAAACAAATTTAATCCACTTCAGGAAAGTCTGCCTGACTCTCGGAATGTTTTAATTTGTTATAATATTATGTGTGGAATTCCTGTGGATTCCACTGCAGAAGACTCTTCGAATCATTGTATTTGCCGTTCATTTTGACTTACACTAGGTTAATGTTTCAGTTTGACTTACACTAGGTTAATGTTCAGGGAACTGAATTCGCTTAGAAGCGTTTCGGATGAAAGATATTTCGGTAAAATCTTCGTATGTTGTAAATATATTTTTATAAAGTAGTATTCCGGGCTGGTCTTATTTATCCTTAAGCCAAACACATCCTGATATTTTAAAATCTTTACCATCTTTATTCCTCTTTCTGAAAACAAAAGGACAATTTTTCTTATATAAAGACCTAATGTCTTTAAAGTTATGATTTTATGAAGCTGCATATCATAACGGTAAAAGTTCTTCTTTCTCCACAAGTTCAAATAAACTGAGAACAGTCTCGAGGTATCGCAATCTGTACTGTTTTCAATTGTTATTTCTTTTTTTCGATTTGTGAGTGTATTTGATCGACTTCCATGTCTGTATGACCCTTCAGCATACATTTTTGGTTTATTATTTTCATCTGGAGATATTTGTGCAATATCCACATGTAAGCCATCACGAGCATCAAATTTCGGTTTTGGCCCGCACAGTTATCAGACCACAGAGTTAATTCCCTCACGTTAGTAAGATTTTCATAATTTTCTTCAACCCATGGAATCAGGCAAGACGCTATTTCGTTTCCTCCTCTGCCACCTATATTTTTAGACCATAACATATTTGCAGCTCTATTAGCTGTAGAATCAAATACATACATACATACATATCATCACGCCTTTTATCCCCGAAGGGGTAGGCAGAGGTGTATTTCTACACCCAATTTTCGCCAGATATACTTTAGTCCCACGTAATAAGGGGCGAGCCTATTGCCGTACCGGGCACATTTCCAGACTCCGTGGTGCTACTGAGAATTTTGTGACAAAAAAACCCAATAACACTGCCCGACCCAGGAATCGAACCCGGGACCTCCCGATCCCACACGCACATTTATGCCACGAGACCAACGATGCAGTCGTATAGGGTTTGATGTAGAGTTTTCCGTCTCTACGCAAAGATGGTATTTGCATCGTGTTATCCCTTAGTCGCCTCATACGACACCCACGGGCAGAAAGGGGGTGGTGACACTTGTATTTTATGCCGTCAACCACACGGCTTTGTAGAAGAAGAATCAAATATTGTCAAATTTAATGTCAAAAGCTTTCGTAGATAAAAAGATTTACAATTAGTTAAATTCAGTGTAGCCAAACACTTCTGCAAATTAAACATCAATACTTTTTTTTCGCCTGAACTTGATTCTTCTTCTATTTTGTATGAATTTTCTTTTCTTTTTCTACATTATTTTTCAGCTCTGCATCCACAACATCTAATAGCTTTCTCTCAAATGCATCGCAATCATCACAAGTGTCGACAGACGGTAGTTTGAAGCATAAATTGAATTTGCTGTTGAAAATGTTTCGGCACAACCATTCTTCGGCTACCAAATTCGGAGCGATATCTGTAGATTCCATTCTCTCTTTATACTGTTTATACATATTAGGGATATTCAAGTCCGGTCCTAAAAATTTTCGTCCGCTCTTTTGTCGTGAATAATGACTCTCATAACATGGATATAAAATATTATTAAGTATCTATCACTGATTGTACTACCACATCTTAAGTTTTACTACCAGGAATATGCTTTCCCCTCTGATCTGGAGCTACCAACCCTCCATCGATAGGGCTTTCATTAAAAAGTTCTGAAGTTGCAGATATAATTTTTTTCATGGACCTAGAAGATCTAGAATATCTTCAATATTTGCCACTTTAGCTTGCCTTTTAGGCGATTTTTCTCAAAAAGGAAGCTTTCTTTTCACGTTCAATGACCCCGAAATAACCAAGACTTTTTCTGGCGAACCACTGACATAACTGCCATCCGAAAGATCTTCATGTGGTTCGTAAGTCTTGTCTTTAACGCTATCATCCCTATCATAATCGGAAAATTCTAGGCTAGGGTCTGTAACATAATAATATTATTTTATTTTTAATGAAATGAAAATATTTGCTTTTTATTTCAGTAGGCATAGTGTAAGTAGGTATAGTTATTTATTATAATGGAAGCCGAATCCAATATGTTGGGAGAAAGGCTTGACAGATTGATAGGTTACATTCATAAAACAAGAAGTAGCAGGTAAGTAAAAGTATTTACCCAAACAAGCACTTTCAAATATACGCGCATTGACATCACGTCTTGTCTTCACATGACAATAACTTGGCCGTGCAATTGGATTCTTGTATAGATTTCGTATGTCGTCCTCTACAAAAACAAAACAATTTGGTTTTAATGTATATAGGTACCTACATATACGATTTATATCGAAAACAAGTAGGAATGTAAGAAATTAGCTTATCGGCCACTAAAGCACCTGTATCGCTAGCTTTAGCTTCATTACTACGTGACTAAATCACATTTCGAAGATTGACTAGTTTCCGTTGTTTATTGAGTAATTGGGTGAACATAACATCCTGCAAAAAAAAACCAACGTAGATACACCTAAGTTCATAACGTATTTAAATAAGTACCTACTATAACCGACAAAATATCACTTATCCACACCAAACGACTTGACCATATAAAATCTGTAGGTACCTATTTATAGGTTTTGTACTCACCTGATCTTCGCCATCCATTGCTTAGTATATTCATCATCTTTATCTTCTTGCCCTGGTCCCAATCTATTTGGGGTCGGCGCAGTACGTCCTTCGCTTCCATTCTTTTCTGTCACCCGTCATCTGATCATTTACCCCTTTCTCTTTCATATCCATCCTCACACAGTCCATCCATCTTTTCCTTGGCCTCCCTCTCCCTTTCCATCCCTCTACCTTCATATTCATCACTTGCTTACCTACATACATATCATCTCTTCGCATAATATGTCCATATATGTCCATACCAAGCCAAACGACTTCCTTTCACTTTCTTGTCTATAGGCGCCACTTTCAGACTACCTCTCACGTATTCATTGCTAATCTTATCCATTCTCGTAACTCCACACATCCATCGCAACATTCTCATCTCTGCCACATGTAATCGTTTTTCATCCATCTTCTTAGTAGCCCAACACTCAGCTCCATACAATACGACAGGCCTTATAACCGCCTTATATATGCGTCCCTTCAATTTCAAAGGCATTTTAGGATCGCATATTGTGCCCGAGACCTGTCGCCATTTCATCCATCCTGAGTTGATCCTTTGCCGAACATCTCGGTCAATTTCGCCGTCGTGTTGCAGGAGTGAACCGAGGTAGCGAAAGTCGGAGCATACTGGTAGGGGTATACCGCCGAGTGTAACCGGGCTTGGACTAGAGAGGCCGCCAAAGTCACAGAACATGTATTCAGTTTTGGTTCTGCTTATCCTAAGGCCTACGTTCTCCAGTCTCTGCCGCCACTTCTCCAGCTTGCTCTGCACCTCCTGTCCACTTTCTGCTACCAGGACGATGTCTTCGGCAAACAGCATGTACCAGGGTGCCTCTTCCTGTATGTCCGATGATATGGCATCCATAATCAACAAGAAGAGGTAACGACTAAGAGCCGACCCTTGGTGCAAGCCTACAGCCACATCGAATTTGGCTGTGATTCCAGCTGCGGACCGGACTTGCGTGTGGCATTCAGCATACATAGCTTGGATCAACTTCAGGTACTTTTCAGGCACTCCTTTCTTCTTGAGGGCCCACCACAAGACTTCACGCGGTACCCGGTCATATGCCTTTTCGAGGTCAACGAAGACCATATGCAGATTTTTATGCGCCTCCCTGTATTTTTCACAAATTTGGCGAAGTGCAAAAATGGCATCCACCGTACCTCGACCAGGCATAAAACCGAATTAGTTACGTGAAATCTCACTCTCTGCTCGCAAACGTCGCTCAATTACTCTCTCCCATACTTTCATACTATGAGGCATTAACTTTATTCCCCGATAATTGTTGCATTCTTGGACATCTCCCTTATTTTTAAAAATGGGCACTAGGTAACTCCTGCACCATTCCTTGGGTACTGTCTCCTCATGCAACATCTTATTGAAGAATAAAGTCAGCCACGCCCATCCATTCTCCTCTAACACCTTCCATGCTTCTACTGGTATTCCATCTGGTCCTAATGCTTTCCCATTCTTCATTCCACTCACAGCCCGTCTTACCTCATCCTTACTTATTACATTCACTAGTCCAATATTCTTCGCCTTGTTCTCAAGCATTTTGCACCAATCATTCTCTTCATTCATTAATTTTTCAAAATATGTTCTCCATCTTTCTTTAATCCTATCATCATCCGTAAGAACCACTCCTGTTTCATCTTTCATACACTTGATATGGGATACATCCCTCGCCTTTCTCTCTCTAGCCTTAGCCAGTCGGTATAAATACTTTTGGCCCTCCGGCTTCTCAATTAAACCGTATATATTGTCAAGGGCTTTTGCTCTAGCTAAGGCAACGGCTTTTTTGGCTCTTTTCTTACATTCATCATACTTCTTTTTCTTACTCTCTTTCAACGAGTCATTACCTTCTTTCATCAGCTGCCATTCCTTAAACCTTGCTTTCTTTTCCTTGAGCACACTCTGTACTTCCTCTGTCCACCACCAGGTATCCTTATCTTTCATACGTTTTCCTTTCGATTCTCCTTGCTTAGTATATTAAGTACTTAAAAATCCTTCCATAGTCAACAGTAATTCAGGCACAAGCAATTAAATAAATCAGAGGTCATTAAAATTACTAATAATTCGGCACAATAATAATAACTCGCGCGCGAGTAACACGATTTGTACTGGTCTGTGCTTGCAAACAAAATGCACGCGCCACGCGTTCGGTGCTATGCGCTGATAGGTCTAACCACTGTGGCGCCGAAAACGGCCAAGTGACCAGCGATAATGTCCGATGTCATACTATCGCGTTGGTGTGCGGTCACGAAGTCAATGATATAGTGTTTCTTCTTCATATAGGCATTTCAGTACAACGATTAAGTAGCACTTTTTAAAGGCATAAGGACTAATTATGTGTGTAGACCTTAACCAAACAAATAAAATTTTCGGGGCATAACACGATATCTCAAGGTACGACATCTGATTATTTAATTTCAAAAGGCATAAAGTTCTATCTGATAAAACGTATTATTTTTACCAATAGTCCTTGTAGGATAAAGTTGAATGACAAAATAGTCCCTTGGTTACGCATAAAATAATTTAAAACCATAAAAGCTGAAGACAATTTTCGACCTTCTAATTAAACCAAAATTTTAAGCATAAATACTGTAGTTGTTAATAAGCCTTATTCCACAATATAAACTTGGACATTCGACAGATTCGACCTTATGCATTTGTATTTTTATCAGAACAAAAAGAGATAGAATTATGATTGTTATATGCATAGAAAGAGCGCGAGATACTGGTTTCAGCTGACTATTAAAGTAATTTTACTCTATGTCGACATTCGACCTTATGCATCTCAGGTCGAGAAATCTCAACAGTGTGTAGACGTCATAAGTGTAGTGTTTCGGAGTACCGACATTGCGAACTTAAATAAAGACCAAATGAGGGTAGGTGCCGAAACCCGCACTTCCACAAGACGGCGCTGAGCTCTCATCAGTCTCTCCGCGACCACGCTCGGTGCAAGACGAGCGAAACGTCGGAACCAAATAGGTATTTATACCTTATATAAGTTAGTTGTACGCGATTAAGACCCGCTAATTTATTTTGTACTAGCTGTGCCCGCGACTCTGTTCGCACGGAATTTGTCTTTTCATTAGGCTACAGATTTGATACCCAAAAGGTTTTAAGTTGCATATAATACCTTTATTGAATAGCGTTAATGTAGATGTCCTGAAAATAGTTCAAATTACTTTCACTTGTTCGTGCGAGTCCAGACCGCGAAGTTACCAATCGCGAGTAAAAGATCAGAGAATTCCTGTGCATGTCGTTGCCTCATAACATGCTTACATATTTAATATCGAATGCATAGCAATAATACAATCCCATAGTTATGAACTCTTTAGACAGGCTCTAATTTCATCTCTCTAATATTGTAAGGTGGTATAACAGACAGAGCCTAACAATCACTACCTACTCTACGACACAGACTACAGAATAACTATATTAAACACTGTTCTTCAGCAAGTCTCGAGACATCATTTTTACTCCAGCAAATTATGGTTCAGGCAGGCCATGTTGAGTAATAGGATGGATATAACTATCTAAGTCTACTGTCAAGCAACGGTTTATTAGATTGTTGTGGGAACCTAAAAATGTTCTTTGCCAATTTGTCTTCATATTTATGCCATAACTATGAAGCATCTCAAACCCATGGCGTAATCGATGAATTTTACTTATACTTGCTTCAGACAATGTCATACCAGTGTTTATCCCCATCTAGTAAAATGAAATGACTCGCCACTCTGCATGCTGTTTACATATACATGTGCGAATACGTCCAGCCTAAGCTGAACACTATTTAATATAATAAATCATACAGAAAATATCCTATTTATAATCTTTCAACCCTTGTAATTTTACATTTGACTGATCATAATATGTTAAGTTTCAACCAATTCAACTAAAGAGTTAAGTACCTACTTTTATAGAACAAATTTCAACCGAACAAATGCATCGTAACGTTTAATTTGACACAACTTTTTTATTTATGAACCGATTCGTATAAAACAAACATTAAATGTTAAGTGCGGCTTACCACAATACATCACTGAAAACCACATTTCAATTCGATTAGCCGTTTCTGAGATTAGCGTGCACAAACGCACAGACTGACAAACAAACAGACCACAATTGTATAATTGTATATTTTTGACTTCTCTTCTCCATACGATATTAAAATATGGTCTATATTAAAGAAGAAACCTTAAATAGATTTCTCCTGAATATCTTCCATGTACAGACATCGATCACTTACAGATTTATTATATTATGTATAGATGGCCTTTTCGCGCGTTAAACGAAAATCAACCGTATAGCCGTACCCATACTGGCGCGGCGAGATTTGGAAGTTTTAATTCATCTATTTCTTGTGTGTTTATAAATCGATTTCTATATATTTTTTTTATAAAATACATATTAAAGTGTACTTTTTGAATATGGGAGTTTGATAAAGATATTTCTTTGTGAAATACAATATATTTATGTATTTAATACACTTTGAAGATATGCCTAACGATTAAACACGTTATTGTGGCTAAAATATAAAAGATAGATACATACTATTCAAGACTTTTTTGTAGATCTTTTAAAGACCATCATCTTTGTAACACATATTTTTGGTGAATGATCAACGTATGCAAAGATAAGAGCTCGAAAGCGCGTTTTCATCCGACTTGCTTCAAATTTATCGGCACTGCTCAGCTTCAATGTGTCTTAGCGTTATGTTATGTAGCTCATAACCCGCCCAGGCGTATGGACTACAATCATACCAAGTTTGGTTAAAATCCCTTCAGTAGTTTTTGACCCATGCGTGCACATACAGACAGACAGACAGACAGACAGAGGGACAGACAGACAGACAAAAAAAAATCTGATTGCATTTTTGGCATCAGTATCGATCACCATTCATCCTCCAATATTAATTTTGAAAATATATTCAATGTACAGAATTGACCTCTCTACAGTTTTATTATAAGTATATAGATGATGTATACAAATCGCGAAAGTTTAAAATCGATTCTTGCTATTTGTCAAAAGATTAATCTAAACGCTTATCCATTACCTTTACATAAAACGATGCGAAGTATCTTTGTTCAACAGAGTTACGGCGCTTATAAGTACGTACTCTTGGTAAGGAACGTTTATAAACGTTATTGAATAACACAGACGAGACATAGACTATGGGCCATTTTATATTTTATAAACAATACAGTCAGACCGAGAGATTGGATTCAATTCTTAAATTGAGTGAATATTACATATAGTATAAAAATATACATACAATGAATAATACGATTATAGAATACAACTGAAATATTGGTAAGATATTAAAATTTATTTACTTCTCTTTATTGAAATTTGGATACACAACATTATTCTGCTACATTCCCTCAATTCCTCTTGCTTTCCGTCTTAACTTCTATTCTAAAATATATCGACGTGGGCAAAAAAGAATAGCTTATCTAATATGAAATTCTGATATTATTTTCAGTTTGAGTTATTTGAACAATTACATTTAGTATTTCCCCAAATAGTAGTTGCTACTTGTTGTGTCAGGGTACTGGTTTCAAAAGCAGGGAAACCACTGTAGCTGAGCCATACACGTCACGTCTGCTTATAAGTGGACTTATAAATGGACAAGAACAAAACAAAAATGATGTTAACAAATTGTAAGCTATGTAGCCAAATTATTCCAGTGCCGTTAACTGTTAAATATAGTACACTCAAAATTTTAGACGAATGTACTTATTTAGGACAAGCGACCTAACTGGATAGCTAGAATTTCAAGAAAATCACTAAATCGTTCTGGATGGGCAACGACCGAAAAGTTAAGTTATTTCTTCTCGTACAAAATAGCTCAGAAAGTATTTAAAGACAAATTAATTTAACCTTAATTTTAACCAACAAAGGCCTTTCTCTTGTCTCGTAAAAAGCTCAAAACACCAAATACTTCACGACTACTTTTAGGATAGGAGCTAAAATAGAAATATCAGAGTGACTAACATAGTTTTTATACTTTATAATATCGTTAAAATGTACGATCATGTAGACCTACTCGTATAACCACGTAGGCTTGAGATGTATTTCGGCTTAGTGAATAAATAGTGATAAGAAATTGCTTTTGACAATAAACATCTGATTACCATTTATTTATCACTTAGTATGTGTCAGCTCTGATCTTGTTTTTTCATATATTTTGGTTTTGTACGTAAGTGATCTTTTTGGTTCAAAAGATTTCATTTGTCCCACTATTCATATTTCAACAAATTTAGAAATTGATGATTATATTTGTTTTAAAATACAAACTAAAAACAAAATAGCGTACAGTAAATACGAGTATGTTGACGCCATTAAATCCAGTGAGATTGATCAATATAATCATACACAGCATTCGTACCGGATTTACGGCGATGCACATTTACTAACCATCTTACGTGTTTAAATTTCAAATGTAATCTCAATATTCAATTTCGAATTCATTTCGCTTAAGCGCATATTTACGTGAGCCAACAGAGAAGAAGAGAAACTGCTCGTGTATGCAAAAACTCTTTATGCATTTCAAGGGTTCACCCTATGCTTATAAACCGCAGGATGCGATGGAGGAATTGAAAATAGAGCCCTTGTTATTTCGAGTACATGTGGAGTGGAATACAAAGGGGGAACATTGTCTCTGCTTCCTCGTTAGACGCTTCAGACGTTCTGATAACAAACCGCGGGTGAGCCGCGAACCGCCTAAAAGTATTATTTTACTTGTTACCCAGTGAGCTTTATCGTAACTCGAGGTTACTTACAGATGTGCAAGCGTCTTGAAATTTATTGGGAAGCATCAAACTATTGCAAAATCTTTATAGTAGAGATTATAAGGCTAAAATCACGCACTGTACAAACATACCTACGATTAACAGTTAAAAGAGATATGCTCAGTTTGCGGATGATGACACCAATATTTTACGACTTACATAATGATAGAGGAGCACATCACGAAATTCTTACTAGGCCGCACTGCCAGCATTTGGTGCTTTTAGAAACACTATGTCATCTTGACGGTATATCACGCAGTTTGATCCTTCAATCGTACTCAACACTGCACACAAATTCATCGCAAACCGACATGATTACAGTTACCTATGTATCCAAAGCTAGATACGTAACATATGTAGGCTAGAGAGGACGCGGAATCATTTCCGCCTGGTAATAGCCTGACGACCAATGTCTCCCAACGCAATTAGCACACACGTAAGACGCTTACATCCATTATTAATTACGCTAATAGACAATTAAAAAAACTTCATCATCATTGTCTTGCTCTGGTCCCAATTTATTTGGGGTCGGCGCAGTATGTCCTTCTCTTCCATACTTCTCTGTCACCAGTCATCCGATCATTTACCCTTTTCTCTTTCATATCCATCCATCCATCCTCACACAGTCTATCCATCTTTTCCTTGGCCGTCCTCTCCCTTTTTGTCCTCCTACATGCATATTCATCACTTTTTTACCTACATCTCTCCGCATAACATGTCCATACCAGGCCAATCGACTACCTTTTATCTTTTCATCAATGGGCGCCACTTTCATACTACCACTAACGTAATCATTCCTAATTCTGTCCATTCTTGTCACTCCACACATCCACCGTAACATTCTCATCTCTGCCACATGCAATCGTTTCTCATCCATCTTCTTTGTAGCCCAACACTCAGCTCCATACAGTACGACAGGCCTTATAACCGACTTATACATGCAGCCCTTTAATTTCACAGGCATTTTGTGGTCGCATATTGTGGCTGAGACCTGTCGCCATTTCATCCATCCTGCGTTGATTCTTTGCCTAACATCCCGATCAATTTCGCCGTCATCTTGTAGGAGTGAACCTAGGTAGCGAAAATCGGAGCTTACTGGTAGAAGTGTATCGCTGAGTGTAACCGGTATAGGACTGGAGAGACCACCAAAGTCACAGAACATATATTCTGTTTTGGTTCTGCTTATTTTCAGGCCTACATTCTCCAATCTCTGCCGCCACTCCTCCAGCTTGCTCTGCACCTTCTGTCCACTCTCTGCTACTAGAACGATGTCGTCGGCAAACAGCATGCACCAGGGTGCCTCTTCATGTATGTCCGATGATATAGCATCCATAATTAACAGGAAGAGATAGGCGCTAAGGGCCGACCCTTGGTGCAAGCCTACGGCCACATCGAATCTGGCTGTGATACCAGCTGCGGATCGGACTTGCGTTCGGCATTTAGCGTACATGGCTTGAATCAACGTCAGGTATTTCCCAGGCACTCCTTTCTTCTTCAGGGCCCACCACGCGACTTCACGAGGCACTCGGTCATATGCCTTTTCAAGGTAGACGAACACCATGTGCAAGTTTTTATGCGCCTCCCTGTATTTTTCGCACATTTGGCGAAGTGCAAAAATGGCATCCACCGTACCTCGACCAGGCATAAAACCGAATTGGTTTCGTGAGATCTCACTCTCGTCACGCAGGCGTCGCTCAATTACTCTCTCCCATATTTTCATACTATGAGGCATTAACTTTATTCCCCGATAATTGTTGCACTCTTGGATATCACCCTTATTTTTAAAAATGGGGCTCCAGGTAACTGTTGCACCATTCCTCGGATATGGTCTCCTCGTGCAACAGCTTATTGAAGAATAAAGTCAGCCACGCCCATCCATCATCTCCTAACGCTTTCCATGCTTCTACAGATATTCCATCTGGTCCTAACGCTTTTCCATTCTTCATTCCACTAACAGCCTTTTTTACCTCGTCCTTAGTAACAAACCAGTTAACTAAATAGCAATTGTCATATGCAATGCTTGTATGCAAACAATATTAGAACTTTATATTATTAATTTGCTGCAAAGAAATGTTTTTGAAAATGTGGCATTAAACCAGGGTAATTTTATTTTAACTATTTCAGTCTTAGTTGTTAGTGTCGCTTACCACCTTTTTCGGATTTTTCATTTAAAATACGAGCCTTTGTATCGATTTACTTTTAAATTTATATGATAATATGGTGGTTAGGGACACTAAGCACTAAGACTGAAAGATTTAATATTAATCAACTTCTAATATACAATGTGTTGATCTGCATTTGTAAAATATTTTAATAATACAATATAGGCAGTCATACAAAATAATTTAGCGGGTCTTAATCGCGTTAACTTAACTTATTTAAGGTTTTAAATACCTTTAGGTAATTATACCCTAAATAAGTTAAATTAACGTGATTAAGACCCGCTAAATTATTTTGTATGATGTATACAAATCGCGAAAGTTTAAAATTGATTAATATAGGCAGCATACTTAAATAAGTATGCTATAATTTAGGTAAATACCTAAAATAATTTTCCACGTTTCTTTATACTAGCTATGAACCCTAAATTGTTTATTTTCATTCAATGTTACTTAGATAGTAAATCAGAATAAACTGTTGACTGGTGCAGAATAAGACTGTACGTTAGGTAGTTATGTGTGCTTGTGTGTGTTGGGTGTCTGCAACGCGAGCTTGCGGCGATCATCTGAGCGGCAGTGGCGGTCAATACACCGAGCTGACTTTAAAATTTAAAAAATAAACTAAAAAATGTTTTAAAGTTTTAGTGAGTTAAATAGTTGATTGAATCAGGTATTACTTGGCGGAACTCCATTGTAACCTAATGGAAGGAAAGAGGAACCCACCACGCAAGCTCGGATTGACGACCCCAACTATTGCAACAGAAAAAGGTTGACAATAGGTCTTGCAGAGGCGAAACACGTGTCGAAGAATAGTCGGCGCATACAGCGGGATACTGCAAGTCATGTATCTTCCTGGAACCCAAACCATTCCTATATCCCTTATCCTAATCAGACCTAGTCGATAGCAAAGGTTCCGTTGGGTCTCCGTCCGCAGGCTCTATATCCTATGGTGGTTGGAGACGTCAAGCGCGGGCCGTCGCACGGATTTGCAGTTAAGGAGTGGCTTCCTCTCTGAATTATTACTTCGTAGAAAGAGACGACAACTTCTTCAAAATAATATTAAAGGGAACGATTGAAGGGAGAAGAGGAAGAGGATGGCCTCGTAGAGACTATATGTCATAACTGAAAGAAAAATTTGAGGACGGGTCGTATAAAGAGGCCAAGGAAGAAGAAGAAGGAGACAGCGTTCCAGCAAGCAGCAAGAACGGCATTTTAAATAAACCTCTGCACTCGCAATCCAATCGTTTTAGCTTAGATGGCAGTATGTACAGCCTTCCCTGGAAGACTGTACCAATTCCAATCCTGGACGTGCCTCTCCTAATTTGCAATTCAATACTACGCTGGCCATACGGGTATATAGTTAGAAGTCGAGTTTTCAGTTTCTCGAAAATATACTATTTGAATCACGTATTAGGTACTTAAATTAGGTAGTAACACTTTGTATTCTTGATTCGTCAGCATACGGATCTTACATGATACGTAATGATACTTTCAATACAGCAATAATATAGTTGATTGAATCAGGCGTTACTTGGCAGAACTCCATTGTAACCTAATGGAAGGAAAGAGGAACCCACCACGCACCCTCGGATTGACAACCCCAACTATTGCAATAGAAAAAGGTTGACAATACCGAACTCCTCTAAAAGGATAAGGGATATATAGGAATGGTATGGGTTCCAGGAAGATACCTGACTTGCATTATCCCGCTGTACGCGCCGACTATTTTTCGACACGTGTTTCGCCTCTGCACGAGGCATCCTCAGGAGCGATGGGCAACGACTGAGCGCTTTCCTACCGTGAGCATGTCTTATAAACGATTGTACTTTCTAATTCCCTCCGCCGTTCGACTGATGTGCGTCATTCTGACGGCATGCGAATATATTCAGCAATGGGGACCCGTTAAAGTTAGTTTGATCGTTCACTAATGTATTCTTGTCCCGCTTTAAAATTTCTAATTGTTCCAATACGCACATTCTGATACCCTTTTGACACGTGTGTATCCCGTCAAATGAATGTCCGCTATTCAGACTATGGCCCGTTTGAAGTAAATGTTCGGCAAAATAAGACTTTTCTGGCTGGTTGTTTCTAAACGCCGCTAAATGTTCTTTGTATCTCAGCTCAAAACTTCGACCCGTCTGTCCTATGTACTTATTTTGACATTGATCGCATGTCAAGCAGTAAATACCGGACTTTTTGTTCTTGCATAGTTTATCTTTACCATTGCAAAGAAATTTTAACGTTTTTTGTTGAAAGCAGGAAGATCGCGGCTTAGGTGGTGTCAAGTCCACAAGGAACAAATACCGATGGACATTTTTGCCGAAAAACACTTCCGGGGTGACTTTCGAGGGTTTTGGAAGGCGACTAGTAAGCTTAACGTACGTCCTGGCCTACCGGTGAACATTGATGGGGAAAGCGATCCAAAAAACATAGCAGAGATATTTAAGAGACATTTTGCTGTGAAGTCTCCGTTGGGCCCAGCTAGCAAGGTGCTCAGTGCAGATCTAACAGGCCGGCCAGTGGAAACATTTATTAGAGCCAAAGATGTGACGAATATAATTAAGTTTATGAAGAGAGGCAAATCTCCAGGTCATGACGGCCTCAGCATTGAGCACCTTCTGAACGCTGGCCCACATTTACCTAGAGTTCTGGCCACGTTATACTCCCTGTGTGTGAGTCACTCGTACTTGCCTGACAACCTTATGCGGACCGTTATAGTACCTGTAGTCAAGGACAAGACCGGCGACTTAGCCGACAAAAACAATTATAGGCCTATTTCTCTCGCGACTATAATCGCCAAGGTGTTTGACGGTTTACTTGTGAAACAGTTAGACAAATTATATGTAAAATTGCATGATAATCAGTTTGGTTTTCGACCCAAACTGTCTACTGAAAGTGCAATACTGAGTCTCAAGCATGCCATAAAATACTACACAGATCGTAATACTCCCGTTTACGCGTGCTTCCTTGACCTGTCAAAAGCCTTTGACCTGGATCATTATGACACCTTATGGAGTAAAATTGACAGCATTAACTTACCCAAAGAGCTGGCCAACATTTTTAAATACTGGTACTCACACCAGGTCAACAGTATCAAATGGGCGAATGCAATGTCGGAGCCGTATAAACTTGAGTGTGGTGTAAGACAGGGTGGGTTAACGTCACCCACATTGTTCAATTTGTATGTAGACGCGCTCATTGTCTCTCTCAGCAATAGCCATGTCGGCTGCCACATTGACAATACTTGTGTTAACAATATAAGTTATGCAGATGACATGGCGTTGTTGGCAGCGTCAGTGTGTGGATTAAGAAAGTCAGTACATATATGTGAGGAGTACGCACGGGTACATGGCTTATTGTACAATGCCATAAAAAGTTAGTACATGGTCTTTCGGGCCGGAGTTCAGTGCCCACAAATTGTTCCACCTGTACGCCTTAACGGGTTAAACCTAGACAGGGTGTATAAATTTAAGTACCTAGGGCACTGGATCGCGGATGATCTGACTGACGTTATTGATATTGAACGTGAAAGAAGAGCTTTGTCAAAAAGAGCTAATATGATAGCCCGCCAATTTGCACGATGCTCAATACCTGTAAAAATAACGCTTTTCAAAGCATACTGCACATCTCTGTGCAGTATGCTTTGAAAAGCGTTATTTTCTCACGTGCAGTCTGTGGGCTGATTATACGCGTAGTTGCTATAACGCTCTCAGAGTTCAATTCAATAACGCGTTTAGAGCGGTGGTGGGGCTGCCCCGCTTCTGCAGCGCATCGGGCATGTTTGCGTGGGCGCGCACCGACTGTTTTCACACCACCATGCGCAAGCGGTGCGCGTCCCTGGTGCGCAGGGTGCGGGCCAGCTCCAACACCGTACTGGCCATGATTGCAAGCAGACTTGATTGCTTCTATATAAGAAGCTGTGTGAACCGGCATTTAGAACGCTGAACATGTCTCTTAAGTCATAATAGAACCTACCTACTTGAATAAAATTATAATAATGTTTTGTTTTAATAAATTTAGTAAGCATGTATGCAATCTGCACAGTACACAATATAAATGAAAAATTATTATTATTAATTGTTATAATTTATTATTGAATCAACAGTTTTACTATAATAATGATAATGTGAAATGTATAATTTATTTATTGTGTTTAATACTACGACATATTATGAATTTAATAAATTTAGTGTAATATGTGATAATTTATTAATATATATATATATATATATATATATATATATATATATATATATATATATATATATATATATATATATATATATTCTTTGTAATAATCTACTAATTTATTGACGAATTGATTAATTTATGGACTTTGGAATTGTCTGAAAATAAAGATTATTTTATTTTATTTTTATTTATTTGTAAGGTTTATAGGCTGATCTGATACTGAGGAGGAACGGTACTACGGAACTGTGTATAAAATGTATTTATTATATTATATGCTTCTTTAGATCCTTGGCATTGTTGTATGTCTACGATGGATTCTAGGAACGGAAAATTCCACCCCGTGGGATCGCCACCTTGTCGTGGTGGGGGGGCTTAGTAACCGTGTTTGGGTCACCCACGGTGAAGCTAAGCGACAGCCCGCTAGTAGACGCTCCGCGTGGGCTTGACGGAGGCCTGCGCAGGATGCTTCCAAAGGTGCGGGTGCGAGGGACAGTTCTTATGTCCCTCACAGTCGGGCGCGGTCGCGGGAGGAGAGGCGTGTCGGTGTTGCGTTGCCGCGCGCCCTATCTCCCGCGACCAAATGGGGGCGCGCCATCGTTGCATCGCGGTGGGGCCGCATAGGAAGAGGAGATGCGGTGTTGCGTTGCCGTCCTCCCTATCCTCCATGGCCGCTGGGTGTTTTGGCGGCGGAGCCCAACACCAGTAGTTGTTCAGGGCCCGCCTGACCATCTGGCGACCCGTCGGGGGTAGCGAGGAATGCTTTGGTGATACCCGACCCACCGACACATGGATACATGAGGAACACGGGTTGGTTTTTAGTCAGTTAGAGTCTGACAGTCCCCTTCGGCCTTCCCCCAGGGCGGAGAGACTCCATGAGGATTAGCCAACCCGACAACAAAAAAAATAAAGAACGAAAAATTGGATTATCTGGTTGACTCAGTGTTATTACTTAGCGGTGTTTCTTAGTAATAACTAACAATTTAATAAATAGTAAATTATACTAGAGAATATAGATTGGTATAGCTTTTAATAACATCTAAAGTCGTCGAGTATACGTATTCTTAATGATACGTTTTCTAGACCAGATTTAATCCTCTGTACAGACCTATGAGATATTACCACAAAGCTATTTAACTTTTCTAGAGTATAATAATAATATTACACTAGAATAATTAAATAGCATTTGAGCAGAGCATGTACATTAGAGCATGACATAGGACAGTTACAGTAACGCGACGGCAACGGCACGGTCACGGCGACGCTGCTGCGCGATGTTGTTTTCAACGTTTCGGTAGCGGTAAGCGCGCTGACAAGCCGCCGTCGGCTTTTTATAGTGACGTTTTGAAATATACTTTATGACATACAATTTAATAGTCAAACTAAAATGAAAAGGAAATCGCCGCGCCGTTGCCGTGCTAGAGCAATATGACATTTATAACATATGGAATAAACAGATTGTTGAGTTTGACAGAATACAGTGACATATCATGAAGCGCGCTAGTTCATTAATTTCCTTACTGTAGACTGTAGACTTGCTTTTGACACCACCTGCGACTCACTTCGCAAAATATTATCTGTTTATTTAATATTGATGTTCCTTATGATTCTAGCTATTAATACGCTTACAATACGTAATAGTGTAACTGGCTTCGAGCCCGGTCCTTCGAAACAGATCAAAGATAGATGGATCTATGATATAAATGAAATGCGATACTTTACAAAGTCTGCATACTATCAAAGGTATCTGTGTCACTTTGGCACATGTTTCTAATAACACAGAGAGGATTGAATGACTCTGATTAGTATTTATATATCTATTACATTTAGCATGACAATAATTTAAAGTTACGATAAGTTTTGTCGCAATTATTATATGAAAGTAGTTACCTACATCATAACAATATTTTATTTAATTGCGTGGTAGTTCGGCTGAGTATTATCTAATTAACGACTAGGCTAAATACTTTATCTATCGATGGATTTGGCTACTAGAGATATACACCGTGTTTTTTAACGTCAGTGTTTTCCCGTAAAGCATGTACTCAGCCCATGACATAGAAGCTACCTATAATATTTATTTTACAAAATAATGTAAAAAACAAAAATTATCGCCAATAATTTTTCATAGCAAAACAATGTGACGGTCGATGCGTAGGGTCTAGCACTTTATTTATAACCTAAAAATAGCCATCCCTTTGTTCACGACACATTTTAGTCCTATGAAATGCAGATTTTAGAGAAAAAATTTAATAGAAAAAAATATCTTTTGTATATTTTGTAAAATAAATATTATAGGTAGCTTCTATATCATGGGCTGAGTACGTACTTAACGGGAAAACACTGACTTAATAAACACGGTGTATATGAGTATGGCTATAGTAAACATACCCATGCCAATTAATCGTATACGGCGGCGGCGACGGCTTTCACTAGAATAACAAATACTCTGTTTTAATAGATTATCTCTTTGGTCTTGTAGTATAATAGTCTGTGGCTTCATTGTCTCTGCTAGTTCAGGACAAAGTAACAATTATTTTCCTCTTACTACGGAATTCAATATTCGAATTATAGATAGATCTGTAGATTTTAGATTCGTTTTTGACAGTTTCTGACAAAATATGTCAAACACGAATCTAAAATCTAAAGATCTAGCTATAGTTCAAATATTGAAAATGGTCGTAAGACTTTCCTTAACTTGTCGATTGTTTCAAGGGACAAAACTCCCTTTTTTCCAAATCGGTTAATTGCTCCAAGGGACAAAAGTCCCTTTTTTTCTGAAGCCGTAGACTGCGCACAAGTAACTAATGTCCCTTTTATTAAAACTTAACGGATTGCGCTATATTATATATCAATAGACGCGTAATGAAATGAGCTTTCGAATGATACCAAATAACACCAAATAATATACATGTAGTTCACGCAAATTCAGTATAGAGTGAAAATTAGAAATATTAACCCGCCATTTTTGAGCGCGATTTTTCATTTCTGACATATTCCTTTGTCTCGTCGTTTTTTATTAAGGGAGGTATATAAGTATTATACACGGTTAGAAAGGTTATTCAATTTACTTTTAGAGGAAATAAATATAATGAAAAGAAACATTTTAATTTTAAACTTAAAAAGTAAAACATAGAATTGATTGTTAATTGCCGCCAATTTCCGTAATTTATTTCTTTAAAAACCTTTTTATGTTATATATCTGATTCAAACCTACATAAGTTTCTTACCAATCAGATCTCCGAGCAAGATAACTATTTCCGATAAGAATCCGATAAAAATTACTCTTACTGGAATGTGCACAGTTGTTTACTTTTTCCCGCCAAAAATAACCTGAATATCCGCAAAATTTTTCGATAATCAATTTCTCATGAATAATATGAGTAATACACATCATATGATAGGTTTATTTATATACTCATAATAAAAAAATAACACTTAGCATAAATGTAACCTTATCAACATACATATGTATTAACATTCAATAAAAAAGAAATGCCGTTTTTACGATAATTGTTTGTAAAAATCTCTTAAATTAAAGTAATACACAATTTTTTTTTTACTGTAACTTCATAATTAATTAGTTTATTCACAATAAAAACATAAAAGTATCATATATAATTATAATATTTGTTTACAATTATGTTTTTAATCCATAATTACGCCCCGCACGCAACATGCAAAGTCAGCGAAATAATATTTTTTTTCACATGCTAATATCTAAATAACTTTTCAAGCAAGTATTGCTATAATTTTATATATTTGTTAAGATAATATCACCAGGTATATAACAAAACAAAAGGAACCAAGGTTGAACTCGAGTTGTTATCACGATAAGCAATTGTTTCGAGTAAGTCGTTAAAAGTTGTAATTGTTCATATATATGTATTGTATAGCATCCGGTTCGGCCCCTCGCATAAAGTAAACACTTCATTCAAACGTAGTGTATTTGAGATCATATGAAAGAATCATTCATTAAGTTGAACAAAAACATTAGTTGAGGCCACGGAGGTGAACCAGAAGCGCACAAAAACTAATTTATCGACCCCGGGCGGTGTCAAATTGCCGCGTCAGCTCGTCATTTGACACCATGCGCGGTCGAAGCACCTTAGCAAATTATTTAGATCGCTCAAGCGTGGCAGAGGATAACAACAAGCAGTAACATAATGACCAGAGTGTTGCCTACCATATTTTTGAATTATCGCCACCTATTAGGCTCGCCTGTGGAAGCGAAATATAGACATAAAACACAGCTGTCCAGCTTCAAATAAAGACAATACATAGGTACAGATTTATGGTTTCTGCATTTATTGAAATCATTGTACTCGAGCCTATCTATATATTCATCATTCGTATCGCCAAATTCAATAAAGCCGTATAATATTTATCGTATTGTGAAATAGAAGCCAATTACGCAACTTTTAGTTTAATCCTAAATAAATGCATTTATCGTGCACCAATAACATAATACTGATTGTGTTCAGCTAATAGATATTCTATCTGATTTTAGTATAGGAATATCAATATAATCTCACACAGCTGTTATCTATATACAATTATGATATTTATTGTGCTGCTATGAGCTTATAATATACTACATAACTTTCGAATCTGCTTATGCATCTGGTTGATCCCGGCCATCATGAAGATCTTTGACGACGTTATGGAAAGTCAATACCCTCGAATAAACTGATACTGGTCTAAGCCGTGGAGTATCCCTTTGGGTTGCGGCGGTCAGGCAGTAACTCTGTGGAAAACTTGATATACCGTCATTTCTGGTTAGACTATAGTCCTTGCCACGAGAACATAGCCTTTTGTAAACAAATAATTTCTACTAATTAAGTTAGCGACAGTTCTGTCAAAAACAAATGATGTCAAATCCAATGAGCGCAACGGTACATAGATAATTATGTGGCATTGCAAAGTAATATGTCAATTGATCGGGCTTTTATCGATATATGCGCTGTGTAACAGTGTTTTGTGGTAGGTACTGAAAACGTTAGATGCCTGGAACGTCAACATTTTGCGTTAATCCATAGAAAAGTTACATTCCTGGTCTTAGCGGGCATTCATCAGGGGATAAAAAATATTTTTTGAATGTCAAGAAGTGGTTAGTTTAAAGTTCAATGCATGTTTATGGTGTCATGACGCTCGTCTCGCGGCCGGCATCTCAGGAAAGTGGGTGCAGATTTGCAGATCGCAAACTATTAGTCACACGGAAGATTTTTTACACCGAATTAAAATAAATAGCTTCTTCTGACGAAGGTAACCCCAAATGTTATTTTACCGTAACTTTTTAATGGATTCTGTTTTAGTTCATCTGACGTTTTCATGCTTGTATCTCTCTAGAAATTGTTACGCAATGTTCTAGTTAATGGTCTGTAATATTATTCATTTGTAGTATTTTTTTTATATTTTAGGATAACTTAGCTATTTTTATTGCATATGATTAAAAAAATCAAGTCAATAATAGAGTAACATACATGGTTCTCTATTATTGTCGTGCATTTACAGAGCTACTAAGGTACGTGTAAACAAGTAAAAAGAATCGGCAACTTCAAGAAAATAGTTCCGGGCAATTTGACCACTCAAACACAAAATCAAATATGTTTATTATTGTAAAAATAGGAAACTTTTGGTCACGACAGGAAGTCATAGCTAATAAAATATGAATTCGAATATATAGTAGCATAATTGAGCATTGAAAAATAAACGACTGTTCAAAAATTATAAAAGTTCACTAAAGCATAAAATCTTGAACACAACTGTGTGAAACAAAGGTTGTGAAGCCCTGAATGTGTGTTTACAAAAAGTCTATCTTCTCGTGGCACCAACTTTAGTAAACGGATCTTGAGTTCCAAGTCGTAGCGCTCGGATGCAACTGGGATAACCCTATGACGATGAATATAAGCATATATAAACACAAATTGCATAAATTAACTACATATACAGAGTACGGTTCACCTATTTAGGAAAAAGTACTTTATACCAACATTCACGCTACAATCTCATTAATTTCATGAAACACAGTCTCTACACAGCCTACAAAGATACCTCAATATATATTTTTATTTCGTCAGTTGCCTTTGTTTAAATGTTATGCCTGTTTTTACTAATTTTTGACATCCATTTGTACAATTCATCATCATAACTTGATTAATCCCAGGCGTACTGGGGTGAGTCTATCCAGACGTGGCTAAATACATCTTTTTGTTTACAGCGTTTGCCGACTCACTTCATTACTTTTCCAAACAAGTCACGATTTAGACAATATGCATTGGGATTCTCGTGCATCTACATATTGCCATCTTTATGCCTGTTTTTTCTTATAATTTATATTTTAAACAAATTTGCCATTTGTCTGATAAAGAGAGGCTTGGATAGGTATGTTTAGATCCTCATTACGGCAATGCGTGCGCACTTCCTAGAAGACATTGGTCCCTATACGACGCCTATAAATTAACCACAACAAAACTCCTTTGATATGCGAGTCCTAAATCACAACGAGAGCTGGTTGCACACCGACACCGTGTAACAAGCCTAAGCCTCACTTTGTAGAGAGAAAATATTACCCGTATGCAGGGGAATAAATCATTACCTACATTTATCCTCCCGGGCTCTTCAGGACTTCATATCTACGGGAAATTGCATCCGTGTCCCTTACAGCGATAATTTATTAATTTGTCCGCCATGCAGGGGTCGTGGGCTTTGGCCCACACTGATGAATTATTAACATGTAGTGTCTAACATCGCGTCTGGAAACTTCGGAAAAAGATGAAAATGTATGCTTGGAGTAATTTAGTGACACAATTGGTGACCAATTCTTATGTATATTTAAAAGGAGAGCGGTGAAATGGTCAGCGTTCTGGCGTACAAAGTTATTTAGTTAGTAAATGTTTTATTTAATCAAGTATAATATGTGGTGGGTGAGGGAATGAGGGGAACAATTAAGATAACAAACCACTGTGCAGGTAATTCTAAGTACTTATAAAAAATATTTTTACTTTAGAAAAGTCTTCATAACTCTTTTCGAGAACAAGGCATTTTCACCCACGCAACTAAGAATCAGGTTTAGACGTGGGATGACTAATATTTGTACTAAGGAATTAGGTAGCTCTGTGTATTTATACAACTATAAAGGCTAGGCAAGAGTAACCTAGGCTGAATAAGCCTCCGAAATTTGTTATTCTAATTTTTGATTTTAGGTTCATTAAAATTACGTTTCGTTTAAGACCATTATATTTTAACTATTAAGAAATTTATAGAAGATATAGTCGTTATAAAATATACAAGTCTGAATCCAGAAGTCCACTATACTTGACTATAAACATGCATACATACAAATAGACAAAATTTAAGTGGCGTCTGTGATTTGAAAATAAATAAATATGTCAAGTGCTTTTCATTACTTCCATAACACAATCAACCTTTTATTTCTGTATCGCCATCCGTCTGCTTGCAATTTTGTTTGTTAAAGGTAATTTTTGGAAGGCCTAGCCAATATGAATTGAACCACCAATGAGAAATAGAGGAGCTTCGACAGCAAAGTCAAAATTGCCGCACCAGTAATGCAATCTTCGAAACAAAAAATAACGCCGGTGCAGCCGCGTGGAAGAGTTACTATCCAATAAAGTTCATATACATGTAATACAGCAACAGTTTACAAATCCCCCGTAACGCTTCCCTCGATCGTCTCACAACCCCTGCTCTGAAACAATAGTCTATGTTGTTCCCAATTCCCCGTTGAGAATCGGAAAAATTGTTTTAGATGGATTCTCGCAGGGTATAGGATGGAACGAATAGTTATTACCACATATGTTGTCTATCACTTACATTTATATAGCTTTACGATAATAAATATTTTAAGCCTTCTATAAAATTCCATAGTTAATGGATTGTGTAAGTTATGACCTAGTCCTCACTCGTCTTCCTACTTCTTTTCTCTCCTTCACCTCTTTCTCCCAGGAGGCAATACCTTTGTGTGTTTCTTGGGCATTAATGCTAAGGGAATATAGTGTCTGTCTGAGCTTATATATATCGCAGATATTTAACAAAAGCCGTGATATCTTAATATCACTAGTGACATTATAATTACACAGATTATAGTCAATGGGTTGTATTACTTACAACTTAACGGGCTAATTTCAGTTGACTTAATCAGTCGCACAGACTTACGAATGTACTACAGTGACCAATCTGATAAAAAGAAAAATCTGAACTTTGGCGATGTTTAGGAGGCTAAATCGACGGAGCCCTGCTACTCAGGGCCTATATTTGTGTTCAGGGTCACAAGAAAACCTAACATAACCTAAGGTGGTTGGTTTTCAAAAACCGGTCTCTTATTTCCTAACTCTATGTTTGTTATCGCTGGTAAAGGAAACGGACCAATCAGCGATCGCTCTGATAATCTAACGGTTTTTTTAGACCAGTGTTATTGTCAAAATGTCACTGCCTTACAATTTCACTGTATCAGTCTGTTAAAAATATAATGGCACTGAAACTAGCTAGTATCAAAACTTTTAGTATTTAACGGTTAGCTAGTAGCTAACCGTTAAATTATAAGTAATACAAACAGTTGACTATAATCTGTGTAATTATAATGTCACTAGTGAAATTATAAGATCACCGCTTCTTATTAAATCCCTGTGACATATACACGACCTCTTCTAAAAGTCTGTCTCTTTAGACATCTTTTAGGATTAGTACCGGACCTCAGCCACCGAAACGAAGAGAAAAATAAAGTGGATGCGACCAGGATAACCCTAGGACGATGGTGAGTAAAATTATAAAATAATAAAATAAAAACGTTTATTTCAATTAAAATTGGCATTGTGATACATATTATTGGAGATCACCTTTTAAACAAGGAATTGCTTTGCTTGTATTAGGAGACTCCGCGCTTCCACTTGTCACTTTAATGCAATTGAATTGTAGACTATGTAAATTATGTAAGCATGCAAAAATAAAATGGTGAGATTTATGAATTTACACTTTCGTGGTTTTTAAAATTAATTTTTATTGAAAATAAAGTGATGACTTAAAATTATACAGGTGTTCTTAATAATAAATGAAAGTTACTCAGGAAGAGGCCAGATTACGCGTGTAGGTGGGGTATGTGTATCATGAATGAGTGAGTGAGTGAGTGTGGGTGTAAGTGTGTGAGAGTGTGAGAGATTGCGGGTGTAAGTATGAGAGTGTGGTTGCGTCGTGTGTGAATTACAATGAGCATTGTTCAGATCATTTTTGTTCACTTTTGATTGTTGATTGTTATTAACTTGCTATGCCCAGACGAAACGTAGGTCCTAATGTATGTTATCGTTTGTCAGTTAGCCCTGCGACACTGTCTTGGGATCGAAAGAAGCACAATAACTCTTTTTTCACTAACCAAGCGCTCATCATCCCAACTGTAACTAATTTGATTACTGAATAGAAGATACAATAGACTCAACATCGTCGTAGGTTTTAGTTCTAAGCCAATCGATTACAACTTTTTTGCAGTCCCGGAGCTTCATGGAATATATCCGCAATTCTTTAGTCAGCAAGTTTAATAAATAAGACGATTGCCGTGGGTATTGCCTTTTAGCGAAAGCAAATCTTACGTGGACAGTTGGAGCGACCAAGTAGCTCCTTCTGCTTTTTGATTTAGAGGAGTCATACGGGAGTGATGTGTGTGTTTTTTAAGGTAAGTTGAAGCAAATAAAGCTTTCTCACAGACAAAAGGCCTGATAATAGATATAGATTGTGGGTGGGATACCTATAAAGGTCTATCCTCACACAACCGGGCCGTGGACGGGACGGGGACGGGACGTGGACGGGACGGAGCGCAGAAAAGAATCGTTGCATACATTTTATATGGACTCGTTCACACACGTCCATGGACGGGCCGGGGACGGAGCTTCCGTGCCGTGTCAGTGCGCTGTCAGTGCCTCGACCGGGGCCATGACGTGCACGGGCCGGGGACGGGCGCCATATATATAATATATTTAGCACTAGATGCGGTAAGTGCGACTTGACATCCAGAAGAACAATATTATAAATACATATATTAAGCACTAGATGCGCTGTGTTCGATGTAATCTACAGAAGAACCACAAAGCACTGAATTTTAGTTAGGGCACAATGACGCTTTACTTCACGAACTTGAGAGAGAAAAAATCGAAAAAAGATAATCGATTTTTCTGGAAAACAATCGAAGCTTAAATTGTTATTTTATATTATTTTGCAAGTAAGTAACTACTTGTTCTAATAAAATGTTATAAACGCGTTTACTAGAAAATATAACTAAATAATATTTTTTTTTGTTCTGGGCCAGTCTATTATGAATAAAAAAGGACGAGTCTAAATTAACTATTATGCAAACTATCACTTTCAAACGCGAGTGAAAAGACGCATGAAAAAAATATACCTACAATCAAGCACATTTTATATTTAAAACTCCCGTTGTATATTCTTCACTACAATATTTATTTTGTCACTTCTAGGACAGACGTTACAAAGATTGGAAAGATTCTGTATTTTTAATGAAAGTTGTATCTTTACTATGGGTTAGCCTGTAACCTAGTTGTGATCACAATATTATTACACGTTATAATGCCTGTTTTTTATATTGATATTTGATATTATATGTGTACTAAAGGTTGAAACAGATCACTGCGCTTTCGCAGGTAACCGTATATTTCCAAATATTATAAGTACTACTATAAATATACGTGTAGGTAGTAAGTAAAACTTACCGCATTTACTTGGTTTTCCATGATGTTTTGTTCCTAAATACTTTTTATTTTTCTTAATTGGAAATATTTTATCACTACTGTCACTATCAGTTATAAATAAATGCAGGGCGAATAAAAATCTTCCAAAATTTGTATTATTCTTTCATTGTTTGCCATCGTCAATTTTATCGACAGAACACAACACTAACTGGCGGCGCGTGCGCTCTGTGCGGTATCAGGTCGCCGGCGGCCTGTTGGGTTGGCGGGCTGAAATAGACCCACTGCCGCACTGAGCGGATATATTTCACGGTTAGTGCGTGGTAGGTCGAAAAAGGTCTGCCGTGATGTTTTTATGGGGAATACCTACAATTTTGACTACAAGCCGAAATATATATTTGTCTCTGTCAAAAACTTAAAAACACCTAAAATAATCGTTCCGCACCAGCGAGAGGGACATAGTTTTGTTCGTCCTCATCAGCTGTACGTACAGTAGCAGGCCGAAATCGGCCTGTTCCGCAGTGAACGTGTTAAAATACATAATAATAGTAAAGTGTAAAGCTTTAAAAAAACAGTCTCTTAT
Source organism: Euclidia mi (assembly GCA_944739405.2). Lineage (NCBI taxonomy): Eukaryota > Metazoa > Arthropoda > Insecta > Lepidoptera > Erebidae > Euclidia > Euclidia mi. Next base: position 38,187,733 of record OX123190.2, on the reverse strand, counting down.
TTGTTTATAGTCTCACGCCTGTATCCCCGAAGGGGTAGGCAGAGGTGTAAATATTTCACCCACATTTCGCCATGGATCTTTAGGTCCCACGTAATTGGGGGCGAGCCTATTGCCGTTACCGGGCACATCACCAGACTCCGGGCTGCTACTGAGTATTCGGAAAAACCTAGTAACACTTTTGCCCGACTCGGGAAGCGAACCCGGGACCTCCGATCAGCAGTCGCATATGCTATCCACTGGACCACTTTATAAAAACAATACATATATTTCAGATTATTTAATCAACATTACAACAACTGTTGTGTCCATTCTGAGCGTTTAAAATCCGCTTCCTCAACGACCCGAACAAAGTACCAAAGTTACCTTAATAAAATTTATAATTAGTTAAGTAATTCAATTCGTCACAAAGAGAATTGGATTAAGTTTGATAACGAGTACGACTCGTCGCGGGACCAATTTTCAAATAATATCCAATTAAAATTTCCAATGCGACGTTGTCTTGATACGGTGGTTGGAAGTTTTGAACCTTGATTGACGAAGTAAACTAAGTCGGCAAACTAGAAAATTAACTTTGATAACTAACCATCTATATGTGCTGGGGGCACTTTCATTAGTTTCGCACCAGTCAACTTACGTGGATGCATTATATCCGAGCACCCTACAAGCTACCTACAGTGTACACTTTAGACAGTCGCGAAACTTCGCAGCCATTAACATGTTTGCTTCTGTTACACAGTCACACAATACATAAAAATGAGTTGTTGATCGTCTCGCTAAAACAAACCAATTCGACATTAGAACCTTTAAGAAGCGTGCATATTCTTTTTTAAAAGGTCGGCTAAGCACTTGTGATCTTTCGGGCATTACAAAGAACAATGCCCATTTCTAGCCCAGTTTGGAACTCATGAACAGCACAATAAAGTTTCAATTAGTTGTTGAATAATCCTTTTTATTTATAACTTAATTTATAGGCATTACTAAAGGTGTGCCGAGTAACTTATTCAATAAATAGGTTTAAAAAGATGTGTTAACGTCTAAATAGCCAACACGAAATAGATCAGAAATTGCCAGTAAAGAAATCATAATATTAAATCGATTATCACTTTTTCCTTATCGATTTTACGTTTTCTCTACTCAAAATGATTTGAGTTAATAGCAAATCTCTACTTGGTCCTTAAACATTTAAAATGTGTGTATTTTTAAGGTATATATGCGATTAACTACAAATAAGTTCGATTTTGAACCAAATATATAGATTATAACCTATGTCCGAAATCCATATCGATTAATCAATATCATTTAAAACTGTAAAATGGCAACACTTTTTTGACTCTTAAGTAAATGTCAATAATGTCATATTCAGTTTATTTTGTTTGTTACCTATTTGTTTTGCTCGTGCACATTGTGAATGCTTTTTATGGTTTTGGATCTTTTACTACTTCTGGCTTTTTCTTTCGGATTTCTTACTTACCAAATGATTAACTCATTCCTTTCTACGCAAAACTACGAAATACTTTAAGTATCCTAATAAAAGTGGGTACACACCTAATGTTTTGTGAGCATATAAAAGTACTTCTTGTAATAAATCTATGAATGTGATGGACCTCTAATCAATCTCAAAATTCTAGTTTAACACTCTTTTATCGAATGCAATAACAACTACTACGATTTTTGACTGTCCACATCTGGGCCGGCGTCTCTAAGAAAAATGGGCATTGTTCTTTGCAAGTGTCTATGGGCGGCGGTGATTACTTCCCACCATGTGACCCGCTAGCTTGTTTGTCTTCCTATTATATGTAATAAAAAACGGCTGGAAAGATTTGGCTGATCGTTCAGAAATGAATTGCCCTCAAAAGATTCTTATTATTTCATTATTTAATCAAAGTTACATTATTTAATAAAAGATGCAGTGCGCGACAGCTTTCTTCGCTTCCTTCTGACTAAGTAATTAATTAACTCTTTGTCGTCCATAATAAAGACAGTCATTTTTAATGTAACTTAATGCCTCTTTCAAAGTAAGTCACAAAATAAAAATTGTTAGAATATTGTTCTAAATAACTTGATACTAAAAGTATAGCAATTTATTCAGCTGTAATAATCTACCACAACTGAAGCCGCTTTTAAATTGAAATAGCATTAAATGCATTTATGTCAAAATATGCTGCGGTATTATAAATCATAACATTAAACATTAAATTTTAGCGAAACATACAATAACAACAAGCGTACTATTAATTTGCAAAATATGAATAAATCGAAATTTAGGTACTTATTAGGCTTTATCAGGGCAAATTTATACCTATTGTACAGTGACTGATTTTTACTAATAGATAGAGTTCTAAAATATAAGGTAAAAATACAAGATAGCATTTCATAGCAAGTATTTCTAGGACTTTATACTTAAGTTTTACTTACTAATCAAGTAGGAAAGACTGGAGAAAATATAATCAAAATCTTTTACCAAAAAGGAAGTCATCAAAAACTTTTTCACGGATCGCAGCTAAGAAAGTTTTCTGAGAAGTGACTATTAGGGTGCTTCTACACGGTGCATGTAGCTGGAGCATGTAGCTGGAGCGGGTTACACGCGTGAGTAATATGCGCAAGCTACTTGATCAAGTTACCCGCTTGTTCTTGTACGTGGTGCAAATAACTGGAGCAAGTAAAGACGCGGGCTACTTGCGCAAGCTGTGTGTACAAGTTATTTGTTCGTGGTCAAGAGCTAGGTATAAGTGCATGCTATTCGCGCGGTAGCTTTATGACTTGAAGCGCGTCAAAATATCTCGATGAACGAAAATTCTTTAAAATCATATGTTAAAAATGTAATTTTAACAAGTAACATGCGCGAGTGACCCGCGCGCGCCGCAGAGCACGCGAGTTACTTGGGCGGGTGGCTTGCATTGGTACATGCTCGAGTCGCGGGACCCGCACATGTTTTTAAACGATATTTTTACGGTGCATGTAACCCGCGTAAGTGTCTCAACATGCTCAAGCTACATGCGCCATGTAGAAGCACCCTTATGTTGAGAATGTAGTTGAAATAATCCAGATACCAAGAAAATTATAGCACATAATTATAGTGCATCTTTAACTATCTACATATTTAAACGATCGACAATATTAATGCTTCTTCCTCCGCTAGTATCTGGAAGTTCCTTGGGACACTAGGTATTGGCAGACAGCAACATAGGGTCGGGTTTCGAAACGCGTCGCCTGAATTTGAGGGTATTGGTGGTGTAGGGGGCTTAAGGGAGTTAGTTTTAATCCCCTAAAAGTAATTTTGGCTGCCGGAGTTGCGTCTAAATATTTTGTACAGTTTCCAAAAATTCTTAAATACTTCGGCAATTATGCAAAACGGAACGTAGTTTTTATACTTTATTATAGTTTTACAAATGTCATTTTTAGGTTTTATGTGAAAAACGTGAAACGAAACGCAAACCCGCCATCTTGGAATGATTATGTTGACAGCTAATGTCAAATTTGTACGTCATAAGCGTCATTGCTTTCGAGTGCCTAGGGTTAGGTGCGACTGTAATAAGTAACTAAATAGGTTATGTTAGGTTCTCTTTTGACCCTTAACCCGAAAGTAGGAGTCCTGCGTAGCAGGGCTCCATCAACCTTAGTTTATTAAACTATTGAAATTAGTGAAATTATTAGTGTGAAGAATGTGGAAGTTGGCAGTGCGATACACACCGATGTTTGGAGATATTTTTTTTTCAGAGGAAACCAAGTATTTCCGCCGGCAAGTGAAAATGGTGAGGAGGGGTTCCGAGACCTCGTACCCCAATCACTCACAACCCCTAAAAACGGCGACGTATTTCGAAACCTTAACTCATATCACGATCAGTTTGGATGATTTAAACAACCATTTCACAACTACTTCTCAACTAGATCACCAAACCAGGCGTCAAACTGTTGATTATATTGCTGGTCTTCCCCGTCCTAATATCGATGGCGTTAATTTTCTCCAATTGCATTGGGTGAGGTCAAGAAGATTATCCTATCCATTAAATCTAACGCTGTGGGGGTTGATTTGGGTTACCCAGCGAAGTGCCAGGCCATTATTGTAGGCAGTCGCCGTTTATTACAAAGATAAGATGTCAAAACTCTACCGCTTGTAATGTTTAATGGCTTGATCATCCCATATAGTGCATCCGTAAAAGACCTAGGCCTGTACATCGATTCCACTCTCGATTGGCAAGTGCAGGTGACTAATGCTAGTCAGAGGGTTACCGGAACTCTTAGAGCACTATACCGCCTCAAGAATTTTCTCCCTTCCAAAACCCAGACAATGCCTGTGCAGACTCTAATATTTCCCATAATCGACTATGGTGATATGTGCTATTAAGACCTGAATGCAGAACATCTCAATAAGTACGACCGACTTCTCAATAACTGCATTCGATTCATTTACAATCTTCGTAAGTATGATCACGTATCTACTTATCGTTCCGAACTAAGATGGTTACCAATTCGCCAGCGCCGGTGTTGGCGTGCTTTTACTACCCTCTTCTCTATTCTCAAGACTCCTTCCCCTCCATCTTATCTCACCTCATACTTTCAATATCTATCTTCTATGCATGAGAGAGATCTCCGTTCTTCTCATAACCTTCTTCTTTCTTGCCCCAGTCATACTACTAGGTTCGTTAACTCTTCTGTTGTGGTGCAATCTATCATCTTATGGAATACTCTCCCTCCTGAAATCAGACTGTCCACTAACCGTTATGCATTTAAAATGAAAGTTCGAGAGCTTCTTTTTGAGAGATTGAAGGAATCAGCACATCAGTCTCATCCATTATTACATATATAAGTATTTATGTAATTATATAGTATGTATGTATGAATATATAGAACTATATATTTTGTATGTATTTATATATATATACTATATATAATAATTATTATGATGTTATACCTTGTAACTTTTCCATATTTAAATTTATATAGTTAAATGCACCTACGACTTTTATCTCTGCACCACCTTAAAGTTGACAGGTAGAAAATGCCATAAGGCATTATGTCCACCAATTTACACAATGTATGTGCATAAAGAATTAAATAAATAAAAAATAAATAAATAAACCCTTTTGCAATAAAAACGGGCACCTTACAGTCATTGGTTTTTCTCTTGACAATATACACGGCACTCTGTTTCATCATCATCATCAGCCTGCAAGGGTCCACTGCTGGATATAGGCCTCTCCAATGGCACGCCACTGAGCCCAATTTTTGGCTTTTCGTGTCCAGCCGCTGCTGCCAGCCACTTAGCGTATATCGTCACTCCACCTAGCCGCTGCTGCCAGCCACTTAGCGTATATCGTCACTCCACCTAGCCGGAGGACGTCCTACCGGTCCACTGCCACTTCAGCTTGCTAATTCTTTGAGCTATGTCGATTACTTTGGTTCTCTGTCGGATCACTTCATTACGAATTCGATCCTTCAGAGAAACGCCGAGCATAGCCCTCTCCATAGCTCGCTGAGCGACCTTAAATTGGTGGACCAATCGCACCGTCAGTGTCCACGTCTCGGCTCCGTAAGTCATAACGGGTAGAACGCACTCGTTGAAGACCTTTGTCTTAAGGCTTTGCGTTAGGGGTGACGAAAAGACTTGAGGCACTCTGTTTACATTGACTAAAATACTGATTCCAGGTAAAGTGTTAAAATATATATTCGCATTGAGAATAAGAAATATCTAGTCATTTATGCTAATGACATACTAAAAATATTAATATTATCAATGCGAATATATATTTTAACACTTAAGCCAATCACTGTAAGGTGCCCGTTTTGTCGCCTTTTATTCCTGTCTGTGTGTATAAAGGCGACTACCTCAAGAACTACCCCACGGATTTGTGTATAGTTTTCACTAGTAGATTATGTGATTAATGAAACAGTTTTTTTTTATAGACTCACGCCTGTATCCCGAAGTGGTAAGCGGAGGTGTAATATTACACCCACATTTCGCCATGAATTTTTAGGTCCCACGTAATAGGGAGCGAGCCTATTGCCGTACCGGGCACATTATCAGATTCCAATAACACTTTGCCCGACCCGGGAATCGAACCCGAGACCTCCCAATTCCACGCGCACATTTATGCCGCGAGACCAACGAGGTAGTCTGAAAATGTTTAGGTGTATACTTAACGCGGGCGGGCAAAGTCTACTCACATTATACTTATGCGATAGCTGTTTCAAGTATCTGACAGTCATATTTTAAATAATATTATAGTGCTCTGAATCCCTGCCACTCCGAAATCAGATTGATTGCTATCAATAAGACTATAATCAGTACACTGCACCTCTACAGTTTTGATCTGATATAATATTATTACATATTCAAATATTGTAGTGTAAATAAATACTAAAATGAGATATTTATAACTATCCATATTAATAATAATAAATAATACTTTATTAACCAAAAACATACATCTAGGTACATTCTTATGATTTTCATATTTAATATCTCAGCTATATTCAAATTATTCGAGATTAGTGTGCCTCTGATTCTCAAACTAGGTTATTACCTGTGTTTTGAGTTTTCTGGGGTTCATCGATCAGACCATACAATATTAGGGTCCATATTGGCTCTCCTAAAGTTCTTTACCCGAAATTGTTCTTCCTAACGATTTGTAATCCGAATGATCACTCTTCCTAAAATTTTTCATCCTAAAGTTTTCATTCATACTATTTGTAGTGCAACCGGCGCGCGGCGATGTTCATAACACTCATGTTTCCGAAAATTTTAATTAATAATATCATTAATGTAAATATATTTAATCTCCTTCTGTTTTTTATCATAACGCTTTTATCCCTAAACATAATTACCATAATATTTTCACTCATACCCAGAAAGAAACATTTACCAAGTGTATTCAAAAATATATGACACTTTTACTAAGACACTTTTAGCCTTATATTTAGGTGTTTTATACGATAGAATCGAGAAAATAAACGATTAGCACAAATAACACGTTTTTGGCTAAATTTTAAGTCCTCGCGCCGTAGCGATCCCAAGTTTACACTCGAACTCACACCGAAATTAAATTTATAAAACACGACTCATTTACGGTTATGTTTATGGTCTGAGAGTTTATACCGCAGTTTTAACCGTACCTAAACCAATAACTATAGGACTGATTCGGTTCTGGAACTTGACGATTGTACTATTGTGTATTTGTACCATGGTACTATTATTCTTAAATGTTATACATGTTATGTGAAAATAAAGTTACGCAAAATTAACGTATATATAGTCCGGTCAATTTAGACATTCGAAGTTACATAAAGTCCCAACAAGCTGAATTTCTGTGAAATTGTTCAAAACATAATTATAAACAATGTCTAGAAGTTCCCCATCATTCCCCTGTAAGGAAAAAAAAAATATTCAAGTCCAAAGGTCAAAAAATTGAGTTTTTCGCGATTTTCAGCAAAACGGTAAGTTTTATCATAAAAGTACCTCAGACAAAAATTGTAGATCATAAAATTATCTATAAAAAATGTATCAATACTTTTTTTCTTACGAGCCACCGTTTCTGAGATATAACGATTCAAAAAGTTATAAAAGTTCTTATCGTCATAATATACATGAGTACGCCACGTATATACATCTAGAGTTGTTATATTTTATAATATATATACTAGAGGACGCCAGCAGCTACGCCTGCATTTTTTTTAAATTTACCCGTTTTGGCCGATCCCGTGGGAATTTCGGGAAATCCCATATTGGTACTGATACATTTTTTATAGATAATTTTATGATCTACCATTTTTGTCTGATGTACTTTTATGATAAAACTTACCGTTTTGCTGAAAATCGCGAAAAACTATTTTTTTTGACCTTTCACCTTGAATAAATTTTTTTCCTTACAGGGGAATGATGGGGAACTTCTAGACATTGTTTATAATTATATTTTGAACAATTTCACTGAAATTCAGCTTGTTGGGACTTTATGTAACTTCACTCTAATTTTTTTGTCTAAATTGACCGGACTATATAATACTGATTAATATGAATAAAAAGAAATCTAAACAAAAAAGATATGACTTTGAATAATAGTGTAAAATATGGTTATGTTGAGAAAATATAGAAAACAAAAGTATAATAGATGTTTATTGCTACTGACATTAAGAAGTTGAATACTTCGGAATTATGAACATTACAGACAGAGTAGTTAGGAATTGTGATTGTTAGGATGAAAAATGTTAGGAAGAAAATTTAGGTGAACTTTGGCGCACCCACAATATCACTATAGATATACACTTTAAGATGATACATTAGTAGGAATACAGTATTTTTTAAACTAAGCATAATGTGTTTGTGTGTGTGTGTGTGTATGTTTGCGAGTTTGTGTTGTGAGTTGCCTTGTGTGTTTGTAAGTGTATATGGGTATGCGTTTTATGTGCTATGTTTGTATGCGTGTGTCAGAATCAGGAAAGCTCCCTATAGTGTAGAGACAGTTTAGATAAATAAAAGAGACAACTATCAAATTATACTTTCAGTTATTCAGTTTGGCACAAGGATATATCTTTAGATTTCGTCGTGATTCTACATTTACATTTAGAGCCCAGTTCGCAAAGCAAAGACATAGAACCAAGAGAAAGAACGGGCAATAAAACTCTTGGTCATTCTTTTCAATAATGAACAAACAGTGGTACAGCCAATCTATACCAAATATCAATGTTGTGGGTAGTTTTATATTACTAGAAAGGTCTGTCTTACAACAGAACATAATAAGCATTATTTAGCATCAATACAATTTACTAAATGTATACCACAGGTATATAATGAATCTCATTGATCCAACTTGATCCACAGTATATTATTCTATCCTATATTACAATATTTAGTATCTCACAAACGATCAAACTACCCACAATCAATATCAATAAGATAATGATTACACCATCTTACATTATTTACTAGATGATTAAACAAAAGAACAAGGAACACAATATTGAAACACAGTGGCAGTTAAATAATCAGAACCATATCGTACCTGAGCAGTCGTCGAAGGAGAATAGGACGAACTAGCCGAGCCTGTCGACTTATATAGGTACACCTTATTAACACGTTTGACAGTTTAACTGTCAAACGTCATGTCAGTGTCATTTAATTGCCACTTTCCTCTTACATATTATGTATAAACACTTGGATATCAGTAATTTCAGCCCAAAGCCTAGATATTATTACATATCTTTCACGGCCAGACTGACAATTACTTCGTCCTCGAAGTACAATAAATTAAATAACACTTTACTAAACAATCGCCCGACGGGCGCCCTGTATTATGTAACAATGAATTCTTACCATATTGATTAAAGCCATCTAAAAACTAGTATCGTTACGTCCGCTACGGCTATACTGACTTACGTCGTCATCTAAGTAAGTTCAATTATAAGAATAGTATCACAACAACAATCCATTTGTACGAAACAATTGCACAAAAATAAACTGGACTATTTACAGTAATTACGGTTTCATTTTGTGAATCTAGAAATAAGTTTTCTGTATCAGCTGCTTTGATACCATTGTTACAAATTTTATTTACTATTCTATGAAGGGATCATTAACATTCACAATACACATGTTACATAGAAGTACAGCTTTAATTTTAGAATATTACACCACTGCATTATCCATCCACAAACTGATAAAAATAATTTAGTACAAAAGGAGCCCCCTCAAAGCATCATAAAAATTTAACGTTTTTAAGAATAAAAAATTAAATATTGTTAGGTAATTCTGCTTATGGCTGATAAATAATTGAAATAAAATAAATAATTGAAATTCACAACTGAAGTAAATAATTAAATTTGTTTTCACTGATTTACAAGTATACAGGTACTTGTATGATAACAGTAGTGTAATACTAGGACAATATTTTATTATAATACACTGTCATTGCCATTGCCCTTCCTTTCACATTAAATAGACAAGTAACAACGGTCAATCTCCTTGATACTATCTAGCCCCACACCTGCTGCACATGAGTGCAGGCTAGCACAAGGCGAAAGAATTCAGCAGTTCGAAGGTAATATGATCAATATCATCAACATCAAAATGATTATCAATATCATCAACATCAAAATGATTATCAATATCATCAATATCAAAATGATTATCAATATCATCAATGTCAAAATGATTATCAATATCATCAACATCAAAATGATTATCAAAATCATTATCAAAATCATTATCAAAATTATTATCAATATCAGCAACATCATCAACATCAAAATGATTATCAAAATCATTATCAAAGTCGTTATCAAAATCATTATCAAAATCATAATCGAAATCATTATCAAAATCAGTATCAAAATCATTATCAAAATCATTATCAAAATCATTATCATCAACATCGTCATCATTGCCAGCATTATCATCACCTTCTTAACCATCGGTAAATTAATCATCAATAATAATTCAATCATCGTCAACTATTTCATCATCAATGAATAAATCGATGTTATCACATTATTATAGATATTTACAGATACCTTTAAATCATCACTTCTACCTACATTATCGATCCTTGTTTAGAAGAAGTTTATATGTAATGCTGTGTATGGTTATCAGAACCTCTAACCTATAGTAAGACCGCCCTTTTACTTTCTTTGTATATGTATTTTAAAATTTCACTTAAATACCTTAGTAAGAAAACAAAAAAAAATGTTATCTGTAAAAGCTACTATGTCATCAAAGAATATTTAAACGTTATCAATCTATAAATCGTAGCTATCTAAAAGTACAAAGTTCTTTATTATTCTCCACAAAAATTAACTGTAGGAAAAACTATAAATGTAACTTATCATAAACAAAATTGATATCTATATTAATAATACACTAAAATGTTATCAATAGTCAGTAAACTGCCTAAAGTTAAAGTAGACGCCAATGCCAGTAAAAGTACTCTTGGTAAGAAACGGTATAATAAATAGTCGTGTAGAAAGTCAAACCAGACACTAGTTAAAATAAGTTTTAATTCAGACCAGTCGGTTAATATTTCAATATCTATAAGTCAAGTAAACATACCTAGATTTATTCATTTAGGTCGCAACACTTAAAAACATCAATGTACTTATACAAATACTTATTATATTAAGCAGAATATCTTATTTAATTTCATCAATTTCAGTTTAATTTATCAATTGTATCATGTATGTGATTGTGGCTATTTTCATTCCATTTACACAATCAGAACACTGACATCGTTTTTAATTCGTTTTTTTTTACGTATTTTACGTTAGGTATCTGGTTCATTCAGTTTCATTATAATTAAAGGATATGTACCATTTGGCCATACATTATGGGCCTGGCACGGCCAAACACGATACCATGTGTGTTTTGAAGATAAATGACTACTCTATTAACCTGTATAATTTCTTTTTAAATAACTTTTGGTGGAAATAAGATACGAGATATTTGAAATGGAAATTATTCCGCAACTAAATATACCTCAAAATTGAATTTTAACATAAATATAATACCTAGATGTAAATAAAGGTATGTCTTTGCGTCTTGACAAAAACTACATAAAGAGTGGCCAATAATAATGAATAATCACCTGTGTACTAGGGAACCTCGTACAATGTATACTCGTTCAAAAAGCTAACCACAATCACAAACACCGCTGCATATTCTTAGCATGGGTAGAAGGTACTGATCATTATTATTGAATTTATATTCATTTACATTACATTATAACCGTACGAAAACACCAATGAATCTGAGCAAAATATTTACGATGCACAGTAGCAACACGAATGACATAACAGATAAAAAAAGTGTTGCAAATGGTTTGAAAAAATATTTCTACTATCGATTAAAAAACAAAATGATTTTTACCGAATAATAATTATGGAATATATAACAAATTATATATTTCTTGATTCTTTTTACAAATATACTTATAAAGTAAATAAAATATATGGTTTTCTAATATAATAATAAAAATATTATTTCCTTAAAACAATTTCTGCCTACCATACTTCATTTTATTTTTAATGCTGGCAACATAAGACATTCATCCGCTATTACCATAGCCTATTCAAAATAATTAATCTTTAAAAACTAAATTCTTTCACCGATACTCTATCAAGAAACGAAAACGATGTAAACATTTTAAAAATTATATGTTTAATTTCAACGATTCACAACTTTCTGGCCGCTACAGGCCGTATTTGGTATTTCTCCTTTGACGATTCGTAAGAAGTTTGGTATAAAAATAGTAAGCTTACATGTAAGTATTGTTTAAAAAAAATACACAAAACCCTTCAAGCACCTAGAATGATTAAATCCCATTTTAATCATTATTGCCATGGTCTCCTACAATTGAACCACACAACGTACATGTACAAATGTATCTTTGCATAAAAAATATCTCTAAATAGCTTATCTATCGCAGTGTTTATACCAGAGATACCTACTAAATTGATAAGATAGTTCATTACCGAGAGCTAATCCTAAGATTGATTATTACTATATGGTCTAAATAGGTTTAAGTTTAACACATGGCACTTCATAATAAAAATACATAGTTTCAATTAATAAAAGAAGATAAAAATATATACCGTCTCATATTTTATTAATTTATTGAATTTATTTGTATTATTTCCGAGAATGGATAAATAAACTATGAGAATGTTTTCGAAAAAAATCAGTTATGTAATTTGGAACTATTTTCAAATTGAATCAATTTAGTTGAATAGCTTATTTCAGATCCATTTAATTAGACAGATGTCTGCATTTATTACACATTTCATTTTAACTATTTTATCTGCTATTATCGTTATAAATAACAGGAAATTATCAACCAAAATAACACAACTTGAAAATATTGGAAACACTGCCATCTAATAGTGCCAGACATAAGCAAAATGATGTCACTTTCTTTAACAAGTCAATTTAATCCTATGTAATATTTATTTATTTATTTATTTATCTTACATGCTACTATTTTGACAGGATAAATCCTAATACAATAGTGCAGCTAATAACATTATATATACATTTTACCTAACATAACAAATAATATACAGTGAGCACCTTGTAAATTCACTCAGAGTACAATAGAATATGTCTATCTCTCTGTCTATGCAATTGAGTGTGCCGAGTGCGCGCGTCAGAGGCGCCTGCTGCAGCAGGTTGGTCCGCGCGCGCGGTATCTGCAGCAGCTGTGGCCACCGCCGCCGATGTATGTACCTGTCAGGCACGCTAATATTTATACACTCCAGCAAATTGGGATTGTGTATCTTGCTCCTTAATATTTTAAATATATATGAGACGAGCGATAGCTCCCTCCTAACCCTTAATTCATTGTACCCTACCATCCCTAGTACAAATAATGTTTGATACATTAACGGGTAGAATGGATACACCCCATACCATCTCATGTATATATATCTCACAAATTTATTTTGTATTCGCTCCAGCATGAGATTATATTTATTCTCATGTGGGCTCCAGATGACTGCATTACATTCTATTTGACTCCTAACTAATGTGTTATATAAAGTTATAATTGCATTTGTGTTACTAAAATTACGAACCGTACGTAGTAGGAATCCTAAATGGCGATAGGCCTTTTTACACGCTTTTATTATATGCTCACGAAACGTTAGTCCAGTGTTGAATTTAACCCCCAAGTCTGTTACCTCCGTGACTCTTCGAAGCGGAGCTCCGCCTACGTGGTACTGGTGCAGCACAGGAGAACGAGAGCGGGAAAACGTTATTGTTTCACATTTGGATGTGTTGAACTGCAAACGATTTTTTGTACTCCAGTCTGTTACCCTATCAATGTCCCTTTGTAGCTTTTCGCAATCTTCCATGGATTTTATGGTTAAATATATTTTTAAGTCGTCCCCAAATAACAGACATTTAGCGTCTTTTATTATTTTGGGTAAGTCATTGACCATAATAATAAATTCTAATGGCCCAAGATTGCTGCCCTGGCTTATACCAGACCTAGTAAAGTACGGTTCTGACACGCATCCGCCGTATTTTACATACCGCATCCTATCTCTCATGAATCTCGCAAAAAACTTGAGTAACTGTGGCGTGAACCCGACACCTGCAAGTTTCATTAAAAGTACGTCGTTATCTACAAGATCGAATGCTTTTTTGTAGTCAAAATAAGCAGCATCAGTCTGTGAGCCACTATCCACAACAGGGACTATATCCGCCATGTAAGCCAATAGATTACTAGTCGTACTTCTAGCGGGGCGAAAGCCGTGTTGAGCTTCCGTCAGCTGACTACTAATCTGTTCGAATACTTGCTTGTGAATTGCAGACTCCAGAACTTTCGCTGGTGTTGACAGAATTGCTACAGGCCTATACTCTTCCACTTTAACGGCTGTCGCTTTTTTCGGTACCGGAACAACTCTGCTTATTTTCCACCTCTCTGGGAATACAGCATCTTTTAGGCTCAGATTGAACAAATAAAGCAGGGGTTCAGCTAGTACATTTCGACAATCCCTATAGATGTAAGGCGGGATGCCATCAGGGCCTGCCGATCGTTTTGGCTTGAGTTGGTGTAAGGCGCGCTGCACATCGCGTAGTTGTAGTTGCCCGATATGAACCCGCGCCGCTCCGTTCGCGTCACCCGCTTCCTCAACCGCCGCGTTCACATCTAGCTCTGCTCTCTTTTCACTATAAACCGAGTGAAAATAAGCCGCGAATTGCCCAGCACATTCCTCACTATTCAACACTTCCCCGTCTTTTATTATTTTCGGCGTATTCCTACTACTCCGTTTAGAATTAATATAATTCCAAAAAGACTTCGGATCCTTTTTTAATTGATTTTGAACACGATGTTGGTATTGTTCATGGGCTAAAGCTATCATTTGTTTTACTTTTGATCTATACAGGGCAAACGCTTCATAAGAAACCCTAGACCCTAACATCTTAAACTTCTTATGAAAATGTGCTTTTAATTCTATGTTGCGAATAATATCAGCAGTGTACCACTCCGGGTAACTGTACTTCGGGTGGCCACTGATTCGCCGCTTTCTCGGTACACAGTCATCCAATATTGCGTGAATTGTGTTATAATAGTAATCTATGCTCTTATCTAAATCTAAAGTATACAGTGGTGTCCAGTCCACTGATTGTATTTTTGAATATAGCAATGAAAAATTAGCTTTATTAAAATTCCAACCTGCATGCACATGCGCGTCCGCGTCCCGTGTAGCCGAGCTGGTGCGCGGCGGGCGCGGGCGCGGCTGAGCCGGCCGCACGCTCACCTCCAGCGGTGGGTGGTGCACGTCTACCGGCACTAACGGCTCCTCAGCCGCGCGCACACTCACTCCTTCGTCGTCCACATAAGTACTCAATACTAAATCCAACTGTCTATTGTTTTGATTACCTATTTTATTACTCTGAGTGAATCCACAATACGTAATAAAGTATTCATAATAGTTAACAGTATTTGCCGAGCACGAATATAAGTTAAAATCACCTAATACTACTATATCTTTGTAATTACTACAATAATCCTCTATGATTCTAAACAACAGCATGTATTCATTATCACTACTATTTGGCGGAATGTATACAACACACAATAAAAATAAAAGCCTATTTTTTCTATAGACGGTAGCACTAACTAACTCGAACGAATGCGCGTCGATGTTGACGTCACTCGTCGCGGGCGCAGCGAGTCGCCGTAGCTCGAGAGCCGGTGTGGCCACGAGACACGCGCCACCTTATTTTCGCCCATCCGCTCGATCGCATCTAATAATGGTGTATCCGGGTGGAACCATTTCGGCGTCTTGTATCGATTCATTGCAGCCCGTCTCTGTGATGGCAAATAAATCAGAGCAGGACGACGATACTCCATTGTAAAAATCTTCTAATTTTGTTCGAAGGCCTCTTACGTTTTGGTAGTATATTTCTACCGGCTTACTTGGTGTGTTTTGGTTTATTGGTTGGCCGACGAAACCACACCCACTCACAAAATTCGATATTCAGTGGCCAATTCTCTGATTGAGCCAACAAATCAAAATGACTTTCTGATACTCCTATGATAAATGAGGCGTAGTCCCTCTCTGTCTTATGTTTTATTTTTTCTATTTTTACTTGAGCTTGCTTTCCAGCAAGGATAACCTTTGTGACATATTCTTCTAACTGTTCCTCTGTGGTTTCCTTCTGTAATCTCCAGACGTGTAAATTTTTTTTCTTCTCAGTACCTTGTATCTGTAGTACATTAGCACTTTCTCCTTTTTTCACTTCACTATTAGGGTATCTATTTTTCTTTGTTTTTACTATTGTCCAAGTTTGCACCTTTTTTATCTCCTCTGCTTTCTCATGTTCCGTAATGCCCGCCATTTTCATCTCCTCTGCTTTCTTATGATGTTCCGTAATGCTAGGTGACTTCGTGGCCACACACTGTTCGGGCCGCGTACTGTTGCTATGCGAATTTTTGACTGCGTTTACGTATGATAATGACGACTGTTCTGTTCTTATAACTGCTTCATTTCTCCCTGTCTTTGTTTCTTCTAGTTGTTTGTTTCTTTCCGTTAGTATCTATATCTTGTTTTCTAATACGTTTACTGTGTTAACTTTATCTTGAACTACCTCCATATACTGTTTCCTTAGAGCTTTAAATTCTATTTCCATATCTGAGAACCTCTTCTGTAGATCTTCGTAATTTCGTCTTTGCTCATCGTACCGTACATTCATTTCCTGTCGAAACTCCCGGAGCTCCATCAGTAATTCACCTTCTGTGTCGGTCTGACATCCATCTTTAGTGTATTTTCGACTTCCGCGTTCGGTGTTCACGTAGCTCGGTGTAAAAGTTTTATTCATATTATTATTTCCGCGAACAGGCGTGTCGATATTACCTATCTTCGGTATACTACGTACACATTCAGGACACTTCCAGTTGCTCTTGTATTCCTTAGATAAAGCTTCAAATTTTTCTTTAGTAAAAGCAAGACACTTCAGGTGGTATAGTTTCTTGCATGATTTTTCAGAACATTCCATGTACGAAATGTCATAAATTACGGCACTGCAGCCGTTACACTTCGTTCCCATTTATTCAACGTATATTTAATAAGCTTGTCACTACACCAAAAACACGTCCGTGCGCTCGCGCGGTTGACGCGTTTTTTTTAAAACGTTTTAACGCGTTTTTTTTTTATATAAAAACAATCTCCAATAACTACTTTTTAATAAAAATACCTTGACCTATATATTTAGACGTAGCATATATGACCCCTCAGGGCTCAGGAGGATGAGGTATGTTTAAAAAATAAAAGGAAATAGTTACTAAACGAAACTATCATTTTATCGATATGATCTAGCTAGACACAGACCCGCTTGATATAATATAGAATATTTCTGTACCTACACACAAAAGTTCGCTTGTAGTAATAGTTATACAAAACTCATAGGTTATCTTTACAACATATCATTCAAATGAGGTGCCCCTGAGACAAATGGAAGCTATTTGGTTTTGTTCTTCCAATAGAAATCAAAGTGACAAAATCATAAATAAGTATGTCTATTCCAAGTAAACTGGTGGAAATTATCTGAGTACATGACAATTACTCACTACACAATTATAGAAAGTGCATTATTTGTAATTCGATACACAAATTTTTGTGCCATAAACAATTATTAACCAGTTAAAAATACGAGTATATTTCAAAGATATGTTGAAGATAAATATACAGTTTCGTAGTCTTATCTCCAGGGCAACACATTCAAGAGCTTAACATTAAAATATTGTTATTTTTTTTTCTTTCGTTATAGTTTGGATCCGATTTAATAAAACTATATAGCATGAACAGATTAATTTAGTAATTGTGGCAAAAATTTAACTACAGCTTATGGAACAGAGCTAAGGCACATTCCTACACCGCAATATTGGTCTGTATGTAATGAATACACAGCCAACAAAATTAATGAAGAAATCTCTGAAATGTATTCTACCTACCATCATTTCATATTCGAATTGTAATGAAAAGATTCGTCAGAGCACTTCTTTCTTGGAATTCAAATATGCAGGACGATAACGCTAATCAGTACTTACACTAGAAAGAGTTATCTACAAAGCACAACACAGCCAATGCTCATACCGAGTCTCGGTCAATCACTACAAAATAATGTTGCCTATTTAAATTCCAACAGATTAGAACAATATCGGCTATTATACATTTTCTGTAACTTTTTCGCTATTACCTACATAGTTTTATACTCAGATACATTTTTGATGAACATGTAAAAATTACCTGGTACCACATAAACACAATAGTCATATTTTTCGACCATTCATGGCTATAATCTCGGTGGAAGTACATTACCAGCGTTTGCAGTTGGTTGTTGCTGTTGGCATACTGTTGCAGATCGTTAAGATATGTAGCCGGTACTCATCTACCGGCTTGCTCTCGGCAACGTTGCTACTGGATCGTAGGGCAATCGTTTTCCGTAGTCAGCTGAACGGTGCAGTGACGGGCTTAGGCAGAATCATGGCATCACGATAAGGAGACTCTGGAACATGCAATTGGATGTATTAGTATTGTGGGCGCAAATTTATCACACTTCTGATGTCAGAATCATGAAAGCTCCCTATAGTGTAGAGACAGTTTAGATAAATAAAAGAGACAACTATCAAATCATACTTTCATTTATTCAGTTTGGCACAAGGATATATCTTTAGATTTCGTCGTGATTCTACATTTACATTTAGAGCGCAGTTCGCAAAGCAAAGACATAGAACTAAGAGAAAGAACGGGCAATAAAACTCTTGGTCATTCTTTTCAATAATGAACAAACAGTGGTACAGCCAATCTATATCAAATATCAATGTTGTGGGTAGTTTTATATTACTAGAAAGGTCTGTCTTACAACAGAACATAATAAGCATTATTTAGCATCAATACAATTTACTAAATGTATACCACAGGTATATAATGAATCTCATTGATACAACTTGATCCACAGTATATTATTCTATCCTATATTACAATATTTAGTATCTCACAAACGATCAAACTACCCACAATCAATATCAATAAGATAATGATTACACCATCTTACATTATTTACTAGATGTTTAAACAAAAGAACAAGGAACACAATATTGAAACACAGTGGCAGTTAAATAATCAGAACCATATCGTACCTGAGCAGTCGTCGAAGGAGAATAGGACGAACTAGCCGAGCCTGTCGACTTATATAGGTACACCTTATTAACACGTTTGACAGTTTAACTGTCAAACGTCATGTCAGTGTCATTTACTTGCCACTATCCTCTTACATATTATGTATAAACACTTGGATATCAGTAATTTCAGCCCAAAGCCTAGATATTATTACATATCTTTCACGTGCGTGTATGTATGTGTGTGTATATCTGGGTTTTAGATTAAGTGCAATGAGAAGGAGGGAAGGGGGCAACAGGAAAGGGATTGGACAAGATTATATTTTATAAGAGCCTCTGTGGTCTCATAGTTTTGTTTGAACCAGTACGGATTTTCTTTTGGAACAGCTTGGAATCTAGTTTATTTTTGTTTTTTCGTGTGAGTGTGTGGCCAACTCTAGTGACGGTGTTTTCAGACCACCCTAAGGCCTCCAACATGGCCTAACGATCCTTATCCTGAGACAAGAACCGGGACCGACAGCTTTACGTGCCCTCCGAATCACGGTAGCGCTCAGATGTAAATGCCACACACGGTCACCCATCCAAGTGGCGACCTGTGCAAGCGTTGCGTAACTTTGCCGATTTGTTACGAATGGCAAGTCAAGTCTCGCTATGAGCGTTACAAAACAAAAAAACAAAAAAAAAAAAACAAGTCGTAACTTTGAGGACAGCCCTTTGTGCTCTTTCTAATTTTATTAGGTGACATTTAGTTGCACCACCCCAAGCTGAGTTACAGTAGAGATTAACACAAGGAGGTATACGCCATTAGTAGGTGTTTCATGTCGGCTACGTGTCGGAGGTTTTTAAAAACGAATTTTAGTTTCCTAACTCGAGCGGCTAGAGTATTTATGTGCTGTACTCATCTGAGATGTTGGTCGATGTAAATGCCGAGGTATTTTACTTGTGTAGCTCTTGTAATATTCAGACAGGAACAGTTTGGTATAGGTGACGTGCAAACATGGGCTTTTACAGTTAATGAATGCAGAGCGTGGAAGGCTTGTGGATCTCACGTTGAAGAGAGTAAAACCGTTTTCTTTAGGTTTATAGTCAGCAGATTGCTAGAGAGCCATGTTATGACTTGGGTTTAAGCGGCTTCCGCATTTGATCGCGCGAATTCCCAATCCGGACCGTGTACTATTAGTGCCGTGACATCGGCGTAGGTGTAAATCATGCAATTTGTTAGTTGCATTTCGCAAAGCTCATTTATGTAGATAGAGAAGAGGGTTGCAGATAAGATGCTGCCTTGGGGGACTCCCGAGGTGAGGCTTTCATCATCACTGACGAGGTCTCCTATCTTCACTGCTTGTGTGCGTTTGCTCAGATAGTCCAATTTTTAGCGCAACACCTCTGATTCCGAGGGCTTCTAATTTTGATAAAAGTAGCGGCACAGAGAGAGTGTCGAACGCTTTGGATGTATCTAGAAAAAATCCAACGCAAGCATTGACTTTATCTATAATTTCCACTATGTGTTCAACGAGTGAGGAATGGATAATCCTCGTCAAAAACCGTATTGGTTAGTCGCTAGGAGGTTTTTCGTTTCTAACTAATTTGTTAACCGAGTACTTAGGATCTTTTCTATATTTTTTGATATGGTGGGTAGAACTGATATGGGGCGATAATTGTTCACCGCATCACATGCTCCGTTTTTATGTATTGGGTGAAGAATGGCCTTCTTGAAGGCATCCGGGAATATTCCCTGGGTTAATGACAGGTTGCAAATGTGTGTTAGGGGAGGTACCAAGACTGTATAAGTCTGTTTCAATATGGTCGTGGGGATACCAACCCAACCCACCGCACAGTCATTACGAAGGTTAAGAATCTGGTTCTTTACTTCTTCAGGTTCGACGTCGAGTAAGGCCATAGAGTCCGATGGGGATCTTTTAGTTGTTAGCTAACACCTTCCCTATATTAGCGAAGTAACGAATTACATGGTTTATAGACTCTGTGGGAGTTAAGTGGGATGTTAGGAGTGAGGTGGCGGATGAAGTTTTGGAGGCGTTTATGTGTGAGATATTTTTGATCGCATTCCATTTTGAACTTTCATTTTCTTAAATAGTCCCTTTTTTTGTGTTTTTGTTATCTTATTTATGAAGTTTCTATAACCTACGTAGGTAATTTTTAAGATATCGTTATCCCTGTCCTTTTTTAGTTTCATATGTAGTGCATCTTTGTTTCTGATATTGCTAAATACTATTGTTTTAACTCAAGCATACCCGCAGTTTCGTTCGCACATTTCTTTAATATTACCGTTTCTGCTCGATCCTGTGGCAATAACGGAAGGTTTTTTATATACAGGCAGATTGTTAACATTGTATTTAAGGCGATGACAACATAAAGCAAATACTACTTGTCTTAGTTCTTGAAGATGGCTTATCCGTAACATTAACCACAACAGGCAGACGATTTCAATAACGTGACAATTACAACGTTATACGACGTATTACGTGTCGGCAACAAAACAAGTGCCAAGTAGGAGTGTACAGACTTGTGAATATTAATTGGAATACGAGACATCAAGCGAGCATCTATAGTAGCGAACAAACTCAAGTACAAGATAACTAATCATAAGATCTCATGGCCCGTGAATGAAACCTTTTTGTCAGAGAAATATCATTAGAGAGATAGGTATAGGTATGTATGTAACATAGAGAAGTAGAGAACGTCAAGGAACTAACGTCGGGTATAGATTAAGTCGTCAGGTATACCATCACACCGTGTCAACTGCCGCCGTGAAACCTCCCATGTTATCACCATAAAAGCTCATTATATTGATAAGGTATTGCCACAAAGTCACACCGGGTGACGGGTACTACGACACGGCTGCACCGCTCGCCCGGTGTAAAACACAAAATCGATCGCGCGACACAACCGCGGTGACGAACCAAAAACCACCTTAAGTGCATATATCCTTTCCGATACCGTGCAATGCAACCGATGGAAGCTTTCATCGTTCAACCAGCACAGATAAATGTACAGTACTTGTGCAATTTGCTTTTGAAGTTTGCCTCGTGTGTGCGAACACGGTAATGCACTAAAGCACTCGCCTCGCCAATAATTTAACCATTTAAATTGAGTCTATCAATAGAGTACTAAAATATCCTTCGTGATGCACACTTTCAACGCGGCTGCTTGTTACATATTCATAAATCTATATGCATCCGGAAGCGAGTCTGCCGTTTCCACTCTACGTCAGGCTCCTAACCACAGAAATAGATAGTAATAGAACGGTGAATGTCACGTCATCGCGTACATTTCGCGCGTGCCACATTTTAGCAAGCCCCGCCCACAATGACGTATAGATAGTGAGGGGACTCTAAGGAATTATTATCGATGTGAGAGCTATGAAAAATGAAATTATGTTATTGTTTATATAAAATGTTTTATTATGAAAAGTTTGGTTATACGAGGGTCAAACTGAAAGTTCTTAGAAAATCAAAAACTGATTACATTAGCCAGTTATTAGTTTTATTATATCTTTTCAAAATATTGTCCATTGACGTCAATACACCGCTGCATGCGATGGAACCACTGGGAAAAGCACTTTGCCCACTCGTCCTTAGGGGTCTCTTCAATGGCATCGCGATACGCAGCCACCGCTTCTTCAGCATTCATAAACCGCTTTCCTTTAAGTTTTTCTTTAATTTTTGGAAATAAATAAAAATCACAAGGCGCGAGGTCGGGGCTATACGGCGGGTGACCCAGTAATTCAACGTTTGATGTCGCCAAATAGTCGATCGTTCGCTTGGCGGTGTGCGACGAGGCGTTGTCGTGGTGAAGGAGGATCCTACTGCGAGGTCGTTTCTCTCGAACTTTTTCCAAGACAAGTGGCAAACAATTGGTAGTGTATCATTCTGCAGAAACTGTTTTTTGATCCTATAACACAATTGTTGCGAAATGACCTATCCTTCCAAAGAACGAGGCCACCATTTTTTTTCCCGCACTTCGATCTCTCTTCACTTTAGTTGGCAACTCCTCGAAAGGAAACACCCACTGAGCAGATTGTCTTTTGGTTTCAGGATCATAACAGTAAATCCAGCTTTCGTCACCTGTTAGTATGTCGAACACAGCATTTGAGTCACCTCCGTTAAATCTTTCAATCATTTTACGGCACCAATCCACACGATGGAGTTTTTGAGCCTTAGTCAAATTATGAGGTATCCACCGGGCGCAAAGCTTCCTGACCGCTAAATGTTCGTGGAGGATTTTGTGCACTTGACTCATACCGATGCCTAAGCTTGTCCGAATCTGCTGATAGGTCACTCTTTTGTCAGTCTCTATCATACGCCGCACAACACAGGTGTTATTTTCAGTCGTCGCCGTAGAAGGCCGTCCCTCACGTACATCATCAGTGAGATTAGTGCGACCACGTTTAAACTAATTAAACCAGTTGTAAACAGTCGCACGAGATGGGGCTTCATCGTGAAAGGCCAATCGTAGTCTATCATAACTTTCTTGTTGACTTAAATGACATCGAAAGTCATAAAAAATCATTGCACGAAAATTTTCTCGTGTTAAATTCATGTTGACGTGACACAGACAATTTTCAATTTGCCGCCAAATCGTAAAACAAATGACAAATGAATGAAATATATACTCAATAATATTGGCAAAGAGTTCTATTTTCAAATTTTAGAATATTTTTTTTATTATATTGTTTATAAGTGGCCAGTTCTAAGAACTTTCAGTTTGACCCTCGTAGTATACTGTAATAAAAATAAAACGTATTTATTTAGTTAAAAATCTGTATTGAAATCTTACAAAACTTTTGAGTATATTATAAAATATCTATACTAATGTAATAAAGCGGAAGAGTTTGTTTGTTTGAACGCGCTTATCTCAGGAACTACCGGTCGGATCTGAAAAATTCTTTTTGTATACGGTAGCCTAGTTATTCCGGAAGGCTATAGGCTATATAACATAACGTTTCGACCCTTTGTGGCCGGGCAAAAGGCTAAAAAGGCTAAAAGATAATGTCGGCTAATCTCAGGAACTAGCAGTCGGCTTTTAAAAATTGATATTGCCTATGATAGCCCAATTATTCCGAAAGGCTATAGGCTATATAAAATTACGCCACAACTTTTAGGGGCCAGACAAAAATAATAAATTTGGTCAAACGAGAAGGGGGAGGGTTGGGTCAAAGGCAAAAAAAGGCTTAACGAATAGGATACAATCTATATGGGTATCGTTTTCGAGATTTTCGGGATGCTGATTAAATTATATGAAATTTATTTAGTGATTCAAGATGGCGGACGGAATATCAAAGATGGCGGATGACAAAATTTTAAAAAACAATATGGGTATCGCCTTCTATATTTTAAGGGTTGGGGAATCGAAATACAACATCTATTTCGTGATCTAAGATGGCGGATGGGAAATCAAAGATGGCGGATGGGAAAATAAAAAAAATCTATATTGGTATCGTCTGCGATGTTAAAAGGGATGGAAAATTCAAATACAACATCTTTTTCGTGATTCAAGGTGGTGGATAGGAAATTAAAGATGGCGGACGGGATTTTTTTAAAGTCGATATGGGTATCGTCTCCGATATTTTAAGGAATGGGAAATTCAAAAACACCATCTATTTCGTGATCAAAGTTGGTGGAAGGGATTTTTTTTTTAAATCTGTATGGGTATCGTCTCCGTTGATATACGGGATGGAGAATCCAAACACAACATCTATTTCGTGATCAAAGATGACGGATAGGAAATTAAAGATGGCGGACGGGATTTTTTTAAAAGTCGATATGGGTATCGTCTCCGATATTTTAAGGAATGGGAAATTCAAAAACACCATCTATTTCGTGATCAAAGATGGTGGATGGGATTTAAAAAAAAACAATATGGGTATCGTCTCCGATGTTTAAAAGGATGGGTAATCCAACATCACCATCTATTTCGTGATCAAAGATGTCCCGTCCGCCAACTTGGATTCCCAAATGGATGTCATTTTCGTGATCAGAAAGCATGAAAACCCCAAAAATTATACCCAGATTAATTTTATAAAAAATATCCCGTCCGCCATCTTGGATTCCCAAATAGATGTCATTTTCGTGACCAGAATCCATAAAAACCCCGAAAATGATACCCATATTAATTTTATTAAAAATTACCCGTCCGCCATCTTGGATTCCCAAATAGATGTCATTTTCGTGACCAGAATCCATGAAAACCCCGAAAATGATACCCATATTAATTTTATTAAAAATGACCCGTCCGCCATCTCGGATTCCCAAATAGATGTCATTTTCGTGACCAGAATCCATAAAAACCCCGAAAATGATACCCATATTAATTTTATTAAAAATGACCCGTCCGCCATCTTGGATTCCCAAATAGATGTCATTTTCGTGACCAGAATCCATGAAAACCCCGAAAATGATACCCATATTAATTTTATTAAAAATGTCCCGTACGCCATCTTGGATTCCCAAATAGATGTCATTTTCGTGACCAGAATCCATAAAAACCCCGAAAATAATACCCATACTAATTTTATTAAAAATGACCCGTCCGCCATCTTGGATTCCCAAATAGATGTCATTTTCGTGACCAGAATCCATAAAAACCCCGAAAATGATACCCATATTAATTTTATTAAAAATGACCCGTCCGCCATCTTGGATTCCCAAATAGATGTCATTGTCGTGACCAGAATCCATGAAAACCCCGAAAATGATACCCATATTAATTTTATTAAAAATGTCCCGTCCGCCATCTTGGATCCCCAAATAGATGTCATTTTCGTGACTAGAATCCATAAAAACCCCTAAAATGATACCCATATTAATTTTATTAAAAATGTTTCGTTCGCCATCTTGGATTCCCAAATAGATGTCATTTTCGTGATCTGAAAGCATGAACATGATGCTTGCTTTCTTTATGAGAGAGAGAGAGACAGCCAGAGACATAATAATTAATTCGGATTAATATTCCTTTTATTTATCGATAAATTTAAAACGTAACCATAAACCGAACGTCAATCCCTAGCGCGCGCTGACCAATCACAGCTATTTATTTGACCCGTGGCCCATGATTTGTTATTGTTTTTGGCATCTTGTGAATATCGCGTATCTCGCCGTACATTGCGTGTTTATTTCATAAATATGTCAACAAGTATCGTATAATTCAAGCAATGGAAATTTAACATAACGAAGAAATGAACGATGATGTTCTTATTAGACAAACATGGTAAAAGTAGCCCGCTTGTTTTAAATCTCAATAATCTTAAGTTTTACTCAATTTAAATACTTACTGGTGATATGAAATGCCTCCCTTTTCCATATTTTTGCATCACTTTTAATTTTTACAATTGGAAACTGCACAATATGGCATATTCGTAACGAATTTAATGTTTTTTTACCTCCTGAGCGCGCGAAAGGGAGACGCGATGCGTAATGCGAATGCGTTCGAAAACACATGCACTATAGTGCAATAGTTTGGCACGCGCGCCACGCCCCTGTCACCGTTCTATTACTATATATTTCTGTGCTCCTAACTGACGGAGGACATCCAACTCGCTAAAATAAATGAACTAAGAAACTCTAGACAAATTGATATTACAAGGCGCGGAACAAGCTTTTCATTTATTCACGCACTTTGTTTTGTACTTTCTTAACATATTTTTTCGAGTTAGTAGAAGTTTCTAATGGAATGAATATTGAAATAGAGAGAGAATGTTGAACAAAATTTGTATGTCACTTATTACAGAGTTACAAATAGGGCCTACATACACGCAGCGTACTGACGCTCGCTAAGCGACAATCGCTACATTATGCAGCGCATAAACTTTAAATAATAATTTACGTTGAAGACGTGCTCGTGGAACTGTAAGCGCGAGTAATTTGTTTTACGAAAACTTGGCTAACGTTATAAAAGCTTTAGAAATCATAGAGTGCAGCGAGAATTTAACACTTCGCCGCCTGCTCCACCGGACATATAGGTTCTTATTCTGTTAAAGTAGTGTAAACGATTATTAGATACCATTTTATCTCGATCCAGATCTCCAGTATAGGTGCAATCGCGTTGCAGCTCCGTCGATGGCTCGGGAAATAAATTTCAAATCGTGTTAGTACGTCGTGTGACACGAACGGCGTTAGTTAAACGGAAAATATTTCTGTATCGCCCATGAGTGCGAAGCGGCTGGCTTGATATGATTTTCTCTACGCTTTTGCAGCCGCAGCGTTGCGAATTTAAATTCTCATTCGATTTCTTACACCGACTTTATCCAACTATAAATATAACTATACATGCCATTTTCGATTTTTTACTCATATCAGGCGTATGCAGCATATGTATTTAAACCGTGCGAATTTTAACAAAAACTTACTTTATAAATTTGCTCGTTAGTAAAACTTTCGTTCAATAATAAAACGTCATCCAAAATTTTATTTCCGCACCAAACTGGCCCGAACAATTGATTGAAACTTTATTTCAATAGCGAACGTACCATTCTGCGTTAGTTTTATGTATGAGTAGCTAGACCAATTAGTTTTCTCGACTGCGCATCAATCATTATTACAAATTAGCAGGGACATTGACACGGACAAATTAGCCCACATTTATAATTAGTGGGATATTCGCAAATGGGTCAGGTACCTATAAGCAATCACGTCCTCCAAGCGAGCATAAGTACACTATAATAACAACTAAACGAGACAAATTGCAAACATCTTCATTTCACACAACGTTACGCCCGCTCCATACTATTTCATAAGACTTTCAAATTGAATTTCTCATATATATGAGAAGTGTTATGTAATTTAATATTTGCCTTAATTTTCACTTTACACATTTTGTAGTTTATTATCAAGAAAGCTTTGTTTTCGGTTCTTATAACATATTTCTTGAACTAACATACATTGTGTATATTAATTTACTGACGAAACGTAACGTATTTGTAATTCAACCCACGTTATGGCAAGTCTACGCCTCCCGTGGTAATTCATTCGATGGCTCATAATCGCACTGCATTTCTTGTCACCGCCTACGTCACATAAGCGCCTTTAAAAACCATCAAAATCTCTCAATATTTGTCCTTTGCCCTTCATTCGCACTGGGTGGATTGCAATCGTGTGATGTGCAGTGATGCAGTCGGCGCACACAAAACACCCGATAGTGCGCACTGTAGACTGTAATTTCCCTCAAGTGCCCCACTCGCAAAACCGTGGCCCGACGCGACGGCAATCACCAGACAAGTGTATGCAACATCTCCCCCAAGTCTGCCTCACAAATAACATTAGAACCTATAAACACTTCGACGTCTATGATACGTCTACGTGAGATAAGTTTGGCGAGACGCGATGGAAGATAAGCGATTTTATTTGTACTAATGCGTACGCTTTGAATGTTTACAGACGATATATTTTATAAAATGGAGTAGCTTTTATAGGTGAAAATCGTAAAGTGAACCAAATAATATAAGAAACGAGAATACGGCTTTAGTTATACGTTCTTCTGTCCGATATCGTATCGAAAACGAGGGTTTGCAAACCTTTCGATGCAATCTGCAATACACTTTCAAAATATTATAAGTAAGATTTGTGTATGCCGTGTGGTTGACGGCATAGAATACAAGTGTCACCACCCCCTATCTTCCCGTGGGTGTCGTAAGAGGCGACTAAGGGATAACACGATGCAAATACCATCTTTGCGTAGAGACGGAAAACTCGACATCAAACCCTATACGACTGCCTCGTTGGTCTCGCGGCATAAATGTGCGCGTGGGATCGGGAGGTCCCGGGTTCGATTCCTGGGTCGGGCAGTGTTATTGGGTTTTTCTGTCACGAAATTCTCAGTAGCAGCACGGAGTCTGGAAATGTGCCCGGTACGGCAATAGGCTCGCCCCTTATTACGTGGGACTAAAGTATATCTGGCGAAAAGTGGGTGTAGAAGTACACCTTTGCCTACCCCTTCGGGGATAAAAGGCGTGACGATATGTATGTGTGTATGTATGTAGATTTGTGTCTTCCCGATACGCATATTTAATAATTTGTATACGTTCCTTACAATAAAATAGAATAGAATAATGTTTATATGCATAAATGTGGTTACAATAAGGTGTTATCAAAAATTGGTGCTGCACATGTACCATTTACATGGCATACAAATATATAAAGTAATTTACACAATTATATCTATGAATTTATTAACATTACATTACACATAGGTTATACATTCAGTTCAGGTACATTTGTCATACGGATCACACATAGACTGTTAGTAAAATGTTTACAATTACCAACCAAAATATAATGTCATTATTCATTTGAAATGTCAGAAGGAAATGTCCTTATGGACCTTTTATAAATGTCCAGTTAATGGTTGTCCAGATCAAGATGGATAAACAATACTTAATTTATATTTATTTAATGAGTGTAAAATCGTACACTCTGTAATCTAGGTATTCTTGGACTGAGTAAAAACATTTCTTGCTAAGCCACCTGAGTAAATGGTTTTTAAACATGTTAGTTTTAAGATCTTGATCTTCTTGACACTTTTTGGAAGATGATTATAAATTTGGATAGACATGACGTAACTGTTTCTACTGCAGATTTCTGTTTTTATGAGTGAAGAATTAATTTACTAGGGTACCTGGTGTAGAAATTACAGACCTCTTTACTGCAGGTATAAAGATCAGGACTTAATTTTACAAGAACACGCATTTCAAAAATATACATACAAGGAACAGTAAGTAGTGATAACTGTTAAAGAAGTGGCTTACAACTATCCCATGGACGCTTATTATATAGTGCCTTTACGCACTGTTTTTGTGCTACAAAAATAGTACCTATCTTTACTGAGTTTCCCTATATTGTGATACCGTATCTCTGATTTGACGCTACATATGCATGGTATCCCTGTAATGCTGTCTCTCTATTAGTAATATTAGATTGACAACTGCTTAGTATGAATAAACTCAATAAAATAACATTATTGTTAATACAACAAATCGTTGATTTGAATTATTACTAATATATTGCATATTAAATACACACTTTTACCGTTCAAAATATAAATGAGTACCTATGTTTTGCCCCAAGAACGGAACAATGATGGCATAAAAAAGAAATCAAAGATTCGAAGAAAGTGGATTTTCTCGCAAAACAAGCTGAATCGCCGGAAGCGACAGGCACTACTGGTTCCGATTTAGAAAACAATATAAAGCTGACGATGGTTTTCCGTCCAATATTTTGCCGATAATGATGTTTATATAAGTTTCTCGACGCGATGACTCAGTTACCAGTATGTTAGAGATCTTATACACTCATCCGCAGAATGTGGTAATAGAATAACATAACATAACAAACATAAACACATAACCTAACATAACTTCACGCCTTTTATCCCCGAAGGGGTAGGCAGAGGTGTATTGAACACCCACTCTTCGCCAGTTATGTTTCGGTCCCCAATGTAAAAGCGGGCGAACCTATTGCCATCTACCGGGCACATTGTTAAGCGAGCGATAATTAACATTTTTAATACACACATAACATTGAAAAGTCAGAGGTGTGTGCCCGGGGCAACTAGGTATCGAACCCGAGTCTCGGCAGTCCATTACGTACACCACTGGGCTCTCGCCGCTTAATAGAATAACGTTGACAATATAGGAATGTTTACTGGTGTTAGTTGCTAAAGCTGTTTCAACATTAGTGGTATTTAAACGCGCCTTGGAGCCTTTAACAGAACTAGTTGGAAGCTATGGCAGCGTAGCATTTTCTTGCACGTACAGGGGAGGGCATTAAAGCGGAGTGTCTAATTAAATTTGTTAGGTGTCAACATAAAGTTTCGTTTCCTCTGGCGGCGTCCGCTGACTTACATTTGAATCGCGCTGTTGTGAAGTCGGTTCACGTCGCACACTGAATCAATTTCGCGTCAGCCTGAGCTCCCTGCTCGACAGTATGTCGACTAGTTCACTTAATGTCGCCGTATTCGACACTACAAAGAAATAAAGTAATAAAATAAACTACATAAAATTGTAACGTGATCTAGTGTTCTTGAAGCTACTAGGGATACGGTTACGTATTTACCTAGGACACAGTTGTACAAAAGGTCTGAGTAAATTTATCGTAGTGCTTGATCAGTCCAATAAAGAGTGCTAAAATAATACATTAGCTATTTGAGGTTTCTACGATTTCCTTTAGGACAATTATTTGGCAGTTTTGAATTCAGTACTTGTTAAAAATAATATATAGAAAAGGGTATCTCTACACAAATCCTTCAATACTTTTGACAAGACCAAGAGATGTTTAGCTTTTTATTCTTGAGCTAACCAGCTCAAGAATAAAAAGCTAAACATCATAAGTGTACTTTTGACGCGTTTATAACCAAACGCGTCAAAAGTACATTTATTAACACTATAAGATTAAAAGTTCTGTAAATAAGAATATATCTGTAACTTTGAACCATAACACTAAAACACGCAGTTTCTCTAAATAATACGGGACGATAAAATGATTACCCGGGTCGTTACCGGGAGTGCCGCGTCGGAGGTAGCTGGGATGCACTCACCACTATAACGGGGTAATAAATTCCAAATAGTGCTACTATCTCGGGTAATGTAAACGTTCTTTAGTTAATCGGAAAATATTTGGTAGCTACCTGTCACGAACTGAGAATAGATTTCTCTAGAAGTGACCACGTACACATTCTAAACTTAAAATATGTTTACTAAAATAAACGGTTGAATTATACTGCGCTTTTAAATTGTGTTATAAAGAGTTTTAGTGTGCTATCACTTCTGTTATACTTGAGTTTAAGCTGATATATGAGTGCTTATGTCGTGAACAGCAATAATATTTTTGTATTCTAATAACAATAAGTATGATCTTGTAGAGATATATAGGTTTATAAGTTTGACCGAATCAGTACGATTTATTGTATTGACATGGCGTAATTATATGTTATACCGACGGATAGTTTAAAATGAAAATAAATAATAGCAACTCTTTGATTTATGTGGTTTATTTTGCTTTCTATATATAGGTATGGCGTATTTTTTTGTGTGTTCAGACCGTATTCACGTACAAAATCTAAGCCGAAATTGATTCAGTGTATATATGCGTATATATGATAATCTTTGCAATAACAACGTGTATAGCTGAAACTCTTATATGTTTAGGATGAAATATAAAAAAAATAAAAAATAAAAATAATGTACTATATTAAGTATCAAATGATAAATCTTTCAAAGCATATTAAATATATTTAGATATAAAACTGAATGTGCAGATTTGCTTGAATAGATTTAATTTACTTTGCAGTCAGGTTTTAGTCACTTATTATGAAAGGTCTATACTATGTTATTGGTCACGTCAAATGTTTTTGATAGATAAATTAAATGAAAGATGTTGTCAATCATTCTACAACATGAGTCTATAGATCGATAATACAATGGCATTCTTCAAATTCCTCACTTGGTTATAAAAATAAGGATACCAGTTATGAATTTCATTAGTCATGGCATATTCTTTAACATTTAGCTGTTAATTGATAACATTGTATCTTACATCAAAACACCTAGGCATACTGGCTCGTAGTGACTCCGAAACTGTTCTGTGGACTCCGACATCCAACCAAGATCTCATAGCTTCGACACTCGCCCAGAACAAATTTTATCCGTGACGTATACGGTGATTTGTTCTGCCTACGTATAGTTTTTTTAATATAATAAAAGTATATTTACCTACAGGTTAAGTTTGTATTCAAATGACCGTGTATAAGTTGCCCTACAAGAATATTCTTGTCAATATAGTTATTAGGTCTAAACATCAAATACCTTATGACTACTGACACATCAACAGTAAACCTATATAAAAAGATTTATTTCCTTTTAACCCATACACATCGTATTTCTGTCAACAAGACATATTTCAATAAGCACATCATCAAAAATAATATAGCAAACATTTTTCAGACGTCAACCTCACTAGCAGTGAACAGGTCAGCAAAAATAAATAAGATTTTTTATTAGGTCTCATAAAGTTCGCCGCAATCACCGAACTGTGTAACCTTCGTAGGGAAGGTAATGCCTGATTTCTGGTATTAAAAGAAAGTGAGAGATCTTTCTGAAGGTCACCGTATTCGTAGTCTATAAGGACTCATAGCGTGACTGGGGTGGCCGTTCGTAATTGATAGGCGAAGTTATTCAAAGCCTGCACAGGTCGTCTCGTGGATGGGTAACCGCGTTTGGCGGCCTGAAAAAAGTGTTTAAATTTTTGTTTAAAGTGTTTAATTTTTTTTTATAGACTCACGCCTGTATCCCCGAAGGGGTAGGCAGAGGTGTAATATTACACCCACATTTCGCCATGAATTTTTAGGTCCCACGTAATAGGGGGCGAGCCTATTGCCGTACCGGGCACATTACCAGACACCGTGCTGTTACTGGGAATTTCCTAACGGAAAACCCAATAACACTTTGCCCGACCCGGGAATCGAACCCGAGACCTCCCAATCCCACGTGCTCATTTATGCCGTGAGACCAACGAGGCAGTGTTTAATTGTGATGTATTATTAAAAACCAGGCGATGAAAAACAGTGACCGTGAGGTTTACAGCCCGTTCTTTCTCATGAATTCATGATTCTACGCCCTTGCTTTGCGAACGTGGCAGTAAATGTAAATGTAGAAGCT
This sequence comes from Euclidia mi, assembly GCA_944739405.2. NCBI lineage: Eukaryota > Metazoa > Arthropoda > Insecta > Lepidoptera > Erebidae > Euclidia > Euclidia mi. The sequence goes on along the minus strand of OX123190.2, from coordinate 38,153,959 downwards.
TAAAGTAATAATGTTTTAATTTGACGTTCATAAGTGTCACTTTGTGATCTGAATTAATAAAGGATTTTGACTTTAACTTTGAAAATTCACACACCAGGGTTAGCCGCACCCTCACAAAAAAAAGAGGAAGAACTTAACGCGTTCTATTTATTTTCCATTTCTAATTTATTATCCTTAATTCGTGACAAAACGTTTTTAGGAAACTTTCCTTGACAAGCATATCTGACAAAAATTAATAAAAAATATATGATATTACTATTTCTTCCGATAAAGCAATTCAAAATCCGAAACAACTTATGGCGATGATTGTACAGAGCAATGTGAGGATATTATATCCTAGAAAGTTGCCGTGTGTTCACGAGTGTACCTTAGCTGCAGTAAAGTCTGCATTACGGGTGTCCCTGTGGAACCGTGAACATTCTCAACCCCTGCTTTAAGAGTTTTGTCTTTACAGCGGCTATAGAACACGTGATGTATCACGGAAGCGATACAAATTTCGAATAACTACTAATCTTTCTATTTATGTGCGAGAATAAACTATTATTGTATGGATTTTTTATTTTTGCCTGACGACTAAGTTACCTATAGATTTATGTTTATTGTAAGGTTAACTGATATTGCATTAATGGACTGATGACGCAGTGAGTAGATATGTCCCAGCCAACAGCAAAAACAGTTTATAAAACTGTGTCAATAAGCTAAGTCGACAGAGCCCAACTTCGCACGGTGGTTACTTTTGGGTGCAGGGTTCTAAGTAAATCTCATATAACCTATTAAAAACAATAAAACTATTTTTGTCACACGGACATTTTTTTATATCAACCTAAGCAATCACCCAACCAGATTCTAAAATTTTGTATTAGGCCCTGCCAGCCGAACGGCGCCGTTTAAAAAGCGGCTGGGCTATTAATTGAGCCGCTGATAAAGCTACAGCAAGGTTACAAGATAACTGACTCTAAATAATAATTTTCCTTGATCGCTGTACTGTTGGATTCAAGACTGCTTGAAGCCCGGGTCGCTTAATAGACTAGCCAGTTTACACGTGTGCCCTGCGCTATAAATAGGCATAGCCGTACTCAGTGCCAGTGACAGTGTACCAGTGTCAGTATATTCTAGGGTACTAGCGTCTAGAGACTCTTCGTAACGACTATCAAAGATCTTCATGACAGCCGGGACCAACTGCTAAACATGCTCTTCGAGGCACGAGGTAAGCGATAATTAACAAATTACACCGACACAACATACTTATTACACGATTGAGACCCATTACCTAATTAAATATCTAGTAGCATACAAATATCAAACGTTTTTCGGTAATTATCGTAGTAAATTTATAAGATTAATAGCTTTTGCCCGCTGCTTCTTACGCGTAAATTTCGCTAAGATAAAATGCAAATTTTCACCTACTTGAGCTCAGTAGTTTTGGCTGTAGCGTAACTGTCAGTAACGCAAGGATTTTATATACAGATGAAAGTGATTCCATTGAAAAACAAAAGATTTTACACAAACTGTGAATCCCTTTTCTACCCTCTTAGGGTAAGAATTTCCCAAATTAATTTCTTTGTTTGCTAACGTCATTTGCAGATTCAATAAACAATGTATGAAATTAATCCCTCTAAGTATGAAAAGGGTTTCATAGAAATTCTGAGTCCCGTTTTTATCCACTTAGGGTAAGAATTTTCAAAAAGACTTTCTTAGTGTTCACTAACTTCATTTGATGAACCGATATACTTAGTTTGAAGTTAATCCATTGGAGGAATAAAAAATGTTATACAAACTCTGACAACCTGTTTAACTCCCTTAGGGGAGGAATTTCCAAAAATCCTCTCTTAGTGCGCACCTTCACACCTCAAGGAACATACATGCCAAATTTCACCTACTTTCGCTCAGTAGTTTCGGTATTTTGTAGCGTGTCTGTCAGTCAGTCAGTAAATATATACAGATAAAACATCTATAGAATTAAAATTTCGCCTAAAAAAATGGTTAAAAATGGTTAGGAAATTTCTCTGAATTTATATTTTGATTTATTACACGCCTTCTTTACCGGTCAATAAAGAATAGAAGAAAATAATTCATATTTCCGTTTTAAATAGCGTAAAAGCAACAAATCTCATAGAAAACTTTTGGGAAATATTTAAATATATTTTCTGGTGCATCGCATACACAAAGCCTGACAGGGGAAACTATAAACAAAATACAAATTTATTTTTGTAACGAGAAAATTACACCTGTCTCTTCACTCGCCGATTGATAGCGTCAATGATATTGTGCCTGATGGCATCGAGGAAAACTCGAAGCAAGCCACTATACCGAAGAGACCTGAAGCACTCGATAAGCCTTCGGTGACATATACTCCCAGGTCGATACAAACTAATGATGAATCAACTTGTAAAGATTACCGCGATTCACGCCCAAGCGATACATGTCCGTGGATACAAATATTCTCTGATGTACGCTCACGCATGAGGAACTTGCTACAGAATTACATTGGGTCTTCCTACTTCGTGTCATCGGTCTGCAAGCCTGGAGCCACAAGCGATAAGCTATTGGAATCATGCCTAGAGACATGCAAAGACTTCGGTAAATCGGACTATGTGGTAATTATGTGTGGTAGTAATGATAGAGATCCGTTAAGATTACAATCTACTCTATACTTTAATCTGGACAGACTTGCCCATACGAATGTTTTGCTATGTAATGTGCATAAAAGTAGATTCTTAAGTGAATGTAAACTCCATGAAACTTTTCATTATATCTCTTCTCAATTTTCTTATACCACATGTGTACATATAGAGAATTTAGTTTATTTTACCTCTTATATTTTATCTACTTGTAGATTAGTGCTGCGTACCACACATTTGAATTAAAGGCACAATTACAATCAATATATAATCGCCACCACAAATAACAACGGAAATCATGTGTCTACGAGTACCCAGACAGATAATGACCAGATTGCAAACTCACGAGCTATTGAAACGCAAACAGAAGAATTTTTTTTTCGAGACTAAGCGTGATTTTACAATTTTACACAACAATGTCCAAGGTGTCAGATACAAAATAGGTCATCTAGAAAGTTCAGTCGAGAAGGATAGATGTTCTATGTTTAAGTGAAACTTTCTTAAAAATGATTATTCAGAAATATTGCAATTATCAAATTTCAAAACAGCAACTTACTTTTCCAGAAAGAATAAATCTAGAGGTGGAGTGTGCATATATGTTAAAAAATCAATTAACTTTAAACTGATTAAGTGGCTCGCTGATATCTCCGTCGAACTGCATTTTGAGTGTTGTGGCATAGTCATTCCGGAATTGAATTGGTACATTTTGTGTGTCTATAGATCACCTAGCAGTAATATTAAGTTATTCTTCGATAAATTAGAGTGGTTGTTATTTAAGCTTACGATTAGGTCAAGAGCGATGAACAGAAAGATCTTTATTTTGGGAGATTATAATATCAATACAATGCAGGCAGACAAAAAAGGTAACCTTTTTATCAACACTCTAAATACATATAATCTGCATTTAGCTTTTAAACAGCCCACAAGAATTACATCACACTCAGCTACGTGTATTGACAACATAATAACAAACCATAAAAATTATAAAGCTGAAATATGAGATTTAGGCATTTTATACCACACTGCACAAGTTATAAAATTACCATGCAGCTTGAGCTTTCATGAGAAATTCTGGTACAAAATGCAACGACAAATAAACGATCATATTGAGGTATTTATCAAATACATTGCACGAATCAATTTCCATTACATTTATTTAGAATCGGATGTAATCGCGGCTTATGATAAATGTATAGATTACCTTAATTTAATATTCAATTTGTGTGTACCCACAAAGAAAATAAAATTGCAACATAAGAAACGCCAGGCATGGAAAACAAAAGGAATTATCGTGTCCAGCAAAAACAAAAGGAATATGTATTTACAATCTAAAAATAAATGTCAGGCTTTCAAATTAAAATATTATCAGTACCTACTCTAAAATCATGAAACGAGTAATAAAAAATTCGAAACACATAGCCAATATAAAATTTGTCTCCAGAAGTGACAATAAAACAAAGGCGACTTGGGCACTCATTTAGCAACAGACCAAATCAATGAACCATATCGAACCGAGTATAGATTATATAAAACAAAAAGATGTTGTTGTAAGGTCGCCTAAAAAAATGGTTAGTATTTTTAATCATGCCTATGTCACTCAAAATATGAAGCCAACAGCTAGTAGTACGTCCATAAAATTACCTGCAAATAATTCAAACAGTATTTTTCTAAATCCCGTAGACAACTATGAAGTAAATAAAATAGTTAATATTATGTTAAAAAATAAAGCCAGTTGTGGTCATGATAATATTCCAATCAAAATTATTAAATCCAGCATTGAGTATATTGTTAGCCCGCTTGTATATATATTGAATTTAATGTTGGAAACTGGTAAAGAGCTATGGCAGCTTCCCATACATCATTTTAGTTAATCACCAAATTTAGCATCTATAAATGAAATATACCTTGTTTGATAGAATATATATTGCTGATTCTAAAGGTAAAAAAATCGTAACTGTAGGAGGCCAGGTTTTTGAGTTATTATGCTTAGAAGTTTTATAGGTTATGTCATTAATAACCACCTATTTAGTCTGCATCAAATAATAATTTATTGGTATATAGAACTGAAGGAGCTCGATAGCATAATGCTATTTATGCCAACTAGTAAACATTATTAACGATTACGCAAGTTAAGCAACCCCAGGTGTGGGCACCACTTGGATTTGTCTTAAGCTCCTCTGTGCATAGAGAGACCAGTCTGTTATCATGACATACATAGATATCAGTCGTTAAAATCCGATGCTGTTATGCAGCTTTAAACATATGCTATCAATATTGACTATTTATTTACATACTGAACGTTTATCCAAAGAAAAAAAAACACGACTGATTTCCCAAAAAATATATAGTCAATTGGGGGAGTGGGCTATTGTTGGAATCCTCACGTGACATAGTCACGTGAGGATTCCAACAATGGCCCACTCACCGAAATCAGTTCAGCCATATAGAGTTATGGCGGAATAAAGAAACTCACATTTCATATTGCAATTCTCTGTGACATTTTGACGAAGCCTATTGCGGATAACCGTATGTATATTTTTATTTCATGGTGCATGAATAAATGAAATATGATTTATGATTATTAGAAAAAACAATACTTACACTACTTTTTGCACGACTGCCCATCGTGTAAAATAGTGAGCCGACGACGGTTTCTTAACGTGTTACTTACATAGGATTACCAAGGATAAAAAGATGTTTCAGGTTCCCTTATGTATGAAAAAGGTTTGGTGAATAGTAAAAACACAAGATTTCATTTTATAATATTTTATTATTCATTATAACTAGCACATCATCTAAAAAGGCAGCTGGTGCAAAGATATTTTGTTGATGTCTAGCCCATCCCATATAGGTACCAAACGATGATCATTATATGAGCGCAACATCCTAGCGTACGCCGACCAACGAGGCAACTACAGCAATATTCAGTGATTCCTATTCGTCCAGGTATATATTTTCAATCAAAACATAAACATAATATTGTTCCCGACTTATGTGTCTTGATTTTATTCTACCTCTTATTAAAATAGCGTCATCACTGCCTCTGAGATTATATTCAGTTGTTTCTATATTATGTTCCCTACGGACTTCAACTGCCGAGGCCACGACCACGAACACTCATTTTGGCTGTAGAAACCGGGTACAAAACAATATCCAAGAAACAGGGCAGTATCGGAATCCTTAAGCACGCACAAGTCACAAAGAGGCAACATCAGAGTCCATAAACAGTTTGAGTCATATAACAAGAAGCGAAAACAGAGTCCTTGGGCAATCCGGGTCAAAAAGAATACTGAAAACAGGGGAAAAGCAGCGAAAACACTCAGAACACAAACAAACAAGCGCGGGCGACAGCGAGACTAGCGAGATGATGTGAAAAAAATCGAAATGTCAAATGTCATGTTGTATTTTTTCATAGCTCTGAATGGCCATCTTTTAGCCAGCGCCCAGTTTTACTTTAAATGCCGAAAGAAGTTATTAATACTATACTTTATTTAAAATCCGCATAGAAATAAACGTAACAAGCAAAAAAATTGTATTATTAATATTAATTAACTATTTAAATCTCTAAATCTATAAAAAAACATTCATGATTCTATTTTAGATAAATAATTATTTACTCTGGCAACCTTGTGGCTTTCTGACAAACCAAAGAAATGGCCATTACCAAAGAGGTCATTACGAAAAGCCGGCAATAAATTAACATAATAGCTATTTTTAATTTTATACTTTTTTACCTAGCCTTATCTAAATTAGACTAAAATATAGAAAATCGTATTAAAATATTTCATGAATTTTGATTGTAATGAGTTTTTAAGATGCTTTTAGTGCACTGAATTAAAAATCTGCCATAGCTCTTTCCTGACAACTTAAAAAAAGCACTTGTTAAGCCAATCCAAAAAAAAGGTTCGAAACATGACATTAACAATTATAGGCCAATTGCGCTGTTACCCAACCTCTCAAAAATTTTTGAAACAGTTATATATAACAGATTGGCAAAATTTTTGGAGGTTAATAATATTTTAAACAACAATCAGTTTGCATTTCAAAAAGAAAAGACGACGTCATTAGCGATTTATAAACTATTTGATTCCATATGGGATACTATGAACAAAAAAAGGCAATGTGCCGCTTTTTTTTAATCATTGACATGTCAAAGGCATTTGACTGTGTAAAATATGATAACCTCCTAAATCAACTGGAAAGAATAGGCATTCGAGGTTTAGCACATACATTAATTAAAGATTACTTAAACAATAGAGAGCAGGTGACTGTGATCGAGGTATATAATCAAACAAATAAAATGATGGAAACAGTCAGATCTGAATTCGCATCCGTACTATTAGGTGTTCCACAAGGTAGTATATTAGGACCCCTGATGTTTCTTATTTACATTAATGAACTTCCTAACATTATTGACCACCTATGTGTCATGTATGCAGATGATGCAACAATTTTCATACCTAATGACTACAAGACTCTTCAGAACTATGAAAATAATATAAATACGACACTAGCAACAGTAACAGAGTGGTTAAAGAATATAAATTTATGCGTAAATTTAGAGAAAACCAAATTAGTGCAATTTCGAAACTATCAAACTAAGCCGACTCAACTTAGAATATCCTTGTCCAACACATTGATCGAAGAAATAAACGCGACAACTTTTTTAGGTGTAACTATTGATCAACACCTCAATTGGAAAGCTCACATAGCAAAAATTAATAAAAAATCTCAAGTGCGTGTAATGCGCTGTCTATCTTAACCGCAACAACTAATGTTAGTATTGCCAGAAATGCTTACTTTGGTAACGTATACCCATTCTTGACGTATCTATTGGGGAAACTCGACAGATGTTCAGTCTACATTCCTTTTACAAAAAAATGCATAAGAACCATATACAACATATGTAGTACCGATTCCTTAAGGAATGTATTTAAAGAGAAAAAAAATCTCACCTTAACTGCTATATATTTATTGGAATTGTGTCTGTTTGTAAGAAATAATATGCAATACTTTGATTTCAAGTGTAACACCAAAACAAACATTCGTAGCAAGTATAAATATAACATTAACCTACCAAATATTAAAAATACAGTGTATTACAACAGCACTTATATCACTGCTATACGAGTCTTTAATCATCTACCAGTTGCTCTTAAAGAACTACAAGGGAAATTGTTCAAAACCCACCTTAAAAAATGGTTAATGGAAAATGTATTTTATAATTTGAAAGAGTACTTTGAGAAAAAACATGTTTTGTAAGTAATAGTAAACTTTCTTGATATGTATAAAACTTAAATTAGCAATATAGTAATCAAAATAATGTATATGTTAAGGTTGCACATCCGAATCGGGTAAACTGTTGACACAATTAATTATTTATATTAACACCATGAATGTACACAGTTATGCAATAAACGAATCTTTATCTTTATCTCGCGAGTTCTATATGTATGCACATTAAAACTATATAGTTAAGTTGTTATCGAAGTGAGGCACAATAAAAACTTCCCCTAGGAAATTCATAAGTATTGCACACGTGAACAAAGAGTACATGCGTGCTTACATCTAAACAATGCACGTCATCGCTACCAGCTCAAGTGTTAACGCCGATAATATGACGCTTAACGCGATCCTGGTAATTTACTTCGCGAAAATTCTGCTAAGGAAAATATAGGTAAATTTATTTTGTTATTTTTGGAAGTAATAATAGGGTATTTTCTTTTTTGTTTTTGTATTATTGTGGGAGCACATACAACTGTAATCTATCGTAAAATAATGAACACGATAGCAGCCGCAATGTTGCTTGAGTTCTTATGTTAATAAGTATATTTTCTTAATGGTAATTCTAATCTGACTGGCCTAAAAGTACCTACATCTGGAATTGGCAGTGCAGGCAAATCATTCACGATAAACAGCAAACTGTTTTTTTTTCCACCGAAATGATTAAGTTAAAACAGGGGTTAAAAAGGTTTTTATTCAAGTAAATCCATACGGAATTACATTTTTATTACTAGCCGACGTTTCGAATTCTTTACAGGATTCATGTTCACGGCAGACTGAGGTGATATTTGTCTTTGTCTTGAATTTAAAAGTTATCTCAAAGTACCCGAATATTTTTCAACTATTGGTGTTACTATCTACGCAGAATGTCACAGTGAGCACATTCTGCGTAGATAGTAACACCAATAGTTGAAAAATATTCTTGATGTCTTCTGGTGACTTTGTCCTTTTTGGGTTTCATTAGCCTGATAACAGGGTCCCAAGCTGGAGGTACATTCCAACCATCTTCCCTATTGAAATTAGGATGTTTTTTAATTTGAATAGCTTCACGTATCATTCTTGGAATAAAGCGGTGTTCTTTTGCGAGTATCTGTGGTTTATCAAATCGCAGGTAATGGTTGGTCCCTTGTTCTACATGTTCACACACAGCAGACTTCGTCGAGCGTTTGTGTTTAATGTCAGCAACAAAGCATTTATAACTCAAGAACGGCTGAACCGATTTGGCTGAAAATTGGTGGGTAGGTAGCTCAAAACCAGGAAAAACACATAGGATACAATAAAATGCAAAACATAATCTGGGAGGGATTTTGGAGAGGGTCGAAGTTTGTAGGGACAAACCTCCTACCTATTGACAGTAAGAATGCATGCGCTGTAATAATTGACTACTGCGCATGTGCTATCTGTCAGTACTGTCACATTTTACATTGTCATATGGTGCACTGTCATTACTTCGTTCGCTTACTTATATAAACTAATAGTTATTGAAAAGCCTTGGCTAATACCTACTAATATAAGGTTTAAATGCGAAAATGTACCAATTTCACGCTAAACCGGCTGAACCAATATTCTCTACTCATAAATGCGAAAGTGTAGGTATATAGAGATATATCGGACCATGGCTTTGACATTTGACTGTATTTCGGTAGATAATGTCATGAATACTGGCCAAGTTTCTTCGTTCCCCATAGAGTGTCTGAACTCCTTACAATTATCAGGAGTATGCAGTACCTTCACGCAACTTGAGACTGATCGTTGGTGTTCCAGTCCTGTTAATGCGGAATCTTAATGCACCAAAGCTTTGTAATGGCAAACGGCTACAAGTAACACCTAGGAGGAAACATTAAAAAAGCTATTCGCTATGAAGGCTTCCGTAGTGGAGGTATCCACTTACCATAGCCATTATCTTCGACTAAATATTAATAGTATTTGTATAAACGATAAGCTATATTTGCGGTTTTTAAGATGTGCTTTATTTCAAAAACTGCTTATCTCTACTAATATTATAAATTCGAAAGTGTATATGTATGTATGTACGTATGTATGTATGTTCCGTTTTCACGCTTAAACGGCTGAACCGATTTTGTTGAAATTAAATATAGAGATATATTGAACCATGGAGACGGACATAGGCTACCATAAGTTGCAAAAATTTTACTGGGAGGGATTGTTGGGAGGGTAGAAGTTTGTACGCCACAAATTTACCTCTTGGAAGTAAGAACGCATGCGCTAATAATTGAGTGCTGCGCATGTGCCATCGGACATCTGTCAGTACTGTCACGTCTGCGTCATACAAAATATCATATTATGCCCGTTGATTAAATTGTTCGCATATATAAACTAATAACTATGTAATAAGCTTAAAGGGCTGAAACGATTTTCCCTACTAATATTAAACATGTGAAAATGTCTATAGAGATATATTGAACATGTACTAGAACATGGCATTGACATTTGACTGTATGCAAGTTGATTTTATTATGTATCTTTTGGTAGATAATGTCATGAATACTAACCGAGCTACTTTGTCCTAGCCTATAGAGTTTCTAATGTCTTTAGAATAATCAGGAGTGTCTTCACACAACTTGAGACTAAAAGTAGATTTGTGTTATACCGAATTTATCGCGCGCGAAGCGGCGGGCAAAAGCTAGTTGATGATAAGAATGTTATGAAACGGTTTTCATAAATACGAAACTTTCACAATGCTTTATACTTGCTTGTAAGGATACTTGTAGCTACATATCGTTCATAAACATGCAAACATAATGTGTACAAAGTTTAACATTTAGATTTTCTTTATTGTATGGTATATATACCAAATCTGATTGAAATTGAAATTTATTTATTTATTCAGAGAAATTATTCCAAGAAATTAACCTAATACAAGTAAAATTAACCTAACCTAGAAAAAACAGCAATATCAATGCAAAGGGGCCCGAATCACGAGGAAAAATGAAAGAAAAGGCTAAACACCCCCGACGCCCCGGCACGGACCACACCAGTCATGGTCGCGGGCAATATGTCCGCGACCTCAGCCGGCGCAATCCACGCCGAAACGCCGCGGAATAAACAAAGAGGTGCCGCTTCCCAAAACTCCCACGCGGCCCAGACCCATTCACACTAATATCACTAAATAGGTACTTAGTAAAATATACAATTTGTGCTTATTTATTAAAGTTATCTCCACTCATATTCAAATCATTAATTTAACATTAGGTTATTTCTAGCAAATACCGTTCCGTACCCTCTGAACTAGTTTGAGACTGTATGCATTATCAAAGCTGTATCCCCAAAGAAAGACATCACGCTCATAATAATGCGGTTTTAAATTCTAAGTTTGTACTTATTTTAAATTATTTAAGTAACCATGAAAGTTTAAATTCCTATAAGTTTGTACATAAGTAATTTCAGTCTTCCCCGGAGGGCATATTACGTGCTGCCTCCGTCGCTTTCATGCCCACAAAAAAGGAACTTAATGTTCTACAAATTTATTTTTACCTGAAAGTGATTCTAGTGAACTGGGTGTATGTGAGTGGAGAGGAAGTGATTATTTTAAATTAGTTGAACCGAGCAACGAACAGAGCCAAGCATAGATTCAAACACTGCAACGAACATTTTCATGATCTTTTTAGCGAACGCCCTAATCAGCGCTCGTTAAAAATATTCTTAACAAAAATGTCATATCTGACGACCAAGTGTGCTGCATTTATACTTTTAATGTAACATTCGCAAAAGTGCTTTTACAAGTGAATGCGCAAATGTATCAGCATCTTCATAATAATGAGCCTCATGTCAAAATAAACATATTAATAATGTGCATACAACCCTCGCACGAGTAATTGCACGTAGGAGTGAGTTTGAAATGCCACTGTCTGTTCTTTTAGGATGAATATAATATGTTCATTTTAATGGGGTAAACTTTGCCGATAATCAAATGAAAGTGATCGTGGATTACGGACGAGCTTCAAATGTTTAGGCAAAAAAAATTGCTCCAGTGAGTGACACTACATCTTAAATATTCACTTTGAACGCTTGTCTGGAAATCTATCTACTTATGCAAAATCTCTATGAATTTGTTGCAGTTGAACCATTTTATTCTGATTTTTCCGCAACTTATATTTGTGTACAGTCTACAAACTTTTTAACACTTTTCCCAAGTTTTCGGACATTTCTCCAAAACTACGGCCACAGGGTGACTATAAAAAGTTGTATGCAAAACAAACCGTGATAAAGTCCGAATAAAGAAGTTAGTTGAAATGTGGTGAATACCACTGGCGCGCTTCACTAGAAGTTGTTGGCGGCTTTACTCGCGTGAAGAACTTTCAAATGCTAATTAGTCCCACATTTTAACAAGTATAAACATTTCCTGACTCTTACTTGGACTTAACTGGAAACTGGAAACTGATGGACTTCTATTCTACCTTTTACCTTTTGTTTTAGTTTTCCCCGTTGGAGAAAGAAATTTTCAGGGGATGCCTACTGCGTTGATTAATCATTAAACCAGGACACGTATTTCTGCATGTTTAGATAATTTGGCAGAGTTTCACAAAAAAATCCGATCACAATACATTATAATATCGAGGCAACAAAATAGAGGCTTTTTGGCGCTAACTATCAGATAAAATTGACAATTATATGTAGCTTGCCCTGTGTCTGCACGTTTCACCGTTCAGCTGCTCTCTGGAGCACTTTTCTTCGTATGTCCCGATGGTCATGAAGATTCTTGGTAGCCGTTACGGGGAGTCAGTACGTACGCTTGAATATACTGACGCCTAACCTAACTTAACCTAACCTATAGAATATTGCTATCCCACTGTGTTGCGGTGGTCAGACGGTAGTCGCTTTGTGGCAAAGCCAATAATTCGTCAAATTTGGTTACGCTAGACCGCGGATCCCGATCACCAAAGCGAAAGTTCAGCTGCAACTTAGATAACGTTAGAACGATGACAGCGATGATGATATAATATTTATAACTTGTTATCGAGAATTTACAAAAGATTACTTGCAAAACGACTTACAAAGTATTTACAAAATATTTGGAGAACGCGACTATAACATGTATTACCGTATAATTTAATGCACGAAAGCAGCATTTTTCTGCAGGATTAACTTCTGGGTAGTACTAATAAACTGCACAAGAAATCCCTGCTAAATCGTCGATAAACTTATAATTGCTTTTATAGAGACTACCTAGCTGTTGTCATTGTTGCTTAACTTTGAAATTAAAATATGTGTTTCGTTCGATCGGACGAGGTGTTGTCGGGTTTTTTGTTAGGATACTTATCGTAAGTAGCAAATCGGACTTTGTTAAATAAATTAATCAGCTAATTCACTGGTATATACAGTTTTCAGTATCATAATATAACAAAGCCAACCTTATCCAGCAACTGATAAGTGTGTAAATATTTCAGTATAATAATATGTATAGACAGACTAGATTTAGGCAAAATGTTATTGCCTGTGCAGGTAAAATTGCCTTGCATGCATACAATAGACAAATATACAAACCTGCGATTCAATCAAATTTATTAACGACGAAATTTACGACGCATTTCATTACAATTTTACCTCGTCGTACATCGATACTTCATTAGCTGACGCAAAATGAAGAGTTAGTCTAATTACCGAACACGCCATTTTAGCCTCGCACGGGAGTCAAACACAGGCCACGTAGGGAGGGCGGCCCCTGTGGCGGTGCGGCGCTCACAGAGTAGCCCACTTAAGCAAAATTAGCTTCTTCTGTGAGGCAAAGAATACTATCGGGTGTTTTGTGCCTGCACTGATACGCCCCCTGTTTGACAGGGTATAAAGGGGAGGCTGCATGAACGCAGACGAGTTGGTGTCCCAATACACCTCGTTAATGCGCACCTACCCTAATAGATGTGTTTTCGGTTTACATAGTATTGATAGGCGGGAAATAGGTGCATGCTCGCGAGGGGTTGCGTTTCAAGCGGGTGTGTTGAACCTTTTAAATTGGGGCGACAAACGCGCGAGCTGCGAGTTTTGTACTGGTGTTTAAATACGCATTTTCTGTACATGAATATTGTGAGATTTAAGATAGGTTTCACAGTGCTTCCAGATGTTCCGATTTTTGTAAACATACATACTTCTTATAAATTACTGCCATCAAATTAAATATGACTGGCTTCTTAGTTTTAGGTCATGAATTCGATAGACAACCAAGGCAAACCTTAGTGTATAATGAGTAAACTAAAAAACTAAAATATGCAATAATGTGTTTGTTTTATGTAATCCATCTAAACTTACCTAATATTAATTTACATATTTCGTGTCTTTCACCAATGCACGTACATTCAATTCAATAATACAATTTTACACACCTGGAAAAGCCATAAAACAAGTACCTAATAAAAATAAAAATTTAGAATAATAATAATTTTAGGTACCGTTAGTATAATTTATTCTGGCCTCGCAAAAATTATAGGCCATTTTAGGCGCTTGACGTTTCAGCTGACAGCACCTCTATAAACAGTTGAAATTCAAACCTGCCTCTTATTGCGGTCTTGCATTTCCATAGTGAAGAAGAACAGTCTTTCACAAAATTTTATTAAAAGCGATTTAGTTTGTAAATATTCAAATTTATTAGAGATAACGAATGAAAATACTCATGAAATTTAAGTATCCTTTATTAAATACTATCTGTTGCCCGCGGCTCCGCTCGTGTGGATGTCGATTATCGCGATAAAAACTATCCTATGCCTTCCTCGGGTCTTGATTGATTGAAGAATTAGATATTGGTATAAACATCAAGAAACTGCCGACTGCCTCCGTGGTCCAGTGGATAGCGTATGCGACTGCTGATCGCAGGTCCCGGATTCGATTCCCGGGTTGTGCAAAAGTGTTACTGGGTTTTTCCAAATTCTCAGTAGCAGCACGGAGTCTGGTCATGTGTCCGGTAACGGTAATAGGCTTGCCACCTATTACGTGGGACCAAAAATTCATGCGAAATGTGGGTGTAATGTTACACCTCTGCCTACCCCTTCGGGGATGAAAGGCTTGAGACTATAAAAAAAGAACATCAAGAAAGTGGTTACGGGAGTACATTTTGTCACAAAAACGTTTAAGTCTGATTGAAAATAAAATGTTATATAAGCACGTGTCCGCGTCTTTGTTCGCGTGGTGAAATGTTAGTAAATTTCAATTTCAATTGGTATATCTTACATTTTGTGCAAGAACTTCGGTACCTATGTTAGCCTAAGCTATAATCTATAGCTTAGACCAACAAAGCGATTTTATCAAAGATATTACCAATTTGGAAGTGTCTATCTTCCAAACGATTGACTTTGAGAAATAATGGTATTAGGAACCTCAAAGTTATATGATAGACCTCAAAGTTATAAGAGCAGCGATAGCCTAGTGGAGATACCAACAGACTGCCATGCAGAGGGTATCGGGTTCGAATCCCAGGCGCGCACCACTGAGTTTTCGGAGTTATGTGCGTATTGAATTATCAATTATCGCGGTCCCGGTTGTCATAAAGATCTTTGACAGTCGTTATCGACAGTCAGTACCTATCTCTGAATAAACTGACCCTAGTCTAAACCATGGAATGTCGCTCTCCCTTTGGGTTGCGGAGGTCAGACAGGTAATATTCAGTCAAATCCGGTTAGACTAGTAAGCGGACCCCGGGTTGCAACTGGGATAACGAGAAGTTTTAATTTAATAAAAAAAGCTAACAGTAATAAGATCATGTACAAAATGTGCTTTTGTCGTTTCTTATATAGAAAACGATAATCTCTATCATCATATCATTCATAGCCACAGATTAAAGGCAAAATAGAAAGAAGAGACGTCATAGCTATCTTTTTCAATTAGCTATATTGAAATGCTTTTCACTAGTTCAATAATAAAGTAATTGGATTTCTATTTTTGCTATTGGATAAATATACTCTATATTTTATTGCTGACGACAACATAAATTTTATGTTTACTAGTTAAAACTCTATATGAAGCAAATGGTGCAGGTTCTGCACTCGGACTTAAAACATGTTTGCGTTCTTGGAATACCTAGTTGGTCAAGATTTGAAGTTGATTGTGTTATTATTGTAGAGTTTTAAAGGTTTTATTATGTTAAAATATACGTTTTTAAACAATACATATACTACCCATAATACAAGATCTGCTAAGTTTGGGACTAGATGGTGTTGTGCGAATATAAAAAAAATATACTTTTTACCGCCATCCATCAACATGTTGCCTCTAAAACATTGATATAATCACTGCCCCTAAAACACAGTCTCTGGAGGGCTAGTATTAGTGTCATTACCAAACAAGGCTTTGCCGGTAATTCGTCTCACAAATGATTACCTGCCCAAACTACCCACCAACGTACTACCTTAACTTAAAACAAAATGCACTTTATAACAACTTTTGCAAACGCTGAACTCCACCAAATGGTAATGTGCCTTTTCTAAGCTTAACTTTGCTGCGAAACTTTGAAAATATAACCTCCATTTTCATGAACTCTACGTATTATATATAGCGCGCGAGTCCTATGCGAGTGGTCGCGTATGTGTGATTGCCCGATAATGTCCGTCCATACGATTAAGTGTGGGAACTGTAATGTGGTGATTTCGGAAGTCCTTGCGTTTATTCGTAATAAACATGACGTTATTGACAACGAAAGTCTCATAAGAATATGTGTGTTAGCGTTTTCTGAGGAGGAAATCGACGAGGCAAAGAAATTGTTATGCAGCACGACCAAGATTGATAAACGATTGAAGTCGAGGCGAAAAGACAAAAAACAAAAAGATTTAGATGGTATGATAGCGGTTTTCAAAACTATAGACCCCGATCAATTGCCGGTTTTTGTCGCTTACGAGCTACATTAACTTCCCCCTCTGTGTTTCGACCACGTAGACGTCACGAAAATACTGAAGGACCTGCTAATTTTGCGTGCGGAATTAAATGAGATTAAAGCTAATTCTGTCACTAAGAACGACCTAGAAGTGGCCCTGAAAGAGAATTATATCAAACGATCATCTGATAATCAGCTACAAAATCCGATATTTAACTCTAATGTAAATAAAATTAGAGGTGGAGGGTATAACTTAAACAGCGGACCGTTTGGATTGTCGCCGCACCTACCTTCACAACATTCACAGCTGATTGATTCTGACTCACATTCACTAACGCAGCTAACAAGTGACGATGACGGGCCGAAGTATCGCTCTCTCGTTCCCTCTCATGCACAGGTGCTATCGGCTGTCGATGAGTCTGCTACCACGCCGATTAACTCGACATTCTTAGAAAACACGGATGACAAGGATGCAAATCTGCTACAATCAATGCAGAGTAATAAAACTATGGTCGAAGTGTTAATGCAAGGTGAATGGCCTAAAAATCGCTCTAAAGATGGTTGGACGCTGGTTCAAATAAAAAGTGAAAGAATCGGTTACAAGAAAAAACGGGAACCGCAAGCCCTAATGCGAACTATAAGGGCTGCTGATTCAAATATTCCGCTTTTTGTTACTAATGTTAATAAAGAGACCACTGAAAAAGATATTTGTGATTACATACAAAATAAGACGCAAGAAATTGTGCAGCTTCAGAAAATCAATATGAAATCTGAACGACAGTATAATGCCTTTAAATTGTTTGTCCCAAAATACAAACTGAATAAATTTTTAGATGACAAAATATGGCCTGAGGGTATACGGTTTAGACAGTTTATTTACTTTAAGAATAATCCAGCAAAAGTAAATAAACAGAATAGTGTGGCACATATAACAAACACATAATGGGTTGTATGTCCAACGTTAAGCTATGCACATTCAACTGTAAAAATATAAGGCGATCAGCTGATTGCGTTCGTCATCTGTGTGCACGAGCCGACGTGATAGCGTTGCAGGAGACCTGGCTGCTGCCCCACGACGTACCCTTCCTAGCGACCATTGATGATGCCTTCGCGTATACTGGGAAATTAGCCGTGGACATCTCTGGCGGTATTTTGGTCGGTAGACGGTGGTGTGGCGCTGATGTGGAGGAAGTCGTTATTTGCATCGGTATCGGTTTTAAATTGTGCTAGTGATCGAATCGTGTGTATTGAAATAACGCAGGGCGAGCGGTCTTTGTTAATATTTAGTGTGTACATGCCCACTGACTGTGCCGAAAATCGTGCTGAGTTTAAGAGTTGTCTAAGTGAGATTATCTCGGTGATTGAGAGCTGTGAAGTGGAATCGGTTTTTGTGTTGGGAGACTTTAACGCGCACCCAGGGACACGATTCTGACGTGAGTTACTTTTAACGTGTATTGATCAATCATGGTCTTGCATTGATACAGAACTTTTACCGCGGGACTCGCATACTTTTACTAGCTCCGACAATGGTTCCCTCCGCTGGCTAGATCACTGTGTTGTCACTGAGGCAGCTAGACATTTGGTGAATAATGCGTCTATTTTGTATGGCGTTTACATGTCGGACCATATTCCGTTATTAATAGAGTGTAACATTAATCTAATTAAACCTAAAATTATTCAATCCAATATTTCTTGTAACAAAGTTGTATGGGGTGAGAGAGATACAGACCAGATAAATAAGTATTTTGATTACTGTAATAGCAACTTAAAACAAATAGATTTTCCTCCAGAATTTTGTAAATGTGCTGATAATATGTGTCACAAACGCGAGCATCGGGTGGTGATAGATAGGTTGTATAACAAATTAATTTGTATTTTAAAAACGGGTGCTGAACTCACTCATGCTGGTTCTGTTAAAAATCATCATAGAAGAAAATGTGTAGTAAGGTGGAACAAACACGTTCGCGAGGCTCACCGTAATGCTCGACTGTGCTATCAAATGTGGCTGTTATACAACAAACCTACTTCTGGTCTTATTTATGAAAATATGTGTACTTCGCGAAATCTTTTTAAAACTAAATTGAAATACTGTCAAAACAGTCAAGAGAAGATTAAAATGCATATGTTAGCATCTTGTAATGAAAGTAAACAATTTAACACGTTTTGGAAATTAACGAATTAATTAAAACACAGATTGGGGATACCGGTGAGCGTCGCGGGCGTGAGCGACCCCACAGATATAGCAAATACTTTTCAAAAGCATTTTAATGTAAACTCGCGGTTGTGTGGCTATAGCGAACCGTCAAATAGCGGCGCGGGGGTGGTCGTGACCGGAGCTCCTCCTGTCAGGTTCTCCGCTAAAGAAGTCGCGAGAAGTATACAGAACATGGTGAGGGGAAAGTCCCCCGGTCACGACGGCCTCTGTGTCGAACATCTTAAATACATCTGGGGTACACTTACCGCGAGTACTTGCTCTGATTTTTAACCTATGTCTGAGTCATAGTTACTTACCTGTAGAACTTAGCAATACGATCGTTGTGCCGGTAATCTTAATATATAAAATTCTTGCGTTACTGACTGACTGACAGACACGCTACAGCCGAAACTATTGGGTGCAGGAAGCTGAAATTTGGCGTGTTCCTTGGGGACCGTAGGGGTGCACTAAGAAGGGATTTCCCGAAATTCCCACGGGATCGGCCAAAATGGGTAAATTAAATAAAAACTGCAGGCGTAGCTGCTGGCGTCCTCTAGTAAAGAATAAGACGGGTGATGCCTCCGATATCTCCAACTATAGGCCTATATCGCTTGCCACTGTCTGTGCCAAGGTGTTGGATAGTCTGCTTGATAAAATTCCAGCGAAGCATATTGTTCTCGAGGATGGTCAATTTGGTTTTAGACCGTACTTGTCAACGGATAGTGCAATTTTAGGCCTTAAGCAGACTGTCCAATATTATACAGACAGAAAGACTCTTGTAATCGCATGTTTCCTGGATTTATCGAAGGCTTTCGACCTAGTCAATTATAACCTCCTCTGGCATAAGCTTACTCACGACACTACTGTCCCGGTTGATGTGATATCACTGTTTAGATATTGGTACAGTAGTCAAAAGAATACAGTTAAGTGGGCAGGCTCATATTCTGTATGGGTTGGATTGTGGGGTGGGGCCGGGGGGGCTGAGCTCTCCCCGTCTTTTTAACCTATATATAAACAAGCTGATAGGTAGGCTCAGTAGCACTAAAATCGGTTGTCACGTAGACGGAGTTTGCGTGAACAACATCAGCTATGCTGATAATATGGTGCTGCTGAGCCCATCAATCGGTGCAATGAGAAGGCTTCTTAGAATTTGTGAAAGTTATGGGGTGGCTCATGGGCTCAAATACAATACCAATAAGAGTGAATGGTTGGTTTTTAAATCTGGTACTTTAACC
Organism: Euclidia mi; assembly: GCA_944739405.2. Lineage (NCBI taxonomy): Eukaryota > Metazoa > Arthropoda > Insecta > Lepidoptera > Erebidae > Euclidia > Euclidia mi. Next base: position 38,133,811 of record OX123190.2, on the reverse strand, counting down.
TACGAACAGCTGCCTAAGCTCTCACTCTCTGGATCCACTTTAAGTCGGGTATCGAAGTTCAAGTATTTGGGCCATTGGGTCACCGATGACTTGAAAGACAATGTAGACATAGACAGGGAGCGCAGGTCGCTGGCTGTCCGGTGCAACATGCTGGCCCGCAGGTTTGCACGCTGTTCTGACTCGGTAAAGATAACGCTTTTCAAGGCCTTCTGCCAGTCGTTTTACACGTGCAGCCTGTGGACCAAGCATACCCAGCGGGCATACAGTGACCTGCGCGTACAGTACAATAACGCATTCAGGGTGCTCTTGGGGTTGCCATGGCGATGTAGCGCGTCAGGGATGTTCGCGGAAGCGTGCGTCGACGGGTTCACCGCGATCATACGCAAGCGATGCGCTTCCATGATGGCGCGCTTTCCTTTCCTCCTCCTGTGGCATCCTGAATGTGTTTGCAGACCGGTGGGACTCTCCCCTCTTACGAAGGTGGATAAGTTTTCAGACACACTAATCCAAATAAACCGGTGTGCCATTGAACGAACAGTCAATGGCACACTTGTTATTTGTTATTGTAAATTTAATTTAATAGATACTAACATTAGGCTAAGTTGTAATACTACTAACTATATATGGATGTAAGTCTGAAATAAATGATTTGAATTTGAATTTTGAATTATTATTTTACTATACAGCAAAAATCTAAATGTACCTACATGATCTGTAAGCTCTCAAGTGTCTTTCACAATGTATGGTGCTGTTCCTAGTTGCCTTTACAATATGCATTTACCAATATAAAAAATATTATTTACCTTAATGTTATAAAACCAGCTGTGAAATTATTTGCAGTTTGCCACTATAACTATTATTTTCCTCTATAACTATAAGGACAATAATAGGCTATTCACGTCACCGAAATACTAAGGTTGAAGGATTGGGCGTGAATATGATATAATTACGATTGACATTTACCCAAAGAGACCCTAGAATAGAAACAGTTTTATAACCATTTGTATTCCAGGATTTAACCCTTCCTTTTTAAAGACCCGTCTTTTGGTAATATAATATTCAATAGACGTACCTACGTGTCAAATCTCGATCGGACGGATGGTCCATCCGTCGATGATGGCAAAACTTTTCAGTACCGTAGCAAATGAAAAGAAACCTTTGTTTTTCCCCTAAACCTTAAAGTTTCTCTTAATTATTCACTATGAAATCCTAAAATGTCTAAATATTCTACTAAAAAAACAATGAACAAACTTTTATTTGTAAAGTTTTGCAAAAAACGAGATAACAAAATCATTTAATGTAGGTAGGTACGTCTAGTCTAAAATCTGCGAGAGAAAATAAAACTCATGTAGATACTGCCAGAAAACTTGTACGAAAACATTTAGTTTACTTTTAAACTTTGTAGAGAAGCTGGACATTGTTTGTTGGTGTTAGAACGCCGGCAAATCCACATTTACAGCAAGCGCCTGCAATTCAATTACTAGCAAAGTGCAGCAGTGGTGCGTATTGCATCGTAAACTGTTGGCAATAAGGCGTTATGACGCCGTGAGAAATAAAATCTAGCAACGACACTAGAAATACCTGTGACCTGAATAACATAAGTTTGAATAAATTTTATAATGCTTTTGCAACTACGAGTCGGAACTGCAGCGTTTTATTAAATAGACTTACATTTATTGACGTTCAACATTGAATATAGGTATGTATCTTTCTTGCGTTCAGCCGTTTGAGTCTTCATAGATCTAACAGTGTTGTAGTAGCAGCAAATAAACTACAACACGTAAATATTTTTGTTCACTTATATTCCAAACTATTCTGCACAACATTTCAGCACTTTAGTTTAAGTAAATAAGACTGCGTTCTCGGCTTGCATAAAATGTCATGCGACAAAATGTTCAAAACTTGGTATGCAGATACTGATGAGCAAAAGTGACCCTATTTTAAAATTACCATTTCATCCGATTACTGCATTAAAAGCCACTCCATCCATGAAACAGAACACATGCAGCTCTACTTGCTATTTAATTTAAAATGTTGCAAGTTACAAGTTGGCAAAGAAGGCATCGCGTGTCACCAGCCTTAAATGTTCCTTTTCTACTTTATGAGTTACACTTTTATATTGTACAGCAGTTTCATAGCCTCGCCAACTATTTATTGTGTTGACACATGAATATTATGGTTTAACTAGAAACGAAACTCACAAGTCAGATCGTAAAAAAGTTATTTAGCAATAAAAATTAATATATTTTCCAAATTCAAACTACAGCATTTTCATAATAATTATTAAGGTTATTAAGATATTTAGTAGATTACGGAAATTTCGCAAAAAGTTCAAAAGGCTTAAAAAATAAACAGAAGAAAAACGTTGAGGAATTCTAAATTGAAGCACCCACTCGCTCTCTGCTAACATTAGCATGAAACTTAGGAAGAAAATCATATTTCACGTTCTAATTTATTTGATTTCCAGTTTTTCCTTCGTCAAGTCTATTTATAAATTACTGGATTTTTTCCAATCCAGGAAAAAATCCAGGTTTACAATTCTAGATACCTATCTCGAGTTGTAAAACTGCGCTAGATTAATATGGAACATAGATCAAAAGCCTGACGAGTAAATGTCCAAGGAAACTACTGGAGTAATACGGGGATAAATGAGCGATACAAGCTAAGAGTCACGTTCGCCGCCCATCCGTGCCTCATTTTGCAGCTTCCGAATGACCTTAACATTGTTTTCCATAGCGCCTTAGCGAAAGGCACGCAATAAATTATCAATAATCGTTTGGATTTTGTTAAACTTTCAGGATTTGGGCACGCAAAGTGAAAATCCTGTTTATATTTTGATCGGTGCACGGTCCCGACGGAACCGTAGCTATAAACTCCCTTCTATTGTAATTTTGTTTTGTAACAAAGTTCCCGCCTTTAGGTCGAGCCGAAACGAAAGTTACAACATTTACTAGACTACCAACAATTCACATAAATTCATAAGCCCCAAAATGAAATTTAATTCTTGCCGCCTTATCGCCGCCTCGTTCGGACTTGTATAACTATAATAGCACTATTATTTATTAGCACTTCTATCTTCCCCAGATATATATTGTGTTTACAATATAATATTTTTCACATTTGCGTATTGTGACTACGTTTTATTACGACCCTTATTTATGAATGCTGTGGTTGTACGATATTGCTTCAGAGTAATATATTTTGAAAAATCATTACACACTAAACTACTTTTGTGTACAACTTTCCCGGTGGTGTAAATCAGTTTTGATTAGCTTTAGGTTTCAAGGATATAAATTTACCGAAACACACATGTTTGGCTATATATTTTCGAGTTTGCGACGTAAAGTCTACCCAAACTAGGGAAGGACCATTTAATCCCGACAAATGTTCGCCTCTGGTCAGCGGTGAAGTTTTAAATCGATTGAATAGTGCTATCTGTGTGTGAAGTGGTAGCAATTCGTCAACGTCTCGATATAATCCCCCCTCAATGAGTTCTAAGCCGGGCTGGAGGGATGTCGCGTCATCCATCACGTGGGATAGTCGTACCCGCCAGAACCCGCACGACCCGCTAAGTCATCGCATAGAAACTATTAAGTCGTTCTAAAAAACTTCTTCAGTAATAAATTAGGGCTCGTTTCTCCGTGTCCTAGTACACTTTTTATCGCAATTGAGTTTGCCTTGCGATGAGTAAATTACTTGAGAGTTACTTGGTAAGAAGCTGTAATGACACTATTAATTTGCATGATAATGAATATGCATCAACAGTCGCTCATAATTAGATACAGATTCCGCACGACCAAGAAACATTTATTAGACTGTGAGGGTAATAAAATATATTAATTAATACTATAGTTACAAGTAGACGGGTATCCTGTATACGGAGATGCATTAATGTCATCGAGTATTTCCTCACGTTTCTTTTTTATGCGAACAAAATAGAGCTTAGAAATAATAATGTCAATAAAGTGCGGTGCGTGGCTATACAAGCGGTGGGCACATCTGGTACCAAATCAATTTATCGTGGAAACGTGATGTCGGCTCACCGACCGGGAATCTGTGTCAATGAAATACTCCTACATTACTTATAACGATATTCCCAGTACCGATAGTAGTATTTATTGAATACTCTCTTCATCTATCACTTGTATTGGACCCCTACTTGACACAAATTTGTTTGTTTCGTCGAATAAGATTACGAATTGGACAAATATCTGAGTTACGATATTACAGCGTTGACAGTCGAACGTTGATCTACTTGCCAAGTTTCGAGTGCAAAGTTGGACACAAATAAGATAGTTTTTTTTCACATCATTAACTTTGTCGTCGTAAGCGGGCTTAGTAGGTTTTCTTGAGAAGATACCTATGAGTCTTGGTTATATTTTGAGCAATAAATGGCAGGATATACATACAATTATATAAAAACGGTAATATAGTGGTATCATTATGTAAGTTACGAGCAAACACAAAGAGAATAGGCTATCATAAAACACAAGCGTCTAGACAAGAAAACAAAGTAGCTTTTAATTTACGCGTATAAAAGAAATGAAACCCAGCATTCTAACTATCAACACATAAATTATCTGCTGTCTGTCTTCGGACAAGAGGGATATTTATGGCCGGTAACGCCTTCATGTTAAAGACCTGTAGGGAGAATGTATGCAATAGAAACATGCGATCAGAAACGCAAATAAACACGTGAGAAGTATAAGAATCTGAGATAAGGAGGTACAAACAAGCTGACGTACCGGAAGTCCTCTGCTCCGTCAGTTTCCGGATCCAGCGAGGGCGGAAATCCACCGCTGGCATTAATGTCCTAAATATAGGAGAAGTAAAGAAATAGGCATGGAAGACATATGTGAAGGGAGACCGGCCATTTGAGCGGTGAACGTTTTATCGACGACGTGAAGATGATGTATGAGGAAAATGTTTGCATTAACACTTTAAAAACGCCCTGGTTGGATCCATCAAGTATTTTTGTTTATTTTTACGATTAAGACAGTAAATAATTATGTTTATAAAAACAAAGCTGAACTATAATATGTAACTCGTGTCAGTCTATATTTTTACAGCGAAATTGTAGAGCTGGCACGATTTTGGATGGTAATCCTTAAAAATGCGCGGTCGAAGCTGCTAATTAACGAATAATAACTAGCTGACTTACTTCAAAACAAATAAAAAAGACCACCCTAATGCCATGTTCCACGTGACATAAACTTTTTACTAAATTAGGTAATATTTTTGTTCATACTGTCATATTGACGAGAAAATTCCTCGCTTGGCCGTAATCTCGTGTAAGATTGGCGTACCTATTGGAACAATAGCTGTCTCAGTAAAGGAATGGTTGAACATAATACTCTTGTTACATGGGCTTTTAGCACGTTATACTGCGCTCTAATACGCCAAGTCAACGCTGGAAAATTCTACTTTCATTCTAAAAGGTAAAAAGTCATACGATTTCATAGTAACTCTTATTATGTTTGTCGAAATTGTGTTACGTAATGTAATCTCCTATTACTAGGAATAAAATTAGCAACGTTACACTCAAACGCTTATATTTTATGGTTTCTATCATAGTGTTTTCATAAAGCAGAAAATCCCGCAACCATATGTCTGGATTATCCACTACTTATGGTAGAAAAGTTGCGAAAGGGATTAGGAATTTCATCTCTTAAGATAGTATTTGCTTGGATACGACTGTAAAAAATAGTTTTATAGAGACTTAGTTGCGGTGTATGGGGAGTATGCGATCGGTATCTTGCTAGGTAGCTACGTGAAAGGTTTATGTTGTAGTAGGTGCAATAACATTGTTGTTTTAACGGCGAAGCAAGGATACCGCAAATCGTTTAATGTCATTTTATGAGCCGTCGCAAACCGCGGTTCAGTTTTATGTGTCTCTTGTCAGTTCCGCTTTATTACCTCTCGAATAATCACTCATCAAACTCATGGCGGATAGTGTTCGGTGAAATTCAATGAAATTTCATTATTATTGATTGTGCAATAACTTAACTATGTCATTGATAATAGCGGCTGGCGATTACTTTTTGGTTTTATGAATAAAATCAAGATCTGAACAATTACATTGTCGTTTTTAACGGGGTATCGCGACAAAAAATGTCTTTTTGTAACTTGAACATCTAACACACAGTTGAAACAAACAATATCACGAGATGGGAATTAATAATATCAATTGTATCAATTGTATGTTTGGACATCTTTATATATATATTTCTTCTGTGCGTGTGTATGTCACTGAACTCCTCCTTAAAAAAACACACCACACTCAACGAGGAAATTGCGAATATTAAAAAAAATTGGCGGTACGAAATTCGCCGGGGCGGCTAAGTAGAAATTGTATATATTTTTATAACTATTTAGCATTACAACATATTTACATATTTAATAGAGCAACTAATATTGATCAACGCGATATAATTTATTAATTAATATAAAAAGTCATTTAGCAATTTAATTACACATTTCACTGCTCACGCTTCCGCGGGCCAAACACGAATGCATATCACAATAATTATAGCAAACCCTATTGCGCTCGACCCAGTAAAATAATATTGAAAATTGGTTATTTTATTAGAATTATTAGCGTTCCAGATTATATGTTGAGGTACATCTGACTGAACGTCATGTTAGACCAGCGAAGACTGGTGTCATGTGTGGCACGTGACCTCTCAGAACTATAATAGTTCTAAGAATTGTATGGATATAATTATCTGAAATGAAATGAGAACTGAAGAAATGAAATTGAGGAAGTAGACATGTGTGACGTGAGCACAGCTGTGTTGGTATGTCACCATTTTATGGCCAAAATCAGCAATATTTTACTACTCCAGCAATACAAACTTGACGTAGCAGTATTTTATTATGTAATATTTTTACAGTAAAGGAAAGGGGCAAATGGTCCCATAATATGCTATTCCATCGGAACCTACATGAAGACTTATAAATGAAAATCACGAGTAAAATATGTCTGCCATATAAAATCACCTGCACCAACATAGGACAGGCTACAAACCAAACTTCAATAGGTAACACAATAATGATCAATACTCGTACACGCTCCTTTAAGTAGTAAACTTCACCATTACTAAGGATATGAAACGTCGAAAAGTGAGTCAGTGTGTACGTTTTGACCCATTTTCCATTTGTAGAAGGGTCGGTCAGTTAAACTAAGTTTCCATTATTTAATGAACGTTTAACTAACGAGTTGACTGCGTGTATGTTATTGCTCTTTCTTGCCTCTATATTATGTAGTAAAAGACTATCATTAACACACCTGGCCGGACCGCCGGATGTAGAACGGTTCAAAGATGTAGCAGTAATTAAGCAGTAACGCTGTAGATCCATACTTCTACAATGCATGTGTGCCTAAGTACTTAGTCACATGTTAGTAAAGATACGTAAACAAATCTAAATTACTTCACTGGTTCTAGGTAGAAATAAATTGAAAGTATTTTACAAAATTTGTAAAAACACCCATACTTTTATTATAATTTTGGTCAATCATGTTTATTCCATTTTGTAAACCCCACTTAACCATTTAGTTAGTATATATACAAAATTGATTTAACTGATGAACATTTGTTTCTTATTGTTAAAGCTTCTTAGAATAACACACTGATAAAATATCTTTTGCCTTTATTGCAACGACATTTGAATTTTCATTCTAACGCATAAAGATGACCAAGTTGAATTACAGCGTTGCTTCCTAGTCACAATTAATATTGTTGATTTAATAGCTCTTTATGACAATAAAAATGCTGTAATTTCGAGTAGGTACATAAATATATTCAATATCTTTGTTCCGTTTATTCCTTTTAAAATCTATGTTGATTTTAACTAACAGGTAGCGATAGTCTCATAGAGAGACATAACAGATTGCTACGCAGATGGACCAGGGTTCCAACCCACAGCGCTCACTATTGACTAAGATGTGCGTATTGAATGGTTGCTTGTGTCTTGCTAAACGATGAAGGAGAACATCATAATGTTCTCGGTAGCGATGTGAAGTTTGCCAACCCGCACTTGTCTAGCGTGGCGGATCATAGCGCTCTAGTAGTGAAAATAAGCCTATTGCCAGCAGTGCGATCGTTTATAAACGATGGAGATTTTTATAAAAACCATTCACCCTATAAATTGACAGAAAATTTTATCTGTAGTCAATTTAAAAGTTATGTTCGGCACTTTATTCAAGGTAATCTAAATGTATCACATCTCCGTTCACCGTACTCTAAAACCAATTGAAATCCATGCATATATTTATTTATTCATAAACGGTGACCAAACAAATAACCAAAAAGCCGTCAGAAAATATTGGCATCTAACAAATTTTGTTTCCGTCAAATATGCGGGTAGTAACACAATTTGTGATTGATTTCCGACGGCCCATACGTTTCATACGTTTCCTCCGCAGTCAGGTGTTAAGAAAATATAGCCTCCGTACACAGAATAAATAGTTGTTTATTGAATAAAGGAGATTGATTGCTGAAATACGATTAAGCCTTAACTTGCTCCATGAATTGTTGTTCCTTTTTATCGTTTTTTGGATGGATAGGTACTGTTGTCATTTCGCATAAATGTATCAATAAGTGAGCTATAAGCGTCTGGCTTTTATTTTGCATTCTTCATTCCTTGTAATGACGTAATCAACATTAGCTATGTAAGAGTAAGTATTTAAATATATCTTTAATAGAAACTCTTTTAAAACAACAATTCGCTGCTATTTCAGTATATTTTTATGATTCAAAGCCATAAGCCAAATAGGCCATTTCACTTTTCACTTCAAATTGAGCGATATCGTGACTAAACTACTAGCACTGTCAGGTTTGCCATATACTGCAACCCACGAGGCATGTAATGTTTTAGGACAACAATGCACGTGACTGTGACATTTTACTGAATATGAAACAAACATAAATAAAACCTACTTTTGGTGACCTAAGTTGCTATTACAAGCTTTTGATTAAATGATTACCAGTATTTTGTGCCAGTCTTTTGTAAAAGAATTTTAAATTATTACCCTAAACTGAGAGTTCTTCATAATGTCTTCGAAAGTCATGTTAAGTCTGCCAACCCGCACTTGGCCAGCGTGGTGGACTATATATGGCCTTACCCTTCTTATAGTGAGAAGTGGCCCGTGCTCAGCAGTGAGACAGCTTATATACAGGGCCAATAATGATGACCCTCAACTGATTTGGCATCCAATTAAATACCATTTTCACTCTTTACGAAATCGCAAGTTCACCAAACGTAATGTATTATTGTCCTCTTTAAAAGGAATGTAAAATAATATTGTTACTTAATTGTGTCTACGGATTTTATAGGGAAGCCATTTATTTTAATAATATGAATCCTACCCAAACCTCTGGTGAATAGTTAATAGTATCCAAATTAGATAAATAATTCATGTGGACAAGATCAAGGGACTGTTACTTATTAAGTGAATTAAGTTGGCGGATTCGCTCGGCCTGTGCTTATTGCAAACGAGCCTCTCTATGTAAATATTGTACAAAACCTATCTGGTTGGACAGTAAAACAACTTCATCCGTGAAATCTAATACTAGGACCTGCAAACTCGACTAGAATACCTACTTATTTACTGTCATGACCGATATTTTTGTGAAATGTCTTAATAGACTAAAAGGGTTGCAGGGCGCAATGGTTCAAACGATTGCCTAGTCGCTTTTCACTACGTGATATGTAGTGCACTCGATCCCCGGGTGTTACAAAACTTTGTGCATTCCATTAATTGTAGTTACAACTATGGCTGGTATTGGGTACGTTACTTGAAAGATTGTAAAGATTATAATAATAATAATAATGGATGAAATTGTCATGACAAATAACTACCGCAAGTATATCCTGAGGGACGGTACGTTTGACATATGTCGGGCGTGTCACCAGCCCGGGGAATCTCTCAGGCACTTTGTGTCCAGGTGTTCGAGTCTTGCCAATAGTCAATATTTGCACAGACATAACCAAGTGGCTAGGATTGTCCATCAGCAACTAGCCGTTAAATATAACCTCATTGGTTCTGAGGTACCGTACTACAGATATGTACCCGACCCAGTTCTCGAAAATGGTCGTGCATTGTTGTACTGGGATCGGTCTATCATTACAGACAGGACTATTTTAGCCAATAAGCCTTATATTGTAGTGATAGACCGAGCAGAGCGTCTCGCAATTATTGTTGATATCACCATACCACATGACGGTAATCTCGTGAAGGCCAAAAATGATAAAAATATTAAATATTTAGATCTGTTCTCTGTCCGTGTGGTGACGGATTAAGAATACGGAATGTCACCATCCCATATCATCCCATGGGTGTCGTAAGAGCCGACAGAGGGAGCATATTACGCAGAGAACAGCACTGTTAGAGAAGAAAAACTTGATACAAACCCTATACCAACCCGTTTGGCCAGCGAGGTATAGTAGGCCAATTCCTCCTTTCAAAGGAGAGGCCTAGTCCAGCAGTGGACTGTTGGAAGGCTGATGATGATGATTTAGATCTAGCTCACGAGATTGTCGACATGTGGGATGTAGATTCAGCAATCATTGTTCCGATTGTCGTTTCAGTGAATGGATTGATCGCCAAGAGCCTCGACCAACATCTAAAGAGGCTCGCACTGGGCAGCTGGTTCAAGGCGTTGATTCAGAAGGCAGTTCTTCTCGATACGGCACGCATTGTGAGGAAGTTCCTTTCTCTGAGGCGCTAACCACCGGTGGCTTGGTCCCTTTACCCGACACCGGTGGGTTTCCGTGGTCCCATTTTATATAGTTAAATTTATTGATTTATACTAAGGTTTAGCTTTAGCTGTGTGGTTGACGGCATAGAATACAAGTGTCACCACCTCATGTGCCATCTTCCCGTGGGTGTCGTAAGAGGACTAAGGGATAACACGATGCAAATACCATCTTTGCGTAGAGACGGAAAACTCGACATCAAACGCAATACGACTGCCTCGTTGGTCTCGCGGCTTAATGTGCGCGTGGGATCGGGAGGTCCCGGGTTCGATTCCTGGGTTGAGCAGTGTTATTGGGTTTTTCTGTCACGAAATTCTCAGTAGCAGCACGGAGTCTGGAAATGTGCCCGGTACGGCAATAGGCTCGCCCCTTATTACGTGGGACTAAAGTATATCTGGCGAAAAGTGGGTGTAGAAATACACCTCTGCCTACCCCTTCGGGGATAAAAGGCGTGAGATTATGAGATTATATTACTAAGTTTTAATTATGTGAAATTCGATTATGTGAATACTGATTAATAAAGAGATAATAATATCACCGAGCTGCGCCCGCCGCACACAACCACACCGCTACGACTGCCTGTATTCTGTCGAATCACTCGCCTCGCCCGCTTGCACTACGAGCTAATAAAACGTGCTACACCACCTAACAAAGGATTCAATCGTAATTATATATTTTTACGGTACAACCTTTGCTACGTACTATTTATCTAAGCCTGAAGCTTCAATATGCAGCATACTCCACGTAAATCTACCTCAAAGACCGGAAAACAGGGCAACACACAAGCCGAACCCGATCCTGCGTCATTGGTTTGTACCAGCAAGTCCGATAATACCACGGTTAGAAACAGACGACAGCGCGGGGAAAACCTGCCTAAAAGCTCAACCGTACAATCGCCGTGTGCTTGTAATGACTTGAGAACTGAGCTGCTACAGATGCTGACGTCATGGATCAAGACCAAAGATTGTCGGCCTGGAAGGCGGATCAAGATGCTTTGTTATCAACACTTGTAAGAGACGTAGCTGATCTTAAGAAACAATGTACAGAAACGCAAAACAAATACACTGAGCTAGATAAAAGAATGTCCTTCATAAATAAAGATTACGAGGCAATAAGGAACCAGGTAACTGAGCTGGAAAAACATGGAAAAGAAAATAAAGAATCAATTTCCTATATAGAGAATAGGATTCAAGATATAACATCACTATCACGATCGGCGGCCATTGAACTGCACAACGTTCCTTATAAAGAGAGTGAGAAACCTGTCGACTTGATCACCATTGTTGCGGATCTTGGCAAAGCTGTGAATCTAGAACTACAAGAGTCACACTTGCGAGACATATACCGTTTGCCCGGCAAACCAGGATCATCTCGGCCAATCGTAGCAGAATTTACATCAGTTACCCGCAGAAATGATCTCTTATCTAAAATAAGGCGCTTTAATAAGGAACGGAAAGTATGTGACAAGCTCAACTCTCACTCTATTGGACTGCCTGGAGAGAAAATTCCCATATATGCGGTTGAATACCAAACGCCGTCGGTAAGAAAATTATTTTATGAATGTCGTCAATTCGCAAAGGCACATAAAATGTCGTGTTGGTATCTCAATGGTAAAATTTTTATACGTAAAAACCCAGATGATAAACCTATAAAAATCAAGTCTGAACGTAGTTTATCCGATTTCATTAATAACATATGACTACAATGTCGGCCATTATTAATGTTTAACTTCATCATAGTGCATGATATTCATAGGCATTTATTTTATTTTATATTAAGTAATTATGATTGTACATTACATTTCTCAGTCTTGTTACATTTTTTATTTATGATTTACATACAGGACAATGGCTAACACAGCTAAACGTAATAGCTTAAAGTTAGGTTTAATAAATGTGCGATCGCTGAATACCGGACAGGATGAACTACAGGCCACTGTGCAACATCTTCAGCCAGATATTTTTTGCTTTAAACGAGACTTGGCTCCAGGAAGGTGCTGAAAAATATGCGCCCTCTCTCGTAGGCTATAGTTTAAAACACAAGTGCTGCCCAGGCAACAGAATGGGCGGTGGAGTAGGCTTTTACGTGAGACGAGGCATTAGAGTACATGTACGCCCACACCCAGACTCAGCCCTAGAGCAACTATGGCTTGAGGTCGTCCTGCCTGGCTATAAGGTGGCAGTGGGGACCGCTTATAGGTCTGAATCATTCATTTCAGTAAAAGAGGCAATTGATTCTCTAGCAGAATCTATACAATATTTCGTTTACTGTAAACGAATATTTTTACTTACTGATTTTAATATTAATTTGTTAGAGATACAAAATAGTCATACTAAGGAGTTTAACACATTTCTTGCTCAATATAACCTCATACAAATAGTTAAAGAACCGACTCGAGTGACTGAATCTTCACAATCACTTCTTGATTTAATTATAACAGATACACCGAGTCGATGTTTAAATGTGAGTGTGCACCACAACCCAAACATAAGCGATCACGCTATGGTAATGGCAACCTTTGACATAAAAAAGCCTAAACCAGTATCACAATTTAAATCAATACGCATTTTCAAAAGTATAGACCCTTCCAGTTTTAATTCAGACCTCGATAGAATACCTTGGCATGCAATTATGACACAAAATGATGTTAACAATATGGTGTCTATGTTTGATGCGCACATCAACCATCTATTCAATATCCATGCACCTTTTAAGCGGATAAAAATACATAAGGCTCCAACTCCCTGGATAACTGACGTTATTAAAATTATGATGATGCATCGTGACGAGGCACTAGCTAGGGCCAATATAACCAAGTTGGACTCACACAAAAACTATTACAAAGAACTAAAAAACCTAGTAACATCTAGTTTGAGACGAGAGAAAAGAGCTTATTTTACGTACTATGTAAAGAAAGAAAGAAAGAAAATATGATAATTATAATTAAGAACGTACTTAAGTTTAATATAAATATGGTTGTCATGCTTATAAATTGGTGCTATTGTATTGTTTTGTTGTTAGTATTGTGTACATTCTCTGTTGACTTGTTCTTGTATTTTGTTATGTTGTTCTTCTGTATTTATTTGTTGAAAAAGATTGTACCTAGTTCTTTTGTTTGTTTTTAGTTCTCTTAGTTTACAAAAAAACATTGTGTCAGTTGTTGTAGTTCGTTTAATGTATCCCTAGACATAAAGTGTTTTGTATAGATATATTATTTATATATACTTATAGTTTATAATAATTAAAAGGTCCTGTGAGAATATCAGTGTTGCAGTTCAACTGCAACAAGAGCTGACACAGGTCCCTTATTTGGTCTCCACGAATCGACTGTCTGTATGATATTGTTGTATAGTTAACTGTACCTATTGTTTGGAGATACGAATAAAAATATTTTCTTTCTTTCTTTCTTTCTTACGTACTATGTCAACAACAACGCTAAAAAGCCCAAGGATATGTGGAGACATTTTAAAAATACATATGTGTTCGGTAATTCTTGTGAGCCTTCTATCCCTGACCATCTAAACAATGCTGATGTCATTAATGACTTTTTCTTGGACATTCCCGGCAACTCACACCCTGATTTAAACACATTAGATTACTTCAAAAATACATGTTTCAATCAAGAACAGTTCCATCTAAAAAATACTACGGAGGATGAGGTTATGAAAATTTTAAGTAGTATAAATACAAAGGCTTACGGACATGATCTAGTCAATATAGAAATGCTTCGGCTTATTATACCCACGGCACTGCCGACTATTACTTGTATAATAAACAAATCTATAGAAACGAGAACATTTCCCGACTCCTGGAAACTTGCTTTAGTTAAACCTATTCCAAAGTCCTCAAGCATAAGTGAAATAAAAGACTTGCGCCCAATAAGTACACTGCCGGTTCTATCTAAGGTTACTGAGAGAGTAGTGGAAAAACAACTAAAGATTTACCTGGGATCTAACTCTATACTGCCGCTACACCAATCAGGGTTTCGATCAGGACACAGAACGGCGACTGCTCTTGCGCAAGTTACAGATGACATTATCTCCGATTCTGACGCTGGTACATGCTCAATCCTGGTACTCCTCGATTACTCGAGGGCATTTGATTGCATAAATAGAGAATTGATACTTGCCAAGCTAATTTATTATGGGATCTCTGAGGATAGCTGTGTCTGGTTTAGGTCTTACCTCACAAATAGATTCCAGCAAGTTATTCTGGACGATAACAAGGGAAACACACATAAATCGAAACTGTTACCCATAAAAAGAGGAGTCCCCCAGGGCTCAATTTTAAGTCCTTTGTTGTTCATCATCTTCACAGCCGACCTGCCCAACG
The DNA here is from genome assembly GCA_944739405.2 of Euclidia mi. Taxonomy (NCBI): domain Eukaryota; kingdom Metazoa; phylum Arthropoda; class Insecta; order Lepidoptera; family Erebidae; genus Euclidia; species Euclidia mi. The sequence goes on along the minus strand of OX123190.2, from coordinate 38,118,721 downwards.
TTATTCATCACTGTAAAGCGCAATTGTATGCGGACGACACGCAAATATATAAATCTTTCAAGCCCGCCGATACTAGCCTGGCCATTCATGAAATATCGAGTGACATGGAGCGAATACTCGAATGGTCTGAAAGAAACACACTGGTGCTTAACGCTTCAAAAATAAAATGCATGCTAATGGGCACAAAGTATCAAATAAAGGCGGCTACTAAATTATATTCACCAATCATTGTGGGTGGCGAAACTCTGGAAAGAGTGACTATTGCGAGGAACTTGGGACTTCTGATGGACAACGAACTCCGGTTTTCTGACCACATTAGTGGTTTGATGCGAAATGCGTTTTATAGGTTGAAAGTCCTATATCAGATACGCGAATACCTTTCCGAGGATATAAGAAGGCTCCTGTCGGATTTGTTGGTTCTCTCATCTTTCAACTACTGTGATACCGTGTATGGTCCCAGGCTCCTTCAAAGGACAAAAAAATGCATACAGAGGGTCCAAAATGCGTGTATCCGCTTCTGTTATAAAGTTCCAAGGAGGTCACACATTTCCCCTATCATAAATGAGAGGGGACTACTTAACATGGAGTCTCGACGACAGCAGCATTTGTTATGTTTTGTGCACAGAATTATTAAAAGTAAATGTCCATCATATTTGTACGATAAGTTGGCCTGGTGTGTTGATGCCCATCACTTAAACACTAGATCGCGAGGAATGCTAAAACTATTAATTCCAAAACATAAAACACAGGGCTTTAAAGGTACTTTTAAATACGCATCACAAAAAATCTGGAACAATATACCACCACCATTCCGAACAATTAAAAGCGCGACGAATTTCAAAAATAAATGTAAACTTTTTGTGCTAGAACAACAGAGACAAAACATAAAAATATTGTAACTCAAAAGGTCAAAGTTTCGCATTTATGTACCGAGTCAAAAAAGTGAGTAATGTATGCCCTGTTTGACGCACAATCTGGCTTTGAGTTTATTTAATTTTTTCCCCTTTCCCCCCTGTTCTTAAAATGAAATGTAATGTATAATCAACAAGCGAACTACTCTATATGTTTTCCAATTTGTTTTTTTTGTTTGATTTTATTTATTTTTTAACTAGTTTCCATAATTAAGACATCAACTTTCTTTTCCCATTTTGTTGTAAACTGGAGTCAAGGGTTTAAGCTGAAAACCAGCGTTTGGGTAACCCTTTAGGGCCCCAAGCATAAGCTGACGCTTGATCCCATTGCTTTCGGTATTATATGCACTGTAAATACATTAAACTGCTGTAATACCGAAAACAATAAACCCATATTCTATTTATTTATTTATTTATTTATTTAAAACTTCATATACACAGAGTATAAAGGCGGACTTAATGCCATGGGCATTATCTACCAGTCTACCTTAGAGTGGTGCAGAGAGGAAGAAGTAGGTGTATTGTATAGTGTAGGGGAGATATACTAGTAATTTAATTATGTCGAACATAATATACTTGCAAAAATATATATTATAAATAATTAAATAAATAGTATAATACATAAACATAATACACACACAATAAATACAGGAATAACAAATAAAATACATAAACGTATTATATATAATTATATATATATATATATATACATATGTACAATATACACATACATAAAATTATGGTAATGACTTATTATCGGATACAGTCGCCGACTCAGCCAACAAGAGTTCCTTCACTTTGAACTTGAAAGTGGGTTTGGTCTTAGCCATTCTGATCTCGAGAGGGAGAGCATTCCATAGAAGGATGGACTGAATTGAGAAAGAAGAGTGAAGAAAATTAGTTTTGTGAGTAGGTACCATGAGTTGGAGGTTATTGGCAGAGCGAAGGTTTCGCTCATGGTTTGTGCATAAATACTGAAAGTAGGAAGTGACATATTTAGGGGCAGACAGAGATGTAAGAAAAGAGTATAGTGTAGTGAGAGCACGCAAACTACGGCGTTGACGTATAGGAAGCATCTTTAATTGGGAACGATAAGTAGACACATGGTCATACTTACGAAGATTAAATATGAATCGAATGCAGTTATTCAGAAGACGGTCAAGTTTATTAAGGAGTTCTGCATTCAGGTCAAAGTAACATACATCGCCATAGTCGATCAGAGGGAGGATTAAAGCTTGCACAAGCATAGTTTTAGTCTCGGTTGGAAGCAAGTTTTTTAGGCGGTAGAGGGCACGCAGGGTACCGGTGACTTTTTGACTGACCTGTGTTACCTGAGCTTCCCAATTCAGCTTAGTATCTATATGTAGCCCAAGGTTTTTAACAGAGGGATACCAATCGACATTAGTCCCGTTAAAAGTTATAGCTGGTAGAGATGTGAAATCCAGTCTTTTTAACATCGGCCGGCTACCCACAATAATGGCTTGGGTCTTACACGGGTTTACGACCAGACCAAACTTATCAGACCAAGTCAGGATGGCTTCCAGATCCTTGTTAATCTTGCCAATGGCCTCAGCTACGCGTTCAACATTAGCATGGGTGTAAATCTGCAAGTCATCGGCATACAGATGGTATGCACACTGAAGATGTTGAGTTAGGAAATTTATAAAGATAGAGAACAAAAGAGGAGAAAGAATACCGCCTTGAGGAACGCCAGACGTAATGTCGAACCAGCCCGAAGATGACTCATCGAGGCGGGCAGACTGTTGACGACCTCGAAGATAAGTTGAGAACCAATCCAGTGCTCCGGCAGAGACCCTGAGATGGGAGAGGATAGATAATAGGACGTCGTGACTGACGGTATTGAAGGCATTAGAAAAATCAATAAGCACTAAAACAGTAATTTCAGTGTTTTCCATGGCCTCTCGAATATCGCCAGTCACTTTAAGGAGGGCGGTAGTAGTGCTATGACCTGGCCTGAAGCCTGATTGGAACGGACTCAGTATGCTATTGTCATGGACAAAACTAGACAGCTGTCTGTGCACACAGGCCTCGAGCACTTTGGATAGGAAGGGTAGGATAGAGATTGGTCGGAAGTGTTGAGGAAGAGTTGGATTGGGGATTTTGGGGAGAGGAATTATATAGGCTTTGCGCCACAAGGAAGGGAAGGTACCAGAAACTAGTGAGGAATTGATGATGTGGGATATGGCCGCCAGGAGCTGATCGAGGATCATCGTGATCATACGGCGGCTGATGTTGTCACATCCCACAGCATTGGACTTTATGGAGAGGATTATCTTCTTGATCTCAGCCGGGGACACTGGAGAAAAGAAAAAAGACTCTATTTTGGGTTGAGGTAACCCGGCTAAATAGTTCACAGTGAGACTCGTAGTTTGGTGATTCAGCGAAAAGGTAGTGGAGAAATGTCGGATGATATCATCCAAACTAAGAGTCCCATGGCACTCGACATGCCGCTGCTTGCCAATGCCTAAAGTTCCAAGGAACTTCCAGATATTAGCAGCAGATGAAGAAGTGATATTATCGAGAATATGTCGGCGTTTCGCGTTACGCACCATCTGGTTGCACCGATTTCTTGCAGACTTGAAAAGCGCCCAGTTTTCCTCGCACCGATCCCTTTTGTACCGCCGAAACGCCCTATCTCTACGACGCATTGCCATGCGAACACCCTCCGTAATCCAGGGTGCAGGGGGCCGCTTTAGCTTCACCCGTCTTACTGGGGCATGAACATCGTACAGTTCGCAGACAGTGTCATTGAAGACCCTTACCTTTTCGTCCACCGTAGAGGCAGACATCATGCTGTCCCAGTTTAGTTTAGAAGCATCCTCACACAGTTTATTTACGTCTATGTGACCAAAACAACGCTTGTGCAGAACTTTGGGCGGGGTTTTGGGAGGTTTCAAGCGGTATGACAGGAAAATATTCTATTCTTCTATTCTAATAATAATATTTATTTGCATAATATATAAAGCAGTTGACACATATATTGACATTCTGGTTGACATTGTATAATGCGAGTTACAATAAAATTACACATAAAAGATATCAATAAGTCGAACTAACACTCTTGCTAAATTGCTGTGGCAACTTGTATTACAAGTGTTAGTGCCAGACCCTAGGAAGCGTTTAACTCTTACGATATATAGGTTACATCATTGTGGTAGTGTCTAATAACATCTTGCTTTAAATATAATATCAATAAAATAAAATAAAAAGTAAAAATTATTGGAAACAAAACTTAAATTATAATTATAGTTTGGAATACAGGAACTAGAACCATAACGTGAGAGTAGTTGTGTGTGTGTGAGTGTGTGCATGTTTGTGTGTGTATGTGTGAATTTAGTGCTCTTATAGAATAAGAGCCCCAGTATCTAGATAGCTATACTTCTTTAACCATTCTGTTAACATGGTTTTAACAGCGCCTTGAGATTTTGGATAAATGTCCAATATTTTGTTCAATTTATTGTGTAGGTGAGGACCCTGGTAACAAAAGAATCTTTTAGTCCATGAGAAACTGCACCTACGTGGGTGGCATGCTAAGTCCTTGCGCCTTTTAGTGAGTTCCAAAAATGTTGTGCGTTGATGTTGGAGGACGACTGTATTTAGAATGAAAAGTTGTCTGACAGTGAGAACACCGCAACATTTGTACAATTCCTCAGTGGAGAAGAGAATTGGCTGGAAGGTGCTCACCTTGAGTATAGCTCTCTAAGCTCTTTCTAGTTTAATTATGTGTGATTTAGGAGCGCCACCCCACACGCAAATGCAGTATGACAAGAGTGACTGGCAGAGTGTAAGGTAGACTCTCTTTACCAATTGAGGCTCGGCAACACGTCGTAGAGACTTAATGACAAAGATAAGTTTCCTAATTCTAGATGTCAATGTCTCAATGTGCATCTCAAAGTTCAGACCATCATCGAGAATCACTCCAAGATGTTTAAAAGAACTTGTTCGTTCGAGTTTGGGACATGAACAAAATTTGTCATCCAGTGAAGAACATGAGTGAACAACTAGAGAAAAGGAGTCTGGATGACGGGAGGAGTCACGTAAAGAAAAGGCAAGCACTTTGGTCTTCTGTGTATTTAAGTTAAGTAGGTGCTCCTTTAACCACGAAACAACTTTATTTAGTCCCTCCTGCGCCGCAAGGAACGCATCGTGCCAGGAATCACCTGAGAAGGTAAGTACGGTGTCGTCAGCAAATGTTGTGATTTTACCATTACGTAGGGGTAGTTCACAGAGTTGGTTGACATAGATTAAGAAGAGTGATTGTTTGGAATATACAAATTAGTTTAAAGGAATAACATTCATTTCTAAAATAACTATTCGATATTGATTACATTAATTACTATACCAAGAAATAGCAATATTAATAGTAGTTAATGAATACTTGTTGCTTTACTTGGTCCTCAAATTGTTCTAGGATTACAGAATCAGCCCTGAACATATACGGCTTACTATAAGGGGACCACTCGCGCAGAGAATATGGATTATTATCTTCCTAAGCACACGCTATATAGCCTGACATATTGGCAGCGTCACTTTCCTCATAATACGCAATGAAGTGGCCTACGCATCCACTGCATATTAACGGGTGATTATTCAGCTGTAGTGAATAAAACACATAGAGGACTATGTGTAAATATTTCCGTCTGGCCTCTATCTCTGCTTGTTATCTTGATTTGTAGTCCACTTGGGGTTCTTGCTATAAAAATAACAGCCAGGGTCCCTTATAATATGTTATCCTACGAGCTCAAATGGTCTGTAGCTTGCTTTATAACGACACGAGAATGTAATGTTGGGGATAAAACTGAGTAGGTTTTTTAAGGTTGACGATAACAACATGTGTATATTAGTTAAGTTAGGGCAGTTTTTCCTCAGTGAGTTACGTACTTAACGATATCACATGGCTGGATTGTGGGTATTTGTGTACGGTTGAATTTAACATGGAAAAACTTTTCACGAAAGTGTTTTAGATTAAATCACTGCCCAAATATTTGGAAAATTACCGCTGTTTTTGTCAACTTTACCTCATATTTCGGTTTTTGTTACTATACGATATCACAATAAATGTTAAAATAATGAAAAATGTGTAAAAATGTTTTTGGTATTAAAGTCTTTACTTTTGTAATTGAAGTAAAGCTTGACATATCATATTAGCATTCTGATTGGTCGTGTAGCTTCATCATGCAAATATGCTAACCAAACCACCAAACCAAACATGACATTTGTACTTGCTGCAACTGGTAGAAAAGAAATTTATATATAGTTTATTTAAAAGCATGTTAACATAAATAATGTAGTATGTGAGGAAAATATGGGAGCAAAGAAAATCACTCCAGATTTTATTTCTTATATATATAACTATAAGTCTATGATGCTACAATTTGTTTACTGTTATCCCTATAATGCGTGCGATCTGGAAATAACCCTCAGTTCTCATACAGCCATAACCTAAATATCCACCCTCTTAAAAAAGGCTTCGTTGGTTTGCTATAGTACAATGGCAGCGACCACAGTTCCAGCTGTCAACACTACGAATTTTAAAAACATCAAAAAATGTTTTCAGCCCAAACGAATTAGCTCCCAACCGTTGCTGCTGTTGTTGTTGTGCAACCTGCTGTCGTTTGTCTAGTTACTCTTTTAATATATTATTATGTTCTGGCCTTGATGTTTTATATCACCACTGCGAGCTTATTTGCTAACATTATAGTACCTTTAATCGCACGGTCAGCAGAGAAAATTAAAATTATGTAATACTAGTTGACCCGGCGACCCCGAAAAAATAAAGTTAGGGGGTACGAAGTTACCCCCTAACTGTATTTTTTTTATTATTTGCTCTCCGTAAGAAGCATCCTCGTACTTCAAGGCATATTATAAAAAAAGAACTAGCGAATTCGGTTCTGCTGCTCTCGAGATTTACGCTTAGCAACACATTCAGCGATTCATTTTTATATTATAGATTATCTAATTTATAAATCTAATTGCCTGGAATTTGTTCAACACCCTTTTTGTTTAATAAACAAATACAAACATTGAACAAGAATAAGTCACTCATATGCTCATATCAAATTCTTAAGATATTCTTCTATAGTCTGGTTTATCATGAAGATCTTTACGGATATTCGAGTCATTTGAATCAATCTGAAAAAAATAAATCCCTCTTTGTTCTGTGCCATAGAGTACCACTATTCCTTTGCGTTGCATATGTCAAACAGACGCTGTTGAAACATTGAAATTCTGTCAAATGTCTGGATTCGAAGACAAAGGTCGCTCACGAAGGCTCGAATGATCACAATTTCTTGAGAAAACCATTCGACTCTTTATACCATAAGATAGACAATTAACATTCATGTGTAGCTAAAGTTAATCCCATATCGTTCTGAAGAATTTATATGTATCATTAAAGAGGACTATTTAATGAAGAGACGCTAGATAAGACTAATTGGGGACGATTGAGGAAGGAGGTCTATGGTCGCAGTCGTAATAGAGATAGGAATAATTTGACAGCATTGACTGCATTTAATACCCGATTGTTAAGGTATTTTTATAAGGTAAAATGAAATACCAATACCTGTAAAAATATCTTCTATAGGTACCTACTAAATGTATTTTTTTTTTGTCGATTCAAATATACCAGAGTGCAGAAAACCATGTAACAGGTGTGTGCGTATTATCACCTACTGAAGTTGACAAACTGGCAATATACAGTTAACCTGAATATCCCAAGAAGAATACGCAAGTACAGTCATTTTAAAGCCAAGACCTTTCTGTGAATGGAGGATTAGCAAAACCCACACGCAGTTTAGCACCATCCAGTCTTACTATTAGCTTAGCAATGTGCCCAAAACTTAGTGTAGTATCTATAGGTATAACAAGTTCAAGTGTCCGTTGGTAACTTGAGAATGTATTGCATCACTTGAATATGTAATCAGTGTAAGGTTTGCGGTAGTACATCCTCTGGAATATGCAAATCTTAATCCAGTGAATGCGTGGCAGAGTATTAAGTACTGTGACGCATAGCCGGGATAAATGTACCTCCAGAATCTACCGCCTATTTACTGCGTGTCATTTGTTGATTTTACATCACAACGGTCGCAGACGTAGGCTGTGGCTGACGTGTAACCTTGCAATGAGTCATGAAGCTATTCATCACTTATTTGCTGACTTTGAAGGCAGAATCAGACGCAGTTTGAAAGACGTTTGTCTGGCCAACTCAAGAATTGTTATTTGACTTACCAAAGTTGAGAATATGGCTGACCAAATGTACGACTACGGAGAACTCGAAGGCACTTTAAATGCTAGAATTAGAATAGTTTGTGTAATACCACAATCAAATCAAATTATAAACACTTCATCCTTAGTACCACGATCACCACAAGATACACCAGCACTTCACTGCGAAACCATAAAACCTACCAAAAAGTTCTCAAACGTATCTTCTACGTTTGAGAACTTTTACTTTTAAGTATGATAATTTTGTTAACCAGTTTATCTTTAAACTGGTTAACAAAATTATCATACTTGGAGATCAACAAGCTCGAGGTCTATCGTCAACTATGATTAAATCAAGATTAAATAGATGGAACGATAGCTATAACATCACCTCATTCATTAAGCCAAACGCAACCAGCGCACAAATCCTGCGCAGTTGTAACGAAGAATTTTTAAAATCGCTGAATCCGAATGATATTATTGTAACGCCATCTATCGGTGAATGATGAATGGGTACTAGAAGAGATTGAATGTATCGGTGGTTTAAAGGTAATTCAGCTATTCTGTACTAGATGGCGTTGGACTATGTCGACTGTTCCCGATTTACTAGAATGTTTCGTCTGTAGTGAGAATGTTCGGGAATATGCCAGAAGGATCTCGTTGCCTATCCGGCCGGTATAAATACGCGGCGGGCAAGCGAGTTCACACAGTTCAATTGAATACGGAAAGCGATCAACAAGAAGCGAAGGAAATAAGTCGGAAGTGTTTAGTGTTGTTCTAGTGGTGTGAATAGTGTGTTTTATTAGTGAAGTGAAAATTAAGTGTGTGTATCTAGTGTTATTGTGTGTGAATAAAGTGCAGTTTTCTGGCATAGTCAGTTTTAATTTATCGTCGAACCCCAGCTCGTAACAAATTGGTGTCAGAAGAAAGGGATAAATTATGCCGGTTATGCCGAAGGAAGAAACTGACGGAGTGCGTACCAGGAACCAGCGCCAGCAAGACCTGGACCAGAGACGCTTCGGAGATGTTCCTTCTCCATCGTCTGGTGGATCAGGCGACTCCGCGGCTACTGTGGAGCCTGCAAGCGCACACTCCATGGCGGTGCCCGATATCGCGGCACTGATGGCGTTCATGCAGGAGCAGGCCCGCCGTCAAGAAGAGCACGCGCGCCGCATGGAAGAACAGCTACAGCGCGACAAGGAGGAGCAGGCCCGCCGTCAAGAGGAGCACGCGCGCCGCATGGAAGAACAGCGACAGCGCGACAAGGAGGAGCAGGCCCGCCGTCAAGAGGAGCAGGACCGCCGTCAACAGGAGCAGGCTCGTCGTCAAGAGGAGCAGGCTCGCCGTCAAGAGGAGCACGCGCGCCGCCTGGAGGAACAGCTTTAGCGCGACAAGGAAGAGCAGGCTCGCCGTCAAGAGGAGCACGCGCGCCGCCTGGAGGAACAGCTTCAGCGCGACAAGGAGGAGCAGGCTCGCCGTCAAGAGGAACACGCGCGCCGCCTGGAGGAACAGCTTCAGCGCGACAAGGAGGAGCACGCGCGCCGCCTAGAAGAGCAGGTGGTGCTTATGAAGGACCTCAGCGCCGCTGTAGGGAAGGACCTGAAGGCGGTCAAGGAGGAACTTCAGCAGCACGAGGCCCGTATCAGTGACGTAGAGATGCTCGTGCACGACAAGCTTGAGACTCGCGTCACCTCTATAGAGAAGCGTGTACATGACCACCACGAGACCTGTGTTGCTGAAGTGGAGAAGAAATTGCGTGGGCTCGAAGTAACACCAGCGGCTGTAGCGCCCTCACCTCGTGGATTTAAGGTTTCACCATTTGATGGCTCGTCATCATGGTCTGCATACAAGATCCAGTTCGAGGCTGTGATGCGATCGAATGGGTGGACCAAAGAACAGGCCTTAACCGCCCTAACCTTGGGTCTTCGCGACCGGGCCTTGACAGTGTTGGAGGCACTCGGGCAAGACGTCACCTACGAAAAGCTCCTGGAGGCGCTGGAGGCGAGATACGGTGACGCGCACCTTGAACACGTTTATCGTGCTCAGCTGAAGGACAGGACACAACGCACCGGAGAAACTCTGCAGCAGTGGGCTCTAGAGGTGGAAAAGCTGGTCAGGAAGGCATACCAGTCGTCGCCTGCGCTTATTGACCGGAACCTCGTACAGGCGTTTACGGATGGGATCCGGGACCTGGAGGTAAGAGCAGCAGTGAGGCTTGGGCACTTCAAGGACCTCAAGGACGCTTTAGCCCACGCTCTGGAGGTGGAAGCAGTGCGACGCGACGATCGAGGTCACCGCATCAGGGAAGTTGTGTCGTCACCTCGGTGCTACAACTGCGGAGAAAGAGGCCATATCCGCTTGAGCTGCCCAAAGCGTAGGCAGCCTGGTGACACCCTGTCTCCACCAAAGGGGTCGCCTGATGTGCCTGCCAGGCAGCGAGAGCAGGGAAACGAGTAGAAGCCAGGACTGCGGGGCGGGTGCTGGCTGGTAATGGAAGAGCCCCAAGTATCTCGATCTCGCAATCATGTGACGGGAACAGCCTGATCATCGAAGGCGAAATTAACAGAACACCATGCAAGCTGACATTAGACACGGGTGCTTCTCGGACAATCGTCGGTTTCCATCTGGCAAGACGGGTTCTTCGGGGCTGCTTCAGGAACAATGAATGTGTGAATCTGAGAACAGCTACCGGTCAGCACATAACCGTCCGAGGTGAAATGGAGGTGGATCTGAAGCTAGGCAACAAAGTTTACCGTCACAAAGTCATCGTGGCCGATATAGTGGACGACTGCATCTTGGGCCTAGACTTCATGCGGGAGTATCGCTGCGAGATCGATGTTAACCAGGGAGTGTTGAAATGTGGCTCAGAAGAAGTCTTCATGGAAGGCGCAACTTCAGGATAAGTGTACTGCCTGGAGAATGTCACGCTTCAACCGCGGTCGGAAACGGTTGTACCGGTTTGTTTACCCGGGAGTTCTGGTCGAGGGAACCGCTGCGTACTTATCGAAGGCCTAGAGAAAGAGGCATCGTGGAAGATTGCACGAACCTTGGTAAGGGGTACCAAAGTTTCATCAGTACGCGCACTAAATGCAAGTGACAAGCAAGTGTTGCTCAAGAAAGGGACGGAATTGGGCACCTATGAAGGAGCGGCTTGGATGCGTAGATGTCAGGAGCAACCTACCAGCGCCAAGGTTCAGGCTGCACGATTCGACGTGTCTTCACTTTTGGAGGACTGCCAAAGTACCCTGTCAGAAGAAGAGAAGACCAAGGCTAAGAAGATGTTGAACCGGTTCGCCGATATTTTCTCGACCAGTGATGCCGACATAGGGATGACAGCACTAGTCCAGCACAAAATAAACACGGGGAGTGAAGCACCAATTCGCCAGCGACCAAGACGTGTGCCAGTGGCACGGGAACGTGAAGTGGAAGCTATGATCGACGATATGGTGAAGGAAGGCGTAATCGAGCCTTCGTCCAGCCCGTGGTGGTCTCCGGTTGTGCTAGTTAAGAAGAAAGATGGCAGCATGCGCTTCTGTGTAGACTACCGCCGATTAAACGACATCACAAAGAAGGACAGCTACCCGCTGCCAAGGATCGATGACACACTGGATACGCTGACAGGGATGAAGTGGTTTTCTACCTTAGACCTAAAAAGTGGCTACTGGCAGGTGGAAATAGATCCTCGAGACAAGGAGAAGACGGCATTCTCCACAGGGAAAGGATTATGGCAATTTAACGTCATGCCCTTTGGATTGTGCAACGCTCCGGCTACTTTTGAGAGACTGATGGAGCGAGTGCTCGTGGGACTGATTGGAGACGCCTGCCTGGTCTACTTGGATGACATCATCATCGTGGGGCGCACCTTCCAGGATCACCTTCGAAACTTGGAGCAAGTGCTGTCAAAGATACGAGGAGCTAATTTGAAGCTGAGTCCGAAGAAATGCGCGTTATTCAGACGGCAAGTGAACTTTCTAGGACATGTGGTCTCGGAGAACGGTATTCAAACCGACCCAGATAAGATCATTGCCGTGAAGGAATGGCCAGTTCCAGAGAACAAAACGCAGGTCAGAGCATTCCTCGGATTATGCTCCTACTATAGACGGTTTGTGAAGAACTTTGCTGACATTGCTCGACCTCTTCATAAGCTCACCGAAGACAGAGTACAGTTCTGTTGGAATGAGAGCTGTGACGTTGCATTCCAGAAGCTCAAGGAACATCTGTGTACTGCACCTATTCTAGGCTACCCTGACAATGAGCATGAATTCATAGTTGACACAGATGCCAGTAACACCGGAATTGGCGGCGTGCTGTCACAGATAAAGGGTGACCAAGAAGTTGTTATAGCATACTTCAGCAAGGCCTTATCCAAACCCGAAAGAAACTACTGCGTCACCCGGCGGGAACTCTTGGCTGTAGTAAAGACATTGCAGCATTTCAACAAATATTTGTTGGGGCGTAAATTCCACCTGCGAACCGACCACGCTGCGCTAAAATGGCTACTTCAATTTAAGGACCCAGAAGGACAAGTAGCCAGATGGATTGAACTACTGCAAGAGTTTGATTTTGTAATACAACATCGCAGCGGCAAGTCCCATGGTAACGCAGATGCCCTATCGCGTAGGCCGTGTCCCGACCAGTGCAAGCACTGTAGCCGACAGGAAGCAAAGCAGGCAGCGCTAGTGAGGATGTTAAAGACGGATCTAAGCGACGAATGGAGAGAAGCTTTGCAGAGTGCTCAGCAAGATGACAAGGATGTACAGCCGATTCTTGAATGGAAGAAATCAGGCGCTCCTAGGCCCAAATGGAGTGATATCGCAGCAATGAGCCCTATCACCAAGAGTTATTGGGCACAGTGGGAAAGCTTGGTCGTCCAGGATGGTGTTCTGTGCCGCAAATGGGAAAACGCTCGCGGTAACCAGTGCCATTTGCAAATGGTAGTGCCCAAAACTAAGGTGCCGAAAGTCTTGCAGATCTCTCACAATGGTGCTTCGGGAGGTCACATGGGAGTTAAGAAGACCCTTACTAAGATCCGGGAGCGGTTTTATTGGCTCCACTGTCAGGATGACGTCGAGGATTGGTGCCGCAAATGCACAAATTGTGCGGCTGTCAAGGGGCCGCATACTCGAAGCAGAGGTGCATTAAAGGTGTACAATGTGGGAGCCCCATGGGAGCGCATAGCCTTGGATGTCGCTGGGCCGTTTCCCGAGAGCCAGGATGGAAACAAATACTTCTTGGTTGTGATGGATTACTTCACGAAGTGGCCTGAAGTGTTTGCAATCCCAAATCAAGAAGCTACCACAGTGGCAGACAAGCTGGTGCATGAAGTCTTTTGTCGATTCGGGGTACCCTTGGAAATCCACAGCGATCAAGGCCGGAACTTCGAATCCGAGGTGTTCAAGGAGACTTGTCGCGTGATGGGTGCACATAAAACCAGGACCACGGCTTATCACCCACAATCAGATGGCATGGTTGAACGATTTAACCAATCACTGGAAAGGTACCTGGCGAAGGTCGTGGAGAGCAAACAAAGAGATTGGGACAAGCACATCCAACCATTCCTTCTGTCATATCGCAGTGCAGTCCACGAAACCACAGGAGTAACACCAGCTTTTGCCAATTTCGGCAGAGAACTACGTTTACCAGCAGACTTAATCACCGGTATTCCGCCAGAATCGCCACGTAATATAACGGATTACGCGACCGAGCTACGCAACAAGATGAACAACGTGTACGAGCACATCAGGGAATCCGGACAACAGATGTCTGAGAAGATGAAGACTCGCTACGACCGGAAGGCAAACAACAAAGGCTTCGATGAGGGATCATTGGTGTGGCTTCATAACCCAGTACGAAGCAAAGGTAAATCGCCTAAGTTACAAGCCAGGTGGGACGGGCCCTATCGCATAATTACCAGGATGAACGACGTCACCTATCGAATCCAGAAGGGGTCACGAGGTGCACCGAAGATAGTTCATGTGGACCGGTTGGCTCGTTACTATGGGTCCAACGATGTTCGAGACGAACACGTTTAAGAGGGGGGCAGTGTAACGCCATCTATCGGTGAATGGGGGTACTAGAAGAGATTGAATGTATCGGTGGTTTAAAGGTAATTCAGCTATTCTGTACTAGATGGCGTTGGACTATGTCGACTGTTCCCGATTTACTAGAATGTTTCGTCTGTAGTGAGAATGTTCGGGAATATGCCAGAAGGATCTCGTTGCCTATCCGGCCGGTATAAATACGCGGCGGGCAAGCGAGTTCACACAGTTCAATTGAATACGGAAAGCGATCAACAAGAAGCGAAGGAAATAAGTCGGAAGTGTTTAGTGTTGTTCTAGTGGTGTGAATAGTGTGTTTTATTAGTGAAGTGAAAATAAAGTGTGTGTATCTAGTGTTATTGTGTGTGAATAAAGTGCAGTTTTTCTGGCATAGTCAGTTTTAATTTATCGTCGAACCCCAGCTCGTAACATTATTATACTGGTATTAGGGTGCAATGACAAACATTCGTTTAATTATATATCGGAACTATGCATTACTCTTCACAAACTACGGCATCAAACTATCTATGTAACAAATATACAAAAAAAATGCATATCTGAATGAAAAGATGCTTAATTACAACTTAGAACTACTACTTAAAAATTATAACAATTGTAAATACCTTAAAATAAACAACATTATGTATGAAATAAACAATAATATTGATTTCCCGAGAAGCTATCATCAAAAATACCTTCTCAGTTTATGTTTCCGCTTGAATACTGAAATTTACTACAAAAACTACCACAACACATTAATAACACAACACCAAAATAACAAAACGATCCCAGTTCATACACAACAAATGAACACAAACACCATCAAAGAATATATGAGAACTAAATCGACACAGACAAAAATTACATCCTATTTTGGAAAATATAACAAAATAAACAAAATAGGAGACGCAAGCAAAACAATACCTGGGTCAATTTTTTTTTTGTTAATCAGGCCAAACAAATAAAAATAACATTAGTTCACCAAAAAATTGCTGGAATACTTAACAAACAAGAATTAATTGAAGAAGCAATATCTGACTTGCAAAAAACAAGGCGCTGAGCCAAATGTCAATATAAAAAATTACAGATTAGCTTCCTCTTTTTCTAGAACTAACCAGCGTCGAGGAGGCTCATGCATCTTAATTAAAAATAACTTACAATACATAGAAATTAACAATCTAATTCCATCAGTATCTCTACATTTCGAATGTTGCGCTATTGAAATACCAAAATATAGTCTTTTAGTAGTATGTATTTATAGAACTCCAACGTCAAGCGAAAGAATTTTCCTAACCAACTTAGAACTTTTATCAAATAAACTTTCCAAGAAAAAGAATAAGAATATCATTTTATGTGGTGACTGGAACATTGACATTCTTAAAACAAATAAGGTATCGAATGATCTGAAATCTATTTTAAAAAACAATAACCTAAAAAATTACATAGACACACCGACACGCAAAAAATCATGCCTAGACCTAATAGTTAGTAATATGCATAATGCGATGCCAGCCCAGCATTACTTAGCACTGTCAGATCATGAATTGGCACAGTCAATTACATTTAATATTGAAATTAATCAAAAAGTTAAACACAACATTTAAAGGACCTTGTGTGTGCAAGCGCCGGGTCGGCCGGCGGAGCTTACGGCTTTAATGAACCTTATGCTCTCCGGCAATGTGAACGATGCCATCGTCGATATTTAGTATGGCGCAAATCTGTGCGCCTTGCGGAAGCGCGACGGTGGCATTCGTCCCATTGCCGTTGGTTGTACGTTCAGGCGTATGGCAGCCAAGATTTGCTGCCGCCATTATACCACCGTGGATTACCCACCACGACAAGGTGGAGATCCCACGGGGGGGGGGTGGCTTGGAACCCTGGTCCATCTGCGTAGCGGTATAGTATCGCTACCTGTTTGTTAAAATCAACATAGATTTTAAAAGGAAAAAACGGAACAAAGATATTGAATATATTTATGTGCCTACTCGAAATTACAGCATTTTTATTGTCATAAAGAGCTATTAAATCAAGTTGCTACGTAATTGTGACTAGGAAGCAACGCTGTAATTCAACTTGGTCATCTTTATGCGTTAGAATGAAAATTCAAAAGTCGTTGTAATAAAGGCAAAAGATATTTTATCAGTGTGTTATTCTAAGAAGCTTTAACAATAAGAAACAAATGTTCATCAGTTAAATCAATTTTGTAGATATACTAACTAAATAAATGGTTAAGTGGGGTTTACAAAACGGAATAAACATGATTGACCAAAATTATAATAAAAGTATGAGTGTTTTTACAAATTTTGTAAAATACTTTCAATTTATTTCTACCTAGAACCAGTGAAGTAATTTAGATTTGTTTACGTATCTTTACTAACATGTGACTAAGTACTTAGGCACACATGCATTGTAGAAGTATGGATCTACAGCATTACTCCTTAATTACTGCTACATCTTTGAACCGTTCTACATCCGGCAGTCCGGCCAGGTGTGTTAATGATAGTCTTTTACTACATAATATAGAGGCAAGAAAGAGCAATAACATACACGCAGTCAACTCGTTAGTTAAACGTTCATTAAATAATGGAAACTTAGTTTAACTCACTGACCCTTCCACAAATGGAAAATGGGTCAAAACGTACACACGTGGTCTGACTCACTTTTCGACGTTTCATATCCTTAGTAATGGTGAAGTTTACTACTTAAAGGAGCGTGTACAAGTATTGATCATTATTGTGTTACCTATTGAAGTTTGGTTTGTAGCCTGTCCTATGTTGGTGCAGGTGATTTTATATGGCAGACATGTTTTACTCGTGATTTTCATTTATTAGTCTTCATGTAGGTTCCGATGGAATAGCATATTATGGGACCATTTACAAGGGGTACTTTACTGTAAAAATATTATATAATAAAATACTGCTACGTCAAGTTTGTATTGCTGGAGTAGTAAAATGTTGCTGATTTTGGCCATAAAATGGTGACATACCAACACAGCTGTGCTCACGTCACACATGTCTACTTCCTCAATTTCATTTCTTCAGTTCTCATTTCATTTCAGATAATTATATCCATACAATTCTTAGAACTATTATAGTTCTGAGAGGTCACGTGCCACACATGACACCAGTCTTCGCTAGTCTAACATGACGTTCAGTCAGATGTACCTCAACATATAATCTGGAACGCTAATAATTCTAATAAAATAACCAATTTTCAATATTATTTTACTGGGTCGAGCGCAATAGGGTTTGGTATAATTTGTGTGATATGCATTCGTGTTTGGCCCGCGGAAGCGTGAGCAGTAAAATTTGTAATTAAATTGCTAAATGACTTTTTATGTTAATTAATAAATTAGTTGCTCTATTACATATGTAAATACGGTTGCTCTATTAAATATGTAAATATGTTGTAATGCTAAATAGTTATAAAAATATATACAATTTCTACTTAGCCGACCCGGCGAACTTCGTACCGCCAAACATTTTTAATATTCGCAATTTTTTTCTGGAGTGTGGTGTGTTTTTTTTAAGGAGGAGTTCAGTGACATACACACGCACACAAGAAATATATATATAAAGATGTCCAAAAATACAATTGATAATATCGTAAAACTATACTTAGTTTTAGGATATTATCAATTCCCATCTCGTGATATTGTTTGTTTCAACTGTGTGTTAGATGTTCATGTTACAAAAAGATATTTTCTGTCGCGATATCCCGTTAAAAACGACAATGTAATTGTTCAGATCTTGATTTTATTCATAAAACCAAAAAGTAATAGCCAGCCGCTATTATCAATGACATAGTAAAGTTATTGCACAAGCAATAATAATGAAATTTCATTGAATTTCATCGAACACTATCCGCCATGAGTTTGATGAGTGATTATTCGAGAGGTAATAAAACCAAACTGACAAGAGACACATAAAACTGAACCGCGGTTTGCGACGGCTCATAAAATGACATTAAACGATTTGCGGTATCCTTGCTTCGCCGTTAAAACAACAATGTTATTGCACCTACTACGATATAAACCTTTCACGTAGCTACCTAGCAAGATACCGATCGCATACTCCCCATATACCGCAACTAAGTCTCTATAAAACTATTTTTTACAGTCGTATCCAAGCAGTTTATTATTAGTTATTTACCGAGACAGTTATTGTTCCAGTAGGTACGCCAATCTTACACGAGATTACGGCCAAGCGAGGAATTTCTCGTCGATATGATTAGCAGCTTCGACCGCGCATTTTTAAGGATTACCATCCAAAATCGTGTCAGTTCTACAATTTCGCTATAAAAATATATACTAACACGAGTTACATATTATAGTTCAGCTTTGTTTTTTTAAATATAATTATTTACTGACTTAATCGTAAAAATAAACAAAAATACTTGATGGATCCAACCAGAGCGTTTTTAAAGTGTTCATGCAAACATTTTCCTCATACATCATCTTCACGTCGTCGATAAAACGTTCACCGCTCAAATGGTCAGTCTTCCATCGCATATGTCTTCCATGGCTATTTCTTTACTTCTCCTATATTTACGACATTAATGCCAGCGGTGGATTTCCGCCCTCGCTGGATCCGGAAACTGACGGAGCAGAGGACTTCCGGTACGTCAGCTTGTTTGTACATCCTTATCTCAGATTCTTATAGTTTTCACGTGTTTATTTGCGTTTCTGATCGCATGTTTCTATTGCATACATTCTACAACTAAGCCCCCACAGGTATTTAACATGGAGGCGTTACTGGCCATAAATATTCCTCTTGAACAGCTACGACAGACAGCAGATAGTTTATGTGTTGATAGTCAAAATGCTGGGTTACAGTTCTCTTATACGCGTTAATAAAAAGCTACTTTGTTTTCTTGTCTAGACGCTTATGTTTTATGATAGCGTATTCTCTTTGTGTTTGCTCGTAACTTTCATAATGATATCTCTATAGTACCGTTTTTATATAATTGTATTTATATCCTGCCATTTATTGCTGAAAATATAACCAAGACTCATAGGTATCTCGTCAACAAAACCTAAACCCCCTTACGACGACAAAGTTAATGATGTGAAAAAAAAATTATCTTATTTATGTCCAACTTTGCACTCGAAACTTGGCAAGTAGATCAACGTTCGACTGTCAAAGCTGTAATATCGTAACTCAGATATTTGTCCAATTCGTAATCTTATTCGACGAAACAAACAAATTTGTGTCAAGTAAGGGTCCAATACTAGTGATAGATGACGAGAGTATTCAATAAATACTACTATCGGTATTGGGAATATCGTTATAAGTAATGTAGAAGTATTTTATTGACACAGATTCCCGGTCGGTGAGCCGACATCACGTATCCACGATAAATTGATTTGGTACCAGATGTGTCCACCGCTTGTATAGCCACACACCGCACTTTCTTGACATTATTATTTCTAAGCTCTATTTTGTTCGCGTAAAAAAGAAACGTGAGGAAATACTCGATGACTTTAATGCATCTCCGTATATAGGATACCCGTCTACTTGTAACTATAGTATTAATTAATGTTATTGATATTTTATTACTCTCACAATCTAATAAATGTTTCTTGGTCGTGCAGAATCTGTAATTATGAGCGACTGTTGATGCATATTCATTGTCATGCAAATTAATAGTGTCATTACAGCTGCTTACCAAGTAACTCTCAAGTAATTTGCTCATCGCAAGGCAAACTCAATTGCGGTAAAAAGTGTACTAGAGCACGGAGAAACGAGCCCCAATTTATTACTGTAGAAGTTTTTTAGAACAACTTAATAGTTTCTATGCGATGACTTAGCGGGTCGTGCGGGTTCTGGCGGGTACGACTACCCCACGTGATGGATGACGCGACATCCCTCCAGCCCGGCTTAGAACTCATTGAGGTGGGATTATATCGAGACGTTGACGAATTACTACCACTTTACACACAGATAGCACTATTCAATCGATTTAAAACTTCACCGCTGACCAGAGGCGAACATTTGTCGGTATTAAATGGTTCTTCCCTAGTTTGGGTAGACTTTACATCGCAAACTCGAAAATATCTGACCAAGCATATATATTTCGGTAAATTTATATCCTTGAAACCTAAAGCTAATCAAAACTGATTTACACCATGTTTACCGGGAAAGTTGTACACAAAAGTAGTTTAGTGTGTAATGAGTTTTCAAAATATATTACTCTGAAGCAATATCGTACAACCGCAGCATTCATAAATAAGGGTCGTAATAAAACGTAGTCACAATACGCAAATGTGAAAAATATTATATTGTAAACACAATATATATCTGGGGAAGATAGAAGTGCTAATAAATAATAGTGCTATTATAGTTATACAAGTCCGAACGAGGTGGCGATAAGGCGGCAAGAATTAAATTTCATTTTGGGGCTTATGAATTTATGTGAATTGTTGGTAGTCTAGTAAATGTTGTAACTTTCGTTTCGGCTCGACCTAAAGGCGGGCACTTTGTTACAAAACAAAATTACAATAGAAGGGAGTTTATAGCTACAGTTCCGTCGGGACCGTGCACCGATCAAAATATAAACGGGATTTTCACTTTGCGCGCCCAAATCCTGAAAGTTTAACAAAATCCAAACGATTATTGATAATTTATTGCGTTGCCGACCTTTCGCTAAGGCGATATGGAAAACAATGTTAAGGTCATTCGGAAGCTGCGAAATGAGGCACGGATGGGCGGCGAACGTGACTTTTAGCTTGTATCGCTCATTTATCCCCGTATTACTCCGTAGTTTAGTAGTAGTTTCCTTGGACATTTACTCGTCAGGCTTTTGATCTATGTGCCATATTATTCTAGCGCAGTTTTACAACTCTAAATACCTACCCATCCGAAAAAATCCAGTAAATTATAAATAGACTTCACGAAGGAAAAACTGGAAATCAAATAAATTAGAACGTGAAATGTGATTTTCTTCCTAAGTTTTATACTAATGTTAGCAGAGAGCGAGTGGGTGCTTCAATTTAGAATTCCTCAACGTTTTTCTTCTGTTAATTTTTTAAGCCTTTTGTTTTTTTTTGTGAAATTTCCGTAATCTACTAAACATCTTAATAATTATTTTGGAAAATATATTTTGTATTGCTAAATAACTTTTTTACGATCTGACTTGTGAGTTTTGTTTCTAGTAAAACCATAATATTCATGTGTCAACACAATAAATAGTTGGCAAGGCTATGAAACTGCTGTACAATATAAAAGTGTAACTCATAAAGTAGAAAAGGAACATTTAAGGCTGGTGACACGCAATGCCTTCCCTGCCAACTTGTAACTTGCAACATTTTAATTTCAATGGAAAGTAGGGCTGCAGGTGTTCTATTTCATGGACGGAGTGGCTTTTAATGCAGTAATCAGATGAAATGATAATTTTAAAACAGGGTCACTTTTGCTCATCAGTATCTGCATACCAAGTTTTGAATTTCTGTCATATGATATTTTATACAAGCTATGAACGCAAAGTCCTGTCTGCTTAAACTAAAGTGCTGAAATGTTGTACAGAATAGTTTGGAATATAAGTGGACAAAAATATTTTCGTGTTTTAGTTTATTTGCTTCTACTACAGCCCTGTTAGATCTATGAAGACGCAAACGGCTGAACGCAAGAAAGATATAGGTAGGTATTCAATGTTGAACGTCAATAAATGTAAGTTTATTTAATAAAACGCTGCTGTTCCGACTCGTAGTTGCAAAAGCATTATAAAATTTATTCAAACTTATGTTATTCAGGTCACAGGTATTTCTAGTCTCGTTGCTAGATTTTATTTCTCACGGCGTCATAACGCCTTATTGCCAACAGTTTATGATGCAATACGCACCGCTGCCGCATTTTGCTAGTAATTGAATTGCAGGCGCTTGCTATAAATGTGTTGCCGGAGTTCTAACACCAACAAACAATGCAGAGTTTACCTACTAAGTTTAAAGTAAACTAAATGTTTTCGTACAAGTTTTCTGGCAGTATCTACATGAGTTTTATTTTCTCTCGCAGATTTTAGACTAGACGTAATTACCTACAATAAATGATTTTATTATCTCGTTTTATGCAAAACTTTACAAATAAAAGTTTGTTCATTGTTTTCTTTTTTTGGTAGAATATTTGGACGGTTTAGGATTTAATTGTGAATAATTAAGAGAAACCTAAAGGATAAGGAAAAAAGCAGGGGCAATTGTTAAAGTACCTAATGTAAAGATTTTCATCGCTGTGTTTCCGTCCATCTAAAGCCGTATACAGACTTTGCGAGGCATGCGCTGCGCACGGCGCACAGCGCATGCCTCGCAAGGTGTGTACCTTTATATTCGTGGCGAGGCATGTGCTACGCACGTGCGAGGGCGAGCCAACGAATATCGGCAAATGCTACAAGATCAAAGTGCCTCAGTGCGAGCATTACATTAGTTGTGGACGGTGCCACGCATGCACGATCGAGGTGTGCGCCGCGTACGATATCCACGTACGCCTCGACTGCGAAAATGAAACTGCGTTTGTTCGGGTCAAACAGCGCGCAGCGCATGCTCGGGCCGATCCAACCCACACAGCAGCAGTCAAGATGGCACATTTGCATCGCGTGCGCGTATCCGCTGCTGCTTTTATAATATATTTTATTTTCTCGAGATTTTTCCTTCTATAAGATCCTAGAAGATAATTTTTTTTTCAGTTCAGCTACTTCTTTCGCAATTAAATGCCATATGTCTTCTCTCTTGTTTTTATTATAATAATAATGATGTTTTGGACAATCGGTTATTTTCGTATAATTCAAATTTTTCGTTCATAATGCGTGCAAACATCACAGCGATGCGGACACAACCGTCCAAACGCAACGCACTGCTCGCAATGAGCCGGCGCACACGCGCGGCTCGCACGCGCGCGTCTCTGCGTAGCACATGCCTCGCAGCAAACATGAAGACAGAGAAACGAGGCGTTTGCTTCGTACGCGATGGCTCGACCCGAGCATATGTTGGTATAATTTTTCAACACGCACGCCTCAAACAGAGGCATTCGTTGTGCGCCGTTCGTAGCGCATGCCTCGCAAAGTCTGTATCCACCTTAAGGCTCGACACGTCCGTCGTTTGAATATTATTTTGTGAGGTAACGTAACAGAAGTCTTCGAAAAGAGTAAGGGTTTGCTCTATCGCCGTTTCTATTGCGGGATCTGTTTGTGAGTTCATATTTCAATCATAATTATGTCATATCCACACCCAATAGTTAAACGCTAGTATTTAGGTGACTTTAACCTATTCTCAATAGTGGAAACTGCAAAAACATCACAGCTAAATAGGCTTTATAATTTATCAACTCAAATCATCCTCCTAGCGTTACGAGTATGCCAGTTTCAACCCGGGGTCCAAAAGCAGACCTCATTTATGATTTGTTTCTTTTAACTCTACTTCTTAAAAATAGGATTATAAATACCTTAATAATGTATAAACACCATGTGCGTATCCAATGAGGGCAACATTATCGATTACGTTAAAGCCCTTAGTATTTTCTTAATAAAGATTATAAAAAAACCGGGATCCGCTTCCTAGTCTAACCGGATTTGGCTGTTTATTAGCTTTTCCACAGAGCGACTGCCTGTCTGACCTCCGCAACCCGAAGGGATTGCGATATTCCATGGTTTAGACTAGTCTCAGTTTATTCAGAGTACTTACCTAGTTGTAGGTACTGCAGCCCTATAACGTCTGTCAAAGATCTTCATGACAGCCGGGACCGACGGGTTAACGTGCTCTCCGAGTCACGGAACAAGCGATAATTAACAATTCAATACGCAATGACTCCGAAAAGTCAGTGGTGCGCGCCGTGGATTCGAATCCGATACCGTTGGTATCTCCACTAGGCTATCGCTGCGCTGTTAATAATTTAGCAAGTCAAATAATTATATAAATACATAATTATTGTGATTCAGTCCTTATAAAGAAAACCGGTTCTTCCCTTAGAGCCCCGATCTCCGAGGCACACTTTTTGGAGAGCCCCGAAAACGATAAATTTGATTACCTTTATCTTTTTTTATATTTTCTATTATTTTCGGCATGTGCCGTCGACATAAAAAGGGCATAAATGTATTAGTTTGAAATATACAAGACGAAATAATTTAATTAAAAGTTTTGTAAAACACCAACTCATAGATTTATTAGAGGTTAATACAGTTTGAATAGGATGTTTCAAATATAATAGGATATTAACCTTCGGCCCGTCGCGCATCTTTTAATAACGCGGTAAGTCGCGTGGGGTCCCACAAAACCCCAAGAATAAAACGCCTATAAAACCCCTTAAAACTTGTATCTTTCCAACTATTCTAGCAGTTTCTTATTTATTTATATAATGACAG
The DNA here is from genome assembly GCA_944739405.2 of Euclidia mi. NCBI lineage: Eukaryota > Metazoa > Arthropoda > Insecta > Lepidoptera > Erebidae > Euclidia > Euclidia mi. The sequence goes on along the minus strand of OX123190.2, from coordinate 38,094,204 downwards.
TAAAATTACAAAAAAATATCAAAAATATTCATTTATTTACTGTTTAAACTTACAATCTAAAATTAGGAACATACATTTCTCTCTTTGAGATCACACCACAGAAAAAATATTTTTATTGTAACTAAATCAATGAACTTTAATTTATATTATACCTATATGAGATCACATAAGAACAATCAACATTGTTACATAAAATTTGGCTCGCACCAACAAAAAAAAAGCACAACTTTTATCAAACTAAATCAGACTAATTTTCCGTTTGAATACAGTCAGTAGGTACATACCAGTTGTGTAGGGCATATGTTACCCTTGCGAAAGTGGCAGATTGATTAGAATTTTCTATCTGTTCGTCTTGGACAATATATGCAGCGCTTCCTCATAGGAGCGATGTCGTTTCCATCAGGTTGAATATTCTGAAGCTGGGGTGTGAATCGCCTTATAATCTGTTTCAATTCTCGCGACAAAGTTGAAATAGCGGCCTGCGATTGCAATTGAGAAGGCAATTTTAACTTCACATATATTAGAAGTCAATTATAATTTAACTATAATCTAAAACAATAAAAAAATAAATAAAACACATGTTACAAAAGAAATCAAAGAACAATCAAACAATACAATTTTACTTACGGGGTTCGTCGCGTGGGGTCTTCTACGGCCCTCGCGCCCAAAACAAGTCTGTATCTCACTGCGCTGGCGCGCGAACTGAAGTAAGCGGCGATGCGCGCTAACTATAATCTAATTTCGGAGGGTACCTGAAGTACTAAAACTCCTGGATGGTTTTAAATGTGTTAATTTTACATTTTTCTAACACCTAGGCTTTCAAAGACCCCATGCGACGGGCCGAAGGTTAAAAGAACGGAAAGAAGATTACTTATGTAAATATAACAATATTATCAAAACTATATTCTGTCCGTGTGGTTGACGGCATAGAATACAAGTGTCACCACCCCCTATCTTCCCGTGGGTGTCGTAAGAGGCGACTAAGGGATAACACGATGCAAATACCATCTTTGCGTAGAGACGGAAAACTCGACATCAAACCCTATACGACTGCCTCGTTGGTCTCGCGGCATAAATGTGCGCGTGGGATCGGGAGGTCCCGGGTTCGATTCCTGGGTCAGGCAGTGTTATTGGGTTTTTCTGTCACGAAATTCTCAGTAGCAGCACGGAGTCTGGAAATGTGCCCGGTACGGCAATAGGCTCGCCCCTTATTACGTGGGACTAAAGTATATCTGGCGAAAAGTGGGTGTAGAAATACACCTCTGCCTACTCCTTCGGGGATAAAAGGCGTAACGATATGTATGTATGTATGTATGTATATTCTACAATTTCTGACTTCTATAATATTGCCTGATCCTTCAAGTTAAGTATTTAATATTAGTAACTAAAAATATTTTATAAACTGTATGTTCTGTTGACAGTACTTTTAAACTAAATTGACTTTTAATTGAGTTTCATCATAATGATCATCATCCTAACGCTGTCGCGGTTACGCTCCAAAACCCACGCCTTGGATCCCAGGGTCCGCTTTCCAGCTGTGTCTCCTCCACTTCGCACGGTCTTCAGCATCCCTGATGGTTAGTTGGTTGGCACGCATATTATCCCTTACGACGTCAAGCCAGCATTTCTTTGGCGTTCCTCGTTTACCGGCGCCCGGCGGAGGTAGCATGGCAAGATATGAGTTTACCAAGACATAAATAAATCAGGGCCCTCCGGTACAGGTGCCTCAGGGATCGGGGCCCTAAGAGAATAACCCAAGACAACTACGGCACCCGACATTGTAAAGGACGCACACTTGAGAGATAACATATCATGCAGGTACATTTAGATTTTTGCTGTATAATAAAATAATAATACTAATGAGCTCTATCATGAAAATGGAGGATATATATTCAAAGTTTTGCAACAAAGTTTCCCTTATAATGTAAGCTTAGAAAAGGCACATTACCATTTGGTGGAGTTCAGCGTTTGCAAAAGTTGTTATAAAGTTCATTTTGTTTTAAGTTAAGGTAGTAGGTTGGTGTGTAGTTTGGGCAGGTGGTCATTTGTGAGACGAGCCACCGGCAAGCATTGTTTTGTAACGACACTAATACTGGCCCTCCTGGGACTGTATTTTAGGGGTAGTGATTTTATCAATGTTTTTAGAAGCAACATGTTGATGGATGACGGTAAAAAGTATTTTTTTACCCGACTACGGCGAAGCCAAAAGGAAGGGTACTTAATGTTTTTGGTAGTCTATGTACATATGTATGTATGTATGTTTGTATATTCCATCGTAGCGCCTAAACTACTGAAACGATTTAAATAAATGGGGTGTCAATAGTTTCGTAATAATGGCCCGAGTCACATAGGCCTTATAAATTTAAAAAAAAAAACAAATTAAGATAATCATTCCGTGTTTGGTATCAACAGAAAGGTATTAGGTAGCACATTGCAAATATGTACATATATTATACTGCTTGAGTCAAATATATAAGTTTAAAACGCGGTTGTACTTACAATTCGCGCGGTTCAGACCCTTTGCGTTACCTATTTTGCTTTCTTTCTTCCATTAAATATTACAATGTAAATATTGCACAGTTAGTTTACATGCTCCAGCGGGATACGGAAAAGTCTTAAATAAAATAAAATAAGTTTAAAACCGGCCAAGTGCGTGTCGGGCCACGCGCAATGTAGGGTTCCGTAGTTGCCCATAATGACTTGCTGCAAAGGGTATTCATGTACAACAAATCCGACTGTTTATTTTGCTGAAAAAATAATGTTAATAACACTATTATAAGAACCTAAGTTTTGTTTAGAAAAGTACTAGGTATGTATCCAGTTATATATTGTAAACATAAAATGTGGTTTCCAAGATATACTACTACTATACATACGTAGTACCGTAGTACATTACATACCAAAGTACGTATATCTTTAAGATTAAGCCAGCGCGCCCAATGTAAACTCACAGAAATAGGTATTTATAAGTTAACCGACGATTACTCGTAAAGTAGTGATATCTACTTAGCCGTGATAGTTTTCCTTTTAAATTCGTTATATGTACTACATTTGAAATATTTTTCACCTCTTCCAAATTAATAGTTTAGCCGGCAGAGGCGGGAGACACTTGAGTCTAACAATTTTTTCACTTCAAAGCTTGATATTTGATTGATTGATGATTTGACAAACCAATCACTTGATCGAAAAATGATTTGAGAAAACTAATAATATTTTTTTAAAACCTATCCAATGATACCCCACATGATGGGGTACTCAACCAAATAAAAATTCAGCCCCACTATATATATATATAGGGAGACCTTTAAAAAAATATTTTCCTAAATTTTATTCTACAGTTTTGTTGCAATATCTTATGTCTATATTCATGTCAAATATCAGCTTTCTAGCACCAGGCGTATTTGAGCTAGGCTGCGGAAGGACAGACGGACGGACATGACGAAACTATAAGGGTTACTTGTGGACTACGGAACCTTAAAAACTATAATCCGACTACGTAAAAAAGGGAGTCTAAAAAGGAAGAAACAAGAAAATAGCTCACTATAAGTAAGTACCGAAATGCTCAAACTAGAGCCGTAGTCGAACCTATTCAAACCTATTCAACACGTTTACAAAATTTACAAAATTTAGTTACAGTAAAACCTATCTCGAAAGTCAAAGTATTCACGTACAGAAAATGCGTATTTAAACGCTACAAAGCTCACACGTTTGAAAACTCAATTTAAAAGGTTCAACACACCGGCTTGAAGCGCAACCCTTCGCGAGCATGCACATATTTCCCGCCTATCAATACTATGTAAACCGAAAACACATCTATAAGGGTAGGTGCGCATTAACGAGGTGTATTGGGACACCAACTCGTCTGCGCTCATGCAGCCTCCCCTTTATACCCTGCCAAACAGGAGGCGTATCAGCGAAGGCACAAAACACCCGATAGTATTCTTTGCCTCACAGAAGAAGCTAATTTTTCTTAAGTGGGCTACTCTATGAGCGCCGCACCGCTACAGGGGCCACCCTTCCTACATGGCCTGTGTTTGACTCCCGTGCGAGGCTAAAATGGCGCGTTCGGTAATTAGATTAACTTTTCATTTTGCGTCAGCTTTCATTAGCTCGATTTACGACGGCTGGGAGGTAAAATTGTTATGAATTGCATCGTTTATTTTTCAACAAGCGCAAATAAATTTGTTGAAGTGCTGGTTCGTATATTTGTCTATTGTATAGGTAAATGCAAGGCAATTTTGCCTGCACGACCAATTAAATTTTGCCTCATAGATTTGTTTATACATATACCGAAATATTTACACACTTTTCGGTTGCTAAAACTGTATGTACCAGTGAATTAGCTGATTAATTTATTTAATAAATTCCGTTTTGCTACTTACGATATCCTGACGAAAACCCGACTACATTTCTTCCGATCGAACGAATCACATATTTTAATCTCAAAGTTAAGCAGCGATGACAGCAGCAAGGTAGTCTCTATAGTAGCAATTATAAGTTTATCGACGATTTAGCAAGGATTTCTTGTGCAGTTTATAACTTATTACCCAGAAGTTAGTCCTGCAGAAAAATGCTGCTTTCGTGCAGTAAATTGTACGGTAATAAATGTTATAGTCGCGTTCTCTAAATATTTTGTAAATACTTTGTGAGTCGTTTTGTAAGTAATCTTTTGTAAATTCTCGACAACAAGTTATAAATATTATGTCATCACTTCATCAGCGCTGTCATTGTGCAGCCGAACTTTCGCCCTAGTGACCGGGATCCGTTGTCTAGCGTAACCAGATTTGACGAAATATTGGCTTTTCCACATAGCGACTGCCGTCTGACCTCCGCAACATAGAGGGACAGCTATATTCTATAGGTTCGATCAGTGTCAGTATATTCATGCGTACCTACTTTCTCCCCGTAACGGCTACGAAGGATCTTCGTGACTGCCAAGAATTAAGGCTTAACTCGTTCTTTAAGGCACAGGGCAAGCGATTGTTGTCAATTTTGTCAAATTGTTGTTTGTGCCAACGCAACGTTCGAAAAGGTAAAGGTGTGGGTTCAACAGTGAGACGCTCTGCATGACAATCTGTTGGTATCTCCACTAGGTTATCGCTGCCTCTATTTTGTTGCCTTGATGTTCCATTGTGTTGATTATTGTGATCATAAAATTTCTTAAATTATTACAAAACGTAAATTTTTGTAAATGATCTAAACAAACATGAAAAATTACATGTCCTGGCTTAAATCAAGGCAGTAATTATCCCCTTAAAAGATTTTATGTAAATTTTGGAAATTTTGTAGGGGTAAAATTAAACAAGAGGTAAAAGGTTGTATAGAAGAACATCAGTTTCAAAGTAAGAGTCATGAAATATTTTATACTTGTTTCTGGTAAGAATGAAATGTAAATTTCAGGCTAATTAACATTTGAAAGTTTTCACGCCAATGAGGCCGCCAACAACCGCTAGTGTAGCGCATCAGTGGTATTCAGCACATTTCAACTAAGTTCTTTATTCGGAATTTATCACGGTTTGTTTTGCATACAACTTTTTATAGTCACCCTGTGACCATAGTTGTGGAGAAATGTCCGAAAATTCGGGAAAAGTGTAAATATAAAAAGTTTGTAGACTGTACAAGAATATGAGTTGCGATAAAATCAGAATAAAATGGTTCAACTCCAACGAGTTTATGGAATTTTTGCATAAGCAGATAAAATACCCTGACAATCGGTCAAGTGAATATCTAAGATGTACTTGTCACTGGAGCAATCTTTTGTTTGCCTTTTAAACGTTTGAAGCGCGTCCGTAATCGACGATTACTTCCATTTGATTATCGGCAAAGTTTACCCCATTAAAATGAACATGTCAAATTCATTCTAAAAGAGCAGACAGTGGCATTTCAAACCCACTCCTACGTGCGAGTACTCGTGCGAGGGTTTGTATGCACGTTATTATTATGTTTATTTTGACATGACAATATTATTAAGGTGCTGATACACTTACGCATTCACTTGTAATGAGCATTCATGCGAATGTTACAATACAGAAATTGAACGAGAGCGTTCTAACTAGCTTTCTGGAGAGCATTCAGACAGTAAACGTTAAGACGAAACTAATTGCTTTGCCACCTTTTATTGCTTGCATCTTTTATTTTTTTAAATATAATCTATAAGTTTAAATGCAGTACACGCGTCCGTCAGATTAGACATATTCGTGAAGATTATTTTATAACTACCATCGACAAGAGCGTTCGCGGAAAAGATCGTGAAAACGTTCTTTGTGATATTTGACTGTTTGTTGTTCGGTTCAACTAATCTAAAAACGGCGAATGCTCGATGTTCTTTCCAGTGAATGCTTAAGTATATCAGAACCTTTATGCTTACTTTTAGGGGTAGTGAGAAAAGACTTCATTAGAATCACTTTCTAGTAAAACATACATTTGTCGAACATTGAGTTCTTTCTTCGTGAGATTGAAAGCGACAGAAGCAGCACGTAATATGCTCTCACGGGAAGTCTGAAATTACTTTTGTACTAAGTTATAATTTAGAGCCGTATAATTACGAGCTTGATGTGTTTCCTTGGGGATGCAGCCTTGATGATATGTCAGATTTACTATATACTACACTGAAGCAAAGCAGAATGTTTAACTTTGTGCACATTATGTTTGCAAGTTCATGTACGATAAGTAGCTACATACAGTTTATAGCATTGTAAAAGTTTCGTATTCATGAAAACCGTTTTATATAATTCTTATCATTAAGTAATGTATATTGTTGAATAGAGAGCCCCCATGCAATAATATAAATAAATAGCTTTACAAAACCTTAGTTTTAAATAAAATGGTGTTCCAAAAAACAGTGTGCTCTTTTCCAATGAGGGCTTGCCTGCTCTAGTAGGCCGGTCGGATCAAGCAAAAGTGTAATAACTTTTAACATCACAGATTACAGTATATGCTCTTACAAAATAATTTAGCGGGTCTTAATCGCGTAAACTTAACTTATTTAATAAGGTTTAAATACCTATTTGTTTCCGACGTTTCGCTCGTCTTGAGACTATTGAGAGCTCAGCGCCGTCTTGGGGAAGTGCGGGTTTCGGCACCTACCCTCACTTGTTCTTTATTCGCAATGTCGGTACTCCGACACACTACACTAATGACGTCTACACACTGTTGAGATTTATCACTGCGGCGGTGTTTACATATGCTGATGACTGGATTACAAGTATCCGATTGTCTATATCCACCCTCCCGGTTGAAATTGTTATATTTCTTGATTTCTATCTCTTCACGTACTATCCTGGAGTAATGGTAGATGATGTATACAAATCGCGAAAGTTTAAAATCGAGTAGGTAGATGCTCTTACATCAATACAAAGATAAAAGAGAAAAACCTATTATTACTTCCAAAAATAACAAGAAATCTTTGCCTATATTCCTTTGCACAATTTTCTCGAAGTAAATTACCAGGATCGCATTAAGCGCCATATTATCGGCGTTAACACTTGAGTTGGTAGCGATGACGTGCATTGTTTAGATGTAAGTACGCATGTACTCTTTGTTCGCGTGTGCAATACTTATGAATTTCCTAGGGGAAGTTTTTATTGTGCCTCACTACGATAACAACTTAATTATATAGTTTTAATGTGCACATACATATATATGACTCGTGAGTGAAGGGTTAGGGGTAATTTTCTCGTTAAAAAAATAAATTTGTATTTTTTTTTATAGTTTCCCCTGTCAGGTTTTGTGTATGCGATGCATCAGAAAAATATATTAAAAGATTTGTATAGTTTTATGGGATTACTTATTTTTACAAAACGAATCTCTATCAGAAATAAAAAAAAATCTATCCATTATTATAAGCCAATAAAAAAGGGCCAGTAATTAATAAAATATATAAAAACAAGGGCGTCGCCAGCCGATTGCCTAGGGGTAGGAGAGGCAATGTGATATAGAAAATGGGAAAAGTATGGAGAAAATAATAAATTGTACGGTTTTTGAATCTCTAGGGGGGGCAGCTACCCCCCCTGCCTCCCCTTGGCGACGCCCATGACTACGGCTAAATAATAAAAAACCTCTAAATGGTTGATCATCTTTAAAAAAATAATCTAATAATTTAAAACGTTTGCGATTTGTACATCAATAAATAAAATTTAGTAACGGGTCTCAATCGTGTTATTATTATGTTGTGTCGGTCAGTTATCTCGAGTTATTTGTTAAGGCTCTACCTCGAAATTGTATGACATATTTGCTTACCGATCTTGATGCAGTGCGACACACTAGCAAAGTGAAACTTAAGTATACTATTTATGAGGTCTTTGTCTAGAAAAAACATAGTCAGATAGATGATTGGAACATTTGCGCTCAATAAAAAATTTATTTGAAAACTATGCTTTCTCTAAATATGATTCTGGATACTTTAAGTAATACTTAATTTCTCGTCGTGCCTCGGAGCGCACGTTTAGCTGTCGGTCTCGCTATCGTGAAGATCTTTGACAGTTGTTACGGAGATTCAGCAGCTCTGAATATACCTACTGACATTGGTACACTGGTCTAAGCCGTAGAATATTGTTATCCCTATTGACTGCTGAGGATACACAGGCAAACTGGCTAGTCAATTAAGCGGATCCCGAGTTTCAAGATGACAAACTCTGTGATGCAACGGGGATAAGGGTTGAGAAAAATTGTCATCTTGAGTCAGTTATTTGTTCTCTCGTGGCCATGCTGAAACACCAAGGCAATTCAAAGGTATTTTAACCTTTGATTTCTTTAGCTTATTACAGTTATAAACTGTTTTTGCTGTCGGCTGCGACATATCTACTCACTGCGTATTGGTCCATTTATACAATATCAGTTAGGTAATCTTGCAATTTGCATAAACCTGTAACTCAATTGTGGCCCTAAAATTCAAAATTATTACATTATTACTTTATTCTAGCACGTAAATAGAAAGATTAGGTGTTATTGGATTTTTTATCGCTTCCGTGATACGTCACGTGTTCTATAGTCGCTGTAAAGACAAAGCTCTTAAAGCAGGGGTTGAGAATTTTCACGGTTCCACAAGGACACCCGTAATGCAGACTTTACTGCAGCTAAGGTACACTCGTGAACACACGGCAACTTTCTAGGATATATCCTCACATTGCTCTGTACAATCATCGCCATAAGTTGTTTCGGATTTTGAATTGCTTTATCGGAAGAAATAATGATGAAATATCATATATATTTTATTAATATTAGTCAGTTATGCTTGTGAAGGAAAGTTTACTAAAGAGGTTTGTGACGAATTAAGGATACTGAATTTAATTTAGAAATGGTAAATAAAACGTGTAAAGCACTTCCTCTTTTTCTTGTGAGTGTGTAGCTATCCCTGGTGCGCGAATTTTAAAGCCACCAAATGCGGTCACCTATCGACGAAATGATCTTTGCAAGCGTTGAATTACTTCATCAACCAATTACGAACGGCAACCGAGACACTATGAGCACTACTAAAAGCCCATAGAGACTGCGCATACGGTGACCATCACATAGGTAGATCTCTCACCTTCTTTTAAGACCAGAAATCAGGCATTACCTACCCTAAGAAGGTTACTACACCGTTCGTTGATTGCGGCGAACTTTATGAGACCTAATAAAAAATCTTATTTATTTTTGCTGACCTGTTCAGTACTAATGAGGTTGACGTCTGAAAAATGTTTGTTATATTATTTTTGATGATGTGCTTATTGAAATATTTCTTGTTGACAGAAATATGGTGTGTATAGGTTAAAATGAAATCGGACCTTTTTATTTAGGTTTACTGCTGATGCGTCAGTTAATAAGCTTTATATTCGTTTTAGTTTAGATGTAAGTAATAACTATATTTAACAAGAATGCCCTAGTAGGACAACTCATACACGACCATTTGAACACAAACTATGCAAAACCTGTACAATGGTAGGTAACTAGTTAACTAACCTAAATATACCTTTATATTGTAAAATATACGTACACAGAAAAAAATTATCGAGGACGTCACGAACAAAGATTTGTCCTGGCCGAGAGTCGAAGCCATGAGACCCGGGTTAGAAGTCAAGGCGTCAAGGTAACTCTACAAGCCAGTCTTCTTCTCGTATAAGTATGTGGAATATTCTGCCGGCCTCCAACATGGCCTAACGATTGTTATCCTGAGTACCGACAGTATAACGTGCCCTTCGAAGAACAGTAGCGCTCTGATGTAAATGCCACACGGGCTCACCTATCCAAGCGACGACCTGTGCAAGCGTTGCTTTACTATGAGTAGGTGTTCTGATGTATCACAGTAATATCAATTAACAGCTCAATGAAAAGAATAAGCCCATGACTAATGGAATTCATAACAAGAATATTTTTTATTCTAATAATAACTATAAGTTAGAAATTTGATGAATGCCATAGTGTTATCGATCTAAAGACTTTCGATCTAAAGATTTTTTTGGTGGTAGGGCCACGCTGTTTACAGCACGAATGGGCCGGTTCGACCGGGGCTGTACCACCCTCCCACAGAAAATCGACGTAAAGTAACAGTATGTTCTATGCTGTTGCATTTCGTTCGGTGAGTGGGAGAGCCGGAGGCCCAACCATACCCTCCCCATCCTCTCTTCATTGCCCTTATGGGGAAGAAGGAGAGGACGAGGAGGATTAGCTGAGGGGGCGGTTACCGCAGCATACGTGGGACCAGTGGGGTATCCGTGGAGTCATTGTGTGGGTAGTGTGGGTCGACTCGCCGGCCAGGGAGACCCGTAGAAACGGTGGTGCCGCTGGCCGCCCGCGGCATAGTATAGGGGCCCAACTGGGACTAACCATATCGGGAGGCTGCCCCACCAGGCCGCGCATAATCTCGGGGTGGCTCGTCGTGGCGGTTGGTGACCGGACGGTGGGACCCGGCGACCACTTCCGGGAGGGTACGGGGGCCTTTCCGTCCGGCGGGTCGGCCACCGCTATACCTCACAGTATAATGGCAATACAATACTCTGCGCTTTGTCACGCGCTGCTGCGTTGACTGCCTCCTCTTTTCACGCCCCCTTTTCTTCTTCTATGGCAGCTCCAAGAAATGGTTCCGGTCAAACAGCGGCGTCTTCGTTCCCCACCAACTCACTTTTTGAGGTGGAGTCCGCTAACATCCGCGGACTCCATTCGAACCGCAACGCCGTCCACCATCATCTTGAGACGGCCCGACCGGCCATGCTTTTCTTGACCGAGACTCAAATACGCCGTCCTGATGACACGACTTATTTGCATTATCCCGGTTATGCACTGGAGGATAACTTTCACGCAAAAGCCGGGGTATGCTTGTTCGTCAGAGCGGATATTTGCTGTCGACGTCTACGCTGCCTAGAGGACCCATCCTTTTCTGTCCTATGGGTACACGTAAGTCTGGGTTCATTGGCCTGGATTTACGTGTGCCTTTATCGTTCCCATACCGGAGATGCCGAGACAACTCGACTGTTTGACTACTTAAGTCAGGCAGCAGATAATGCGCAGGAGCAGTTCCCGACCGCCGAGTTGGTCTTTTTGGGAGATTTCAATGCCCACCATGAGACCTGGCTGGGCTCTTCCAAAACGGACCACGCGGGACGAGCTGCTCACCCATTCGCTCTAACGCATGACCTGACTCAACTGGTACTCCAGCCCACCAGGATACCAGATATATTGGGTCAAGCGCCCTCGTTGTTAGACCTTGTGCTGACGAGTAACCCGGCCCAGTACAGTGTGACGGTACAAGCCCCTTTGGGTTCCTCCGACCACTGTCTGGTTCGCACTACCGTGCCATTCGCTTCACCTTCACAACCAGTGAAGGCAAAGCGACGCTTGTGGCACTACTCGTCAGCGGATTGGGATGGCTTGCGAGACTATTATGCGTCCATCCCGTGGTCTCAACGCTGCTTTGGTGGGAGGGATCTGTCGGAGAGTGCGTCTGCTGTTGCTGGGGAAATCATCTTGGGTAAGGAATATTATATTCCATCCACTGACGTCTCTAGCAGCAGCAGAGTACGGCCCTGGTTCCATCGCGAGTGTGCCGATGCTGTTAAACAAAAACAGTCGGCTTACCGCGCTTGGATCAGGGCTCGGTCTCGTCGTGATCCGAATGTCCATCTCATCAAGTCGCACCCCACGGGTAGCCGGGGATACTGGCGATTGGCCAAAGCCGTGCAATCTAATTTCCGCCAGCCTTCACTGCCGCCGTTGCGGTACCCTGATGGATCACTGGCCCATGGGCCGCAAGAGAAAGCTGACCTGCTTGTCAATCTCTTTACGGCCAAGTCCCGAATCGATGATCGTAGTGCGCAGCCGCCTTCGATTCCCTACTGCAGCCACTCCATGCCTGATATTAAAATCAGGCAATGCGATGTTCGCGCGACACTGCGATCTCTCGATGTCCGGAAAGCCAGTGGACCTGACGGAATTCCAGTGGTTGTTTAGGAAATGCGCAGCCAAGTTGTCTCCAATGCTTACACGCCTGTATCGCCTATCATATGCCTCTGGCGTAGTGCCGCAGGCTTGAAAAGAGGCGAACGTACAACCGATTCCCAAGAAAGGGGATCGTTCTGATCCGGGCAACTATCGACCCATTGCTATCACCCCTATCCTCTGCAAGGTGTTTGAACGTAAAATCAACAACCAACTCGTTCGCTACCTAGAAGATCATTCTCTCATCAGTGATCGTCAGTATGGCTTCAGACCGAAACGATCAACGGGTGATCTTCTAGCGTATGTCACTCACCTTTGGGGTGAGGCGATGGACAGGCATGGGGAGTCGTTGGCTATTAGTCTTGACATCTCCAAAGCCTTCGATAGAGTCTGGCATCGTGCGCTTCTTTCCAAGCTTCCAGCTTACGGCTTGCCGCTTCGATTGTGCAACTGGGTTGCCAGCTTCCTGCATGAGCGCCGTATACGAGTCTTTTGTGACGGTGAGTCATTGAAGTTTCTCCAGGTGAATGCTGGTGTGCCTCAGGGGTCCGTGTTATCGCCCACGCTTTTTCTTTTGCATATCAATTATATGCTCACTTTTGAGGCCATACATTGCTATGCAGATGACAGTACTGTACATGGGCGATATCTCGGACACCCGACGGCTAAGCAAGCCGATACTAGGGCATGCAAAACTGGAGCTCAGCTCCGGTTTTCCCATTATTGAGTAACAATTAACATTTTGATTTTTATCAACATTTTTTTCGAACACTCTCAAAAAATAATTAATTTTGAGGCATCAAGTGTATCCGAACCGAACACAGCCTGCATCCACCCACTTACACGCCTCCCTCCACTACCCCTGCACCCCGCACCCGTAACCCGCCAGCCTGCGCCTGCGTTGTTGCAGTAATACCCTTACCGGGAGTGCAAGTGCGTGTCTGCCGCCCTCGCCTGCGACGCTAGGACAAAATGTGAGTATTTACTTAGTTAATAATTTATTATATTTTGTGTCTTTTAATGTACATTTATGTTGAGCTCGTGGACGAAACGACACGAAGGGCGCAATTACATCCAGTAGTTGCTGCGTTAGCCCGAATTATATTACTTTATGGTTCACCACTTGTGACAGCAAGCAAGATTTAATTAAAACTTGTGTTTTATTATTCGTGTTATATAGATAATTTTATACCTGACAAAAGTCTTTGATTCGGTTCTGTTCTGAGCCGTTTGGATTGTCGTTATATCGAATCCCGTTCAAAGAATACGTGAATACCTATTTTGGGTAGGACTTATAGGACGACCGAACGACAATTAAATGTCAACGATATTTGTCTTGTTTGATTTACGTGAATCAAGGTACAGGTGTAATTGCGCCATAACGTAAGAGTAGAACTCTTGTGCCAATTTTTCCAAGTCTTAGAGAAAATGATTTTTACAGATTTAATATACAACGTGTAACGGAAATAACACACATCCTCAGACACCCCAATTAGAAAACCTTGTTATAATCATAATACATGCATAGAAATATTTTTTTATTAGCCTAAACATTGTTTTTTATCGAAAGTATAAACTTGATTATAAGTGAAATGCGTGGTCACAACAAACCTGCGCACGCACACAATCACACGAAACGTTTGCTATGGTAAACAAACTACAGCGAAATACGATACGGTCTGTCATTTTTTAACATGGTTAGTGGCTATTGTGACTATCTTAATTTAATCATACCTAGTTAGCATTATTGATACCTACATTAGAAATTAAACTAAAAGAGTATCAATGAGAGAACTAAAGAAGAACGGCGGCGGCGTGTTTAAAGTTGTGAATCATATTATTTTTACAATAATAGAATAACCTAATGACTCAGAGGCTTATTGTCACGTGTTCGGCGTCCTCTTTTTAAAATGCTGATACCAGGTGTCCACCACCTGGCTTAAATATTCCTTTAGTTCACTTAACACTTCTTTTCACTGTTTCAAAAGCAACTGATATCTTATTTTAACTCCCCGGCACTTGTTGTCTCGTCAGAATCAACTAGTGGTTTAATAGGCAGGTATGTCCCCATAAAGCAAAAATTCAAGGGACTTCAAGTCAGGCGACCTAGGAGGCTACTGGACAGGACCACCGCGATCGATCCAGCGCTCCTTGTAGGTATTCGACATCACGATGATCTCGAACGTTCTACGTTAAATGCGCGGGGGCACTATCATGTTGATAATACACATTTTGTAAATAAACAAGTAAACTTCTTAAAATATTTTTTCACTACACTCACAGAGAATCCAGGTAGATGACTAATTTTATTTATCTAAGCGCAACAATGGCCGCCCGGTCGGCGCTGTACTGTACCTACCAGCGCGGGCGACCGACGTGAGACACATTACGTCTCGCTCTTTCCCGCTGTTAATACGTAAGCGAAAGAAAGATGATAGATATTTTCGTGTTCAGTTGTGTGTTATTGTCTTGTACCGACTGTTATGTTGTATTAATGTGTGCGTTCCTGTACGTGGAACCATTAAACAAATGCATTTAAAAAGAAGCCGTTCTATATTGACTTTAGGTTAGTGACTATAATTTACGTAATTTTAATTATTTTAGAATTAAATAAAAATATATTAAAAATGTCAGAAATGGATTCAGTAGCCGATTCTGAATAAAGTACTTTCAGGATGTGCATTAAACTTGTTACATGTTGTATATAAAAATCAATTTCTCTAAAAATCTTAATTTGTTAATGTTTAAGTTATTACTATTAATAATAATGTTTACGTTATTATAATATTTCGTTTATTAGTAATAAAGTAAACATTAACCAAAGTGACAGAAGATATTTTTTAACCATAGACTAGTCTAGTCACCTCTAGTGTTAACGCACCGAAATGCGCGGAATTTTAGCTAGAACCACACTATTAAAATTCGACGCCACGACGACGACAGCGACACGCGTTTTCATTGGTTAGCGTTTAAAAATACATAACTAGATGAACTGTAGCCAATCAGCATGCCTTAAGCCAGCCACATGGCCGACACGCGACGCGAGTAGAGTAATATTGGGGCTTCTGCATCACTCACCTCGCTTCGCTCCGTTCGCAATGCAGAGCGCCCCAAAAATCACACTACTAACATGATCTGCGATACGGACGGTTGGCATTAGAAGTATAATATTATTTCATTCATCGATGCATCGTAATACTGGTAGCATAGTAACAATGTTTTTACTTGGGATGACATAATATAAACAACATTCTCAAGTTCGTTCCACGCGCTCAGTGCGGCTCGGGCACAGCGATGCATTCATAATAATTTATATGTACATACTGTTATCTTTGCACAACTCGTTGATAATTTTAATGAATGAATGCAAAATCTTAACAATGTTGAAAGTAGGATCGGGTGGCTCCCGGGTTCGATTCCCGGGTCGGCCAAAGTGTTATTGGGTTTTCTGTTAGGAAATTCTCAGTAACAGCATGAAGTCTAGAAATGTGCCCGGTACGACAATAGGCTCGCCTCCCTATTACGTGGGACTTAAATATATCTGGTGAAAAGTGGGTGCACATTTGCATACCTCTTCAGGGTTACAGGCATAAGACTATGAATGTATGTACTTATGAATTATATAATTGTTTTATCCACAACTAGCTTTTGCCTCTGACTACGTCTACATGGAACTTGAACCCGCGGTAACTCGGATTCCAGGTGATGCGGACGTATCGAGATAAAACAGATTGACTGCACGTGTAGTGTTCGATCGATTAATATAAATGTGTTCTGACTTCTGCGTCACTCAACTCGCTTTGCTCGTTTCGCGACGCAGACGCCTCCAATAATACCCTACTTTTGTTATCTGCGATCCGTTTTATTCACGATATAGATTATTAACATTATGTTTTCAGGTTAGGAATTTAACTCCTTGTCTTAGTGACCAATGTAACTGTTCTCTTTGCTGAGTTTTTTATTGTACTTATGAATGTGTATCAATTCATGTAATATTCCAATCATAGTATATATTAAAACTAAATGGGTATGTTAGTGAGTGTAGGAAACGATTAAGTAAAATGAAACAATCCACATTGTATTTTTTTTTTAAAGTTTATTATCAAAGCACCATTTTTTTAAGCACATAACATTTTTTAATGCACATATTGAGTCATGATAGATACAATTGTACAAATCTCCGGAATATTTATAGCGATCATATAGGGTTAACAAATTAGGACAACCTTTATCTTCTAAATTAATTACATTAACACTATTTAAAATATTTTTCAACCATGACACTTTTTCAAGACCTTTAACGAAAACACACTTATATTTTAAGATATCTAAAACTAAATATTGATAATTTGAGTAAGGTATAAATCCTTCGCTCCAGTATATTTTTCTATTACGCTCAATCCAGCAAACTTGTTGTCTTTCCGATTTAGTCAAATCGTAAAAAGGAAATGGCGGTTTGATTAAAAAACTTGCAGGCTTTGATTACACCATATAGCAATTTATTTTATTATAAATTCATTTGCTTCTGTTTTAAAGCCTTGGATGTCTACAATAGCAGACATGATAATCTACGCACGATGTTGCTCAGAGGTTTGTATTCCACAAGTCGGTCGTTTATAATCAAACAGTATGCAGTTGTCTTATCTGGTATTTGTGTTGAACATTCAAATTCCAATCTTACATCCACTGGACCAGTTTTTAAACTATCTTTTTGCCTCGAGCAGTCTTAGATGAAGACTGGGGCCTTTTTTTTGAAATCCTGCAGATCAAGCAACGGGTCTACCGGAGAGTTGTAATACAACTGACGAAATTTCACATACATTTCATATAATATACTATATTTGTTCTCACAAAACTTTAAAGATAAAGGCTCATAAATCCTTATGAGCCTTTATCATATATTATATATTGCGAATTTAAAAACAGCGTAACATTTGTCACCTCACAATGATCAAATACCGAACTGTCTTTAGTTCTATTATTTTTTCTATTAGTTTGCAAGCAAAAAATGACATACCGAGGCTTTTCTAATTGGGAAGCAGTGTTTACTGACCAAGAATGCTTTGTGGTTTTAGGTAGTAAAGGATACTCATATAAATCCCAATTTCTAAAAGCCATCTGAATAGGTTTATCTCTTTCTAAGTGCCTTAAAAGTATTAAACGTTCTCGATCGGAAACTTTTATATGTGGTACTCTCCATTGAATTATCTGTATATCTATTTGAAGCTGAACGACTTCATCAGTAAGAATAATACTATTTAAGTTAGAATTACTCCTATTCAATATAAGTTCGTGTTTACAATTTATCACAATTTTATTGTAATCCTCTGCAAACCCTAAAATCTTATTTAAGGGCACCACAACGCTAAAATGTCCATCACTTTGGAATCCGTTTAAATTCCAACCCCATAATGCAGAAACTTTACTTTCTGCTTCATTAAATGAGATGTATGGCTTTATTGTTGATGTTATTCCAGAATTTTTTATACGATCTATTTCAATTCCATTCATTTCGTATCTGATGTCTTGGAACAAGTACATAACAGGCTTATTAGTAAACGTAACAGCTTTCTTGATCGGATGCCCATCCTTACCGAACAGCTTTGCCTGACCTTCGATGTAGATTGAACTGGCTGATGGTAGCACGTATATATCTTGCTGGTGTATGGGGATTCTGATTTCATCGTTTTCTCTAAAACTGTTATTGTAGGGATTGTATGAATGGATTTCATAACTTTCGATTGAACTATCAAAGTGTGGTAAATCGGTAATCTGTAGTATACTCATACTTTAAACCCTAAAGCTTTAAGAAAATCTTTATTTGATTTAGTCAATTTCTTCACGTTTTTCTTACGTCTGTGCACCTTAATGGTTGTTGACGGAATAAGACGTTTTATTTTCACTGAAGGGTTTTTATAATATGCTATCATTTTGCTTTTCTTAAATGAAGACGTAATTGAATATTTTCTTCACCAAAGTTTGTTTTTAATACTGAAAAGTATAGTAAACCGCACTCGTACTGATCAGATAAATGAAGAGGTGGTTGAAAATACGAAATCAGTTCCGATTTATTTCCAGAGATGGTAACCGTAGTAGACACGCTTGCATACTGAACTCTTTTAGATGATCCTGTTTATTTTATTTCATGATTATACCAAAAATTCTTTAAGAAATTTAAACATAAATGTCCACAATTGAAGGGGTGATCACGTTGTATGTTTTCAAAATTATATTGAATGTTAGAACCTACATATTTTATAAATACCTTCGGAGGTTTAAGATTTCCATAATTGTCAAAATACTCAACATAATCATTATATTTTGCATAGGCTACCCAATGAGAACCAGGATTTTTTGAACTATCCAAATTAATAACTCCACATTCTTTTTTATAAGGACATTTAGGGAGCTCATCTCTCATAAAGACACCTCTAAAATAAGGAATTCTATTCCCGTACTTTAAAATGTCAAAGTTAGTTAAGGCCCGTTTGGGTAGCCGATATCTTAGTTTTTTTCTTTTGATACAAAAATTCCAAGGCCGCCTTTATGTGGTTTAAGGTGTAGTCCTTTCCCAATACATAGAGCTTCCATTTTTTCATTATGTCTTCTCGATTCTTTATACAGCTTTTTAGCCATTTTGAATTCATTTATGGTTTTAGCAATACCAGCTGCACCGCCTGCTAAAGCTCCCGCAGCTGATAATCCCGCAAAAATAGGAATCAAAGGTAATACTCCCCCAGTTTTTGGAATAGGAATAACGCAAGGGAGCTTAATCGATGAATCATCAGCCAATTCTCTAGTAGCGGCAATAGCTAATTCTATTGCCATTTTCTTGCTCTTAGGTTTTAATTTTTTGATATGCCTTTTTGCTTTTGTAATAACAGATTTTAATTTATTTTTTAACCCTTTTCCAGGTGTAATTTTTGGAGAATGCTTTTTGTCCAAACCAGAACCAGTTTTAATTTTTGCTGACATAGCCTTACTTACTAAGCGTGCCGCAAGTTTTTCAGCTATATTGGCATCGGAAGCAACCGCTCGCTCTTTCGCCATTTTTAACAAAATTAAATCAGCCTTATGTCGATCCTTTAAATTTGATGACTTGTGATATGCAATATCGTGATCTTTGCAGTATTCGTCCAACTTATTTACGCCGTTATCTCCTTTTGTTAGTCTTTTAATTAATTTAGTACCTGGGCCACAGTAATTATATCCTGGTAAGTGTAATTCAAATGGTAAATTATTAATAAGCCAATTGAGAAGACTACTCTCTCCAAAACAAATTATAAGACTGATGATTCCGGTTTGAATACTTTAATAAATAGTTATGTGATTCGAGTTTGTTAACGTTATTTTATTTATAATATTACATTCAATTTATCAATCCAACTGCTTTCAGCTGAAGACAAACCTACTACCATTTTACTAAAACCTTGTTACCTTTTCTTCTAAGAACTTTCTCGACTAGATATATATTAGGATGTTTTGTTATTTGAAGTTCTTGTGTATAAAATGCCCCTAAAATAGGCCGACCTCTGATAGTATCTTCAATTAAGTAAGTTATAGGAGTTGTATTTTGTATTTTACGAATTTTAAATATTTCTGTTGACCAGTTGGGAGTATAACCTTTTTCAAATGTACCTTTGTATTTACTGATACGCACATAATCACCTACTTTGTACTTGCTTTTTAAATTATCATTTTTTGGCAATTTTAAATACC
Source organism: Euclidia mi (assembly GCA_944739405.2). Classification (NCBI taxonomy): domain Eukaryota; kingdom Metazoa; phylum Arthropoda; class Insecta; order Lepidoptera; family Erebidae; genus Euclidia; species Euclidia mi. The sequence continues at coordinate 38,074,074 of OX123190.2, read as the reverse complement.
TTTCTAATATCAGTTTTTTAATAATATTGTTCATATTACCAGGGATTTCTTTAATAGTGCGATGGTGAGTGTGATTGTATTTGTAAATAACATCATTGAGGATGTTTTTTACCCAATTGCCTTTTAAACTAAATTCCTTATAGATTTTAGATTTCAATGTTCTGATAAATCGTTCGACTATTGAAGCTTTTTTTGTTGAGAAGGTTGAATAATGGTTAATATGATACGATTTCATAAGCTTCTGAAATTTGTTATTATAAAATTCTGTTTCATTGTCGGTTTGCAGATTTTTAGGAACACGCCCTTTATCCAACAAAGATTTGAAAGAGTTATACACATCTTCTTTGCTTTTACTTCTCATAGGAAAGGCCCAAGCATATTTCGAAAATGAATCAATAACGGTAAGAATATATCTATAATTTTTATTTTCTTTTGAAATTGATTGCATATCAATTAAGTCTGCTTGCCACAAGTCATCTATATCTCTCATGACTACATGTCTTCGCGGATAGTTCACCCTCGCATTTGTATGAATTTCGTTTACCACGTCAGCTTTGCTCATGTTCAAAACTCAGTAGGTATATTTGTCTCGAATTCAGCTATAATACTGAATAAAAAGCAAATTATTAGGACTATTTATTATTTAATTATGTCAGCTTCTTTTAACTCTTCGATTATTGATAAAATTTCATTATCATGATTTGTATTACCAGCATCTCGGGAAGCAATTAATAGTTTCAATCTGTCAACCAGTTCGTTAGGATCGTCCCAATATACCAAGTCAGTGCTATTTTTGTATTTCTTTAACGTTGGTAAGCTTCCTCCAAATTTAGTGACAATATTATTGTTTGACGATTCAGAATACAATGGTTTGATTATTTCACGATATTTTATACCTTTATCGCCTCTAATTTGCCCATTAGGATTGAAATCTCTCTTATGTACATTTGTATAATGCAACATATCTTTATAGACAAGTTTGTCTTTGCTCGATATTTGTTTCAAATCAGGTTTTCTTCGAAGTAAAAGTTCTTTTAAACCAGGGGTTAAATTGAAGCTTTTGTCACCAACTTTAATTAAAATGGTATTATCATTATTTGCACTATCTATTTTAGAAAATGAAACTATTGAATTACCCATTAATATTTTTTTGTTTTCACTCCTTATTCTAAATGGTATGTTTAGGTCATAAATATCATGGATATAACGACCCTCTATTAATATTTCTAAATCATCCAGTAATTCCGTCTGGGGAGGTTTTTTAACGTTCAGTACAGAATTCAGTTCTGGGTCATAGCATTCTTCAAACTTAGTAGATGAACTAGTATTAATGTCACCCAATTTCACGTCTTCAAAATTAGAGTGTGTATTTTCAAAATTTTGTATTTTTCAAATGTTTTATTTGAATCAACTAGAGTTTTTAGGGGATCTGTGACAGGTTTTAATATTTTTTCAAGTGACAAGTTCGTAGAGTGTTCCTGGTTTTTCATTTGTTTTATTTTATTCTTTATGGATTCTACAGACTTCATTAATTCTATTTTAATATTTTTCTCCATGTTATACTTATTAACAGCTGAATAGCTAAAGAACAAATTCTAATGAATTTGATTTGCCATGTTAATTACTTATATATACATATAAACAGTCAGTCAAATTTAAAAAACATATCAAAATTCTGTCTGTACCTTCCATTATTTAATGACGATTCTTTATTAATAAGTAGAAAATTATAAGGTTTACTCCAAACAGTTTGACAAATATTTCTAAACTCTTTCCACTGTAAATCAGAAGTAACATGCTCTTCATAAATATGTTTTAAATTCACATCATCTTGTTTGAATATAATAAGAAAATTCACATTGTCACGCAACAGTTGTTTCGGAATTTTGGAATAGGTTTGAGATAGATAGAAACATACACCTCATAGTTGTTTATGTCTACCCATACAAAAATAATTGCGATTATTTACTTGATTTTCAAACGCAACATCATCAAAAATAAACACAGAATTTGTTAAAGCTTCACTAGGAGAAATGACCTCTTTATCATCGCTAAAATTGTAGAAGTTAATTTGCGAGACTCTTCCTAATACTTCACTCATGAAACGATACTTTGGTTGAAATGAAGTTTTGGAATAAAGATAAAGATTTTTAAATTTTAGACCATTTTCATGTAACAACAAACTAATCATAACGTTTGTTTTACCACAGTTCGATGGACCGCACATTATACATCGAATCGTATTCGGTAATAAAGGACTACGTCTGATCTGGTGAGAAGATTCATTTAAATCTATATTATTAACTTTCAAAGATATGGGTTGTTTGATCAACTTCATTATGACAATTACTGTAATCAGTGTCTAGCACACATATTTATAGGTAGCTATACCTTTAACACTAAATTAGATATGTATATCATATAGCATAAATAACAGCATTTACCATGTTTGTACAGGTCTAGAAAGTTAGGAATTTTGTATTCTCGTATTACAATATTATATTTTTAATAATTGATTTCATTTGGTATTGAATATCATACAGATTTAATATTGCATTCCTTATTTCATTATGCTGTCATAGTCAGTCGAAACAGGACCTGTTGCTAGCAGAGAAATCAAGTTTTATTGGTAAGTAAGTTTTTAATGTTATAAATTATTACAATATTATATTATATTATTAATTATGCATAATTAGATATCTTACTTTAGTTTTATTTTCAGAATCATGTCATACAGCCCCAGCATTCTCGACATTGGAGGACTTAACAGATTTGTATTTGATAATGTTGATACTCAAATCCCAAGTTCTTTGGACGAAGTTGACCAGACGGAAATACAAGAGGTTAGTAAATATTATTTTATTCCTCATAGTTGAATTCGTATAGTTATGAACTTTTCATTTATATTTTTTATGTTATTGTATTGCAGGACAATGCCATGACAGAGAATGGTAGACAGTTAAATAACAAGCCATTTTTTTACTCTCAAGGAAATTAGGAATGTTTTGAAGAGCATCGGAACAAATCCTCTGATCAGGTAAGCATAAAATGTATTTATGTTTATAAACATTTATTGTGCGCGTCCACATTATTATATATGTGGAAGCGTCAGGAGGGCTCTCGGAGCAGTCTTCGTGGGTTTTCTCCATTGTGGGCGCAACGGCGGCAAGAGATTCAAAATAAAAGCACCACTTTACTTGTACACGCTGTATTGCTCGAATTTATAACAATTTAGCACGAAATACAATAAAATATGGAGGATGAAACACGATTATGAATTTGTGAGCCAATAGTTTAGCACGTGCCCGCCCGGTGCAACAGCTGTCAGAGTAATGGACGACTGTCACCGCGTTTGGCGCCTCCTACTACTCTATTCGGGGTTACCCGCTCTCAATTTTATTTTACTACTAATCGAGTAATCGATTACAACCATCGGTAAATTAAGTATCAATTTCTAAAGACAACTTTTATGGTTAAATTAAACCTTAAAGTCATTCTTAAATAATCAGCGCGCCGTCACGGCCGTCCTGCGTTTTCACACGTCCTCGTGTGTAACGTTCTCGCCTGTGAATAACAGATACTGTTCGGGTCATTACCCGAACACCGTCATCACACCTACATTCATACATGCTTGTGTGTATGTAATCAATAAAATACTCTTTATAAATTGACCTACAAAATAAGTGCAAGGCAGTACATACTTAACATTCGCGTCAAGCTTACAATTAGTATTCAACATTATTTTGTACTCATCAACATTTTTCACTTTCATAGAACATCAACATTAATTTAACTAGTATTTAAGATAGTGTAATTACTATTATTTGTGAAGTGGAATAAACATTTAATCTACACTCAATCCTTTCTATCATTTCGCAATCTCACTGTAAGCTAAACACCGCCACATATTGGTCCTTCGAGAGACCTTCGCGCCGCGTATTCGTATCTCGCGATTCCGTGGAGTGAGGGTTTGAACTAGCTAACAAAGTGCAGTGTGTGGAGTGCAGTGCCCGGATTGAAGTGCCAGGATTGCAGTGCTAACATTCAACAAACAACAAAGGATTTAGCAGAAACAGCAAGTCGGGAGAGTTGCTATATTTCTAGCATATAGCAAAACAAGTAACATTTTTCTTTTTTTCTTATTATTATTTCTTTTCTACTTAACATTGCCATGGAGAGTTTGGTAGAAAATCAAGCAAAGATCTACGAGAACATCGTCAAGATCGGTGTCAACATAAAGAAGGATAGTTCTGACAGAAAATCGTCCGAGTATTTTAAGAAGCGATTGGAAACGCTGGAGCAATACTGGTCAGATTTTCAAACTAATCATGCTAACATTAATAAGTATGCTGAGAAAACGCATCCGTACTTTACTGAGTTAGAGCATGCCAAAACATTTGAAGCATATGAGTCCGTCAAAGCGTTGATTGAACAACAAAGTCAAAAAATTTTGTCCAAGTTGAAAGGTCCGTCAACTAGTGGACATAACATGCAGCTAGGAGAAAACGAACAATCTCTTGAAGACGCATCTCATGACATGATGAAGGAACAGTATACTCCCAGATCTGTTACTTCAAACCAGGGTACGAACAGCAAACTTGACGACTTGATGCGCAAACAATACGCGAACTTTAAGGCTTTTGTAAGGACAGCGGCTAACATAGAGATAGACTCGATACAAAGCAAGTGGAAATACGAAGACGCATTAAAATCCTTGCAAACTAGATGGTCTAATATAGATTCCCTATACTGGGAAATAGATATTGAGTTGGATGGTACGAATCGAGAGTATGAAAACTTGTTTAATAAATACGAAAAACAATTCAACCTGCTAAAACGAGCCTTAGGTACGAAGATGTGTTCCGTGGTACATAGAGAGAAGTCGACACCTAAATTAGACATTCCAGTTTTTAGCGGTAACTACAATCAGGGGGTATCGTTTAGGGACTTATTTTCGGAAGCAATCCATAACAACAATTCTCTCTCTAATGGCCAGAAAATGCAGTTTTTGAAAGCGAAAGTCCGTGGCGAGGCGGAACGTTTAATCCAACATTTGCAAATAAGCACAGACAACTATTTAGTATGTTGGGAGATTCTCAACCATCGGTACAATAACAAAAAACTTATATTTTCATCCCATATGAATATATTACTAGGACTACCCAGCATACAACAACCGTCCCTTCAACAAATTAAGAAAATCCACGATACAACATTAGAGTGTCTGAATGCCATTAAAAACTTGGGCGTCGATACATCAACCTGGGACCCCATGATTGTGCAGATACTTAGCCAAAAGCTGGATTCAGACACGATTACAGATTACATATAATCATTGAATTTTTAGAAGGGAAATTTACTAGCCTAGAGACTGTAACATCGCGCCGTAGAGAAATTATTCCACAAAAGAATAATTATAATCAAGCAGTTATGAATTCTAAAAAGTACAATTTCAAGCCATCGAACTCCAATAATTACAGCGGTCATCAAAATCAGAGCTATAGCAACAAGCCTATTGCAAAAACAATGCATGCGTCGAATTATACATGTCCTCTTTGCAATAAACAACATGGCATTTATAACTGCAAAACTTATTTAGAAATGCCAGACGAACAAAAATTGAAAACAGCTTACCGATTAAAAGTGTGTACTAATTGTTTATTTAGTCACAATGGAAGTCAATGTACTTCAACCAAAACATGTCATAAATGTCCCGAATCACATAATACTATTTTACACGATGTTTTCACGAAATCAAAGCCGAGTTCCACTGGGTATCAGAGGTCGAACCACACAGAAAAGTCACTCGAACCTGTAGCAGGGACTTCGCATGCTTCGCAGCAGGAGACTTCGGAGATCTTGCTAGCTACTGCCGTAATAAAAGTAGAGAATGCGGAGGGAACTTACTATCCCATCAGAGCCCTTATCGACCAAGGGTCTCAGATCTCGTTAATAACAGAGAAAACGGCTCAACTTTTAGGCATTAAAAGACAAAGATGCAAGGGAATCATTTATGGCGTCGGGGAAAAGGAAAACAATTGCAAGGGCATGTTGGAAATTAACTGTGCGTCAATGGTCAGTGACTTTACCTTCAAGTCAGAAGTTTATATTATGAATAATTTAATTAAAAATCTTCCTAACAAAACATTGCCGAAACCATCGTGGCCATACTTAGAAAACATAAACCTAGCGGACCCTGAGTTCTATAAAAGTCGCCCTGTGGATTTGTTGCTTGGAGCCGATGTTTACGCTAACATTATGTTAGGAGGAATTATACGAGGAGAAAATGATAGCCAGCCAATAGCTCAACAAACTCATTTAGGTTGGTTGTTGTGTGGTAATGTGAAAACATACCATTGCCACGTAGTGCTAAACAACATCGATGAGATCAAAAAATTCTGGGAAGTTGAAGAAGTTAGTGAGCAAAAGGGCATGTCTTTAGAGAAACAGGAGTGTATGGATTTTTACTCAAAAACAACAAAGAGAAATCGGGATGGACGTTACGTTGTTCGGTTACCGTTAAAGAAAGACATGAAACATCGACTGGGGGCGTCCAAACCCATGGCATTAGCACAGTTCAGAAATTTAGAGCGAAGACTTATGAAACAAAGTAACTTGCGTCAACAGTATAGAGATGTCATGCAAGAATATTTAACATTAGGCCATATGAAAAAGTCAAACAGCGAACATAAAACGGATTGTTATTTACCGCATCATGGCGTGCAGCGAGAAAAATCAACAACAACAAAATATAGAGTCGTATTTAATGCATCCGCGAAAACCTCCACAGGTTATAGCCTGAACGATCTCATGCACAAGGGCCCTAACTTGCAACAAGATTTGCAGTCGTTGTTGTTGCGCTGGAGACAATATCCTATTGCCGTTACGTCTGACATTGAGAAAATGTATAGGCAAATAGAGGTAGCCGACAGTGACCAACATCTACAAAAGATAGTGTGGCGTGATTCACTCGATATGCCTATACAAACGTTCCAGCTAACAAGAATCACATTCGGTACAAAGCCCGCCCCATTTTTCGCCATGTTGACACTGAAAAAACTAGCAGAAGATGAACAGAGAAGATACCCAGAAGCATCAAGAGTAGTCTTAGAGGGATCTTTCTACATGGACGATTTCGTTTATAGCTTTTATGACTTAAAAAAGGGTAAAAAGTTGATTGGGGAGTTAATCCAGTTATTGAAATCCGGTGGGTTTAACTTGCGAAAGTGGTCATCAAACAGCAAAGAGTTATTAGAAGACATTACAGAACAAAATCATGGCGAAGGCGTATTCAACTTTAAAACAGCTGATACTACTTCAAAAACACTCGGCCTGTGTTGGAACGCAGCCGAAGATGTATTTGAGTTCAAATTTGAATTCGCCGTAACGCAGTCTAAACCAACAAAACGAAGCCTACTATCGGAAATATCCAAACTCTTTGACCCACTGGGCTGGTTAACACCATTTTCTACCAAGTTAAAACTGCTTTTCCAAAAGCTATGGAAAGATAATATACATTGGGATGAACCGGTGCCCGATAACATTTGTCTAGAGTGGTCAAAGTTAAAAGAAGACAAACATAAAATTAAACATTTTAAAATCCCAAGGTGGATCAAAAGCGGAGAAAAGGAGACTATCGAGCTTCATGGCTTCTGCGATGCCTCTATGGATGCGTACGCATGTGTAGTATATTCTCGTGTGAAACATCAGCAAACTATTACTCTGGTCGCCGCTAAAGCAAAACTTGTACCATATAAAAAGGCAGTAACATTACCCCGTTTAGAACTGTACGGTGCGCTGTTATTAACAAAGCTTATTAACAAAATACGCGAAAGTGTGAGCTGTGCAACAGAAATTTATGGATGGTGTGATTCGATGGTCGTGTTAGGGTGGTTACAGGGTGAACCTAGCCGCTGGAAACCATTCATTGCAAATAGAGTACAAGCCATAACCAACATTATGCCTACAAACTGCTGGCGCTATGTCAAATCAAGTGACAACCCAGCAGACTGTGCAAGCCGTGGCCTAAACATATCACCATTAATGGATCATCCCTTATGGTTTCAAGGACCTTCATGGCTTCAAAAATTCAATAAGGAAGAAATATCCAAGCCAATACTAGTTTATAAAACGGACGAAGAGATTAGAAACATTAAACAATCTAACATTATACAGAAAAGTAGTACAAACATAATTGATGACTTATTAAAACAATTTAATTCATTTTATAAAATAACGCACATATTGGCATGGATTCTCCGAGCACTGACCCCTGTCTCGCAACGTAAACAGTTACCGTCGTACCTAACATTGCGTGAGTTACGATATGCAAAATCGGCTATTGTGAAACATGAACAAAAGAAACAATTTGCACCAGATTTAGATAAAATTAGCAAAGGTGACAAAATTAGTATTAAAAGTCAGATCTTAAACTTAAATCCGTTTATAGATCATTACGGCATCTTACGAGTAGGAGGTCGATTGAGTAACGCAAACATGAGTTATGAAGCGAAACATCCCAAGATCATATCTCACAAGAGCCGTTTAGCGGAGCTATTAATAGAAGAAGCGCATCTCCTAACTTTTCATGGGGGACCACGACTGACTCTGGTGACGCTGCGGCAACAATACTGCATCACAGGTGGATACAACGCTGCGAAGAAGCAAATTAGAAAATGTATTATCTGTCGAAAGCACGATATACGAACGCAACATCAGCTGATGGCTGATGGTGGATTTGCCGTGGGCGAGAACAAATCCGGCCGCCCCATTCTTCCACACAGGAGTAGATTACACGGGATTTATGGACATAAAAATAAACAAAGGAAGAGGTGTAAAAACAAATAAAGGATACGTAGCGGTCTTTATTTGTATGGTGACAAAGGCGGTTCATTTTGAATTAGTGTCAGACCTTACAACTTCTGCATTTCTGGACTCTGCCAGGCGAGGAACACCGCACCATTTGTATAGTGATCAAGGAACCAACTTTATTGGTGCTAACCGAATGATCCAGGAAGAAATGGAACAACTACAACGAATATTTAGTGATACTAGTTTCTTCACGGAAATCACGTCAATGAACATTGAATGGCACTTCAATGCTCCATCGTGGCCGAGTGCTGGAGGTTTGTGGGAGAGAACCGTCAAAAGTTTGAAATTTCACCTGAAACGTGTAGTTGGAGATCAAAAATTAACATTTGAAGAATTCACTACCCTTTTGACACAGCTAGAGGCATGTTTGAACTCACGGCCATTGTGTTCATTGACGGAAAACATAGAAGAATTAGATTATTTGTCGCCCGCCCACTTTTTAACAGGAAGAGCAGACTTAACAGTTATTGAGACGAAAGAAGATGCCAGAACAAGGTGGCATTTAACTAACGAACTGTTCAAAGATATTTGGAAAAAGTGGAAACTCGAATATCTTAGTCAGTTAACGGCAAGACAGAAGTGGTTCAGACCTCAAAACAACATTAAAATTGGTGATTTGGTGGTTATTCGGGAAGACAACATCCCCGCAGGAAAATGGGCCATGGGCCGAGTTATTGAACTACACCCAGGGAATGACGGCTATGTCAGAGTTGTCACCCTAAAAACAAAAAATGGCATTTTGAAACGGCCGATCGTAAAATTATCCATTTTACCCCTCGAAACACCCGGAGAAGAGGACCAACATAGCAACCCCTCGTCAGTCTCTTCTCCAACCCCCGAGAAGAAACCTAGCACAACAAAACCAACATCGAGAAGAACCAGTTTATCAAGCGTAGCTATGGCGTTATTATTTTTCTTAACGTTGTCCGGAACTGTGCAGGCCGAGCATAACATAACAAGGCTGGGGAGCAATCATTCACTTTACTTTGACCCTGTAAAACAAGTGACTATGGTCAAAGACAGATGGACATTAGTAGTTTATTACAACATGGCTCCGTATTGGGAAGGTATAACAACATTGCAGAAGACCATGACCTATCTCAATAAAACATGTATAACAATAGGAGACCAGTGTAATCTGATAATGCCGCAATTGTCGCACGAGTTCGAGGAATTAAAATATTATAATATATTACTTACGAACCAGCAGGTGTCGGATCACGAGCGACGACGTCGCGGGCTCGTCAATGGAATAGGCTACGTTGCAAATTCCTTGTTCGGTGTATTGGACGAACGATTCGCTGAAAAATATGCTCAAGACATCGAACTCTTAAAACGTAATGAAAACCATCTATTAAGTCTATGGAAGAACCAGACATCGATTGTGGAGTCGGAGTACAATTTATTAAAGCGGTCGGAAGATTTAATGGCCAAACAACACAAAATTATCAACCAAAATTTAGTGAAAATTGAACAAAGCAACAATAGAATACAACTGGAAATCAATAACATTACCTTACTTCAACATTTTACTTTAATGTCAATAGCAGCGAACAATTTGTACATCAACTTAAGGCGAAGTCAAGATCTTTTGCTGGATATACTTACGGACATTCACCATGGAGATTTCAATATGCATCTACTTACCACACAACAACTTGAACAAGAGATTCGCCTCATATCATCACAGTTATCTGCCGATGTTGTCTTGCCAGTTAGACCGTCTAACATACGAACCATCTACCAACTCTTGAAGATAAAGTCAAAGATAACATCAGAATACTTCTTATTTGAAATAACATTCCCGCTTGTCAACAGAGAGCAGTATCATTTGTATAAAGTCGTTTCCATACCACATGAAGTGGGCAACGACATGATACAGTATACGCCGATAGCCGAATATATTGCAACGGATTTGAAAAAGGACACATATTTCACAATGAGCGCTGAGGAACTGTCTTCGTGTGTCGAACAAGAAAAAGCGTATATGTGCGATCGGAAGAAGTCTATATATCATCTGAGTAGCGATAACAATTTTTGTCAGATGGACCATCGTACCGAGAAATGTAGGCTTACTCAATCAAAGTGCCAAAATGAGTGGATAGCACTAACAAACCCTTCGCTCATCCTTTATCACGTCTGTGGCAACTACACTATAAAAATAATTTGCAATGATCGAGTCGCTATAGAACGGTTGAGTTGTGCTGGTATCTTGTATGTAGAAAATGGCTGTTTACTCAAAGGTACGGATTTTACTCTGCAGTTACCTAAACAGTTGAAAAACGACATCCACATGTCTGCAGATGTTTATACAACTAACATTGATCAGCTCAATTACCTGATTAATACGTCGCTGCCATGGGAAAACATCGAGAACATTAGCGATACAACAGACTTACATGATGCTTTGGAACATCTGCACACACGCATAAACGAGATGAAGAAATCCCAGGTAGAGTTGGCAGAGACATATTCACCGCATAACATACACAATTATGTGGTGAATTACTCGCTGGTTGCAGTGGTGGCAGCAGCAGCGGCCGCGTTGCTGTGGCGCTGCAGACGGCGCCGGCGCGAGCAGGGCGCGCGCATCACGCGGGACATCGAGCTACAGGCCGCGCCCGCACAACGGGCTAACGAAACCAGTATATGTGCTAGTGAAGTGGTAATAAGTGCTAGTGCGCGTCAGCCTCGGGTTGAACGACAACCCAGTGCCGAATATAGTGAAATAAGTGACAATATCCAAAAAACTAACAAATCGTGTTCGCCAATACCGCGTAAACGTTTTTAGAGACTATAACGTAAACCATACTATTATAACTTAGTTCATACCTATTTTAGTCTGATAACTTAGTATTATAAAATGGGAGTTTCATTTGATTTATAAATTTGATCTTTAATTACTTAATGCACATGTTTATTTTATTTTTTTGCATTGTTTAACAATCATCCTCACAACAATAATGTTTCATCTTACTCATTCCTTTCATCTCGTAGGCCCCGGAATATGTTCGGGTCAATCCCCGAACACCGTCATCACACCTACATTCATACATACTTGTGTGTATGTAATCAATAAAATACTCTTTATAAATTGACCTACAAAATAAGTGCAAGGCATTACATACTTAACATTCGCGTCAAGCTTACAATTAGTATTCAACATTATTTTGTACTCATCAACATTTTTCACTTTCATAGAACATCAACATTAATTTAACTAGTATTTAAGATAGTGTAATTACTATTATTTGTGAAGTGGAATAAACATTTAATCTACACTCAATCCTATCTATCATTTCGCAATCTCACTGTAAGCTAAACACCGCCACAGATACAGTGATTTACTCCACACTCGTCTTGGCCTTCCTGACCAATAAATCAATTATGATTAACTATTCGTTTCACACGGAATACATTTTACATGTCAAATTTAAATTCGTTGAATGTATCATCAAACAATACACACACACTGAAGGGACAAAATCAACTAAACCATTTACGTCGGTTAACGTCTACAACCTAGGCGATGTCACACAGACTTGTAAGTGCCACACAGGCCAGTCAATGCCACACAGGCCAGTCAGTCAATGCCACACAGGCCAGTCAGTCAATGCCACACAGGCCAGTCAGTCAATGCCACACAGGCCAGTCAATGCCACACAGGCCAGTAATTGCCACACAGGCCAGTCATTGCCACACAGGCCAGTCATTGCCACAGAGGCTTGTCAATGCCACACAGGCTTGTCGGTGCCACACAGGCTTGTCCGTGCCACACAGGCTTGTCGGTGCCACACAGGCTTGTCGGTGCCACACAGGCTCGTTGGTGCCACACAGGCTCGTTGGTGCCACACAGGCTTGTCGGTGCCACATAGGCTTGTCGGTGCCACACAGGCTCGTCGGTGCCACACAGGCTTGTCGGTCAAGTCACGTCAATTGTTAGCTGCTTATTGTTTACACTTACACAAAATAGAAATCAAATTAATCATATGCGCCGTCATCGGCACATTCTACTACTGGTTCTAGTGCGCCAGTTAACTCAAATGGAACGTAACATTCGGGCATATTAAGAACACAATCATGTGCATACTTATAAGTTCTATTAGAGTTAAGAGCCTTAAGCAGGTACCTATCACCATCCAACAGCTCAATTATCTTATAAGGGTCCTTAACAAAGTAATCTTAAACCAGGTTTGTCTAACTCTTTACTCTCTTCAAGATCGTCAGTTATGCTCTGATCCTCTGGTACAAAATTTCAGTATCAAAATCAATAATCAGGAAAGTCAAAGTAAAACTGACATTTCACTATCGCGGTATCTCTCAAGATATTATTTCAAACAAAGTAAACCAAAAAATTTAAGCTAAGGTGTTTGGACTCTACATCTTCTAACCTAATTCCTTTAATAAACTACCTTCACTTTCATTGCCAGTTACAGCCAGATAGGCTTTAGCTATACCAATTACCAGGCTTCTCAAAGCCACATACAGGCCTCACACAGGCTCCGCGCCACACACGGGCCGCGCGCCACACGCGGGCCGCGCGCCACACGCGGGCCGCGCGCCACACGCGGGCCGCGCGCCACACGCGGGCCGCGCGCCACACGCGGGCCGCGCGCCACACGCGGGCCGCGCGCCACACACGGGCCGCGCGCCACAAACGGGCCGCGCACCACACACGAGCCGCGCGCCACACACGGGCCGCGCGCCACACACGGGCCGCGCCGGCCACCAGGCTGCGCCGACGCCAAGCCGCGCTGGCTACCATGCCGCGCCGGCCACCATGCCACGCCGGCCACCATACCACGCCGGCCACCATGCCGCGCCGGCCTCCAGGCCGCGCCGGGGACTAGGCCACGCCGGCCACCAGACCGCGCCAGCTACCAGGCCGCGCCGGCCATCAGGCCGCGCCGGGGACTAGGCCACGCCGTCCACTAGACCGAGCCAGCTACCAGGCCGCGCCGGCCATTAGGCCGCGCTAGCCACCAGGATTACCCAAAAAGGAAATAAATCTACCATTAGTATTTCAAAGATTCGTCTCATTGTATACCCACTAAATAGAGTATCCGTTCTTTCAGACTAACTCAACGTCCGCACTTCGTCAATTTTAAGCGATTATCAAATTCATACAACTTGACAACTGCACAGAACGTAACTCCAATACCACTCCATACTTTCAATGAGCTATGTCAAAACTGGATTTGACCACTGTCAAAAACTAAAACCAAATGCGAACATGGCGAGAACCGATAAGCTACTTTTGGACAAACTGATTTCCTTTGGCTATATAGAGGCAACGACTACAGTTCTGAGATAACCAATCGACAGTCCATGAGTACTTTCAGATTCTCGCAACACGCTCTTTTCATACGACACAGAAACCAAAGGTAGATGATTTTTGCGATCAAAAATCAAATTAGAGCTACTTGAGTAGCAGGGTATCCGTGATTGCGATCAACGACCACACTTTAATGTACTTGGCTCTAGAAATAAAAGAAAATTATCGCACAACACTCATTCTAGTCGTTTGGCTATTCCTGATCCAAGTCGGTGGGGAATAAAGCTACTCTGATCAAAATCATTACGGGTTTTAATGAAAATCACTACTAACTCTTTCTCTTGAAGCTGACATATTGAACAACACGCATACTCGTTAAAATAATAGGAAACTCATTAAAATATTGCATTGCTCATACTCTGACATCCATCGGGTCTTCAACATCACGCTATGCAACCTCCATCCGGTTACACAAAACCACCCGGATAATCATTTCGAACGTAACAAAGTATCTTAAACTAGGTTTGTTCAACATGTTGCTTTGGTTTTCCTTATCACAAAGCAGACTATAAAAAATCTTACTAGGCTAATAGTCTAGATGTTAAGTTTACTACCAAGTATCCATTCAGTCTTTTCAGCGTTATAATTTTGTCATGGATAGTCTTAATACGAAGCATAACCTAACCTTATCATTAGCGATACAGCAACGGACCTTTCGCGTTCAAGACAATGGACAACGTTTGTGATAATATGACAATGCTCTAACGGCTGTCTTGTTTGCGCATCAACGGAGACTATGCCTAACACAAAAGCTCAAGGGTAAACTAGGCTAACCAGTAAGGCACTTTACCGGTCCAACCAATGGCAACGCATGGCTAAACATGCAGCCGCACAAACGGCTTATCCAGTTTATGCAAATCCACACTGACGGTAACGTGGGTACCACAAAATTATCACAGCAACGACTAACAAAGTACCCATTTAATGAGAATAAGGTTAAGCATACAATCATCACTAACGATCACTTACCTAGTGCTACCTATAATGAAAATTAAAATCTTTGAAACTGATTATCGTAACGCACTATGATGATAACTCAATCATTTTCTTCAACGTCTGATAATCGAGTTTAACAGCTTCTACTAGAAACACTATCACTCTTAAACGTCCTAAGCATAACTTGGAATTGGCCACAGAACTCAGGGCACTTGATAAAAATTCCCAGCGTATCACACGAATTTTAAAAACACACAGTAGGTCATTTTCACGCGTAAAATCTTAAAATTGAATTTAATTTTACTAGTGGTGCCATCTAATAATCATGAGTAAGAAACATTTTAATTTGTCATGTTAAAAATGTATGCACACAAAGAAGCAGGTATAATTGCAACACCGAGATCGTCTGTACAACTCACAATTACAACGAGTAACAGTGCCACTTTTTACTTAGGCTCTGATCACGTTCAAACGAAAACAGTTAGGTATTATCAACACCACGAGTCGATAAAATAATGGCGCTAGTAATATCTTTCAATTATGGTCAGGTTACACTAACCAACCAACCACACGAGTTTGGAACAATACAAGTCGGCCTGTACGCTCACTCTCGTTACTGATACAGTCCATAAAGTAAGACCGAGACAAAATAATCTATTTGCAAGCAAGCATAATATGATCACAAGGTTCGTGAGTGCGAGCCACCCTCGCATGTAGAAATAACAATAATCGCTTTCTTTTAACCGGCGTATCAAACTCAAACCTCCGTTCGATATCTACGCTATAGCTAGATCACTACGGTAGTAAGACAACCTTACGCTCGCATAAAATACGGCAAAGGTCAAATGGTTCCACATTTCAGTGTCTCGTGTAGGAATCGAACCTACAACACTCGGTACGATGTGATGGCGATATCACCACGACGATTACGACATTTCCAAGGTTAAACGCGTAATGTTTCACAACTTCCGTCACTAAATAAAATTGGCACTACCAATTAAAAAAAATCAGACAAAATACGCTCACTACGTTAACCTTTGAAATCTCAGCTGATTCTCCAACATAGCAGCGTTAGCAGTCGCCTTCGCTCGCGCCTTTGTGCACACTGCATTGCACAATATCATCCCAGGAAACGATACGCATTAGTGCGACCACAAGCGGGGCGCAATGCGGGTCTTGATCTTCAATCACATGTCTGCTCTCGTCACCCAAACACGTCCATCCATATCTTGTTGCTCAGGATCGAAGTCCGGTAAACAAAGGCCATGCGACGATGTAGTAGGTATTTTCATGGCTTGCATCAGCGTCAGAAAATTGCGATTTTGTAGTTCCAACAAGCCCAGCAATTTTTCGTTACTAGCGTCTTCATTTTGAACACGTGGGTCGTTGTGGGCCCATCCCAATTCTGATGTGGAAGCGTCAGGAGGGCTCTCGGAGCAGTCTTCGTAGGTTTTCTCCATTGTGGGCGCAATGGCGGCAAGAGATTCAAAATAAAAGCACCACTTTACTTGTACGCGCTGTATTGCCCGAATTTATAACAATTTAGCACGAAATACAATAAAATATGGAGGATGAAACACGATTATGAATTTGTGAGCCAACGCACGTGCCCGCCCGGTGCAACAGCTGTCAGAGTAATGGACGACTGTCACCGCGTTTGGCGCCTCCTACTACTCTATTCGGGGTTACCCGCTCTCAATTTTATTTTACTACTAATCGAGTAATCGATTACAACCATCGGTAAAGTCATTCTTAAATAATCAGCGCGCCGTCATATATTTATGTGTGATTTATTTTTTACAGGTTACTAGTCCATATTTCTCCACTCAAGACGATGGCACAACATACATTGAACCAAACTTTTCTACAAAGTCAAAAAAATTGTCACCGTCTAAAAAGCGTCAAAGTTTAATAACGTCATCGGCAAATTCGTACATTGTTCGAAGAAATCGTCCAAAGCAAGGACGTCTTCTAATTAAGATAGATATTCGTGAATTAGATTATGTAGACAAAAATAAAAAAAAACAGGCTTGCTTAAGTGCACAATATGTGGTTGAGGAGCCTTATGATGATGTAATGGATATCACAGAGACATTAATAAAAAAAAATAAGTAAGAAATTATATTTATGTAAAAGTTAAATAAATGTTGTGGCTGAATTCTTATCGTTTTACTTTTAATTAATAAAAATGGAAAATAAGGTATAGAATAGTAAATTTAAACAACTTTATTTGAATACATATTTATTTTATAAAAACATTTTTAACTTAATTCATAACAAATAAAAACAAAAAAAATACACAGTATACATTTATTGATTATTACAATACTTAGTTACATTCCTTTATTACACATATTTTTATTTGATTATAATAATATACTTATTACACATTTAATTCAATTGTAATTAGCTTTTATAAGTAGGTATATTACAATGTTATTTTAGATAAGTAGAACAAATAGAGTAAATCTTACACGTACTAAAAGTATTGAACTATAATGTCCCAAAGGTAAAGTATTGAAATTTCATCATTGTTGTGCTCAAGTGCATTTCACTAAACTATGCGTTTAAATCTGTTTGTGGTGGCTTACAAAATTGTCATTGTTGCGTATATTCAAACATGACTTAGTGTTTTTTATAACCGCAGGCAATTCTAAGTATATTCCAGCTCTTAAAGGACTTGTACTTGTTTAAGTTTATTTCCAAATTACTTATACTATTAATAGTCCAACCCGATTCGGCAAGTTCAAACTCTAAACATGTAGATATTAATTTTTCAGAGCATTTAAAATACATGTTATAAATATCTGTATTCGGAACTGCTATCATATATTTGGTGTTGAAAGATTCTATAGTCTTAATTAAAAACAATAAAACGTGAGAGTATTTAAAAAATAGATCAATATTGCGACTTTTACATTGTCTCATCTACGTTACCATTAATTATAGATAGTTATGGCATACGTTACCATAATTACCTATAGATCATTATAGCAACGCTATTAAAAAAATCTATTTAAACTCTTATGTCGCCAAATAAGTAAAATTTGATTGAGAAAATCATACACTGAAAATTAATGTTTTAAATGACATTAAAATTTAACATATTGTTTGAAAAAATCTTACCTCAGACTCTGAAACGACGGTATTCCGTTTTCACTCTGTTTGTTGTCAGCCCGTCACTATCAGACTCTGATTCTGAAGGGATGGGGTTTTTAGAAAGCAAAGCTTTCTTCTTCTGAGACACTTTTTATCTCTCTTCACAGCCTTGTTTTTGAGATGCCGCCGGTTTTTGTTTTGTTGCTCGAGATGTTGAAGGCACGGAGTCTTCTTCTTCAACCCAAAAAGCGTTATTTACCCAATGAGCCCTGGAAACATTATTAAAATGCAATAAGTATTTTTGTTGCCAACATTCCTAGCAGTATGAAACAACAGGACTCATATTATTCAAAGGGCTTGGTGTGTTGTTAGCTGTTATTTTTCACAGAAATGTTTAGAAACCTCATCAAATAGAATAACAGTATCAGAAGAAAAACTTTAAACGACATAGGAATTGAATGCGGCGGGCCTCGAACGAAACCCCTTGGCGGCGGATGAAGGTGTTAGGCTTAAAATAATATCTTATCGAAACTTAAATGAGTATTTTCAGTTGTAAAACAATTAACTATTACAGTCTGAATAAAATTGATTAAATTATAATACTCACATACTTTTTCTGCAACACTTGTAAACCACTACAAACAAATTTAAACTCACAGTTCAGTGAAATGCACTTCAGCACAACAATGATGAAAATAGGGACTAATATCTCAGATGTTTATTTTAGAGACCTCAATTCTAAAGCCTTAGTGTTAGTATCCAACAATAATTACTTCGAAGATTTAATTGAAACAATATTTGTTATTAGAATTTCATCTCTATCATCTGAGCACATAAAGTCGATTTTATTTTATAAATTTCTCATACTGAACTCGCAATGTGAATGCTTTCGAATACTCGAGATATGGAAAGTGTTTTCACAGCACTTTATCCATATTAGAGTTTTGGAGACAACTTGAGACGAAAGTCGTAAAAGAATTAACTCTGGTGGAATACATACAAACATATAAGAAACCAGTAAAAATAAGGTCTCTGGTAGTTATTTGCCATGTTGAGAAATCTTGCCTTATTCTTTAAACTCTCAAGTCGCAAACGCTGTGTTAGATATAGCTATCCTGCTCATTTTAATGTTAATTTAAAGATATGACAATGGATTTCAAAGTGATTTTTGTTATAGAACTCGGTCTACAATTTTACAGGTTTAGGCTGGGTGAATATTGAACGTTGGGAAATGAAACAAGCAGATTTTTTTATATAATATATAATTATTATTATTAAAAGAGTAATTAAATAATCTTATAAGAAATAAGTGATTCCTAATCTAACATTTATAGTATTTTAAAGTGCTATTTGTTTTAAGACTAAGATATATAAATCATCCATCAAGAATCCTAATTGTCTACTACTTAAATATATTATATATTAAAAGTATTACATATAAAAGAAAACATTGCAAGGCATAACATTAGTCTGTGACAAATATGTGCATACTCAGCTATATTGTTGCATTGTGGTAGTGTCCACAACTCTATTATTGAGTTATAGTTGCTAGTAAAAGCTAACCTCTCATAATACGGAAGGCCTATGCATTCATTAGTACAAGATGTGCACCAAATCGTTTCGATGCAACGATGTGCCGTGATCGAACATGATATTGTTGTTTATTGTACTTATTTAAGTGCGCGCGATAATTTTTGCTTGGCTATGTCAGTTCGACACCATACCAGATTATGATACACACAACAACCGATCGGACTGATCGCGTCGACCGAACACAGCAGTGGAACTTGAGAATGTTGTTTATACATTAGCATTTCAAACTAGAAACGACAGTAAGTTGTTCCATTGCATTGGTACCTACTACAAAGATATGTCGGTGAATGAAATACAATATTATATCGTGAATCAGACGGATCGCAGATAACCAGTGGCGGCGCTAGACCACATTTGGACGTCGGCGACATCAAGTTTGCGAGGCCCTTTAAATCGATGACGAGGCCGCTTTTACTTCATACCTAGTAAAGAACCGTTAATATTAAGTGAGCCAAATTATAAAATAATGTTTGAATAAATAAATTACTATTCAAAAATTTTCACCCAACACAGATCTTGTCACGCACGTGTTCGAAAATAATTAAAGTCATTATCATCTGCTTAGCTTTTTCCCCAATTGTTCGGTGTCGGCTACCTAAGCCTGCTGATTGGCGAAACGAAATTAAGTATGTAACTTGTAAAACTTTTTGCGAGGCTCTCTCAGGCGCGAGGCCGTCGGCGGCCGCCGACGTCGCCGACGCATCACATTTATATTAATCGATCAATTTCAAAAGCAGAATTGGGGTTTCCCCCCCCCCAATTCTACACTACTGACGCGACGACACGCGTCAACACGTCAAATGATGCATGCACCATTAGGCTACAGTTCTCCTAGTAGTGTAATTTTAAAACGTTTAACCAATGAAAACGCGTGTTGTCGCGTCGGGTGGCGTTTTAATGGTGTGGTTCTAGCTTTATTTGACGTGTTGACGTGACGCGGCATCGTGGTCAGTGCGGTACTGGCTTTAAAAATGTCTTAACTGAATGCATGGAAAAAAAATGTACTACCTAATAACACACCAAAATGCACGGAATTTAAAAACATCCTAAACTAAATAAACTTCGCACGATTCTAATTTTTTTTTTCTTTTAGGTCAACTCCAAAAAATATTCAATACACCGAATTCCACAAGAGCAAGACATCAGACAGTATATGGAAACATTTTCTTCGAGCAACAGATGGACAGTCCGCAAAATGCAAAACATGTGACAAAATCATAAAAACTGGTGGTGGTTCCATTACCGCTTTACACACGCATTTTCGATCAGTACACTCAAATATAGCTTCAACTTTAACCGATTCTACTCCATCAACATCTCGGGCGGCTGATACTCCAGGAGTTTTGGAAGAAAAACAAATTGTAATGGAAACAAAGAAGCGAAAACTAATGACAGACTTTTTTAAGTCAAGCGATTCTATGGAGGTGGTCGTCTCTCGAATGGCAGCATTAGGTTTACAGAAAGCCAAGACCTACGACACCTCTTCAAAAAAGTGGCTTGGAACTCCCGAAATCACCAAACACTATCGCAAAGATAGTCTTGAATCAAACAGACGAATTAAAAGCAGAGATAAAAAACAAAATATCAGTCCTAAAACAAGCTGGGCATAGATATTCAATAACGTTAGATGAATGGACATAATTGAGGAACAAAAGATATATGAACGTAAATTTACATTCCATTGCTTTTGGAGGATTTAATTATAAAAATCTGGGGATTGTGAAAATCACTGGTTCAATGTCAGTATTTAATGCACTAGACATATTGCGAGCCCACCTTGCAAAATTTAACGTATCTTTAGATGAGAACATTGTGTCAGTAACAACCGATGGTGCGAGTGTGATGGTAAAGATGGGAAGATACATTAAAGGACATCACCAGATTTGTCTCGCTCACGGTATCCAGCTAGCGGTGATCGATACTCTGTATAAAAAAGTAGCGAACCCGTACAACGTGCAGCAGCGTCTATTCAGGCATCCTCTACACACGCACAAGGCGACTCTGAATCAGAAAGCAATAGTAACGACGAACGAGCTGAAGATCTCAGTGGAGGTTTAGAAATTGAAACCCTAGCTGTTACATCACATCCAGAATTGTACAGGGAAATAATCACAAAAGTTCGCAAACTGGTCAAATCTAAATCTATAAGAAAATCCCCTCTAAAAGCTGACGCATTACGGGTCTATGTCTTGGAGGAACACAAAAATGACATACAATTGCAACTAGATTGCCGCACACGATGGTCAAGTATGTCAGATATGATCGGAGTGTTTTTAAAAATTAAAAACTCAGTCCTCAAAGCCCTGATAGATTGGAAGACTGAGATAAATCTTTTTCCGAAGAAGAAATTCGAACTCTGTCTGAAATTTACAACAGCTTGAATGTTGTCAAACTCGCTGTTCTGTCCTTGTGCCGACGTGATGCTACGCTGCACACAGCTGACACAACATTAAAACAGCTGCTAAAATATAAACCCGAGGACACAGACACCATCACCGCAGTTCTCACCGAGCAGTCCATAGCTTCGCGATCGTCATCATCTGACGCTGAAGAGCTAACTCTTCAAGAGCAGCTAGAGAAGGAATTACACAAATGCAAAAGAAAGAGAACCCCCAAAAATCGGTCAGATTTCGACCTGGCTGGGTTCGTAAAAGTAGAGCAAGCCATGTATGAAAGCGAAGGGTATCGGGGTGTGTATCTCACCGAAGCATAATAATTGTTTATTATGTGTTCTACCAACAAGTGTTGAGAGTGAAAGGGTGTTTTCGAGTGCTGGGTATTTCTGTAACAAAATAAGAAGTTCGCTGTCTGATCGAATGTTGGATGCACTTATATTCTTGAGATCACATTATCAAGAACAGCGATCTCTTGAAAACAAGTGATTTATGCTTTATTTAAATTAGTATAAATAATATGAATCATATTATAATAATGTTATTTTGTAGTTCGTCTTCAAAGTTACAAAAATGTTGATTTTTTTGGTAATTGTGGGTGGCTGTGTTTAATATTTGAAGATGCTGATTGTGTTTTCTATGTTTAAAATATATTATTTTTGATAGCAGACTTAATAGGTACCAAAGATACCAAAAACTTACTTCTTGTTGATTTAATCTCAGTTAATTAATCTTTATACTATTATAAGTTCATTGTTATCTGTACAATTATTATGGTTTGGATTAAAAAGAAATGTATCATACAATTTGTTTTATTTGTAGACTTAGTGGGTATTTAAAAAGAATGGTGTTTCTTTTTAAATTATACTACATTCGATTTTTTTTGCTACAACCGGACCTAGCTCCGGTTTTCGGTTTTGGTCCCAAAAAAACGATGTTCAAAACCGGTTTTGATGACTTTCCGGTTTTGCATGCCCTAGCCGAAACTGAGGAGTATAGGCGAACACTTTTTGCTGAGCTTGACCAGGTTCTGAATTGCATCTCGCATTGGGGTGATGAGAACCTGGTCGAGTTCAACGCCAAGAAAACACAGGTGTACGCATTCTCAGCCAAGGTATCTCCATTCCTTCCCCATCCCTCTCTTCTGGACACTCCACTACCGATTCAAGACAGCCTCAATATCCTGGGTATGGACATACGCAGAAATCTCAACCAGAAGAACTACATCGAGGGTGTCATCAAATCCGCATCTCGGGAACTCGGAGTCCTGAACAAGGTGAGGAGGTTTTTCACGCCGGAGCATTTGTGTCAGTTATACAAGACCCAGGTTCGCTCCTGCGTGGAATACTGCTCTCACCTTTGGAATGGCTCCGCTCAGTACTTATTGTACGCCCTCGATAGGTTGCAGCGGCGTGCTGTCTGTATCATCGGGGATCCAGAGGCCACTAAGACTCTTGAGTCACTGCAATTACGCAGAGATGTGGCCTCAATGGCTGTCTTCTACCGCATCTATCACGGTGAGTGCTCCGAAGAGCTCTTTCAACTAATCCCACCCTCTCCTTTCCTATCCCGAACGACACGTGCTGTGTTGTTTTGCCACTCTTACACGGTAGAACAGATACCGTCACGTACCAACGGTTCGGCGCCTCTTACCTCTGCCGTACCATTAAGATGTGGAACTCTTTACCAGTCCACGAGTTTCCCTCCTCTTATGACCCGGGTCCTTTAAGCGGGGCGTGAAAAAGCTTTACTCAAGGCCGTCAAGGTGAGGGCCATCATGCCATAATGCCATGCTGGCTGCTGGGATGATGGCCATCACTATGGGACTTCACTGACTGCTTAACACCAGGCAGCATGGAGTCAATTTGTTCGGCAGAAATAAAAAAAAGAAATAAAAAAAGGACACCTGCTGTAGAATGTTTGATAACTAATTTGTATATTTTATCTACTAAAAACCTATGACGTGACCAATAACATAGCATAGACTTTTCATAATAAGTGACTAAAACCCACTTACTGCAATGTAAATTGAATGTGTTCAAGCAAACCTGCCAGATCTTTCAGTTCTATACCTGAATATATTTGATACGCTGTAAAAGCTTTATAATTTGATACCTAGTTAACACGGTTCATTTAAAAATAGTTTTGTTTTTAGCCTAAATACATTTTTCAGTTATACACTTTGTTAACAAAATATCTAAACCCATTACTTAGATTTCTTTTAAATGAATGCTAAAAGGGCTGAACGCACAAAAAAAACGCTATACCCATATTTAGAAAGCAAAATAAACAACATGCATCAAAGAGTTGCTATTATTTATTTAGCTACATTTTAAACTATCCGTAGGTACATATATAATAACGCCATGTCACTATAATAAATCATACCGATTCGGGCAAACTTATAAACCTATATATCTATTCAATATCTTACTTATCGTTATTTCAATATAAAAATATAATTACTGCTCACGACATAAGCACTCATATATCAGCTTAAACTCAAGTATAATAGAAATGATAGCACACTAAAACTCTTTATAACACAATTTAAAAGCGCAGTATAATTCCACCGTTTATTTTAGTAAACATATTTTAAGTTTAGTATGTGTACGTGGTCACTTCTAGCAAAAGCTATTCTCAGTTCGTGACAGGTAGCTACCAAATATTTTCCGATTAACTAAAGAACGTTTAGATTACCCGAGATAGAAGCACTATTTGGAATTTATTGCCCCGTTACAGTGGTGAGTGCATCCCGACTACCTCTGGCGCGGCACTCCCGGTAACGATCCGGGAAATCATTTTATCGTCCCGTATTGTTTAGAGAAACTGCGTGTTTTAGTGTTATGGTTCAAAGTTACAGATATATTCTAATTTACAGAATTTAGAATCTTAGTGTTAATAAATGTACTTTAGACGCGTTTATAACCAGCTCATGAATTAAAAGCTAAACATCTCTTGATCTTAATCGATTTTAAACTTTCGCGATTTGTATACATCATACAATTTTATTCAAACGGGTCTTATGATTGGGGGCGGTTCAAGCGGGCCTTGGTCGCGGCAGGAGTCCTGCCGCGACCAAGGCTGTTGTAAGATGGCAGAAACGTCGGTAAAACATAGGTATTTATACCTTAAATTAATTAAATATCACGAATAAGACCCGTTTGAATAAAATTGTACGATCTCTTGATCTTGTCAAAAGTATTGAAGGATTTGTGTAGAGATACCCTTTTCTATATATTATTTTATAACACGTACTGAATCCAAAACTGCCAAATAATTTCCCTAAAGGAAATCGTAGAAACCTCAAATAGCTAATGTATAATTTTAGCACTCGTGTTCCTTCTATTTGACTGATCAAGCGATAAGATCATTGTACTCAGACCTTTTGCACAACTGTGTCCTAGGTAAATACGTAACCGTATCCCTAGTAGCTTCAAGAACACTCGATCACGTTACAATTTTATGTAGTTTATTTTATTACTTTATTTCTTTGTAGCGTCGAATACGGCGACATTAAGTGAACTAGTCGACATACTGTCGAGCGGGGAGCTCAGGCTGACGCGAAATTGATTCAGTGTGCGACGTGAACCGACTTCACAACAGCGCGATTCAAATGTTAGTCAGCGGACGCCGCCAGACGAAACGAAACTTTATGTTGACACCAAACAAATTTAATTAGACACTCCGTTTAATGCCCTCCCCTGTACGTGCAAGAAAACGCTACGCTGCTGCAGCTTCCAACTAGTTCTGTTAAACGCTCCAAGGCGCGTTTAAATACTAATGTTGAAACAGCTTTAGCAACTAACACAGTAAACATTCCTAAATTGTCAACGTTATTCTATTAAGCGGCGAAAGCCCAGTGGTGCACGTGACGGACTGCCGAGACGATGGGTCTCGGGTTCGATCCCCAGTTACTCATTAATATTTTGAATGGTAAAAGTGTGTATTTAATATGCATTAACTAATAACTCGGATAACGATTTGTTGTATTAAAAATAATGTTATTTTTCAAGTTATTTTATTAAGTTTATTCATACTAAACGGTCGACAATCTAAGGTATGTGTTCAAATGATTAAATAGGCGTATCAGAAAGACACAAATCTTGTTTTATAATATTTCGAAAGTATATTGCAGATTGCATCGAAAGGTTTGTAAACCCTCGTTTTCGATACGATATTGGACAGTAGAACGTATAACTAAACTCGTATTCTCGTTTCTTTTATTCTTTGATTAACTTTATGATTTTCACCTACAAAAGCCACTCCATTTTATAAAATATATCGTCTGTAAACTTTCAAAGCGTACGCATTGAAATACGTTACGTAGCCTTTCGTCAGTAAATTAATATACACAATGTCTGTTAGTTCAAGAAATATGTTATAAGATCCGAAAACAAAGCTTTCTTGATAATAAACTACAAAATGTGTAAAGTGAAAATTAAGCCAAATATTAAATTAAATTCCACTTCTCATATAGATGAGAAATTCAATTTGAAAGTCTCAATCTGTTGACTTATGGGGCATTTCTGTTAAACTTGTGCGACAAATTATTTCTAGCTTAGCTCCATATTTAGCTGCAATATTCAACAGATGCGTAGAT
Organism: Euclidia mi; assembly: GCA_944739405.2. Lineage (NCBI taxonomy): Eukaryota > Metazoa > Arthropoda > Insecta > Lepidoptera > Erebidae > Euclidia > Euclidia mi. Next base: position 38,047,244 of record OX123190.2, on the reverse strand, counting down.
ACAGGAGTATTTCCTGATCTAATGAAACACAGTAAAGTAATACCATTATTCAAAAAGGGATCAAAGAACGACCCTAGTAATTTTCGGCCAATTTCTATCTTGCCTGCTATTAGTAAAATTTTTGAAAAGATTATTTTGCATCAACTAGAGAGCCACTTTCACACAAATAATTTATTTCACAGTGAACAGTATGGCTTTACTAAGGGTCGCTCCACCGTTGATGCCGGTGTAACTTTGTTAAAGCATATTTTTAATGCTTGGGAAAACTCGAAGGATGCCATTGGTGTTTTTTGTGACCTATCAAAGGCCTTTGACTGTGTGGAACATAATACGCTTTTACTTAAATTGAAACTTTATGGTATTAGAGATACCGCACTCAATCTTGTTGCCAGCTACCTTAATTATAGAATTCAGTATGTAGATGTTAATGGGAGTAGGTCTCTAGGTTTGCCAGTAGGAATGGGCGTTCCACAGGGCTCTATTCTCGGTCCATTTCTTTTTTTAATATATATTAATGATTTGCCGTTCTTTGTACAAAATTTATGTGATATTGTTTTGTTTGCCGACGATACGTCACTAATTTTTAAAGTTGATCGTAATTTAAGTAACTTTGATACCGTCAATAACACTCTTGCACAAGTATTAGATTGGTTTTCGACAAATAATTTGGTACTCAACTCAAGCAAAACCAAATGTGTTAAATTCTCTTTGCCTAATGTCAAAAGTGTTCCTACTAATATAATTTTAAATAAGGAAACAATTCATCTAGTCGAATCAACCGTATTCTTAGGTGTAACTTTAGATTGTAAGCTTCAGTGGGGCGCCCAAATATCCTGTCTCGCAGTAAAACTTAGTTCTGCAGCGTTTGCAGTTAGAAAAGTTAGGGAATTCACAGATATAGATACTGCTAGACTAGTTTACTTTAGTTATTTTCACAGCGTAATGTCTTACGGAATAATGTTATGGGGTACAGCTGCTGATATACAGACTATTTTTGTCATTCAAAAAAGGGCCATACGTGCAATTTATAAGTTAGGTGCTAGAGATTCTTTACGTGATAAATTTAAAGAAGTAGACATATTGACAGTTGCATCGCAATATATATATGCTAACTTAATGTACATTAAGAAAAACTTAATTCTATACCGCAAAAATAGTGATTTGCACAACGTGAACACAAGGAATAAACATAAACTGGTGGGAACTAACTACCGTCTACATAAAGTTCAGAACTCATTTGCGGGGATTGGTATACGATTTTTCAACAAATTGCCTCTTGAAATAATGAATTTACCCATGCACAAATACAAACGAACAATTAGGAACTTTCTTTTACAAAGGGGTTATTACACTATTAAGGAATTTTTAAATGATAAGACACCGTGGGGATAGGCTTAGGCTTGTTTAACTCACGATTATTTTATTTACATGTTAAGTGGAGGTGCCTCGTGAACACATGATTTTTTTTGCAGGATTTGGATATTTTTATGATTTGTTGAATGTAGTTTAACATTATTTATCTCTGATCATATCATTGTTCACTTGTCACCTTCACAAAATTCTTTCTACATTTGCATTCCTTCACGCGTTCCACTAACTTATGTTAATAATAACGATCTGGAAAATGGAGGTAATTGGCGGTCATGGTCAGTATACCAACAGATTGTTTCTTACTGCTGGTTCGTATACCGTTGTCGTCATGCTCACTAAAATGTCATTTCTTGTGGTGGCGTCGTGTGTCGGGTCATCCCTGTCCCTCTAATATGGCGAGAGGGATGATGGCTGGCACATGCGTCATACTCGTGAACGGGTGCTACTTGCGATGACTGGTCGATGACGGTCTTGCGGGCTGGTATTAGATTTTAATATTTAACTGCATCATTTCCATCATGGTTCTGATCACTTTCGCGGATTGCCTGCATTATTAGGTATATATAATGTAAGTGGATGCTCCTGTTTCACCATGTCTATTCTGAGGCTAACCAAAAGTATTATGCTTGAGTATTATGATGTACAGTAAATATATACAAGTGATATAGAAGGTGTAACAGTTGCAGCACCTTACAAAATGTAAATTGTGTATAATGTAAAACCTGGCTTTGAAAAAGAGTGACCGTGAGTTTTATTGCCCGTTCTTTCTCATGGTTCTACCTATTGCTTTGCGAACGTGGCAGTAAATGTAAATGTAGAAGCATACAGTAATAATGTTTTAAATTTGAGTATAAGTAATTATTTTATAAATTTATTATTTTGACGTTCATAAGCGTCACATTGTGACCCAAATGAATAAAGGATTTTGAATTTGAATTTGAATTTATGAAATAGTATAGAGCGGGCGTAACGTTGTGTGAAATGAAGATGTTTGCAATTTGTCTCGTGTAGTTGTTATTATAGTGTACTTATGCTCACTTGGAGTACGTGATTGCGTATAGGTACCTGACCCATTTCCGAATATCCCACTAATTATAAATGTGGACTAATTTGTCCGTGTCAAAACTAATTGGTCTGGCTACTGTAAAACTAACACAGAATGGTACGTTCGCTATTGAAATAAAGTTTCAATCAATTGTTCGGGCTATTTTGGTGCGGGAATAAAATTTTGGATGACGTTTTATTATTGAACGAAAGTTTTACTAACGAGCAAAATAAAGTAAGTTTTTGTTAAAAGTCGCACGGTTTAAATACATATGCTGCATACGTCTGATATGAGTACCTAAAATCGATAAAGGCATGTATTAATAAAGTTCACGTTGATCGTGCATATTATAATATAATTGGATAAAGTCGGTGTAAGAAATCGAATGAAAATTTAAATTCGCAACGCTGCGGCTGGAAAAGCGTAGACAAAATCGTATCAAGACAGCCGCTTCGCACCCATGGGCGATACAGAAATATTTTCCGTTTAACTAACGCCGTTCGTGTCACACGACGTACTAACACGATTTGAAATTTATTTCCCGGGCCGTCGACGGAGCTGCAACGCGATTGCACCTATACTGGAGATCTGGAGCGAAATAAAATGGTATCTAATAATCGTTCTCACTACTTTAACCGAATAAGAACCTGTCCGGTGGAGCAGGCGGCGACAACGTGGTAAATTCTCGCTGCACTCTATGATTTCTAAAGCGTTCATAACGTTAGCCAAGTTTTCGTAAAACAAATTACTCGCGCTTACAGTTCCTCGAGCACGCCTTCAACGTAAATTATTATTTAAACTTTACGCGCTGCATAATGTAGCAATTGTCGCTTAGCGAGCGTCACTACGCCGAGTGTATGTAGGCCCTATTTGTAACTCCGTAATAAGTTACACACAAATTTTGTTCAACATTCTCTCTCTATGTCAATATTCATTCCATTAGAAACTTCTACTAACTCGAAAAAATATGTTAAGAAAGTGCAAAACAAAGCGCGTGAATAAATGAAAAGCTTGTTCCGCGCTTTGTAATATCAAGTTGTCTAGAGATTCTTAGTTCACTTATTTTAGCGAGTTGGATGTACTCCGTCAGTTAGGAGCCTTGCGCAATGTGGAAACGGCAGACTCGCTTCCGGATGCATACAGATGTATGAACATGTAACAAGTAGCCGCGTTGAAAGTGTGCATCACGTACGATATTTTAGTACTCGATTGATAGACTCAATTTAAATGGTTAAATTATTGGCGAGGCGAGTGCTTTAGTGCATTACCGTGTTCGCACACACGAGGCAAACTTCAAAAGCAAATTGCACAAGTACGGTACATTTATCTGTGCTGGTTGAACGATGAAAGCTTACATTACGAACGGTATCGGAATGGATATATGCACTTAAGGTGGTCTTTGGTTCGTCACCGCGGTTGTGTCGCGCGATCGATTTTGTGTTTTACACCGGGCGAGCGGTGCGGCCGTGTCGCAGTACCCGTCACCCGGCGTGACTTCGTGGCAATACCTTATCAACGTAATGAGCTTTTATGGTGATAACATGGGAGGTTTCACGGCGGCAGATGACACGGTGTGATCGTATACCTGACGACTTAATCTATACCCGATGTTAGTTCCTTGACGTTCTCTATGTTACATACATACCTAATATCTCTCTAATGACATTTCTCTGACAAATAGGTTTCATTCACGGGCCATGAGATCTTATGATTAGTTATCTTGTACTTGATTGTTCGCTACTATAGATGCTCGCTTGGTATCTCGTATTCAAATTAATATTGACAAGTCTGTACATACCTACTTGGCAGTTGTTTCGTTGCCGACGCGTAATACGTCGTATAACGTTGTAATTGTCACGTTATTGAAATCATTTGCCTGTTGTGGTTAATGTTACGGATAAGCCATCTTCAAGGACTAAGAAACTAAGAAAAGTAGTATTTCCTTTATTTTGTCATCGTCTTAAATACAATGTTAACAATCTGCCTGTATATAAAAGAAACCTGCCGTTATTATAACCCAGAGAAAACGGTTTTACTCTCTTCAACGTGAGGTCCACAAGCCTCCCACACTCTGCATTCATTCACTGTAAAAGCCCATGTTTGCACGTCATCTATACTAAACTGCTCCTGTCTGAATATTACAAGAGCTACACAAGTAAAATAGCTCGGCATTTACATCGACCAACATCTCAGATGGGTACAGCACATAAACACTCTATCCGCTCGAGTTAGGAAACTGATATACGTTTTTAAAAACCTCCGACACGTACTCAACATGAAACACCTCCTGATGGCGTATACCTCCTTGTGTGAATCTTTTTTGCTCTACTGTAACTCAGCTTAGGGTGGTGTAGCTAAAGGACACCTAATAAAATTAGAAAGAGCACAAAGGGTTGTCCTCAAATTTATGACTAAAAAGCCATACCGGTATCCAACCACCAAACTGTATGAGGAACTGTACTACCTGTGCTAACCGTAAGGCAACTTTTTGTTCTACAAATAGTACTGAAAACCCCATGGCAAAAGGATGTAGACCCACTTTAGCCAAACAGCACTCATACTTTCTTTGTGACCACCTGTACATCAAAATAAACAGACTCCTGAGCATTTACCCAATGACTAGGTTCCAAGTAAAAAAGAAAATCCGTGACTGGTTCAAACAACAAAACTATGAGACCACAGAGGCTCTTATAAAATACAATCTTGTCAAATCCCTTTCCCGTTGCCCCCTTCCCTCCTTCTCATTGCACTTAATTTAAAACCCAGATATACACACATACATACACGCACGCATACAAACAAACACACACACACACAAACACATTATGTTTAGTTTAAATAATACTGTATACCTATTAATGTATCATCTTAAAGTGTATAAGTATATCTATAGTTATATTGTATAGTCAGATTGATGAACCCCAGAAAACTCTAAACACTGGTAGTAACCTAGTTTGAGAATCAGAGGCACACCAATCTCGAATAATTTTGAATATAACTGAGATACTAAATATGAAAATCACTAAGAATGTAACTAGATGTCATTGTAGTATTTATTTACACTACAATATTTGAATAAGTGATGTTCCGGATATCCGTATCCGTAGCCATATCCTCGGATATCCGAGGAAGAAGAAAGATCCGTATCTGTATCCGTATCCGTTACTTTTGTCGCGGATCTTTTATGGATCTTTATAGGTGGTTAGGTAGAATTAAAAAACTATTAAATTCCATTCAGAGTATTTTTATTACAATTTCCATACAAGTTGAAACATGATCTGTCTATTGTTCTGCCGGGCTTGCGTGACGTCCACTATCGTTTCAAGATCGCGCGCACCGACATCGATTCAGTAAGAAAATATAGACCGTATCCGTATCCATATCCGCGGATCTTGACACCAAATATCCGTATTCTGATCCGTATCCGCGGATATACATTTTTAACGATCCGTCACATCACAAATTTGAATATGTAATAATGTTATATGAGATCAAAACTTTAGAGGTGCATAGTACTGAATAATTTGCCTTATCGATAGCAATCAATCTGATTTCGGAGTGGCAGGGATTCAGAGCACTATAATATTATTTAAAATATGACTGTCAGATACTTAAAGCAGCTATCGCATAAGTATAATGTGAGTAGACTTCGCCCGTCCGCGTTAAGTATACAACTAAAATTTTTCAGACTACCTCGTTGGCCTCGCGGCATAAATGATCGCGTGGGATTGGGAGGTCTCGGGTTCGATTCCCGGGTCGGGCAAAGTGTTGTTGGGTTTCCGCTAGGAAATTCTCAGTAGCAACACGTGATCAGGTAATGTGCCCGGTACGGCAATAGGCTCGCTCTCTATTACGTGGGACCTAAAAATTCATGGCGAAATGTGGGTGTAATATAACACCTCTGCCTGCCCCTTCGGGGATACAGGCGTGAGACTATAAAAAAACTGTTTCATTAATCACATAATCTATTAGTGAAAACTATACACAAATCCGTGGAGTAGTTTTTGAGTTAATCGCCTTTATACAAACAGACAGGAATGAAAGGCGACTCCATCATATTTTATAACATGCACTCCTTTGCAAAAAAACGGGCACCTTACTTAAGTGTTAAAATATATATTCGCATTGATAATATTAATATTTTTAGTATGTCATTAGCATGTAGCGTAGTCATAAGTTTGTATGTACTCATTAGCCCTAAAAACATATATATTTGGTTACTATTGAATAAACAGTCAGTATGATGTCGTAATTGTTGCGTTTCATTACTCTCATCTCTACATGGCTACCCTGCCATAGCGGATCCGCGCGTCAAATTTCACGCTAAGTTCGTGATACGCGGTTAAAATAGTTGAAGTAATTTCGGTAGTTTTCAAGATATTCGTTGTTATATATTCTCGTTTACGCGATGTGTCAGTCATATCAAACGAAAGAAGAGGTTTTTCTCGCCCAAAACGCTGCTGGAGCTGGTGGAAACAATGCTCATTTGCAAGACATTGGGGCACATATGAGTATCCAAACAATTTTGACCGCTATTATTGTTTGTGTGATGGGATTGCTGTTTCTGTATTTTGCGTACAGAGCTTACAGAAGATGCCATGCGCAGTGGATGCGCCAGGAGATAAATCAGCAGGCCTTCAGAGGCTTGAGATGGTCAGGCCGTCAACGGAGCCCGGTTCAACGACAACCAAATTCGGCTGAGTGTGCGTGTCGAAGTAATAAAGTGTAAATGAGTAACAAAAAAAAATAAAAAGTGTTCGTAGAGTGTGTATGCGTAACAAGTGTTTTAAATAAAAGCGTATATTCTACTTCAGTTCGGTTGCGTTCCAAATGTGTAAGTGATGGTGTCATATGGCTAGCGAACTAGATAAAATATACAATGACTTACGTAATATAAGACAATATTTGGTAAAAGTTGGTCCTAGGCGTAGACGTGAATCTAAGACGTGTTCTAATAAGCTTAGTGAAAGTAGTTCCATATATCGATCCTTTGAAAAGTTGATGAATGGTATAGAAAGTAAAATTAAAGAATTTAAATGTGACGAGCTAAAGGTAATTATTATTATTTATTATTTAAACCTTTATATACAGAGCGTATACAGGCGGACTTAATGCCGTGGGCATTATCTCCCAGTCTACCTTTGAGTGGTGCAGAGAGAAAAGAAGTAGGTGGTATATAAATGAGGAGAACATTATTTGAACTTACATAAATATAAGTATATAGATTATAATAAATATATAACATACATACATAGATATCAATAAAGATATATAAACATAATTTCAATTAATACTTATTATTGCTACATACTAGTACATCTATATATAATATATCATACATAGATATATATTTATATATATCTACATACATAGGTACTATGAGCCAAAATGAAATATCAATGAATTATGATACACTTGCTGCTTCAGCCAATAAGAGTTCTTTAACTTTGAACTTGAAGGAGCACTTGGTCCTGGCCATCCTGATCTCAAGAGGAAGGGCATTCCAGAGAAGGATTGATTGAACAGAAAAAGAAGAGTGTAGAAAATTAGAGCTGTGAGTTGGAACCATGAGGAGAAGGTTATTAGAAGAGCGAAGGTTACGAGCATGATTAGATGATAAATACTGGAAGAGGGGCGTTAAATACTCAGGGGGAGTAGGAGACGTAAGAATGGTATAAAGAGTTGTGAGAGCACGCAAACTACGGCGTTGACGAATGGGGAGCCATTTCAATTGAGAACGATAAGTGGACACATGGTCATACTTGCGAAGATTGAAAATGAATCGAATGCAGTTATTCAGAAGGCGGTCAAGTTTGTTTAGGAGATCTGCATTCAGGTCAAAGTAACATACATCACCATAGTCGATCAGAGGGAAAATCAAAGTTTGCACAAGCATTGTTTTAGTCTCGGGCGGGAGAAAGTTTTTTAGGCGGTAGAGAGCGCGTAGAGTACCGGTGACTTTCTGACTCACATGATTTACTTGGGTTTGCCAATTTAGCGTGCTATCTATATGCAGTCCAAGATTTTTGACTGATGTGTGCAGATTGACGGTAGTACCACTAAATGTAATAGCTGGTAAAGATGTGAAGTCCAGCCTCTTTAAAATCCTTTGGCTACCTAAAACAATAGCTTGAGTCTTACTAGGATTGACAGCTAAGCCAAACTTGTCTGACCAAGTTAGTATAGCTGCCAAATCGCTATTTATCTTATCTATGGCTTCTGCTACGCATTCCACATTTACGTGTGAATAGATCTGCAAGTCGTCGGCATACAAATGGTAAGCACACTGAAGATTTTGAGTCAGGAGATTTATAAAAATAGAAAACAACAAGGGAGAAATAATGCCGCCTTGAGGAACGCCAGATGTAGTGTCCGACCACCCCGACGATGAATCATCGAGGCGGACAGACTGCTGACGCCCTCGAAGATAAGTTGAGAACCAATCCAAAGCTACAGGCGAGACCCTAAGATGAGTGAGGATAGATAAAAGGATATCGTGACTGACGGTATTGAAGGCGTTTGAAAAGTCAATCAACACCAGCACGGTGATTTTGGTGCTTTCCATGGCCTCTCCAATATCGCCAGTCACTTTAAGGAGGGCGGAGGTAGTGCTATGGCCTGGCCTGAAGCCAGACTGTAAAGGGTTTAACAATCGGTTAATGTGAACAAACCGAGCCAATTGTTTGTGAACACAGGCCTCTAGCAAATTAATGAATACTGTAATTAATGAATACTGTGTTAAGATAAAGGAATTATATTTAGAAATAAAAGATTTATGTACCACTGTGAGTAGTAACAGAAGTAGTGGTTCTGATTTTGAGAGCACTAGCGAAGGCGAAGTAAAATTGACAAAAATGGGAAAGTTTGAGCTAAAGGTAGCATTAAACTTAGTGCCTTTAATGACCAATCATGGTGAATCTAGTATTAAGCATATAATCGATAGTATAGATTATTATAGTACATTGTTAGACTCACAGGCGCAAAAAGAATTAATTACATTTGTGCTAAAAAATCGCTTGTCTCAGACGGCAAAATTGAAACTTTGTAAGGACTATGATTCTGTTGAAAATTTATTGCATGATATGCGATCGCAGTTATTGCCAACTAAGTCTTCTGCAGCTATACAAAACAAATTACATTCTTTCTCCCAAAATAATATGTCAATTGATGATTACGGTAAAGCTATTACTCATTATTTCATTTTAACATGAAATAAATATCTACAGATTTTAAAAATTATTACCGAAATGTTTGTGGATTTGACTATTTCACAATCCGAAGGCAACCGCGATTATTATACTATTTTAAAGAAAGTTAATGAAAAACAAGCTATCAAGCGGTTTGCTAACGGATTGCGAAACCGTCGAATAAGCACCATTATTGCAGCCCAGAAATTTGATTCCTTGAAGGACGCCATTCAAGCGGCCGTGGACGAGGAGACTTAAATTCCTTCGACTTCTCAAGGTGATATCAGAATGTTTAATAGAAATAATTATAATTACAGGCGAGCTACAAACAATACTTTCAGGAGTCATCATAGTCGAATCTTTAGGGGACAATCGAGCAGAGGTCAGGCGCGTGATGTGCAGATGAATCATCCAGCCACACGGCGAGGTGGAACGTCACGAGGTACGCGGTATACGCGCCCAAACAGACCACAAAGAGGTAGGTCTTCTTTTAATTATGGTATTCGAAACCAGTGGACATGTAATCTGGAATCTATGCGTGTTATGACAGAAAATGTGAGCAAAAATGACGTCAAAGACAATATCAATCAGTTTTTTCGTGAATAAAGAACACATTTTTTCATGCGATAATAACACGATTATAACACTTTCTTTATATGGTAAGCCATATCGATGGTTACTTGATTCGGGTGCATCGATCTCGGCCATCAAACATAAACATTTAGTAGAGCAAAATATTCCATTCACTTATAAGAACACGGAGATCAATGGACTCGGAGGCAAAGTGCAATCCATAGGATATGTTTATTTAGATTTAGTAGATAACGACGCAACTTTCACGCATATGTTCTATGTTTTTAAAACATTGCCATGTTCGATGCATGGAATAATAGGTGACGACTTCTTACGAAAACATAAATCATTATTAGATTACAATAATAATACCTTGACACTACATAATTTAGATGGTAACATTATAACATTAGGTATTAGTAACAATAACAATTATTATACAAACTGTTTTGTTATACCACCTAGGTCTGAGTCGATTCATTTTATACCTACAAATAGATTAGAAGAGTGCGTTGTTTGTGCATCCCAATTAAGCTAAGGTGTATATATAGCTAGCACATTGGTGAAGCCAGTAGATGGGAAAATACCTATACAGATTTTAAATGTCACTGATAAGGAGTTAACTATTAATAAATTACAACCTACTATACATAGCGCCTCGGATTACAACGTTTGCAGTTTTGATAAGTGTGACATAACTACAGATCGAGTAAAAAGGATATTGGCTTTGTTAAATTTAAATCATTTAAATGGTGAGGAGCAGATTTCTATTGAAAGTATATGCGCAAAGTATCCCGATATTTTCTTTTTACCCGGGGATAAATTAACAACTACGCACATATATCAACATTCTATTCGATTAAAGCCTAATTCAGAGCCGGTATTCATGAAACCATATAAGTTGCCTCACTCACAGAAGGCAGAAGTACAAAGACAACTAGATAGTATGTTATCAGATGGTATAATAGTACCATGCAAAAGCGATTGGTCGAGCCCGATTTTATTGGTTCCTAAGAAATTAGACTCAACTGGTGAGAAAAAATGGAGGCTAGTTATAGATTACAGAAAATTAAATAATGTAATAGAAAACGATAAATTCCCTTTGCCAAATATAACCGAAATTTTGGATTCGCTATCCGAATGCATCTATTTTAGCCATTTAGATCTTCACCAAGCTTTTTATAATGTAGCACTAGACCCGAATAGTAGAAAATATACTGCTTTCTGTTCCGGATCACTCCAAATGACTAGGATGCCCATGGGTCTCAAGACCAGTCCTAGTTCATTTTCCAGAATGATGACCATAGCAATGGCAGGTCTTAATTATGAAAAATGTCTGGTCTATCAAGATGATCTAGTAGTATATGGAAATTCACTATCAAACCATAATAAAAATTTAATTGCAATTTTTGAACGATTACGTCAGGTAAATCTAAAGTTAAATGCAGCAAAATGTGTATTTTTAAAGAAGGAAATGTTATATTTGGGTCATATTATTTCTGATAACGGTGTTCTCCCAGATCCTGAGAAAATTAATATAATAAAAAGCTACCCAGTTCCTAAAACAGTCGAGGAGATTAAACGGTTTGTGGCGTTTGCAAACTACTACAGAAAATTTATCAAAAATTTTGCAGATATAGCCTATCCTCTAAATAATCTATGAAGAAAGAATGTCAATTTTATATGGGATAAGGAATGTCAGTCTAGTTTTGAAAAATTGAAGCAAAATTTAATATCTTCTCCAATATTACAATATCCCGATTTTTCTGATGAAAATATGTTCACCCTACAAACTGATGCATCGGGATATGCGTTAGGTGCCGTATTGTCTAACAAAGACGGGCGACCAGTTGCTTATGCTAGCCGTAGTCTAAACAAAGCCGAGAAATTATCCCACTATAGAAAAGGAGTTACTTGCTATAGTGTGGGGAGTTAAGCATTTTCGACCGTACTTATATGGCCGTAAGTTTAAAATATACACTGATCACAAGCCATTAATATATTTATTTAATTTAAGAGATCCGTCAAGTAGGTTATTGAAGTTTAGATTGATTTTGGATGAGTACGATTATGAGGTTTATTATGTGCCAGGGAGATGCAATGCGGCTGCAGACGCATTGTCAAGGGTATGTTTGTCTTCGAAAGAACTGAAAGAGATGTACGAATGTGTTGTAAATGTGATGACGAGAGGACAAAAAAGGAAATTATTAGGCAGCAATTCTTCGGATGATATGGTTATCTCTGACGATTGGTCTGATCAGCCAAAAGTCGTGGAAACCCATAGTAAGCCGAAAGAATCTGTCGAAATGAAGTATATTACAATACCTAACTGGAATAAAATGATGTCACAAGTTAGTAGTGATAACGTACGATTAAGTAGTAGAGGTACATTTTAATACGTGCCGTCTCAATTTACATTGTTTATAAACCCGACAGCCCGATCGCAATTGACGCCAGCCGCATTTGTGAGGGAGCTCGGAGAATATTGTGCACAAAATAATATAGATGAGATATATTTTATTAAAAATGATACTAATAATGTATTTATTGCCAAGTTGGTGGCGGAAATTAAAAATAATATAAATTGGTCCGGACCGAGATTATGCGTTTTAAAAGATGTGAAAAGGATAGTTGATAAAGACGACATAAGAGTTATTATTAATGACTTTCACCTATTACCTACGAGTGGCCACGCGGGTATTCGGCGAATGTTAAATACAATTAAGAAATATTATTTTTGGCCCAATATGGAGCGAGACATAATTAATTTGGTTAAGAAATATCATAAGTGTCAGACACAAAAACATACTACTTATACAAAAGAGCCGATGGTCGTGACTACTACAGCACATACAGCGTTTGAAAAAATATACCTAGATATCGTAGGACCGTTAGATAAAGATATACATAATTATTCTTATATATTAAGTATGCAGTGCGAATTATCAAAATATATAATAACATGTCCACTTGTTTCGAAAAGTACCAATGAAGTTGCAAAAGCTTTCGTTGAAAATTTAATTCTTAAGCATGGAGTCCCTACTAGCATAGCGACGGACAGAGGAACCGAATTCATCAGTACAACAATGTCAGAGGTTTGTAAGTTATTAAATATTAATAAATTAAGTTCCACATCCTATCATCATGAGAGTATTGGTGCGTTGGAGAATACTCACAAACATTTAGGAGCATTTCTAAGGATACTGTCCAATAATTATCCCGAACTTGGAGCACATGGTTACCCTACTGGTGCTTCTCGTATAACACGTCGGTACATAGCTCTACTAATTATACTCCATTTGAATTGGTATATGGAAAGAAATGTAATTTGCCTACCAACCTTTCAACATCCATTGAACCACTTTACAATCATGACAGTTATCCTCTAGAGTTAAGATATAGACTACAGGTTACGCAAAATGAAGCTCGTAAAAGATTGATTAAACAAAAAATAAATCGAAAAGAACATTATGACTCGAAAATTAACCCAATTATTTACAAACCAAATGATCAGGTATTATTAAAAGAGGAAACAGGTAATAAATTTAGCCCTGTTTACTCAGGTCCATATGTAGTAGTTAGAGACTTATCGCCTAATGTAGAAATAATTAAGAAAGGAAAAATTGATTTGATTCATAAAAACAGAACTAAGCTGTACTGTTCCTAGTTAATAATGTAATTATACTATGTTTATAGTGTATACTTACTATATTATAATAACAAAATAATACCTACATTATTCATGTATGCTTGAGTAAATATAACTATGAATTATACAATCGATTAATCATTCTATTAAACTTATATATATGTAATAAATTAATATTATAACTTTAGTTATTAAGAAATATATTGTCAATGATACAATTAAAATACTTTTAGCTGTAAGTAAAAGTAATGTTTTATGAATATATAAATGTACCAAAAAGAAAATGTTAATCAATGTCAACTTATGTCTTTACTTGAAATAATTAAAGGTTTATTCAATTAATATAAATAAGGATGTTTGTAAAAAAAATACTTTTTCTTATCATTTTTTTTATTTTTTTATGTGGGAGATGTAGTGTAGTCATAAGTTTGTATGTACTCATTAGCCCTAAAAACTATATATATTTGGTTACTATTGAATAAACAGTCAGTATGATGTCGTAATTGTTGCGTTTCATTACTCTCATCTCTACATATATGACTTGATAAATTTCTAATTATCAATGCGAATATATATTTTAACACTTTAAATCCTGGAATCAGTATTTTAGACAATGTAAACAGAGTGCCGTGTATATTATCAATAGAAATGCCAATGACTGTAAGGTGCCCGTTTTTTTGCAAAACGGTTTATATAATTATGTAGATTAAAGATGCACTATAATTATATGCTATAATTTTCTCGGTATCTAGATTATTTCAACTACATTCTCAACATATTAGTCACTTCTCAGAAAACTTTCTTAGCTGCGATCCGTGAAAAAGTTTTTGATGACTTGCTTCTTGGCAAAAGATTTTTATTATATTTTCTTCAGTCTTTCCGAAGTGGGAAAGACTGAAGATTAGCAAGTAAAACTTAAGAATAAAGTCCTAGAAATACTTGCTATGAAATGCTTTCTTGTATTTTTACCTTATATTTTAGAGCTCTATTACGAAAAATCAGTCACTGTACAATATGTATAAATTTGCCCTGATAAAGCCTAATAAGTAGCTAAATTTCGATTTATTCATATTTTGCAAATTAATAATACGATTGTTGTTATATTATGTTTCGCTAAAATTTAATTTTCAATGTTATGATTTATAATACCGCAGCATATTTTGACATAAATGTATTTAATGCTATTTCAATTTAAAAGCGGTTTCAGCTGTGGTAGATTATTACAACTGAATAAATTTCCATACTTTTACTATCACGTTATTTAGAACAATATTCTAACAATTTTTATTTTATGAGTAACTTCGAAAGAGGCTAAGTTACATAAAAAATAACTGTCTTTATTATGAACGATAAACAGTTCATTAATTACTTTGTCAGCAGGAATCGAAGAAAGCTGTCACGCACTGCATCTTTTATTAAATAATGCATCTTTGATTAAATAATGACATAACAAGAATCTTTGACGGCAATTCATTTCTGAGCGATCAGCTAAACCTTTCCAGCCGTTTATTTTTATTACATAGATCCATAGGAAGACAAACAAGCAAGCGGGTCACATGGTGGGAAGTGATCACCGCCAATGCCATTTGATCACAATTGCGTTGCCGACCTATTAAAAAAGAATATGCACGCTTCTTAAAGGTTCTAATATCGCATTGGTTTGTTTTGGCGAGACGATCAACAACTCATTTTTTTGTTTTGTGTAACAGAAGCAAACATGGTTATGCCTGCGAAGTTTCGCGACTGTCTAACTAAAGTGTACACTGTAGGTAGCTTGTAGGGTGCTCGGATATAATGCATCCACGTAAGTTGACTGGTGCGAAACTAATGAAAGTGCCTCCAGCACATATAGGGTGTTAGTTATCAAAGTTAATTTTCTAGTTTGCCGACTTAGTTTACTTCGTCAATCAAGGTTCAAAACTTCCAACCACCGTATCAAGACAACGTCGCATTGGAAATTTTAATTGGATATTATTTGAAAATTGGTCCCGCGACGAGTCGTACTCGTTATCAAACTTAATCCAATTCTCTTTGTGACGAATTGAATTACTTAACTAATTATAAATTTTATTAAGGTTACTTTGGTACTTTGTTCGGGTCGTTGAGGAAGCGGATTTTAAACGCTCAAAATGGACACAACAATTGTTGTAATGTTGATCAAATAATCTGAAATATATGTTTTGTTTTTATAAAGTGGTCCACTGGATAGCGTATGCGACTGCTGATTGGAGGTCCCGGGTTTGCTTCCCGGGTCGGGCAAAAGTGTTAATAGGTTTTTCCGAATACTCAGTAGTCTGGTGATGTGCCCGGTTACGGCAATAGGCTCGCCCCCTATTACGTGGGACCTAAAGATCCATGGCGAAATGTGGGTGAAATATTTACACCTCTGCCTACCCCTTCGGGGATACAGGCGTAAGACTATAAATAAATAAGATACTGTTTTTATAAAGCTTTGCATCCATTTAAATATTTTGTTTAAAAAAGTTTATCAGCATGTTACACTTTACTATTATTATGTATTTTAAAAAGCCTCATGAACTGTGCCTTTTTAAAATGTACTCAGTTTACAACCTTTTAGAGAAGCCACACACTTTTCCTTTACCTACAAGTAATTATGATTTGTCATGTTACTACTCGGCTGTGCTACGGAAAAACAAAGCAACTAAGGTATTTTTCAAAATCAGTTTTTTACATATTTGGAACATTTTGCCTATTCGCTATGTGCATGACAGTAGCGCCACCTAGCATGCGCAACTATCCGGGCTTAGACTATTACTTTAAGTATCCGGGATTATACCAAATAATGGCATATCAGTATTTTATTGCTTTCTAGTAAATATAGTAAATTAAATATGAATAAAAAGACGACAAGTGGTATTTTTGCTATCAACGATCATCCACTGCTGTCGGTATTTCAATTCGGAATTCAGTACAGTCAATAATATCTCTTGATGTAATCTGGACATAAACACTCGGGCATTGTTGCTTGTAAGGTGGCTCTATTTGCCCAAAAGATTAAATTAGTAGTTGCACAAGCTAGATTTTGTAAGATCAAATGAAACTTTCGTGAGATTGTGGTTCTGCGTACACGAAATAATACACTCAATGCTGAAAATGTCAAGTCAGTTTCCATTTTTATCAAAAAATTATAAGTCCGTTTTTAATGGAAATTTTTTCATAGTTAATTTTGTTAATAAAAACTCAAAATTACTAAATGACACACCAGCAAGAACTAGGAGTTCTTGATAATTTTTTTATTAATGAAATACCAACAAATTCTTGGCTTTTTGTTTCGGTACATTGATCCTCATACGATTTTTTGTCAGTGCAACAGCTTTTATCTTTATTTCTTGAATTATTTGTCATTACAATTCTTGATGTTGTTGTTATATCCACTTGGATTTCAGCATGACAGTGATCACTGCAGATGAATATAATACAAATAAAGGTTGTATCTCTTAATTTCGATTCAGAAAATATATTGACTTGAGATCCTTGATCGACCACAAGAGGTTGAGTTTTTTTGGGTCACTTCCTTCTTCAATTATTATTTGACTTGATGTGGTTTATGAGACTTTTGTGGTTCTTCGTTTTGTCAAGCGTGTATATTTAGCTAGGACCTGTGAATCATTAACCTTCCTCTTTTAATATATTTCAGGGAATATCATGGGAGCTTATCTCAGACTTTCTTCCTCGTCTGATTTTTTGTATCCCATAAAATGTTCACTACAAATTGTGTCGTCAGGTTTGGGATACCATGGCAACCTATCAACACTAAAATAATAAAGACAATAATAAATATCCCATAAAATATAGCGCAAATAAAATTGAACATAATTAAAGTTATTTCGCTTACTTATTCATTTTTACAGCATCTAACCATTTATTTCTGTGATTTAATTTCCAGTCCGATATGTAGGATATGGATAGAACTTAAACCGACTTTTTCTGTCGTTATTTTTGCAGTTCACAACACAACAACATCTATTATTAGGCAATATACATTTTTTTATATAATTATAATTTTTGACTTTACTTTCCCGGATTTTTGCGTATTTCTGCCACGGCAAGCGCTGCGATCGCTTTCTATACCCCCACCATGTACTTCGCACATAGCGAATAACGGACACTGCTACATTCACAGAATCATCGAAAAGGCTTTATTTTTTGTGTGATAAAAGTTTGTAAAATAAACAGGTACTTGTCCAACATATCTACGGTAAAACAAAGTAAACCACAATGTCTAAGCAACAACAAAGTAATTGCACGTCGATTACATTGTTTTTACGTTGTGAAATTATTTAATTGGCTTTTTATTTGATATAAATTTCTTTTTTAGCCCCTCTATCTATAAGAAAATCAAATAACTTTACTTTGTTTTTGGATTGTTAAAAATGGTCAAAATGGCAAATTTGTTAATGTAAAAATAAAGCAAGTAAAATTACAAATGTAAAACAAAGCAACTGAATAACAGTTGCTTTGTTTCTTTATTGTAAATCAATTCAAGCTATTACTATATCCCATTTACTTGGTTTTTAATATGCTGTCGTTTATTTGAAAATTTCAAATGTCTAAATTATTTGACACAAGAGGATGCCCGCGGTTACACCCGCCTTATTTAAGGCTACTGCTCTGCTCCCGTCGCTCATAGCGTGATGTCATATAGCCTAAAGCCTTCCTCGATAAATGGGCTATCTAACAGTGAAAGATTTTTCAAATCGGACCAGTAGTTCCTGAGATTAGCGCGTTCAACCAAACAAACAAACAAGCAAACTCTTCAGCTTTATATGTATACTAGCTTTTGCCCGCGGCTTCGCGCGCGTTAAATTGGGGGTAATACGTATCTACTTTCAGTCTCAAGTTGTGTGAAGACACTCCTGATTATTCTAAAGAGTCAGAAGCTCTATAGGGTACAAACAGGTACAAAGTAACTCGGTCGGTATCCATGATAAATGTCAAAGCCATGTTTCAATTCATGTCCAATATATATCTACAAAAACACTTTCGCATTTATAATTTTAGTAGGTAGAGAAAATCGTTTCAGCCGTTTGAGCGTAGTATATGTATAATTATTAGTTTAGATATGCAAACAATGTAATCACCGTGCATAATATGACAATATGTATGATGTGACAGTACTGACAGATAGCACATGCGCATCACTTTATTATTCGCGCATGCGTTCTTACTACCAAGAGGAAAATTTCTGCCGTACAAACTTTTATCCTCCTTACAATCCCTCCCAGTTAAATTGTTGCAGCTTATGGTAGCCTATGTCCGTCTCCATAGTCCAATATATCTCTATATTAAATTTCAACAAAATTGGGTCAGCCGTTTTCGCGTGATAACGGAACATACATACATACATACATACATACATATTTACATACACACTTTCGAATTTATAATATTAGTAGGGATTACTCGGTTTTATCAATTTCTGAAAGCACCTTTCAAATGTCACTTTTCCCACAATTAAACTTGTCAGTTACAACACCTACAAATTCGAGTCATAAGTTTGCCGAGGCTGTGATTCTTGTGTGATTTGTTTGGAAAATGTTTAAAATGCAAAATAGCCACAGTTTACGTTCGAGAACTATGGTGCAGTTAGCACAAATGTGAGTGCAAATGTCCAATTATTTGTATTGTGTATTTACATTTCGTAAATACCTATTTACGAAATATATCGTAGGCATACATGAAGTACCTAGTAGGTACCAATTTTTCTGTTTTGATTTGGTTGTCTATAAGAAATACTAATCAATTTGTTAATAAACTGTCCGTGTAGTGACGGATAAATAATACAAGTGTCACTACCCCATTTCATTCCGTGGGTGTCGTAAAAGGCGACTAAGAAAATTGCAAAAAGCGAATAATATCTTTGCGAAGAGATGAAAAATTTGAAACCAAACCCTATACCAACTCGTCTGGCCAGCGCCAAATACCACCCAAAAAGCGCACCAACGAATAAAATGCCCCCAGTTCCCGGTAGTCCCACTGTCCGCAACTACGGTAGCGGTCGCGGTAACAGCGGGGCAGGGGGTGCTAAGAATCTCCGGGCTACGGCAAACGGCTACGACAAGAAATTGACCCTGGCTACGTACAATGGACGCTCTCTACGGCTGGACCAGCACATCACCGAACTCGAAGTAGAACTAGGTCGTGTAAACTGGTATATATTGGGGTTGTCTGAAGTCCGAAGACAGGGGGAGGACACGATAACCCTTGAGTCAGGCAACCTGTTTTACTTTCGAGAAGGCGATCAGCCCTCTCAGGTAAGTGTCGTCCTCGTTAACAAATCTCTCGCTAACAGCGTAGTAGAAATCAGCAGTGTGTCGACACGGGTAGCGTACCTCATATTAAGGGTCACCGACAGGTACTCACTGAAGGTGGTACGCGCCGACTTCGACATACTGCGATGTATGAGGCTATTACTATTATTTTTAGTCGAAGCCATGTATGAGGATATTACTTAGGCTCTACATCATACCACCAAGACACACTACAGCGTTGTTATGGGGGATTTTAATGCCAAAGTGGGAGTACAAGAACGCGGCGAAACGAAAATCGGATCCTATGGCGTGCGGCGCCGAAATCACAGGGAGCAAATGCTGGTCAACTTTTTGGAGTCACAGGGGCCCTTCTTAAAGAACTCCTTCTTCAAGAAGAAGCCTCATAGAAAGTGGACATGGCGAAGCCCCGATACTGTGACAAGGAACAAAATAGACTTCATCATGTCTGATCGGAGGTATATATTTAGAGACGTCTCAGTGATCAACAGGTTTAATACCGGTAGCGATCACCGACTTGTCCGAGGCACCCTAAATATAGACTTCAGAGCTGAGAGGCTTCGCATGATGAAGTCTACTTTTAGACCTACTGCGCCTCAGCTAGCAGTAGGATCCGCAAAGTTTCAATTGGAACTTGAAAACCGGTTCAGACTGCTGGAAACCCATGGCACTGTTGACGAGAAAACCGATACTGTGGTCAAAACGCTACAGGATGTGTCTCGACGAGTGTTTCCCGGAAAAAGCGTTAACAATCAAAGTAAACTCTCGCTCGAGACTCTCAAACTTATGACGCAAAGAAGGGGAATGTCATAAGCGCAGACGTCTTCGACGGATGGAAGAAACCTAAACCGGAAGATCCGCAAGCTGGTGCGACGTGACCTCCGACGTTTCAATACCCGCGCCATTACGGCTGCGATTGAACAGAATCGAGGCACCAAAGTCTTCGCTCGCCAGCTTGGTAGAATTCATCTGTCGAAACTCAATACTGTGGATGGCAAAACCGTAACCTCCAAATTCGAGATTCTCGCTGAAATTAAGAGTTTCTACTAGGACTTGTACGCATCACGGATGTCTTAACCCACGAGACCCAGCGATGATGATCACAGAGCCCAACTCACGCGCCATTACACGGAGGACATCCCTGATGTCAACCAGGGCGAGGTAAGAGTGGCTCTCGAGCAGCTTAAGAACAACAAGTCTGCAGGGGATGACGGAATCACCACAGAGCTCTTAAAAGCAGGTGGGACAATAGTTCTGAAGGAGCTGGCGAGCCTCTTTAATTCCGTTATCCACCAAGACCTAACACCTCAGGCGTGGAGTTGGAGTGCGGTGGTTCTGTTTTTCAAAACAGGTGACAAAACCCTGCTGAAAAACTATAGACCCCTCTCACTCCTGAGCCACGTCTACAAGTTATTCTTAAGAGTCCTAACAAACCGCCTCGCCAGAAAACTCGACGATTTCCAGCCACCGGAACAAGCCGGGTTTCGAAAAGGCTGTTCGGCAGATTGTACAGAAGACCAACGAGTACAATCAGCCGCTGTGTATGGCTTTCGTGGACTACGAGAAAGCCTTCGACTCCATCGAACCCTGGGCGGTTCTGGATGCTCTGCAGCGGTGTCACATCGATTGGCGCTACATCGAGGTATTGAGATGTTTGTACGACAAGACCACTATGACCGTCCAGCACCAGGACAGTAAAACCAGCCCCATTGAGTTGCGTAGAGGGGTGAGGCAATGGAATGTAATATCCCCTAAGCTCTTCACCAACGCACTCGAAGACGTCTTTAAGACGCTGGATTGGACTGGACGGGGCATAAACATTAATGGCGAGTACATATCCCACCTTCGGTTTGCCGACGATATCGTCATCGTGGCAGAGAGCTTGGAAGAGCTGAGCGAGATGCTGCACAGCCTAAATGGAGCCGTTATATACATGTCCTATTCCTTGAGTGACACTTATCTTAATAAATCCTAAGATGAACTAGTTTTTACAATTCTTACAAATTATGTGATTCATAAAAAGCAAAAGCCAACAAATCTTATAGTAGATATATTAATTTTAAAATGGCTTCACTGTCTTTTGTTAAAAACAATTAAATGCATTTGCTTTGTTATTAAAACTAAAACCTAACTTGTCCATCTCTTTTGAAATTATTTAAAAAACAAAGTGACTGTAGTTACTTTGTTACTGAATTGTTCTTTTTATTTAATATTAATTTTATGTCTATAGAAAAATATTTTTTCAATAAAGGAAAGTTACCAAAAATTTACTCAAAAAATTGCTTTGAAACAGATAGAACTAATTATTTTACAAATTATGAAATAACAATAGTACATTGTTCACCGAGGTAGGAAAGGAACCGATTACTAGCGAGGGAGCAGTTTGTGGCCCGAAGGCGCAGCCTAGGGCCACAATACTCCCGAGGTAAGAATAGGACTTTCACCCGAGTGCTACACAGTGCTTTATACTACACCTGTGAGGAACATTTAAAGACTTGTATTGTAGAAAGTATTTAATAATATGAAATAATTGGTCATAAGTTTGGTTGTATTTTTTCTTCGATTTATCCGATATAAAACAGCTGTTTCCTCAGATGCTTTTAGGTAAGGCGGCGTCATTTCAACATCACTTTCACTGCTAGAAGTCAACATTTTACGTTATTTTTAAAATAAAATCAAAACGTAAAACACCATGTAAGACACAATTTAGCTTAGAATTTGACCGATATTTCGCGCTACTTTTGTTTTTTGTTATTCTTCACAAAAGGATGTCAGTTTTTGTTTTTTGTTTGTTTAAAAAAAGACAACTCCCGCAGTAGGACTAAATCCTGTGTCGCGGGGGACTTTACAAACATGCAATTAACGGACACAATGAACACCCAGACTCGAAACAACAATTTGTGAATTACACAAAGTGTTGCCTCGTGTGGGGATTGAACTCACAACACTCGGCGCAGTGTCAAGCGGTGAGGTGGCCGCTTAACCCTGTCAGGACCATAAGGATATGGGACTATATATTATGATAAAAACTATATAAAACAGTTAATTAGGCATCAAATAAACATAATTTTAACTTAAAATATAATAAAATGTTTTGGATTTTTTGGAATTCTTTGGGACACATATGTTCCTATGGTCGTTGGTGGTACTTTTTGTTCTAGTAAATTATATTATACATTTTAAAGATTTTATCAGTTTTTGAGGTATCATATATACAGAACTGCAAATCTATTACAGAAAAAATATTTGTTCATCGATAGGTATACAATTTAAAATGTTTGTTTTTCGTGTGAGTGTGTGGCCAACTCTAGTGTCAGAGTTTTCAGACCGCCCGAAGGCCTCCGACATGGTCTAACGATTCTTATCCTGAGACAAGAACCGAGACCGACAACTTTACGTGCCCTCCGAAGCACGGTAGCGCTCAGATGTAAATGCCACACTTGGTCACCCATTCAAGAGGCCACTTGTGCAAGCGTTGCTTAACTTTGCCGATCTGTTACGAACAGCAAGCCAAGTTTCGCTATGAGCGCACAATTTAAAATAATAAGCTAGTAGTAATTAGGTAGAATCTAGTGAAACATTTCCATTCATTAGTCTAGAAAAGGTGTACTTTGCAACACAATTACTATTTTTTTGCATTTCTATTATACATTGAATAAACTGACACATCTCTTCCAGAAGTTTGGTTATCGATGGGGTGCGTTGGAAACTGTCTTTATCTGGCAGATCTGGGAACTGACCTTGATTTTGAAGTAGGAACGTCATGCTGCCTGCGTTTTTTCCAACTTGAGCTTGTCTGAACTGCTGGCTAGTTTTGATTTCATCGTGAAGGTTTTAGTAGACAGTATGCGCATTTACGACTGAGATATCTTAGAGATCAAAAAATATTTCGATGGTAGCATTTTTATTTTCAATCAGCAATATATTTCATAACACTATGATATAAACACGTATATAATTTACTCCTCCCATATCTTTGTTATATGTGATACAATTTTAGGGCATTTCACATTTTTTCGCTGATCCAGGTTTGTGTCGTCTTCCTGTGTCTATGTCTAAAGGTTTCAGAAAGTTGATCAATAAGTATATTCCTTTATTTTCCATCAACTTTACGCACGATATGCCCCAAAAGTAGAAGATTGTGGTGTACTCCTTATGTCAATGCTGTTTTCGGAAGATGTTTTCGAATTGTTTGAACAATTCCATATGCCAAAGAGAGGCAAAACATCCGAATCAACTATTTGAAAAATCTGTACTTAGCAGCCATATATTTCACATCACAAAAATCACGAAAATTATTTAGCACGTATGTTCCTTAGTTCACTTGAAATCTGGTTTTTGAATGCTTTGTGCTCAAGTGATGGGTAAAAGAGTTGTAGACATCGATGGTACTGGTGCCAGACTTATTGATTTCTGAAATTGAACAGGCACATCTTCAATTTCATCATCAGAAACATCAGAAGCCCCTTGATCCTGTATCAAACTCCTTTGACCATTTTCGTCAAGGTGTAAATCATCTTTTTCATCACTATTATCATCCTTCAAAATTTATAGAAGTACCTACATCATCCTGGAATTCAAATAGCTAAGATAATCTGCCACAATATCAATAAAAATGTAGATGATTCACAAAATCATCAGTTGAATAAGTTAACAATTTATTACAAATAGTGTCCCTTCCGGACCACTGGTTCACTGGTGTCCCTTAATGTTTATGATGTCATATAACTATAAAAGACATATATAATGGTTTTATTAATGAATATTATATAAATTTACTTACCAAGTAATAATTACAGCATAACAAAAAACAATATAAAACATTTTGAAGTTTCTAAAAACTTTTGAGAAATAGGGCAAGTGCGCGCTTAGCGAACAGTCTTAACTGTTTTTATAGAAAACATATCGTGCTACCTAGGTTGTACCGTCAATGAAAAAAATGTTAATAATATGTTTAATAACAAATAAAAAAATACATAACTGGTAAAAGGCTTCTTAATTATTACTATATTTTCGAATTATGGGGTAGGGACACATATGTCCCTTGGTCGTCAATGGGTTAAACCACTACGCCAACCGTGCAGTCAATCAGTGGCACGGAGAGTCCATATTTAAATTATATGAAAACTCCTTGGGCAGGCGCGCGCCATAGATAAGATAACACATGAGAAATGAAAATTCATACAACTTTCTCTCCCGCTAAAACACTTTAGAAATGGATTTTCATACATTTTTTCCTCCCGCTTATTCAGGTCAAGGAAAGGACTAACGTTCTCTTTTCATTTTCAGGGAATATTGACTACTGTTCCAATCAGGTGTAGTATAAAAGTACTTAAATTGTCGCCAGTACGTTTTAAATTTGTGGTTTTCGTTCTTTTGCTCCTCCTGATAATTTTGCTTGACTGCAATTACTTTGTTTTTCCGTAGCGCAGCCGTAGCTTACGACGTGACAGTACGTCACGTCGTAAGTAGATATTATCCATATTTTTTTTTTTACATATAATACATTCAAAATAAAGTGATAATGGTATTATGCTCGTGTATCTCTCTTCCGTAGAACAAGGTCTGAGCATCTTCAAAATTTATCTCAAAACAAAATACTGTAAGATATTTCCCTGTGAAAGTACGTATTATTTCCTCTTTTAAAATAAACAATTATTACTCGTTTGACGTCAAAATCCAATACAATCTATCCTCTATTTTGGTATGTTGTCAAACTCTAAGCAGAGTTCCACTTATGACGCTTACACATTGGCCATATCAATTTGTATGCGCTTTAATTTAGCATAATAAAGATGTATATGCGTACAGTAGATGCGCATGCTTGTGCATCACAAATAGTGTTGTCAGCTATTTACAGTCCAATCAAGACAATCTAGGGCATACTATGTACATTCCAATTGATGTCTATTATGTCGAACTAGCTTTCCATAACGCAAATGACCTAGATATGTTCAGCCATATATAGACAAAATATTTTTTGTAGTCGGGTATTGTTGTAGTCAGGTGGATGTAATACAAACGTCCACTGCCATCTGCAACAACTTCCCACCTGCCTAGGGCAAATTCTGAACAATTATACAAATTGGAATTTTATAGGCTTCAATAATTATATACTTTTCTGACGTTGCAGGTCTTCTTCTTTTCGTGTGTGTGTGACCATCTCTGGTATTCGAGTTTAGAGGCCACCCGAAGGCCTTCGACTTCTAACGGTACTGGTCTTCAGACAAAAACCGTGACCGACGGCTTCAAATGCCCTCAGAAGCGCGGTAGCTCATAAGAGAGCTACCGCGCTTCTGAGGGCATTGACGGGGCGTTAACGTAACAACATGTGGTCACCCATCCTTGAGGCGATCTGTGTAAGCGTGGCTTAACTTTGTCGACCGATCTCGAAGGGCAAGTCTGGTTACGCTATGAGTGCTACAGATGCCTTACAATAATTTTGGTCTCATAAGGACGATATTCCAGGCGTGTAGCATGTGAGAAAGTTTTTTATAGAGAGAGAGAGAGAGAGAGAGAGAGAGAAATGCATTTATTTTTACAACATACCCAAAGTTAGAAATTACAAGAACATGAGACATTACAGAATTATACAAGTAGGTATGTTATAAAAACGAGGTTACCACTCAGGCTTATGTTGATTATGGCGAAGACCACAAACCAACCCTGATCTTAGGTGGTAACCCCAAGTACTCTTATAGGTACTCGTTTGCTAATCCTTTCGAGAAATAGACATAATTCCATATAATGCTCAAATTGATCAAGCATGCTGTATGAATATTTTAATCACAGTGCGTGGAAAATATATTTTCAGTGAAAATGTTGAGTGATATTGCATTTTAAAATTATCCTGAGACTTTAATTTTATAAATCTACCGACCTAGTTTAATTTCATCTCTCGTATGCCTTGTACGCCATAATAATATTTTACTTCCAATATATTATAGAGAGCATTCAAAACACTTTCAAGAGTTCCAAGTTAGGAAGCGATAGCCTAGTGGAGATACCAACAGACTGCCATGCAGAGGGTGTCGGGTTCGAATCCACGGCGCGCACCAATGACTTTTCGGAGTTATGTGCATATTAATTTGTCAATTATCGCTTGTCCCGTGCCTCGGAGAGCACGTTAAACTGTCGGTCCCGGTTATCATGAAGATCTTTGACAGTCGTTGTAGGGCGTCAGTACCTTCTAAATAAACTGACCCTAGTCTAAACCATGGAATATTGCTATCCCTTCGGGTTGCGCAGTTCAGACAGGCAGTCGCTCTGTGGAAAAGCTAATATTCAGCCAAATCCGGTTAGACTGGTAATCGGACCCCAGATTGAAACTGGGATAACGCTAGGAGGATGATGAGTCAAAAAACGTCCAAGTTGTAATATAAAGTATTCATTGCATTTTACAACAACATTTTCATAGGCAAGCAAGTCTCACAGATATTTTCTTTTTTAAAGTCAACTCCCTCATTAGAACTAAATCCTGTATCGCGGGGGACTTTACAAACATACAACTAACACAATTAACATCCAGACTGGAAACAACAGCTTATGAATCACACAAAGTGTTGTCTCGTGTGGGAATCAAACCCACAAAACTTCGGCGCAGTGTCAAGTAGCGAGGCGGCCGCATAAACCACTATCTACGCCAACCGTGCAGTCAAAATATATCAGAACAACCGCTTTTATGTCGAATGAAGTCTTACAATCGGTAATCGCTTACGATCAATACAATTGATTAACTCAACAGTCCATCATGCGGTATGTTTACTTATTCAAGAATAAATCAATATAAGGAATGGCGCATTGCCTGCATTTAACTAAAATTGAGCCGTCCGTTCCTGACAATCATGATGTACAACAATATTACTGTCTAGTCAATTTCTATTCCTGAATGAAAAGTTCGTAAAAGTGAGCTGTTGGGAATATGTATGAGTTCTTTTATCGGTATTTTAGTAAATCTGACGTGGATTGTTCAATAATTTGAAAGGAGGTGATTACAATTATTACAGTTTGTTCGTATTCAATTCTGGACCCGAAAGAGAGCCTTTTGAAGGAGGGAAATTATATTATGATTTAAATTGCTTAACCCAACATTACTAAGAGTCTAATCACTATTCTTATATTTTAAGTAGGTCACTTATTTTATTTAATGTGTCAGTCAGGAAAAGTAATTTTCACTGACGCAACTTTGTATATTTGCCCAAACTACTGAAGTTAGAATCATAAAATTTGGACAGCGGTTCTTTTATGTCGTATAGGAAGGATTTTTACCATAAGGAAATACCATACCTACCTAATGAGGTGAAACAAAGGTTGAAATTTGAGGGCTGGCGCAGCCGCGAGTGCAAGTTTTAAATAAAATAGCCAGAACTATCTCATTGACTTCTTTTGCGACCAAATGACGATGAGTCAAATGATAAAAAATACCTAAATATGTTTTGAAATCTATTATATTGCCTTGTATTTTGCTTGATCAAAACCTCGCGAATCCAGCTGAATGTTACGACTCGCTAAAGCATGTTGTTTTAAATCCTTTGGGGTACTTTATAACTGTGTTATGTCTGCGTTAAGAATTGAAGAAAGTACAATTCTTTAGGGAAATTAAACATCAACGATCATTTTTTATTATGTGAGTTTCAAGTAAGAAATAGGTAAAAATAAAAATTTGTTTTGATTTTTTTGTAATAGTACGAGTATGATGAACAAACGATGATGAAACGTATGTCAGCTGAAGATCTGTTGTTACCATATTTCAAAAAAAGGCATACACCAAGTACCTACATTTATTTTATATTATATCTAAGACACATTTTATTAAAATCACTAAATAACAAGAGACCAAAGCGTTTCCTACTGGGTCTGAAGCAGTGTACCATATTAATTCGACAAAATGAAGTGCGAATCACCTTTAGTTAGAATGCACGCTTGTATGATACACTAAAGTTTGACATTAGGTTAGATTAAGGTCTTCTTTTGATCCTCTATACGTAAAAGCAGTCTTCTCTTCCATCAATTTAGCTTATAAGAAGAGTATGCTACGCCAAAATAAAAAATTATTAAGTAATTATTTGCTAATCAAGTCTGTGTGGTGACGGATTAAGAATACATACGAAATGTCACCAACCCATATATCATCCCATGGGTGTCGTAAGAACAGACGGTGGGATCACATTGTGCAGAAAAGGAAACAGCACAGTAAGAGTAGGAAAACCTGAAACAAAACCTATACAAACCCATCTGGCCAGCGTGGACTGTTAAAGGCTGATAATGATGATTATCATGTCGCACCAGCAGCGTGATGTTGAACTTCAGTGTGTCGTACAAGCGTGATGGTACAACTATTATGGTGAGTCGCAGTAGCGTTTTGTCGCACAAGCGTTAATCGCACTATCATTTGTCTAACTTATGTGGTATATTTAGTATAAAGCTTTTATCAGCAATTCAAGCCTAAGCAATTATAGGTAGTTCATTTCTGTTGAAAGATATCACCATGAGTACCGAAAAAATAAGTAGTTCATCCTATAATACACGGCAAACTATCTATTTCATCTTGCTGCGACTATCCTTTTTAGTTGTATGGGCCTCTTGGGACGGATAAGGGCAACCTTTTCCATCGCCACACGATATATCACGGTGAATGAGTGACAATCTCTAAATAGGTCAAGGTTTTGCGATCTTACACTACATAATATTTTACATTTCTTTTCCTTGTAGTGTGACGGGGTGATTAAAATGTATTCCATTGTTTAATAGTGCCTCTGTAACAATAACAGTATTTGCTTGCATTAACATCTTTTAGGTTTTATAGGTAGGGCTTGCTTATTTGAGCATGAATGGGCCGGCTCGACCGCAGAAATACTACTCTCTCACAGAAAAATACATGTGAAGTAACAGTATTTAAACTGTTGCGTTTTGTTCGGTGAGTGAGAGTGCCGGAGGCTCATGCCCTCCTCCCTCATCCTGCTCCTTCTCCCATCCCAAAGGGCAGCAACGCACTCTTTTGGCGTTGCTTGTGTCCATGGGCGGCGGTAATCGCTTACCATCAGGAGATAAATCTGCTCGTCTTTCGGTCATTGACACTATCCAAAGTGTGAACATGCCAAGGTAGTGATAACCTAAAGAGTAATCACTACTTTGGCATGTTATTGTATATATATGTACACTCTTGAAACTTTAAGATATCTATGGTTATATGCACCACAAAATAATCTCGTTATTTCGCTAGATTCTCTTCCTGGTGTATTTTTACGAGTAAAAAGAAATCAGTCTAACCTAATACGTCCAACATTACGCCTTCTATTACCACTGTCATCTTTTACCCACGACGCGCTCCTAGGAATCTTTCGTGCTGAATATCAACGTATTTACCATATTTACAGCAAGTCTAGAAATATAAGTTAAAAAGTGCAATGGCTAAGCTAGACTATATTATACCTACTAACATGTTTATCCTACACATGTACACACATATTATATTAAGGGGACTATTCGTTTACAGGGTTCTAGGCGCATGTGCTATAGCAATTAGACAACTAATGAACATGCTCATATCCATTCTTTATTTTGACGTACTGATTGCT
This sequence comes from Euclidia mi, assembly GCA_944739405.2. NCBI lineage: Eukaryota > Metazoa > Arthropoda > Insecta > Lepidoptera > Erebidae > Euclidia > Euclidia mi. The sequence continues at coordinate 38,016,552 of OX123190.2, read as the reverse complement.
TACAATCAGTACGTCAAAATACGAGCGCAAGTTTATGAAGTAGGTAATTCTAGTCTTCAAACAATACTGAACTCATTCATTAAAAGAAGAAAACTACTTTGTTTAGTTTTGTGGTCTCTTTAATTATATGTTGCTATTTAGGCATAGTCTTTAACCACGTCTTATGGAGGTTGCCGGCGACTGCGAAAGATAAAGTGAACCGCCAAATGTAAAAATGTGTTGAAGATGTGCAAAAGGACATAAATAGTATGCGAGTTCTTAAGCTTTTCAATGTCCTGCTTAGTTTCGGTGCTGATTAGGACGCCTCCATTACGTACTTTCCTCAGACCGCATACGTGAAGTTTTAGTTCCTCCGGTGAAATATTTTTTTGGACGATGGATTTCGTATCGTCGCTAGATTTCGATTTGTCGCTGGGATAAATTGCAATGGTACTCAGGTTATTTAGACGTACAAATTGATCTCTTCCTTTCTTCACCATATCTGCAAAAGAGTTACTGCTTGCAGGTTGTAATTTATCCTCGACTGTCGCCTTAATTTCCTTGAGAGAGCTACTAAGGTCCAGCTGGGTATTTAGGTGTTGTATGTTCGAGTGCGCAAGGATGGTTCTTTGTTTCAACGATTGATATACTACGGCTATATGGGCTGTCGCACCCATAACTTTACGGCACAGACCTGAGACCAGCTCTTTCTGGTTCGAGTTCATTATTCCTTCGCCAACGACGGTGCATAATTCATTAAGGCAAGTCTCCACCGTATCCAGCCATCTTTCAATCTCCGGCGTAGGCACGACTTCCTGGGGCATCTTATTCTGGATGGGTTTTTTGAGCGGCTTGGGCACATTTTCTACTTCTGGAAGGGAGGGTAGGTAGAAGTAGAGGATAGGGCCACAGTATCATTTGTTGTAGCTTACGTTGGCACTAGGATAAATAGAGATGCAGGTATTCAAACTAATTCCTATAATACCTACATTAATCAGATTATACGATTAATTTGCACCCACAAGTATGCTTTGTGTACCTAATATAATCTACACAACTTACCTGTATTGGAACGTGTAACTGCAACACGAAATACTGTCTTCGAGTTCGGATCTCAACAGAACTACTTTTAATTAAATTGAGCGCTCTTACCGGCGCCTAAAAACACTTTTAAGTGATTTCGCAACAAACTGAAACAATACTTAGCCACTTACAATGGAAATAATATTCTTGTTACTTTGTATTTTAATAAAAACTTACATTAGGTATAACAGTTTGCAACCTGCACCTGCTTATGTAAAGTCATTTTACATTATTCTAAGAAATCCAGGATGGATATTCTTTGCAACTACTAGAGGTCTTAAGTTCGTACTTAAGCATCTATTTATACCTCGCAAGTTAAAAAAGAAAATTAACTTTCTTATTATCATGGAAACTTCATTACCTTAGAACAATACTTATTGTTTTTTTTAGCCAGAAACTCAAACAATGTTTCTGAATAGACTTAGATACTGATTTCTAATTGGAATAATATTTTTATGCTGTACGGATTTTTTTACACAGAGAAAATATCAATTTAAAACAAAAAAAAATTAACAGATATTGTTTTGATGTCCCGTCGTAACGCCCAGTAACTTATTATAAAATAAACTACCTATCCTATAAAGTCAACTGAAAAATCCACGCTTAGTTTAAGTATCAAATCCAGTTGTTAAATAAGGATGTAGGTACTTACTAAACAAGAATAAAATAAATAAGAAAAACTTCACTTAAGAGGCTTCTATATTTTTTATATCCATTGTATAACGGCTGAAGGTCAAACACATGAATCTTCCCAAGTATGATGCGATTTCGTAAAAAATAAGTGAACTTTACTACAATTATTAAGGAAACTTGAGCTTGCCGAGTGGCTACAAGGGTAGTTATGGCAAGTTATGATATAAGTTTTACTAGTGCTTAGATCTAATAAAATCCTATATTATTTGCTACAAAAACTGGATAGTCGGTGTAAAAACTGTTACGCGACAATGTCGTCAAGCCACAGTGACCGCAAAAACTTTAATGGGTTCTTTTATCGACCATTTCCAAGCGTAATTGTCACCCCCTTTTGTTTCGACACTAGCTCTAACTTTTAAGTATTATAAAATATTACTCTAAACAAATAAATAATGGATTAAGTTATACACGCTAATATAACTCTTGTCTCGTGGAATCAATGCAAAAGTAACATTAGCTCCTATATACTTTTTATTAATAAAATGTGCTCTACATATTTCTGAAACATTTCACTTCGGGCAATACATTTGCTAATTAGCAGACTATTACATACACCATTCTGATTCTAGCATTTAAAGTGCCTTCTAGTTCTCCGTAATTCATAATCTTTTCATATTATCAATGTATTATTCAACAAGAGTATATTCTCAACTTACGACGGACTTATTGTTTACTAGAATTATTGGCTTTTATTATAACTCTATTAAAGAACTAATTGCGTTCATGGGTATGTAAAGTTAACTGGCTTATTATCTAACTAAGATGTTTGAAGGTACAGTATTGAACCATTATTTAAAATCATGCTTAACCCCTTGAGTGTCCTACAGTCACGGTGTGCCCGTAAGATAAATAGGCCGGTAGTGTCCTACGGGCACGGAGTGCCCATAAGGATTTGTGTGAACTTCACTCCGGTGTTGTGTGATTGGTTACAATAATAAAAACGTACATCGACTAGTTACAGATTAACCAACATGATATACCCAGGCTACCCGCTTCTGTACCCTAATCTATTTGTTCTGGGTGTGGTAGGCTATTACAGGCTTGAAGTAAGAAGGGAGGTCGCTCTCACCGTCTACCTATTCAAAGTGATGCGCGGCAAAATTCATAACCCGAACATCTTGGCGTTACTCCAGCTATGCGTCCCGGACGAGTACGTGGGGCGGCGGCGCAGGCGCGGAGCTGCTGGTGGTGCCGCGTGCGCGCACGTGCCTGCTGCAGCGCGCGCCGCTCACGCGTGCGCTGCGTGTACTCAACACATTGGCTCATAGAGTGGATCTCTTCTCGTGTACACTGTGCGAATTCACACGGGCCGCTTATTGTGGGATTTGTTTAGTTTAATTTAATTTAGTTGAGTTTAGTTATTTAAGAGTTACCATTATTGTTAAATATTTCTGTACATAGGCTATTGCATTAGGTAATAAGTATCTGTATTAATAGTCTTTATGAGTGTGTAATATTAAATAAATAAATAAACATAATACCATAAATTTTTACCATATTTCCAAGCTTGTAACCGAGAGAAATAATAAAATTGTGCAGTCTATCCTTCTTCCTATTCTTGACTATGCCGATGACAGCTATAGATCTTAATGAGGACCAGCTAGAAAAGCTTGAGCGACTCCAAAACTTTTGTATACGGTTCATATTTGGTTTACGCAAATATGACCACGTTTCCGAATTTCGAAACAAGCTCAAATGGCTACCCATCCGCCTTCGCCAGAATACTCATATTCTTTGTCTCTTGTATAATATTCTATTCAATCCTTCATATCCCTTATATCTCAAGAATAGATTCCTCTATCTGCATGACACACATTCTAAGTGCTTGAGATCATCGGAAAATCTTAAGCTAAAAAGTCCTGTGCATTCTACTAAGTTCTTAGATAAATATTTTACTATCTTAGCTGTCAGATTGTGGAATGCACTACCGGAAACGATAAGACGTTCAAAATCATTGCCAATATTTAAAAATCATCTAAAGAAACATTACTTGTCACTATAATAAGTAACATTCCAATGATATCTTCTATATAATAGTATATTATAATATATATTACATAATATATATGTAGATATATATATATGTATGAATGTTAGTATTTATTTATTTATATACCTGTGATTTATTTGATATTATTATCATATTTATTTATGTATATGGATTTTGGATGTATATGTTTTTCTTATCTCATTTTAGTTTTAAGTATATAGTTATTGTAATTTGTTTGACCCTTTATAGTGCACCCGCATACTACCTGTCCTTTTATTTAATTATGTCCGTACACGGTTGTCTGGCAGAAATCGCATTATGCGATAAGACCGCCCTTGTAACACTAGTTTATAAGAAACTCTTTGTAATGCACTCATGTTATTGCCTGGTGTACAATAAAGAATTAATTATTATTATTCACTTTATTTATTATATTTCTCATAATACATTTTATATTAATAAACTACATTAAAAAAACGTTTAAAAATATAAAAGGGACCACGGAGACCCACCGGTGTCGGGTACAGGGACCAAGCCACCGGTGGTTAGGGCCTCAGAGACAGGAACTTCCTCACGATGCGCGCCGTGTCGAGAAGAACTGCCTTCTGAATCAAGGACTTGATCCAGCTGCCCAGTGCGAGCCTCTTTAGCTGTTGATCGAGGCTCTTGGCGATTAGCCCATTTACCGACACGACTATCGGCACAATGATCGCCGAATCCACATCCCACATGTCAACAATCTCGTGAGCTAGGTCCAAATATTTAATCTCCTTCTCTTTTTCTGCCTTCACGAGATTGTCGTCATGCGGTATGGTGATATCGATTATCATTGCGAGTCACTCTGCTCGGTCTATCACTACAATATCAGGCTTATTGGCTACAATAGTCCTGTCTGTAATGATAGACCGATCCCAGTACAATAATGCACGACCATTCTCGAGAACTGGGTCGGGCACATATCTGTAGTACGGTACCTCTGAACCAACGAGATTATATTTAAGGGCTAGTTGCTGATGGATTATCCTGGCCACTTGGTTGTGTCTGTGCAAATACTGACCGTTGGCAAGACTCGAACAACCGGACACTATATACCTGAGCGATTCCCCGGGTTGGTGACACGCCCGACATATGTCAACCGTCCCATCCCTCAGAATATACTTCCGATAGTTGTTTGTCATGACAACTTCGTCCATAATTGCAAAGACAAAACCTTCGGTTTCTCCAAAGAGATCACCGAAACGCAGCCAGGATATTGAAGCTTTAAAATTTACATCGGGCCCATGTAAGGCCCGGTAGAATCGTCCATGCAGCTCTTTGCCGCTCCATACTTCTCGTCGGTCCTCAGTACTAAGTACTGCAGGTTTGTGCCAGTTCTCTTTAGCCAGAGCGAGCGGGGTAAGTCCGGTATCAATTGTGACTACGTCGCGATACACATCCACACTCATCTGCAGAAAATAATCTCTGAGGTTGCACACCTCGCGGTTGTGGAGGGTCTTAGCACATAAAAAGCCTCGACCCCCACATTTCCGCGGGATGTACAGCCTCATTACCGATGAGCATGGATGGTGCATACGAGATGCAGTCAACATTGAACGGACTTTTCTATCCAGGGCATCTAGTTCAGTCTGGGTCCACCTGAGTATGCCGAAGGAATACATTAGGACCGGCATGGCCCACCCGTTGCAGGCCCGCACCTTGTTGCCACCTGATAAAAGACTGTTAAGTACTTTTCTCAGGCGGCCAAAGAACCGAGCCTGCAACGTCTGTTTCATGTCAGTCTCAGAAATATTCAAAGACTGCGACATACCCAGGTATTTGTAGGTATCAGTTGGGGAGAGGGATCTAAGTTGTATGGAATCTGAGAGTTGTGTCCCTGCAGATTCCATAATCCTGCCTCTCTTCACATGCATGACCGCACATTTATCCACACCAAATTCCATCCTGATAGAATTACTAAAGGTTTCGGTTACCTTAAGTAATGCAGTCAGTTGGAATTTGTTGGGGGCAAATAATTTCAGGTCATCCATGAAAAGGAGGTGAGATGTAACATGACCTCCACTCCTCAACTGATAGCCTAGCCCTGAAGCCTCTAATAAGGTACTTAGGGGGTTCAGAGCCAGGCAAAACCACAACGGACTCAGGCTGTCGCCCTGGAATATACCTCGCTCGATCATTATGGAAGCGCCGCAACCCAAGGTCGATCGACACCCTGGATAGCGCAATGCGGTCCTCCATTGCCTCGTACACGCCCTTAAGAAGGTGCATAGAGTTGTATCTATTTTGTACAACTCCAAAGCCACGCAGGAGGCACGGAGTCGTATGCCTTTTTGTAATCTATCCAGCATGTCGATAGATTCTTCCGGTTACGGCGCACCTGTTGGCTAATGGCCATGTCTAACAGAAGGAGCTCTTTAGTACCACGAGCCCCACTCTTACATCCATTTTGAGAAACAGATAAAATTGAATTATCAAATATATGTTTAGATAATTTCGTTCTCAAAATGGATGTAAGAAGTTTATATAACGTTGGTAAGCACGTAATTGGCCTATAATTCTTGGGGTCCGTGGTACTACCAGACTTATAAAGTAGGTGTGTAACGCCGGATGTTAAAAAATCAGGCAGCGACCCTGATTCCAATGATGATTGAAATTGAGATGCTAAGCAAGCATGCGAACTTCGGAGCCATTTAAGCCAAAAATTGTGCAGTCCGTCCGGTCCCGCTGACTTCCAATTTTGTAACGGACGGACTGCACTGGCTATGTCGTCAGTTGTTATATTTATTGGCTCCATAGATGGAATTCGTTCACATGCTCGCTCAACATCCCCAATCCAATCACCCTCTTCATGGTTGACGGGCATCGACCAGATGCTGCGCCAAAATGCAACAGTGGCATCATCATTTGGTCGACACCCATCACCATTACTGGCCGAGGAATCAAGGTGCTCCCATCCGCGGTACACACACTTTTCGTCACTCTGGAATGTGCGATTCAGGAAATATCGATCCACTCTTTTTTTATATCGCCGAATACGGTTTGCCCATGCATAAAGCTTTTGTTTTAGAAAGTCGATGCGCTCTGTAACTCGAGACGAATAATCTTGGGAACTGATACCAGTTCCCGCGAAGGCCCGAGTCACAAAGCGCATCACTCTCGGTCGTGTATTACCGGCTCTAAAAGAAGACAGCTTGCCTATGAGTGCCCTTGTCTCAGCGATACGACTCTCAATCCTGCGTTGCCATGCTGGCACCATAACGGACCGTCGAGTAGCGGTATTATCTACAGGAAATTTAACTCCTGCTACTCGACATGCCGTAACAGCCGCACAATACAGGATTGACTGTGTATCGCTGAGATTTTCACTATTGTCAAAATAGATTGACAAACAAGCATGTGAATCTAAGGCACTCACTAGCGCTATGTTTTTGTTATGCATGGGCAACCGAGGCAAACGAGGCCGAATACTTGGATTCATAGATCGGTATTCCCCAATAGCACATTCCAAAGTGCTCCTTAACTGATCATTATTATTATTATTATTATTAAATTGCTAATTTCGGTGCTCAGTTTTGAATTTGTGATTTTTCAAAAATGTATGCCCAACGCAAACGCTAAGTGATTATTTTAGTATTATATATCAAATTATTGACAATTTAGTGAAGTTTATATGTTTTAAACTTTTTTTAGCCAGTTATAAAAACATTTACAAGAAAAGTGTTAGTAATTTTTGTGATGCAATTTTCGGGCGTTGGCCGCTAGCCGTCCTCCATATTTTATATGATTATATTATGTAAGTATTTATTAATAACTTTACTAAATATATATAAGTTTCTCACAAAGTTGTCTTAGAATCCATTGTTAATTAGTCATTTCTTATTGTTTTTGCTATAAATAGGTATAAATATGTTTTGTGAGTGAGAAATGTTTTCCGTCGGATCGTCAAAATGGCGCAAATTTTTCGCTGCTATGAATAAATGGTTATTGTGAAGTGATATCGGTGACCTGTGCTAAATTTATGTATATAACCGTCGCATCGTTTACCCGTGTAATGAAAAAGTGAATGTCGTGAATAATTTATGAGTATTGTGGAAAAATGTTTCAGATGGTGTAAGAAAAAACAAAGTGACCCGCATTTATCAATTTTTTTCGACATGAAAAGTTTAAAGGTAAGCTATTTTAATATAATTTTCATATAGAGTAACTTCTGAACTGTGTACGGTTTAAAATTTACGTCATATAATTACACCAAACGTGAGAAAATTAAAGTTTTATAACCTAGGATCTTATAAACATTACATCCTCAAAATGGCTGGACACTACCGGAGAAAATGCATTTTGGAGCGGGGCATGCAAGGGGTTAAAAATCACTCTAACAAAGACTCTTTCATTTGAGTTGTGACGTCGTCAATCGTCGTCGCAGCTCTTGGCTGGTATTCTGCCCGGCCCCGCACCTCGGGCTGCTATAAATATCATGTCGCTGGAGCGAAAGGGCCGCCTTTCATCGGCTCTGCGGCGACCAAGCTTAGTACTTCTTTGCTTCCCTGAGCGACGCCGGAATTGTATTCCCGTGTCCCTGAAGATTTACGCCGAATCACGCGACCCTGGTTCTATCTTTGTAACTAGTCTAATTGTTTTAGAATCAATTATTTCCATTTAATTACCTTGCTAAAGGATGTTTAGATTCTATACTGAAATAAACAAATTTTCGTTTGTAACCGAAATAACGATTCTCATTTAACAACGTCACAGAGTTTAGTTTTAACAATAACACAAAATTAAATGTAGTCGTAAATTCGGTCAGCCATATTCTCAAGTTTGGTAAGTCAATAACAAATCTTGAGTTGGCTAGTCAAATGTCTTTCAAACTGCGTCATATTTTGCCTTCAAAGTCAGCTTCAAAATGTAGGGTAAACGTAGGCAGTGGCTGCCACACGTGGCAGCCACTGCCTACGTTTACCTGTCTACGGTTTACGTCTAAGACCATTGTGATGTAGAATTAACAAATGGTACGTAGTAAATAGGCGATAGATTCTAGAGGCACATTTATCCTGGCTATGCGTCACAGTACGTAATACTCTGACACGCATTCACTGGATTAAGCTTTGCATATTCCAGAGGATGTTATACCGCAAACCTTACTCTGATTACATATTCAAGTGAAAGTTACCAACGGAGTGTCCGGCACTTGCACTTGTTGTATCTCTATAGATACAACAAGTGCAAGTAAAGCCAAAACTTAGTGCAGTATCTATATACTGCACTAAGTTTTGGCCACATTGCTAAGCTAATAGTAAGACTGGATGGTGCTAAATTACGTGTGGGTTTTGCTATTCCGCCATTCATAGAAACGGCTTGGTTTGAAACTGGCTGTATTTAGGTATTCTTTTTGGGATATTCAGTTTAACTGTATATTGCCAGTTTAGTCAACTTTAGTAGCTGATAATGTTCACATACCTGTGACATGTTTTCTGCACTCTGATTAGTATATTTGTTATTTCTTTTTATTAATGTCTTTGTGAAATTGACAAAAACAAAGTACAGAACATAATTTTTAAAGGACTTTATATTTCATTTTACCTTATTAAAATAACTTATCAAATGGGTGTTTTTGCGAGCTGAGGACTGAAGATCAGAATTATTGGGTATTAAATGCACTAATTTCGCAGTCAATACTATCAAATTGTCATATTTTTGCAAAGCATTCCTCGCTACCCCCCGACGGGTATTGTCCCGCCAGATGGTCAGGCAGGCCCCGAACAAAACCCCCTTGGCGGCGGATGAAGGTGTTGGGCTCCGCCGCCAAAACACTCAGCGGCCGCAGAGGATAGGGAGGACGGCAACGCAACACCGCATCTCCTCTTCCTCTGCGGCCCCACCGCGACGCAACGATGGTGCGCCTCCATATGGTCGCGGGAGATAGGGCGCGCGGCAAGGCAACACCGACACGCCTCTCCTCCCGCGACCGCACCCCACTGCGAGGGACAGAAGAACTGTCCCTCGCACCCGCCCCTTTGGACGCATCCTGCGCAGGCCTCCGTCAAGCCCACGCGGAGCGTCCCCTCCTGGATCTCTCTTAGCTTCACCGTGGATGACCAATGCACGGTTGCTAAGCCCCCCCACCACGACAAGGTGGAGATCCCACGGGGGGGACCATAGACCTCCTTCCTTAACCGTCCCCAACTAGTCTTATCTGGCGTTTCTTCATTAAATGGCCCATTAGCCCTCGTTAATGATACATATAAATTCTTCAGAACGATATGGGATTAACTTCAGCTACACATGAATGTTAATGTTATCTTATGGTATAACGAGCCGAATTGTTTTCTCAAGAAGTTACATTATACTAGCTATGGTGAGCGAAGAACTCTGTCTTCAAACCTAGGCTCTGCTTTTGAGAGAATATTAATGTTTCCACAGCGTCTGTATGACGTCTGCAATGCAAAGATTTAATGATACTCAGGCGCAGAACATATTTGAGGGTACCTTCTCGAATATCCGTAGCACCATTAAAAATAATCATGATGATCCAGACTGAAAACGCTAAAATTTGATACAAACATATGAGTGATATCGACACTTATCCTTGTTCAATATTTGTTTATTTAGCACCAACCGTGCTGAATAAATTCGAGGGCATTAGATAATTTTATTTTCCTTTCAAGACAGTACCATTAAAGGTAGGTATTTTAATGTTAGTAAATAGGCTCGTAATAAGAGAAATGAGGGTGGGTTAGGAGCTTTTCCATTTGTGCTGAATCCTACCGTTGAAATTGTCAGAAATTTGTAGTGTTGACAGATGGTATCGTGGCTGCTACCTTTTACTATAGCCAATCAACGACGCTTTTATAAGAGGGTCGATAATACTTGTTTAGTCTCTATGCAAGTCGTCTATAGGTTATGGCTGTATGAGAACTGAGGGTTATTTCCAGATCGCACGCATTATAGGGATAACAAAGACATAGTATCATAGACACCCACTTATAGTTATATTAATATAAGATATAAAATCCGGAGTGATTTTCTTTGCTCCCATATTTTCCTCAAATACTGCGTAATCTATGTTAATACAATATTTAATGTCTTATGTATAAAATGTCTTTTCTATCAGTTACATACTGCAAGTACAAATGTCATGTTAGGTCCATTTGGAGGTCCGTTTAATTTCCTCCCCGTGGTCACGTGGTAACCTTGTCGTGGTGGGGGGGGCTCAGTAACAGTGCGTTTGAGCCACGGTGAAGCTAAGCGGGATCCCGGGAGGGGACGCTCTAATTGCTGGCTTGGGTGAGGCCTGCGTAGGATGCGTCCCAAGGTGCGGGTGCGTGGGACAGTTTTGTCTGCCCCGCAGTCGGGTGCGGTCGCGGGAGGAGAGGCGTGTCGGTGTTGCGTTGCCGCGCGCCCTATCTCCCGCGACCAAATGAGGGCGCACCATCGTTGCGTCGCGGTGGGGCCGCAGAGGAAGAGGAGATACGGTGTTGCGTTGCCATCCTCCCTATCCTGCGGCCGCTGGGTGTTTTGGCGGCGGAAGCAAACACCTTCATCCGCCGCCAAGGAGGTCTCGTTCGAGGCCCGCCTGACCATCTGGCGGGCCAATACCCGTCGCGGGGTAGCGAGGAATGCTTTGGTGAATACCCTCCGATACATGGGTACAGGAGCACGGGTTGGTTTTTAGTCAGTAACAGTCTGACAGTCCCCTTCGCCCTTCCCCCCCAGGGCGGAGGAATTCAAAGAGGATTTTCAAACAAAAAGTCCGTTTAAGTTATACAGAGCTCGTTTAGCATATTTGCATGATGAAGCTATTTACGCGACCAACCAGAATGCTATATGATATGCCAAGCTTTGCTTTAATTACAAACGTTGCAAAGCATATTTCCCCATTTTCAATTTTTTATCACATAATTTTATTATATTGTGATATCGCATAGTACCAAAAACCTTTTTAGGGATGGGTTCCATCCCAATTCGCCATCGCCAATATTTGGCGGAGCCCTAAAATAAAAAAGCCGAGTTCTACGTGCACGTTAAAAGCATTTGCCTAAACCTTCGTGAAAGTATGAGGCTGTAGCCATCTGATTAATAAAGAGGATTTATTTTGCGCGTGAGCTGTCAAAACTTTGTTGTTGCATTAGCTTGTGTTGTCGGCTTCCCGTTACATACTTAGGCTTAAAATGTTCACAAATCGCGATACCGCTTTCATTATCATTTTGTATGGAAATGAAAATCCGTTTTATCACAATAAGATGATTTATCCCGTATAAACCATTTTACTAGAAATCGAATTAAAGAGCCGGTAGTTCCAGTTAATATTTTGTTGGAACTAGTATAGAATAGAATAGAATAGAATATTTCTTTCTCAAGTAACCATGACTCAAAAATGTTAGTATTACTTAAAACTATGTTAGTAACATGTAACTATTATATATTTAATGAACGTAACAACCTATAGAAATATATTTAGGTCACCGCTGTTTAATACCATGCGAGATGGCACAACAGTGACTCAAATACACACAATCAAGTCTCCTGGCAATCATGCTTAGAACACTGTTGGAGCTGGCTCGCACCCTGCTCACCAGAGAAGCACACCTCTTTCGTATGGTTGCGTAAAAACAATCTACGTGTGCGTCAGCAAACATCCCTGATGCGCTACAGAAGCGAGGCAGCCCCACCAGTACCCTAAACGCATTATTGTATTAAATACGAAGAGCGTTGTACGATTTTTGAGTATATCTAGCCCACAGGCTGCACGTGTAAAAAGTCGTATAGTAAGCTCGGAAGAGTGTGATCTTAACATGAAGTGAGCAGCGTGCAAACCTACGAGCTAGCATGTTCGCTCTAACCGACAACGCCCTCCGCTCCCGTTCTATATCGTCATCATCACGGAGATGAGGGGTCAATACGTGCCCCAAATATTTGAATTTGTGTACTCTCTGTAATGGTATGCCGTCGAGTACAACAGGTGGTACATTGATGGTGTCCCTAGCTCCCGCCTCAAACACCATGATTTCTGACTTTGTGGAGTTTTACATCAAGCCATATAGTTAAGCGTAACTAGGCCACACACCGACGCACTCAGTAGCACCATGTCGTCAGCGTAGCTGATATTATTGACGCATATACCGTCTATATGACAACCGACCCTAGTGCTACTCAGCTCGCCGATCAACTCGTTTACGTATAGGTTGAAGAGCGTTGGTGAGCTCAACCCCCCCTGCCTCATCCCGCACTCCAACCCATACGGACGTGACAAAGCTCCAGCCCATCGCACATTATTGATTTGGTTACCATATCAGAACTTGAAGATGCTTATAACTCCATTTGGTACTTCAGCGTTTTGTAATTTTGTCCATAATTTATCGTAGATAACCAAATCAAAAGCCCTCGATAGGTCCAGGAAACAGGAATAAACAGGTGTCCCTCGCTGTGTGTAGTACGAGACAGCTTGCTTAAGACAAAGCACCGCACTCTCCGTTGACAGCCTCGGACGGAACCCGAACTGGTTGTCGTGGAGCGTTATGTATTTATTTATTTGTATGTTAAGCAAGCTGTCTAATACTTTGGATATTACAGTAGCCAGTGATATGGGCCTATAGTTACCGCAGTCGGAAAGGTCGCCAGTCTTATTTTTAGTATAACAGTAATTGAATCTGAATATGAATTTAAGCTGATGGTATCATCTCGTAACAGAAAAGTATAGAGAGCTTTTTGTTGGAAACCATAATACAGGAACTGTGAACTTTAAGAGTTTGTGCTGATATAATCTTTATAAGTTGTTCAAAGCTTTTGTGTACGTCACAACGCTTTGGAAAGTCCTATAATGATAGAATGTTGTGGCAATATTCAACGGCTGTGCGATACATCGTGCAGGATTGTCCTTCAAAATCGTGGTAGGTCGTAGCGAAGGCGTTGTGGGTAGTCCCACAATATCCCACAACGCCGCTGCCATAAATAACAAGATAAGAGATTTGCTGAAAATAAATGCTGTGTAATATACTCAAAGTCATTTATCATTGAAGCGCCAATACCTATTCGTTGTCTTTATATTATGTAATACAGGTCTTGACCCTAGTACGGACTCCAGCTCTCACTAAGGAACAGCTAAGTTATTTGATACTTTTGTTGTAATCACTTTGTATCTTATGAGAGAAATAAATAAATATATGTATATATAAGGGTGTCTCAGTAACAGTGCACTTTTTAAAATAGGAATTTTTTTTTCATGCAAGTGGCAACTCTGAAATTTGACAGCTGTCACCTGTGTTTATTATGTTTTTAAAAAATGGAGCGCTTTTTGAAAGAACAGCGCGTTATAATTGTGACAACTCATTACAAAAATGGGGAAAGTTACGCTGAAACCGCTCACAAACTTCGCCAATTCGAAGTGTGGTCAAAAAATTTGAAGAAACTGGAGCAATTATGGATAATAAGAATCCTTTGAGCCAACGTACCGGTCGGTTTCTTGAAAAAATTGCTGCTGTAAACGAGAGTGTCGCCGAAAACCCGAAAACAACAATTCGAGATCGTTCTCAACAACTTCAAATTTCACGAAACACTACGCAGAGAATTTTGACTAAAGACCTCCACCTTCATGCGTACAAGATTCAGTTGAGAGAGCTCAAACGAGCAGACCACGCCGTGCGATTTTTTTGGGGTTTTATGAAATCTCGGGTTTATGCGAATAAACTCGAAACAATTCCTGAGCTCAAATTGGAAATCCAACCCGTCATCGGTGAGTTACAGCCACATCTCTGTGCAAAAGTAATGGAAAATTTCATGAAAAAGGTAATGGCCTGTCATCGGAGCCGTGGGGGTCATTTGCCAGATATTTTATTCCATACTTAATTGGAACATTACAAGTTCATAGTAAATACTTAGAGCTGCCTATAAATAACATCTTATGAACAAAAAAACAGCCGTCCAACAAAACGTAGGATTAATTTATGCTGTCCCAACTTTAATATTACGGTTCTATGATTAACACTTTTTCAAGCAAATAACTTCTCTCAGCTCAGTAACCGTGGGTTTGAGGTACACCCCCGGTGAAGCTAAGCGGGATCCCGGGAGGGGACGCTCCACATGGGCTTGGGTGAGGCCTGCGTAGGATGCGTCCCAAGGAGCGGGTGCGGGGGACAGTTCTGTCTGTCCCTCGCAGTCGGGTGCGGTCGCGGGAGGAGAGGTGTGTCGGTGTTGCGTTGCCGCGCGCCCTATCTCCCGCGACCAAATGGGGGCGCACCATCGTTGCGTCGCGGTAGGGCCGCAGAGGAAGAGGAGCTGCGGTGTTGCGTTGCCGTCCTCCCTATCCTCTGCGGCCGCTGGGTGTTTTGGCGGTGGAGCCCAATACCTTCAACCGCCGCCAAGGGGGTTTCGTTCGTGGCCCGCTTGTCCATCTGGCGGGCCAATACCCGTCGGGGGGTAGCGAGGAATGCTTCGGTGAAACCCTACCCTCCGACACATGGGTACATGAGGAGCACGGGTTGGTTTTTAGTCAGTAAGAGTCTGACAGTCCCCTTCGTCCTTCCCCCCAGGGCGGAGGGACTCCAAGAGGATTTTCCAACCCGACACCAAAAAAACAAACAAACAACTTTTATATAACTCCAGCGTAGCCTTTCATTTCGGAGCATTTAAGCAACGAATATTTTAAACAACCATCACTGAAAGCATTTTACGTCGAGCCCCGGCAAGTACTAGCACTTATTCATCTTCCGCAAACAAATATAAGCCACGAAACAAATTTTAAATTAAATCCCTTTCTCTCGACGAATTAATGTCCCGCGAGACTTTTCTCTGGTTTTAATTTCCGGAGTGTTTACACCGAGGAAATAGTTTGTTGGGCAAACACTGGCTATCAGCAAGGTACGAAAAAAGCAGAATTAAACACCGCACGTGGCGTGTGAGCCTGTATGTATGTGTCACCTCGTAATACCTACATACATTAGCCGCCTAAAACTACACGTAACTTGTATAACAAGTTCATTCGACGCTCCTCGCTGTTTAACTAGAACCTGTCATGTTGGATTTGTAGCAATTGTAGCCTTAAACCGACGTGACATTAGTCTTTTTTGTCTATCGTATCACTTTGTCTTTTACGGTCGCGACTTCTAATTCAATCAGAAGACTATAACCTAGTATATCACGAAGAGCAAAACTGAGACGCAATACATTGTATTGAAGCGATTGAACTGTCTATGATTTTTCATCCGATGCTCTCTTTTATTAGAATGTATTGGTTGCAATTAATTTCGAAGAGAACGCACAAACAATTGCGGATGAATGAATGATAGGTACGGTTGATTGTATTCTAGTTACTGTGAACTTATTTCAGACATTGATGGAACATCCATCGTGGCTAGAACTCGAGACTACTTCATCGACATTTCTGGGGTTGTTTATCTTTAGAAGACTACTTCAGTGCCTTTTAAAATGCGTACCTACTATGTAATGAAATAAGCATTAAGAATCTTGTAACGAGCCTTCTATAAATATTAGCATTGGGTTATTAATTGTAAAAGTTTCCATTGAATATCTTAGAGACAAGAGGGCTATTGAATTGAAGAAATTTTAGTTGCTTTATACCAAGAGCAAATGATAAGTAAAAATCGTAGCATACCGTTACTTTTACGCCTACTATTAAATTGTTAATTATTACGTGCCCCGTGCTTCGGTGTGCACGTTGACTCGTCGCTCCTAGCTGTTATGAAAAAATATTTGTGGTATTCTAACGAGGCTACGACAAATATTTTCATTACAGCTTCCATAACGATGGAGATTTACGACCCTTGTTGATATTGGTCAAAACTTCATCCATGGGTTACCGCGGTCTGACGGCAGGCACTCTGTGGAACAGTTAATAAGTATAATGTTAAATCTGGATCAAATCGGCACCGCAGCTCCAAAACGATAACTTTTGGATGCAACCGGGATAACGCTAGGTCGATGCTGATATTATAATAATATTAGTTGGCCTGGTTTTGTTCCCATTAGTCTTAATTTATAGAAGTGTTCAAAATAATTAAAGTTACTTTAAGTTCGTTGTTTATTTCCTTACATTAATTTCTTATTATCTATTTCGTCACAACGAAATTCTCTCCAATCTACTTTCGTTTTTGCAGCTCTTTCTATTATAATGTTGCTTTTATTTTTCTCCAGGACCGTAATTACCTATATATCTCAAATTAAGCGTTACTCAACAAATAACTTTAACGTAGATTAGCACATATCAGCTTTCGGCATTGGCGTTTCGCCATAAAGAATCCTCTTTTATGTCTCTAAAACATTGTATACAAAATTGTATGATGATCAAGTATGTAAGTTGCTAAATAGATAAATGTAAAATTGGTTATGACGGTTGTAACTCTGTGTGCTTGGCCGTAGTGGAACGGGCAGCCCACGCGCGGGTCGCGCGCGGCGCCGCGCGCGTCTTCTGAATGTGTCCGTAGTAGCTCGTTCGCGGGTGCGGTGTACAGTGTTTGTCAAATTTAGTATTGTGACGGATCGCGGCTAGATTAATATGAGTTTTCAGTTAGATGACGTTAACACTCACCATAGTAACACTCTGTAAATTGTTCACCAAATTCGCAACTAACTGATGTTATCAGTGCTGTAGTGCCGTGGCTATAGCTACGTTAGTACTATTAATTATTCTGTGCTATAGCCGTGCGGATAATACAACCGCCTCACGCTCTGAGGGCGTCGGTTCAAATCAGATTTATTACTGTTATGAGAATTTAGGTTTTTATGAAATTTGGAAAATCTTTATGAATATTTCGACCTATCCGTAGAATAGAGTTCCATGTGACCATAGACCAAAATTGTGTTTAATAGCTACATGAGATAAGGAATACAAACTCTACAAAACTGTGTTTTTAGAATTTTCGTATCTTATTTACTTTCGGAGATATAGAATCGAATAACGTTTCATCTGATATTTGTTCCGCGCAACAACGCACGACGTATACATGGGACGGGACACGGGGAGTACGGGTGGCGCGAGCGCCGCGATCGATCAGCAGTTCGGCCGATGTTCATTGGAAAAAGAAGAAAATTGGGGCGTTTTCGTGTTCTATACTTAATACACATAATATTTTAGAAAATTCAATTTATTCAGTATTTTAAATAAAAAGGGATACTTTTAAAGATATCAGGATCACGCAAAATACTAAATATGATTCAAGTAGATGCAGAAGAGCCTGATCTTAGTTCGGCGTTTTCAAACTTACATACCGCGTTCCCAAATCAAGATTTCAATTCTGGTTAGTTAGTTAGTTAGTTGGACAGGTGTTTTCCGCATTTAGCCACTTAATTGGGCCATTGTGCGTTAGCAGTGACACGGTTGTCGCCTGCTACTCATACCATGCAAGCTCCTTCCAGAAGGCCATGAGTTGACCAGTATTGCGTATGGCTTCACTCATGGTTCTGGGGTTGTTCAGGAACTTCATCCGTTGGTCGCTCACGCTGGTACAATGTAGGATCATATGAGCGGGTGCTTCTTCGGTCCCCATGCAGCCCCTACATAGTGGGCTGTCCGTGACGCCAATGTTGTAGGGATGCTTGTTTAGTGGACAGTGGCCGGTTATTATGCCAGTAAGATGCTTGAGTGTTTTCCTGTTGGAGTGCAACAGTTTTTGCGAGAGTCGTTTATCTAATTGGGGAAAGGCATCTTTAGATTGCCTACACTCTTTTAACTCTGCCCACTCTTTTTCGTGTTGTTGTAGGGTTCTCTCGGGTAACCATGTCTTTAGTTGGTTGAAAGGTATCGGAACAATTGGTTCGGATCCCAGAGTTGTCGTGTCCGATCCTTTCCTTGCCAGTTGGTCTGCTGCGTCATTGCCCGTGGAGTCACTGTGTCCTCGTATCCACTGGAGCGTGACCCGATTCCTCGCTGCAGTTTTCTGCAGCTCTTGGTGGCACTCCATAATTAGGCTGCTATTAAAGCAGTTGCCATCGAGAGCTTGTAGTACTGAGGCGCTGTCTGTGATGATGCGTATTGACAGGTTGCTCACATTTCTGGCCGCGATCGCCGTCGCCGCCCTTGTTATCCCAACGCATTCAGCTTGGAAGATGGTGTTGAGTTTACCAAGCGATGTTGAGAGATTGATATTCAAGTCATGGGAGAACACTCCGGCACCCGTCCCATACTTTGTTTTTGAGCCGTCTGTGTATACTCTAACTTCGTGTATACCAGAACTATCCTTGTGCTCTTCTTGCAGTTGTATGCGGTATTTTTTGTTAAAGACAAAGGTTTTAGGTATGAGATCACACGTTGCATCTAGCATCGGGATCTCGTTAGTTAACGTCCTTTTCAGGCGTGCGTGGGTTATACGGTCATTTCTCCTCCAGAGCCCGAGCTTATCGAGCCGGATCGCAGCGGCACCTGCTTCTTGCTGGATGATGAGGTGCAGTGGTCGCAAGTCGAGAAGCACCTCCAGTGCCGCCGTTGGAGTTGTTTTCATGCAGCCTGTTGTGGCCAGAAAGGCGAGGCGTTGTATGCTCTGCAGTTTGCTCTTGACTGTGCTTAGTTGAGTGCGTGGCCACCACACTACTGCACCATATGTGAGCATGGGGCGTATTATGGCAGTGTAGATCCATAGGGTGATGAATGGTTTTAGACCCATTTTTTGCCTATTATTCTCCTGCACTGCCAGAAGATTGTACATGCCTTTGTGGTTTTAGTGGTGATGTGTTTATTCCAGTTGAGCTTGTGGTCAAGTGTTACGCCCAGGTACTTGACTTCACTCGATAAGTTAAGCTCCGTGCCAAAAAGTTTTGGTTTTCTGGTCATACGGGTGTTCCTTTTGTTGGTGAAAAGTACTAGCTCCGTTTTTTTTGGGTTGACCGTCAGTTCATGGTGGTTGCACCATTGTTCCATGATCCTGATGGCTTCTTGCATCCGATAATGGATCATGTCTTCTGAGTTTCCTTTGATTCGGATGGTAATATCATCTGCGTAGCCGACCGTGAAGAAGCATTTGTCATTCATATTTCTCAACAGATCGTCTACCACTGTGTTCCAAAGCAGGGGTGATAGGACACCTCCCTGTGGGCAGCCTTTTGCTACTATCCCCCTTGTGGTGGTATTAACCGTGAACTGAATAGCTCTTTGTTTCAGGAGTTGTCCATCCACTGACGTTTTGTTCAACTCCGAACTTGTTAAGGGCCCGGCTAATGCTGGTGAATTTAGTCTTGTCGAAGGCGCCCTCTACATACATACATACATAAACTCACGCCTGTTTCCCGGAGGGGTAGGCAGAGACTACGGAGCGCCATTTGCAACGATCTTGACATATCTCTCTTGCTTCATTCACTCCCATCAGATTCCTCATGCATGCTCTTCTGTTCAAGGTGCTTCTAACCTGTCCTGTTTTTAGGATGTCTCCAATCTGGTCAGAGAACGTCCGCCTAGGTCTTTCCCTTCGTTCTGTCCCTTCCACACTTGCCTTATATATCTGCTTGGTCAGTCTTTCGTCATCCATCCTCTCCACGTGTCCAAACCATCTTAGCATACCTTTCTCGATGCTTGTCACTACATCTTCTTTTACCCCACAACACTCTCTTATCACACAATTCTTTACTCTGTCAGTCAAAGAAACACCACACATACTTCGCAGTGCTCTCATTTCTACAGCATTTATTCTACTTTCATGACTCTTCTGCCATACCCAACTATCACTACCATACATAAGAGTAGGTACTAACACCCCTCTATGGACAGCCAAACGTGCCTTTTTGGACACGTTTTGGCTATTCATAAACGCCTTCAGAGCTCCATTCACTCTATTACCTGCATTAACTCTTCTTTCAATATCTTCTACATTCTTACTATCTCTTGTAAACAGCGTATCTAAATATACAAACTCATTCACTTGCTCCACTCGCTGTCCATCGATCATAACATTACAAGCCGTAACGCATTCCTCCTTTTCAAAAACCATAACTTTCGTTTTACTTACCTTTACTTTCATTCCTTTCCTCTCTAACGCACCCTCTATGTCAATGAAGGCGCCTAAGATCATTAGTTTGTCAGATAGCGCTGTCTCTATGGTCCCCACTACGGAGTGAAGCGCTGATTCCGTTGATCTACCACTTCTGTAGGCGTGTTGATGTGGGTGTAGTGGTCTGCGTAGCAGTGCGCCTTCCCGCAGGTATCTGTCAGCGAGCCTTTCCAGCGTTTTTAGCAAGAAGGAGGTCAAACTGATAGGTCTAAACGATTTTGCTTGCGTATAATCCGTTTTGCCCGGTTTTGGGAGAAATATGACTTTTACTTCCCTCCACCTTCGTGGTATGTAATTGTGCGCTATAGATGCTCTATATATGCTGAGTAGTGGCACAATCGTTGTGCAACCCCATTGTAGAAGTGCTGGTGTTATTTCGTCCAGGCCTGCATCTCCGCATATCCGAGTTGCTCCCGATTAACAATCTTTTAAAATCTGAAAATGCAAGATATGTGTGTAAGTGCTAGGAATGTGCTTCAATATGAATACTAGGACACAAAACATGTAAGAAAACTGTACTTACTTAAGATTATTACATTACTCCATAGTTGTTGTCATGTTCATCGGTATTTCACTGTATATTGTTTATTTGTATATATATGTATTACATAACTGTATTTGCATCGTGCCGAGCTGTCGAGCGATTGAGACGACTTCGCGCTTGTTTTCGTATGCACAAACACTGCATGCGGATGCGTCGGATGCCGCGCGGCTACTGGCGGGGCAAGCGCTGGTAGCCTGTTATTATTTTGTAAACTATTGGCTGCAGCCATATACCTACAAACAGCGCACCCGCGCAGTGCACCGCACGAGCGCTGCGTATCTCTTTGGCAGTCTGGCAAAGACTCATTTAATTTTAGTGACGCAACGATAACAATAAAATAATTCGTCGGCATCGACACTCTGCGATATGCCTAAATATTATTATTCCTTTTTATTTTTTTTATGACACACTGGTATTACACTGATTACACTTTCTTATACTTGTAATATTTATTAGTTTATGTACTCCTTTTTGTGTGTATATTTATTTTTATCTGTGTTTATGTAAGTACCTATACCATTTATAATAAAAAAGTTATATAAGTACATATGTGTAATTCTGTATTTCTATTGTATTCTGTACTTATATTGTTTCTTTGATATCGCATGCGTGAGTCACTAGAGGGCCTGGTTGAAAATCGGCGCCAGGCATTCGTCTGGCATTATGCCGAACTGGGTCCCATTTTGACTACACGACTTACTTCTTTTACTACTCTGTTTATTTTTAAGTTTATTTTCCTTCCTTTTTGTTAATTAATTTTTTGTTCTTATTCTTAATGATATTTTATTTGTGATTTGTTTTATTCTCTTTTCTTTTTTATTTGTTAGTATTTTTTGTGTTTCTTTAGAATATTAGTGTGCTTACGTGTATGTCAAAATAAACTATTTTCATTTCATTTCATTTTGAATTGTACGGCTGGAAGCTGTTAATTGCCCATTTCAGCCGGTCCCCGGTAACCATGTTGTTGGCTGTCGTCCAGTCTGTCTGGGTCGGTGGTCTGTGTTCTGATTCTTCCCAATCACAGTCTTCGGTCACTGTGCAACCTAAGAAGTGCGTTTCGATTAGTATTTGGCTTATTTCCATGTCTGTGGTTGCGTAGGTGCCACCAGGCTTTCTTATGGAGCCTAGGGTCTTGTTGCTGTCCTGGGATAGGATCTTTTTTACCCTGGCTGCCTCGCATGTGGAATTAATGTTAGTGCAGAAATTTTGCCAGGATTCTCCCCTGCGGAATCCTATGCGTTTCTTGTAGTGCGACTGGGCTTCTTTGTATTTGTCCCAGTCCGAGTCTTTCCTTGTGTTTTTGGCCCGGTTGGAGAGTTGTCTCAGATTGCGCCTGAGTTTCTCCAGTCCGATCCCCACCATAGGGTTTTACTACTCGTTTTCGGTAGTGTGGTGGGGCAGGCTTGTTGCATTTGCATTTTGTTAGTAAATTAGTGTTGTGTTCTGTGTGTGTAGTGCTTGTGTTCATATCGTTGAAATTTGACATGGCTATTTCTTGTTCGAGCAGGGTCTTGTATCTCGCAATGTCGGTATTACGTGGGTTGCGTTTTGGTTGTATGACCCTCTCTTGCACTCGTATGTCATAGCAGATACGTCTGTGGTCGGCAAAGGATGGTTCGGCGGACACATGCCAGTTCGTGACAAGTTCCGCGGCCCCATCCGATGCCAGTGTAATGTCTACTATGGATATCTGGAGCTAACAAATGTGGGCTCTGAGCCTTTGTTGATTACCGTTAGTGTTGTTGTGTAGATGTATTCAGTTAGGATCTCACCTCGTCTATTTGCCTCGGGGCTCCCCCACAGTGGATGGTGGGCGTTAGCATCTGCCGAGAGTATTATTGGCCAGCCGTGGTCCTCACAGTGCTGCACCAGCTCGGCCAGCTCCTTCGATGGGATCTCCTCATCACCGGGCATGTAGACCGAAGCTAGTACAAGTATCTGATCATTGGGCCCTGTTCGTATTCCCACGGCTGTGAGATCTCTAGAACAAAAGTTAGTCAGCAGCAATGCTGGTACTGTTCGGGGAATGTATATGCATGTTCTCGGCTTAAGAGCCGAGCTCCAGTGCAATATCTTACCTCCAATGTTGTTGAGTCCACATATGGTGTCGCCTCTAATCCACGGCTCCTGGATTAGGGCTATTGTGTGGTGGTTAACCTCCAGCAGCCTGCGTAGGGTAGCCGTTGCAATTTGCTTGTGCTGGAGGTTGGTCTGTACGACTTTAGTCTGACGAAGATCCGAGAACATTGCTGTCCACGGACTCCCTGTCAGACGAGTCGTGCTCGTCGTCAACTGCCGTCACAGCGCTCTTTGTCGCTGCGGGCGTTGTGTGTGCACGGGCTGTGCCCGACGTGCTGGAAACGGCTGATGTTATCTCTCGTCCCTGTGTATGCCCGCTGGCGGGCGGCATTTCCCTGGGCGCGGCAGCGTGGAACAGTACGTACACGCTGCCGGTGAAGAAGGAGGCTCGGCGGTTGCGCGCCTCGATTCTCGGGACCTCCGATTCGGGAATGCCCAAGGACAAGTATAGGCCGTACTCTTGCATGGTAGCGCTGTACAGTTGCCACGTCTGGACAGCGTACCATGGGTTTTGGGCAGCTAAGAGTTGGTGGATCTTCGGCAGTTCCAGGTTGGTCGACCTCGGCAGCCAGAGCGATGCGCGTATGCGCTTCGCGAGGTCTGTCTGCCCGATGACAGCCAGCCTGGTTCCTTCGATCGGTGACTGCAGTCCCGCTACCGTTCGTTTGAGCCACGCCAGCGATTTCTCGTCCTCGCACCATAGCTTTAGGACTCCTCCTTTTGCCTCTAAAGGATGGCGCGAGTGCGGGCTGGTAGTTTGACGGTGGTGCAAAGGCTGCTTCCATGATGCGCTCCTCTATGGAGAGCTCGAGCTGCCGTGCTTGTTCCACCGTCAGGTCTGTGGGTGGAGTGGCAACGACGACCACCATCAGATGCGAGTTAGTCGCATCGGCGTAGCTCATCGTTGCCCTCTTCGGTGTTGCGTCCACTCTCGCACGCTTCATCGTGGCGCTTGGTGGTGTGTCGTCGTGACGGTTCCTCTTCGACGGTGCCGCCGAAGTGGGCCGTCCCGAGAGCGCCGGATTGGTCGGTGCGTGCCTGGGTCCGCCTTATCTGGGGCCGCTTTGCGGCGTGGCCCGGTTGTGCCCCATGGGGCTGTTGGTTCCGCATCTCCGACTGCCGTCGAAGGGGTGCGACGGGGGGTGCCCGGCGCTGCACCGGCCGGAGCGGCGCGTGCAGCCGGCGGGAGCGAGCCCGAAGGCTCACTCTTCGCCGTCCGCGTGGTTTCCGCTTGCAAGCCTGAGCTGCTGCGTCCACCAATCGCGCCGCGTCCTGCCGATTGCTTCGTCCTGGGCGGTTCCCTCATCGCGCTGGCTGGGGGCGGATGTCCGCGCTGGTGCGTTGCACCAGCTGTTTGTTGTCTCGCGGGGAGTGCGTTCGCCGATGTAGTCGGTTCGCTACCTACCGCGGGGGGTGCGTTCGCCGACGTTGTCGGTTCGCTACCTCCCGCGTGCGCTGCATACTCACGCTGACGTCTATGATGACGGGAGCGCTTTCCGCGGTGTTTACCTCTACCGGTTACGGTTGCAGCGGAGCTAACGTTTGCCTTGCGGCGTTCGTCTGCTCGACGCGGTACAACCGTCCAGGAGGTGTTGGTTATGTGTTCTGCACGAGGCATGGCATTTGCCAGGTCATGCAGGTCTAGACTTCTTTCGCGTGAAACATTGCCCCCCCCCCCAGAATACGTGGGGCAGCCTGGACCCGAGGGTGCAGGGAGGGATTCTCCAGCGTCACGGACGCTGGTACCCTCCTGGGGTAGTTTATTCTTTTGTTCCACATCCATATTTGTTTTTTTGGCTCCATATGAGCGTGTGCGTGGGCGTATGTGTATGTGTTTCTATGTAGGTGTGGTGTGTGTATGTGTGTGTGTGCGCGTCCGTATGAATGATTGGGTTAGTGTAGTGAATGTATGTGTGTACGTGCTTGTGCATGTGTGTGGGTGAGGGCGGCTGGAGGTTTTCGTAACGTCTGTTTCATAGGGAACCAGACCAAGAACGGGCGGCAACCTCGGGAATGATAGTCAACCAGCCTTGCCTTAGGGATCTACACGACTTGCGCTCTGCCCTAAGGCCATTCGCCAAACTCTGCAACGGACGCGAATGCAGAGAGTGGAAGTCAGTGCAGTTCAATGGAGTTGAAATGAAATGAGGTGCACGGGCTTCCGCCCAAACTCAAAGCTCAATTCTGGTAAGTGACGATGTTTTACAAGTATAACTTCACTATGTACAACTTTAAGTTCCTTAATTTACACAGATTATTATATTTATTTCGTCCGTGTGGTGACGGATTAAGAATACGGAATGTCACCACCCCATATCATCCCATGGGTGTCGTAAGAGCCGACAGAGGGAGCATATTGTGCAGAGAACAGCACTGTAAGAGAAGGAAAACTTGATACAAACCCTATACCAACCCGTTTGGCCAGCGTGGTATAGTAGGCCAATTCCTCCTTTCAAAGGAGAGGCCTAGTCCAGCAGTGGACTGTTAAAGGCTGATGATGATGATGATGATTATATTTATTACTTTTTAACTCAGTTCATAGTTAACAGCGATCGATGATTATTTAGAACGTTTTTCGATGGAGTTGTTCAGAAACGCAACTCAGGCGCAAAAAGACGATTACCGTAATTAATATTCACAGAGTAATCGATTTTTATGCAATATTGAGCAACAAAAAGTAGAGGTCTTATGGAATATTAAGACTTTTTTTACGAACATTATTGAAGTTTTTAGCGTCTGTAGTTAAAAAAGGACGGTTTTCGCCGGAGTCTGTGAAACAATTTGTGGGTTCAATGCTAAGATAGGACGTTGTTACTAAAAACGTTGAATGAATTAGGACGTTGTTCAATTAAAAAAATCTCTAATTATAAAGATTTTTTTATAGAAATTAATTAAATTTATCCCAAAATTTATTGTTTAAAAGAACGCTTAAAAATTGTTTGTTAAAAATATTTGTGCAAAAGAATTTTTATATTTTAGTTACGAATGAAGGATAAACTGGCATGAATCGTCTTTGCTTCCTGGTATAAAGGAACCAGTCGTGAATTTGATATATGGGAAGAAATTCTATACAAACATGACGGGACAAAGAAAATAAAGGAATCTGTAATAGCTCAAAACCGAATATCATGTCTGTTTAGTCTACCGAAGGTGTCAACAGTAATCAACCTAGTTCATTTTCTTTGGAAATCCATTAAGTTTTGCAAATTCATCGTTAATACAGCTCAAACAGTTAGAAGTGTAAACACAGGTTACAGATTACCCAGTTAGTTTCAGTACTAACTCCCATGCTGTTTCCTACTAATAAATAATGATAAAAATACTCTACCACATGCACACAACATCATCTAGTTCCAAAATAAGCCGAATGTGTATTATGGTTACTAGAAATTTACTCTTTTTTGTAAATAAATACATGTATAAATACATGTATACATAATATTAAGCTCTGATAATAGAAAACTAAGTTATACTTTTAAGTAGTCTGTCATTTACTACGAGCTCCCAGTGACAGGCACTGCGAGAAAATTGAAGTATGCTAAACTATTTATTAAAACTCTTGCTGTTTTAACTCCTTTTGAGATACATATTATTACATTATTATGTTGTTGATAGACTGCATGGATGAGATATGTATGTATGCATGGACGAGAGAGGATAAAAGTGTCATTTTAACCCCTCAACTGCAATAATAACCTCATAGGTTAATGACAAGTCGGGTATCATTGGTCGTTGATATTTAACGGTTTTTGCACTTGTAACACGATTTTGTTATATCATTCGATTTATCGATTTCCGCTTGACCAATTTTAATACTTTTATAAACTGGAAACGAGCAAGAATGAATGAAAATTAATTAAACAACATACGTATGCCATTGACCTTTGCGACGACGCCATATTGGCCATTTTGATATTGAAATAAGTGTGCACGAGAAAAGTAAAAATGTTTGTAATGAGAAAACATTGAGTAATCTTATAAGTATTATATACAGAACTACTGGAAAATAAGTGTAGATTTCACATTGAGTTATAGTTTATCGGAAAGTGATAAATATTGCAGTGAAAAAGTAACGAAACTTTTGTAATGCACTTATTACATTCCCAAAGAATGGCGGCCGTTATTTTTCGTTGCGTAAACAAAAACGTTTTATGGTGAAATTATTACTCTAAAGTAAAATGAGTTGAGTTATCTTTGCACATTGTATATTGTTTTAACGCAATAAAGTGCTCGTTTGGTGATTATGTGTGGATATTCGATAAATTGTGATAAAGTTTACAATTTATACCAATGAAATTTCTCAAAATCAAAATATATTACATCGCTGCGAGAACAGGTCAGTTTTATTTACATATTGAAATATATAACTAGTTAGACAAACTCGTAATAAAGCCAGGGAGGTATAATTCATGCCATATTATTATATTTTTGTAGACGAATTTTTCGTTTTTCTGCAAGTCTAAATCTAAAATTATAAAGTGTTTGAAATGACGTTGCATTTCGAGCGTTGGGCAAAGCGAGCCTTGCGCAGGGTAGGGGTTAAAGGAAGGGCAGGCAGACCAGGCTTGAAAGGCACAAGATCGTTATCGATGATGCATATAATGACCTAATGGACTTGTGCTGCTCAAAAGTTATTTAGAGTAAGTACTGAAATGTGTCATTATAATGATCTTAACGTTACCAGGGTTGCAGCCACAACTTTTTGTCTTAGAACCCAGGCTCTGCTTAGTAGTCTAATAAGATTTGACAGGACAGCCTAGTTAAGTACTGATATGAGTATGAGTACTCGATTTTAAAGTTTGTTAATGTTTAGATGTATTTTACTATTATTTAGTAAATATTGTGCACCCATGTCTACGTAAAAACGATGTAAGATTATTGTTATTCTTATACGGGGTATAAAAAAGACCCTTAATGAAAGTTTAAATCCCATTTCATCATTACGAACATTCTTTACTTTAGGAGATATTGAGGCTCAAAGTTACCATATTTCTTTTTAATTAGGTTCAGAATCTATGCATTTTACGCACCAATTTGTTCTATATAATGAAATTATGTCCTATGCATCCTTGGATAGTTTAGTATCTCGAGAATTGCACGCGCATACTTTACTGTTCCCCAGGTATTGTTTTGCTGAGTATGACTTAGCATGATGTGTAGAATGAGTTGACTTCGGCTTGGTGACAGGTCTTTTTTCACCGTGTATAATATTATAAAGAAGAAGATATTTGGTTAAGATCGCAGGAAGCGGTGGAATTCAGGCGGCTCATCATTGAATTTGCCTGCTTTTGGGGAGGCCATGTCCACCAGAAAGAAAGAAAGAAAGAAAACATATTTATTCTGTTACGAACATACGAAATAATTACATTTTTTTAGCACACATAACAGGTTTTTAAGTAACAGAATTGGCCCCCAACTCAGCGTAGTGCCATCTAGTTCTACTAGATGGCGCTGATATTCTGTTGGTACCATTTTATCTTAATTACTAATAAATAAATAAATATATATTGTTTCTTTTATTTTTTTGACCCCGGCCGGTCGTTTCCCATTTGCACAAAGAGGAACACATTTATATACCGACAAGGCTTATTGTTTACACTTCTAAAATTGTGACACTTGACACATAGGAAATTAAAGGTAAGCCCAGAGAAGGCAGAGAACATGTTATACTCCATTTCACACACGAAGGCGCTGGTGACATAATGTCATCTCCGTACAAATAATTCAAAATCAGCCGAATATGATCCTAAATAACAAACACCATTACAGCACCCGCACCCCCCAATTTGAAATGGAGTATAATTAAATTAAGGAAAATAGATACAAAAAAGAGAAAATAAATAAAAAAAAACAACAAAACTGACAGAACAACAATAGTCTGACAGGACAGACCATTGCTGAATTGTGTGACATACTGACAAATATCAGAAATTAACGTAGCATCCTGTTCAAAAGAATGATTACCTAGGTACTCTATGACTCGGCATAGGTCTACGAATACAAATACGATCAACGAAAAATGATGGCAACAGCATAAGTACGTAGCACCTCAGCGAACATAATGCTAACACGTAATAATCCGTGAAGGTAAGATTGTCCCAAGATAAAACATTCGCTTAGTCTTGGGACAAAGTCACCATCATGTATGTCACAATAATGAAGTATAAAAAATTATGGCATGCATTATTATTATGCAACTTATCTTACATGGTGTGTTAGAACATTTCTATAATCTAAGGTACTAATCACAGACTATTGGGATACTACGGTACTAATAAAACAAACAAATATAATAGAGACATCATTAAGGGCCAAATAAAATTTGTCCATGAATTCCGCTATGCTATGTAATCTGTGCCATGAATTCATGCTTAGACTAATTATATATTATGTACCTATTAAAGGATTCATGCCTTCTTCCTTTTGAGAAGAATTCCTTGTTTTTTTATTGGTGCGTTCACTGCACTGTCATTAGCTGTCTCCAGTATTATAATATTAGTCTATGGTCATTAATTTTCTATAGCTGAAATGCGTAAGCGTCGGCAGCGCGGGGTTCTCAAATGAGCCAAATTGACGCCAAGCCATTTGCGAGCTATTTTCGCAGAGGAAATTGAAAATAGATAACATTAGTGGCAAATATATTATTATTATGTAAATATTGTGAAGTCTTCATTTCTGCTGTTTCTTTGTGTGTGTATGTGTGTGTCATAAACTATCTTAAAATAATGCTTTTGATAATATTAGAGTGTGTACTGTGTATAAGTAAAAATTAGGAAAAGATGAATGGCAATAACAACAAACAACTGAAACAACTAAGGAGAGGAGTGTTATAGTTATAAGACAATCTAAAACTGGCTGGCCGAACAAACAAACAATCACAGGGATTTCACCCCAATGCCCCACAATACTCGCAGTAGGTATGTTTAGTTTTGTAGTAATTGTTCATTTAGCAGATATTGCTTATAGTTTTTACTAAAGCTGAAACTTGAATTTAGAGTTCTTAAGGGTGGCGGCAAGTTGTTCCATATACGTGACGCTGTTACTTTAAAACTTGCACCAAAAGCAGCCGAATGATGTCTCGGTATAATCAACAGGCATGTGGAACCCCTAGTTTTATGTCGATTTATGTCCCTAGACCAAGTAAGTTTTTTGTGGAGGTATGCCGGCCTCCCTGTGGACACCACACCAAAAAGGAAAGAAGCAAGGTGAAGTTTCCTGCGTGAAGCCATTCTTAAAATCTTATTTTTATTATGGAAAGGTGTAATGTGTGTACGTGGTGGCACATTAAAACAGAACCGAGCACATGCATTCTGCACCCGCTGGATTAGCTTTTCAGTTTTGCTTAGAAGACAGGTTCCATATACTGTATCGGCATAATTCAACTTTGATAGAATAAGTGTTTCACAGAGCAAAATACGCATGTCCTCACTAATGTACGGCCGTATTCGATACAGTAGCTTAAGCCTGTAAAAACAGTTCCGTACTGCCTCAGCAACATGCGTTTCAAAATGCAGAGACTGATCAAAAACCACGCCCAGGTTGCGTGCCTCATGTACCTGTTCCAATGGGCAACCATCGATTCTGACATCCAGTCTCCTACCCTGTAATTTCTGCACCATACCCCTGGTACCTATAAGCAAAAATTTAGATTTAGCGGGGTTGAGTACCAAAGTATTCTTTTTTGCCCAGTAAGAGACTCTGTCTAAATCTTCATTAATTTTACTTACAGATTCCAGGCAGTCCTCCGGTTGACAGGGAGTGTATAACTGGATGTCATCAGCGTAAATGTGAAATTTTGAATTCGTTATGGATTCGGTTACGTCTGCTGTATATATTATAAACAGAAGTGGACCGAGAATAGATCCTTGAGGGACTCCTCTATCAACAGAACTGATGGAAGATGCCACCCTGTCTCCATCGCTACAAGATACCTGAACGAACTGACGTCGGTTGCTCAAGTAGCTGGCAAACCAACGTATTGTTTTATGATCAAATCCATAATACACAAGTTTAAAAAGCAGAAGCGGAATACTGATGGAATCGAATGCACGCGAGCAGTCTAATAAGGCAAGCAAGGTACCCCTACCCTGGTCTCTATCCTCCAACATATTGTCTACTACATCTATCAGTGCAGTGGTTATACTATGACCCATACGGAAGCCCGATTGCCTTTCTGGTAACACCTCAAAATCCTCGACATATTTTCTTAGCTGAAGGCAGACCACTTTCTCCAGGATCTTAGATATGCAGGGCAAGAGACTGATTGGTCTCAGATCTTTAACACTGCTAGGATTTGACTTTTTAGGGATAGGTGTAGTTATTGCAGTCTTCCATAAATCAGGGAATGTTGAAGTACTCAGTGATTTGTTAATAACACCAGTGATTACTGTAAGTGTATATGGAGGAGTCATGAGCAGCATATCTAGGGAAATGCCATCAACCTCTTATTCATTTGAGCGGAGCCCCTGTATAGTCCTAAGTACTGTAGATTCATTAGTAGGCTCAAGTTGAAAGCACCCTGATGCATATTTATTAAATTCAAAATAAGTTTAGTCAGAAATTGAGACCTCATCATTGCCAGGTACCTCCAAGAAGTGCTTGTTGATAGCTTCAGGATTTTTAAAGAAAAATGGCAGCTGGTCATTGTTTTTATTTTTGTAATTTAAGACAGATTTAATATTCTTCCATAGCTTTTTTGAGTCTCTTTTATACAAATTATTAATATGACTTTTGAAATAAGCAACCTTCTCACTATTGATTGCCGCATTGACTATGCTTTTAAGGTCTTTATAGGTGTTATAGTGAGACTCTGTCTTGGTAGACTTATAACGCAGATGACACCTATCCCGCAGTCTAACCATATCTTTCACAGTGTCAGTAATCCATGGGTAGTTTCTATCTTTGATCAATACCCTCCTGTAAGGGGCATGTAAATTAAATAAGTTTAAGATGTATGATGTAAATGTATCTACCATTGTATCAATATTATTATAT
This sequence comes from Euclidia mi, assembly GCA_944739405.2. NCBI lineage: Eukaryota > Metazoa > Arthropoda > Insecta > Lepidoptera > Erebidae > Euclidia > Euclidia mi. The sequence goes on along the minus strand of OX123190.2, from coordinate 37,984,205 downwards.
AACAAGATATGGTTCCAATTGATTTTGATGAGATCTTCATTGAAGATATCAATAAGTATGTCTTTCATTGGCCTATAAGTGATCCAATGAGGGACAAACTTAGAGTTCGGTGATGATAAAGATGTTTGTAGTCATAATTAATTTTTATATTAAGTAGATCCTTACAAAATAAGTTTGTGACTGCTCGTGAAGCCTGAGCCCCAGTGTAGAAAGGTACGTAGTTGCAATTTTGTGATAAAATTTGTCATTTACGACTCTTAATTGTTCTATATATAGGTACGTATAATTTGAGTACTTTTTAATAAGTATATATGATTATACGTAAAGTAAAATAAATATAAGTACATACTTACACAGTTTATTTATATAAATAAGTAAATATAATTATTCCGCCTATTATACGACGTGAGTAGTTAGTAAAATTATAATTATTCATTAATGCTAGAAGTCTAATTGTTGCCGTCTAAGGTTCTGTCAACTATTTTAAGACTTTTTAATAAAAAAAATAACATTCTATTTAATTTTCTATTTTATATTATTCACAAAGGACTCTTAAAGGATGAAAAATTCCAACAAAAAACAACCTTTGGTAACATAGAACGTCTTTTAAATCGAACGTTTCCGCAAAACAACGCACGATGTTTACCACGGACCCTCGCTCTTCCGCCATAAAACGTGCTAAGTTGATATGTAACTCACTATCTCGTACAATAAAAAGACTAGAAATATACACTTTAGGGCATTTAATTAGGCTGGGCTGTTATAATAACATACCAAAAAATCATAATTTTAATTCTCTCATTATAAGAGTTATAAGGAATTATTCAAGTCAAGAACTTCAACAGCCTCTACTGAAAATTGCGATCCATGCAGATCGGACTTTGTTCTGCGGATGAGTCGATTTGGCAAATATTTAAATTGTAACGGATGCCAGGAATCGAACCTTTGCTAGTCCGCTACAGTATGCTGGTAGTGTGCTGCTGACGTGTGCCTACGACGATGCGTGTTCTTCTATGTGTGTGGACTGTATGGCTTCGATGTATTGGGGCTTCAAAAATAAAACATCTTCATACGTTGAGAGCGATGCTGTTCAGGTGTTCGGTGCTTGATGGTTACAAGATGGTGGTTGAGACGCCAACAACTGGCCGAATTGGTGGTCGCTTAAGTGCCTCGAAACTTTACCTTATCGACGACCATCGCACCGAACACGTGCACAGAAAATCTTTCGTTTATTTTTATTTCAAATACAATACAAATGTTACGTATGATTCGTTCCTATTATACATACGTACATGTTCTATACATCGTTAGATAGGTCTCATTAAGTTCTATCTATCGGTATACAATACCCAAACCTAACTACTAGCGTCACTAAGTTATTTCATAAAAACTCCCAAAAAATGCTGTCACACAAGGGCCCGCCCACTATATTTTCTATTGAAAAACTATTGTATACTAAATTTATATATATAATTTTGGTAGGCCGTTGTGTGCAACTATATGGGGCATCTATTAAAACAAACACCATGAAAATATATTTATTCAATTCGAACCTATTACATGATAACTTAAGAATCATAAGAAAATTACAGAATTTCTTAAGTAGATACTATCGTAAATAAACAAAATTTATGATAAACATACAAATGTTTGTTATTATGCTTATTTTAACTATATAAGGTAATAACTAGCAATAAAAAGGTATCTAGACATGATTTCAAGCCTATATGAAGCTAAAAAACACTTATAAAACTATAAACGGCTATGTAAACAAACAGCTGTTTTATGAAGTATTAGTTCTTATCTGTCACTACTGATAACGCTATTTATGATTGATATCTAGGTCTCTACAGTTAGCACAATTTGAAGACTAATGTTCATGTATTACATAGTTGTTTATATTAACGATCTAACCATTTACACTATTTTAGCTATTTTTTAACGTTTTGACAAAATCAAAATCAAAATCATTTATTCATCTAGGCCACAAAGTGACGCTTATGAACGTCAAAATTTAAGTTAATTACGTTACTTAATGATTCTACATTTACATTTACTGCCACGTTCGCAATGCAATAGGTAGAACCACGAGAAAGAACGGGCAATAAAACTCATGGCCACTCTTTTCAAACAAATATAATGGTGGTACATTTTATTTTTGTAAGGAGCTGCAACTGTTTCACATTGTAGACATCTACTAGTAAAATTTTTAGTAGCTATTGATATCATACTCAAGCAGTAAATGATGTTCATATAGTAAGCCTCCCAAAGTAAATATGGTGAAACAGGAGCATCCACTTACGTCTTTTTAATGTAGGCAACTCGCGAACATGGTCAGAACTATGGTAGAAGTGAATGAAGCAGAAAGTAACGGTATTATGAAACCAAAGCAATCGACAACCTATTAGTTAGCCCATGACCACGAGTTACCCACATTTAACAAATCCGCAAAGTTATAATGAAAGTGTGGAACATGAATGCAAAATATAGTATGAAATGAGAATATCGTAATTAACTACACTATAAAATAAAACTACTAATTATTGACCTAGTCAAAAGCGAACAACTACTTCCAAGCGCTCCTGTCATCAAAATAATCCTTCAAACTGTAATATGCCTTATTTATAAGATTCTTTTTAACTTCTGCCTGAAACGAACTTAATGGCAAGTCTAAAATATAAGTTGGTAATTTATTGTATATGCGAATACTGAGCCCAATAAAAGAGCTATGCGTTTTGTGCAAACGAAAATACGGAACACATAATTTATGTCTATTTCTAGTATTGATATTGTGTCTGTCACTATTCATTTTATAAGAATTTATGTTTAGTCTTACATGCATAACACTGGCATAAATATATTGTGACGCTACAGTAAGAATACCAATAGTTTTAAATTTTTCTTTGAGTGAGACTCTTGTCTTTAACTGGTAAATGGCCCTAACTGCCCGTTTCTGCAATATAAAAATATTTTGGATATCAGCAGCTCTACCCCATAACAATATGCCATATGACATAACACTATGAAAATAACTAAAATAAACCAATCTAGCCGTATCGACATCGGTCAACCTACGAACCTTCTTAACGGCATAAGCAGCTGAGCTAAGTTTCCCTGAGAGATATGTAACATGCGCACCCCACTGTAACTTCGAATCAAGTGTTAATCCTAGAAATAATGTGGATTCAGTTGTTTCGAGTACATCGTCATTTAAAACTATGTTAGGACCAAGGTTTCTGACATTAGGCAGAGCAAACTTAACACATTTTGTTTTTTTGGCGTTCAGTACTAGATTGTTTACATTAAACCATTTAGTCACTTGAATGAGTGCACTGTTTATTTCGTTAAAGTGTTCCTTATTTCTATCTTCTTTAAATATCAAAGAAGTATCGTCAGCAAACAGTACAACGTCACAAATGTTTTTCAAGTAAAAAGGTAAATCGTTTATGTAAACAAGAAACAAGAAAGGCCCTAGGATGCCGCCCTGTGGCACTCCTAAATCAACAGGTAAGCCACTGGATTTTGAGCCATTTATTTCAACACATTGGATCCTGTCACTTAAGTACGACTTAATGACATCCAATGCTTTAGTCTGGACGCCGTAATGTCTAAGCTTGCACAAGAGCGTCTCATGGCAGACACAATCGAATGCTTTCGAAAGGTCGCAGAACACACCAACAGCATTTTGGGAATTCTCCCAAGCATTGTAGATATGTTTGAGTAACGCTACTCCTGCATCTGTTGTCGAAAGACCCTTGGTAAAACCATATTGCTCACCATGAAGGAGGCTGTTTTGATTAAAATGTCTTAGTAGTTGCTTGAGTATGATCTTTTCAAAAATCTTACTAAAAGCAGGTAGTATCGATATTGGCCTATAATTACTAGGATCAGTCTTATTGCCGGATTTGAACAGAGGTATTATTCTACTATGTTTCATAAGATCTGGAAAACTGCCAGATTTAATACACTTATTGAATAAGTTGCTTAAATAAGGAGCCACTACATCAATTATACTTGTCAAAACCTTAACAGAAATGCCCCAGAGATCACCTGTATTTTTAGACTCTAAAGACCTAAAAGTATTTATAATATCGGTAGAACTAATACTATGAAATTTAAATATTACTTCACATTTTCCTACACTAGACTCTAATAGGTTTTCTGCGACTATAGCTGATGATTTTAATTCTCTAGTAGTAGTAAGTGGTATGCTAGCAAAAAAGTTATTAAATGTGTGTGCGACTTCTTCGTCATTATGAATTAATTTATCATTATCAAGAAGACTAAAACTATTACTTCTTAATGTTGTCTTACCTGTTGTTTCATTAATAGCTCGCCAGGTTGCCTTAACTTTATTCGAAGATTGTTTAATTTTATTCCTAACGAATATAGCTTTAGCTGTATTGCACACTCTTTTAAATATTTTAGAATAATTCCTAACATACTCAGTGAAGTTTAAATCAGAATTGTATTTTTTCATACCATACAACTCATACATTTTTGCTCTGCTTTTGTAAATACCCGCAGTAGCCCACTCATTAAAAGCTCGAGATTCCTTAATTACTTTCTCCTTAGTCTTAAAAGTATTCTGAAACGTTTTATTAACTATATTAAATAAATTGTTAAAATTCTTATTTGGAGAATCTATTTCTATTAAGTCAGGATTCATAGTATTCATTCCAATCAATACTTTATTCCGGAATTCATTATACTTATGCCTAGGTAATGGCCTAACCAACACTCTCTGTACGATGCTATCATTGTAATATGGAAACCTAGCTATTTGACCACAGTGATCCGAAGTTAATTCAGAAGTAACTACTCTATCTGAAACAATACAATTACTAAATATGTTATCAAGACAGGTGAAAGATGTTGCTGTGATTCTAGTTGGTTCAAGAAATAAATTTTTCAAATTAAATGATCTAAAAAGGTTTAAAAATCTACAAGTCACTATTGAATTTTCAAGAATGTTAACATTAAAATCACCACAAACTATAATCCCTTTCTTATTGCTCCTAATTTTACTAATTGCATCTTCCATAACAGATTCAAACAAATTAAAGTCACTTAATGGAGGACGATATACACATATAATAATATGCTGGTCAAGCTCAATGCATGACAGTTCCACCGTGCGTTCTATAGACAAGCTAGCTATGTCTTTCCGTTCTTTACATGTTAAACTGTTTGAAACAATAATCAATGATCCACCATGAATAGCTTGTTTCCTAGAGAAGGCACTGTGTACTGTGTATTGTGTGTTATTTATGAATTTAATCTGGTATTCTTTAAGCCAGTGTTCCGTAATGCACATAACTTTAATACTATGATTTTCTAAATATAAACCTAATTCTAAATCCTTGCCAGATAGACCTTGTATGTTTTGATGTGCTACAGTCAGTTCAATATGTCTACCCTTTGTCCTGTTCTTAAGTTTAAAGAACTTGTGTCAGTATTCTCAATAGAAGAATTATAAGGATAGGAACTATTTACAGAAACTAAATTCTTGGATACCCTACATGTACCTGTGTCATTTTGTATATTATATGCTAATAATTTAGCAACTTGTCTTTTATAAAATAGTGGCAGATACATAGTATCTTTGGTCAATGTAAAATTATTAATAAAATTATTGATGTCAAAAAATAAAATAAAATCCTTATATTGCCATGTCAAATTGTATAACATCAAGTTATGTTCATGAATATGTCTATTCATCATAGCATTTAAACTATAAGCATAAGGCAAAGTCATACTAATAAATTTGCAATCATATGTTCTGTGAAGCGATAACATAACTTCTGTTAAATTTATTATACCTTTTTTAGTCACCATTTGACTATCACCGTATGAAATAATTATTGTGGACTCCCTATCAAATATTGTTGTATTTAATTTATCAATTAGATGTGAAAAAGAAGACTCTGGATAGCAATAATTAATAATATTGTGTTGTTTCAATTCACAATTTATTAAACTACCTAAACCTAAACCTAACCTATCAGAGAACATATAAACTTTATTTGTGCCATTCCTACCTAAGGAAGACCTATCTGTTGTATTATTTGCTAAATAATAACTTTTGTCAATATCAAAAATATTCTGAGACTCACAAGTGGGTATGGTTGATTTTATGCTATTTAGACAAGTATTGGTGTTTGTCAAAGCTTTCACATACTCAAGATTTTGCCTACCTACCTGAGCTATCTCATCATATTTCCTAATATAATCCTGAACCTCATTTTGATATTGAGTGTTCATCCTATCTATTTGAGACTGTAGAGAGGTAATTTGACCTTTGAGATCCCTAGTATGTTGATCATACAGCATTTTACTATTTATCAACTCTGTGTTGTACTTTTCTAAGTCTAATAACAATTCTGAACGCTCAGAAACTAAAACTTTATATTGCTGGGATGTTACTTTATTTTTCTTGTATTGTTTTAGGCTAAAGATTAGTTTCCTAATGTGTTTGTTTAGTTTATTATATTTTCTATGTCGTTTCAGGCCACTTGTGTTTAATTTAAATGGTTTAGTAGATCTGTGACCTAAGCTAGTACCTACAACCTCTGTATAAAGGTTCTGAGTTTTTCTACTGTTTAATTCCTCAACAGTCTGTTCTAGGGATTTAATATTTATTATAGATTGTTCTAAACAGCATTCAAGTTCCCTAATGCGACTCATAGACCATGAATGGCCCTCATTGCTAGCGGTCAATAAATGTATTTCCTCCTGTAACCTATCTCGCTGGGCCAGTGTGTCCATATACTCAATATGGAGTTCTGCGAGTTGAGCCTTCAGGTTGGAAACCCTATCGTTGACAATCCTGATGTCCTCTTCACAGTCTGCACGCTCCTTCAGTAGGTGTATATTCTCCTCCTGGCACTTCTTTAATTCTATCAAGGTTATTCTCAGCTTGTTCTCTAGATCCTTCGCTGTGGCCTTCCGGGTCATCATAGTGCTCATTGTGGAATGGCTCATAGCCAAGGATACGGCAACCACCTATAGACAGAAAGATAAACAAGATGTCAGAAAAGAGATAAGTCAGTAATGAGTAGGAGTTTATAGATATAGATAAATAAATAAATATATTTATTTAAATAAATATTTATAACTAGAAGGACAGTAGACAAATAACAGAAAAGGAAAAATATTATTGAAAGTATAGTGGTATGTGTGGCACTTGTATTGGGTTGTGTGGTATACAAAGTCTTTAGACGTACCTTTTTAGTCCAGGGGTTTAACACAAAAGAAAGTCACCAGTTTATACGGTACACAGAAGAAAGTTTATTGACACACACACAAGATACGGAAAGTCACAAGTACACAATAACGTTCACAATACACATAAAGTTCCGAAAGGAAGAGAAATAACGAAAGTATAGTAACAAAGAAAATTAATTTCGCGATTATAAAATATGCGCGGTAGGGGCACAATAAATTAGCGGCAGGTGGCATGGGCTTCGCGTCGAACGTATTACGGCAGACTGTTTTTTAGTTTTTGCAAGTAATGCGTTACGACCTATTGAACTACCGGATGCAGTAGTGACCGAGCATTGATAAATAAAGCGGCCTATTCCTTATGCTCGTTTCCATTGCACTGTACACCGCATCATCCGACATTGCCGGATTATAGTTTATGTGTAGTGTATTTGTAATGTGTACTGTTTGTATGTATGTATATATATAATGTTGATATGGATGTTTGTTTGTTTAGTATGTGTACATATATAACATAAAGGAAGTATAATAAATATAAATAGGTATATTATTTAAATGTTCTAAATATGTGTGTTGAGTAGATAAATGTTAATATTATATTATGTAAATATATATATTAGTTTGTTATGTTGAGTGTATATATACATAATGTAAAATTGGGGATGCCCACATCACTCCCCCCCAGAGACCGTCCCTACGGTCGATAATAATCGGGAAACCGAACCCTGCGGCCAGAACGAGTTGTTCTGGTAGGCGACTGGGCCGGATTGGTCAGGATCGGGATAGGATCCGGTATAGGGTCAGGATGTGGTGTTAGGGAAGGAGATGGAGTTGGGATTGGGGAAAGAGCTGGAGTTGGTATTGGGGAAGGAGATGTGTCTACGAGTAGGTAGGCCGGCTTAAGGCGGTCTATCGATACTGTGACGATTTTTCCCTTAACCATTATCTTAAAAATTTTGTCTCCTCGTTCAACAACTTTATACGGACCGGAGTATGGGGGCTGTAATGAACCACGCACAGAATCATCTCTTAAAAATACGTGGGATGCAGAGGATAAATCCTTGTATATAAATATTTTATCCTTAGTATGACGCGCAGCGGGAGTGGGACTAAGTTTGGCGACAAAATGGTGTAACCGAGAGGAAAAATCGGTTATGTCCGTTGAGTCAGGTGCTGACGGCTGCAAGAATTGACCAGGCAGACGAAGGGGCTCACCGTATACCATCTCGGCTGGAGAAGCTTGCAAGTCCTCTTTGTATGCCGACCTGATACCCATTAGTACCAAGGGTAAAGTGTCCACCCAATTGCAGTCAGCATGGCACATTATGGCCGCTTTCAGCTGACGGTGGAACCGTTCCACCAGACCGTTACACGCCGGATGATATGCTGTTGTGCGGCGATGTTTGAATCTAGTCATTTTTCCAAGATATTGGAAAAGTGCGGATTCAAATTGCCGCCCGCGGTCGGTGACAATATCAGTAGGACATCCAAATCTGGACATCCACGATATTAATGTCTTTCCCACGGTTTCAGCTGTCATATCTGTCATGGGTGTAACTTCTGGCCACCTGGTGAAACGATCCACTACCGTAAGGCAATAGCGGTAGCCTTGTGAAGGTGGTAGCGGGCCTACAATGTCCACATGGATGAATGCGAACCGAGCGCGAGGTAAATCAAACGTACCCAATGGTGCAGATACGTGGCGATTCACCTTGGCGCGTTGGCACGCGAGACAGCTCCGCGCCCACTCTCGACAATCTTTGCGCATTCCAGGCCAAACATACCGTTCAGCAACAAGCTTAGTGGTAGCTATGACGCCTGGATGGCTAAAACTATGAAGATTGTCGAAGAGTGGCTTTCTTAGCGCCTTAGTAATGAAGGGGCGTGGTGATGGTAAACTTACATCACAGTACAACTCCTTATTACTGCCGGGTATCTTGAACTTTTCCAGGTGGAGTGAAAATTCACCACCAAGATATTGGAGAAGTTCTTGGTCGGAAGCCTGAGCTTCAGCTAATTGGTCTAAGTCGATTGGCATCTGCAATTCCTCAACTCGTGACAATGTGTCGGCGACAATATTGTCTTTGCCGGAAATGTGACGTATGTCGGTTGTGAATTGCGAGATGTAATCGAGGTGACGATGCTGACGGGGCGAACAATTGGCTTTTCGTTCATGAAAAGCGAAAGTGATCGGCTTATGGTCAGTGTATATGATAAAGTGACGAGCCTCTAACATATGACGAAAGTATTTAATGCTGTCATATATCGCCAGCAGCTCGCGGTCGTAGGGGGAATATTTTTGTTGGGCTGGACTCAGTTTCCGCGAGAAAAATGCCAATGGTTGCCAATGACCGTCTTTAAGCTGTTGTAATACTGCACCCATTGCTAGATCTGACGCATCCGTGACTAGCGCAAGTTGAGCGTTACAATCAGGATGCGCGAGTAATGCAGCATTAGCTAGGCTCTGCTTACATTGGTTAAATGCTGTTAGAGCCTCACCAGATAATTTTATAGGGTGAGACGCTTTTACCGACCCAGAAAGTAAGGCATTTAATGGGGCTTGGATGAGTGCGGCGTTGGGTAGAAATCGCCTGTAAAAATTGACCATCCCTAAGAAACGCCTTAGCTGTCTGACAGTTGTTGGTGCGGGGAAATCAGAGATTGCCTGAACTTTAGACTGAAGAGGTTTAGTGCCTGCTTCGGAGATATTATAACCTAAAAATGTTACCTCACTTGCTCCAAAAACGCATTTTGATGTGTTGATGAGGATGCCATATTCTTGCATGCGCTGGAATAGCTGCTGCAGGTGCCGCTCATGCAGATCGTGGTCTTTTGAGAAGACCAAAAAATCGTCACAGTATGGATAAACGAAGTCTAAGCCTCTTGTCATCTCGTCGACAAACCTTTGAAATGTTTGGCCCGCATTACGTAGACCAAACGTCATGAAAGGGAATTCAAAGAGACCGAATGGTGACGTAATAGCGGTCTTTTGAATATCCTCCTCGTAGACCGGGATCTGGTTATACGCCTTGACCAAATCTATGGTGCTAAAGACTTTGCATCCAGCTATACTATGGGCAAAGTCATGGATGTGCCTAATAGGATAGCGATCGGGAACAGTCCGCGAATTCAGAATTCTATAGTCACCACAGGGACGCCAGCTGTTGTCCTTCTTAGGAGCCAGGTGTAAAGGGGAAGCCCAAGGGCTCTCAGAGGGACGCGCCGTACCGTTAGACAGCATAAGTTCGATTTCCTGCTTAGCTATCTTAAGCTTGTCTGGGGCAAGTCTACGGGGATTGCAAAAGACGGGTGGACCGGGTGTCGTACGAATGTGGTGCACAGTGGAATGTTTAGGAGTCCAAGGTGTGCCTGAAGGGCGAGTAATCTCAGGGTACTTACCCAAAAGCGCGTGAAACCTCGTGTCACCTGTTGCAATTTTAATAGAACATACATTGGTTTTAGCGATACAAGCATCGGCAAACAAAGTTGTAGTATTGTCTATTAGGCGTTGGTTACGTACATCCACAATAAGGTTAAAGTGGCTCAAAAAATCTACGCCAATTATGGCTTTGGTTACATTAGCCACTGTAAATCTCCACTGAAAATTACGTCTTAAACCTAAATTTAGCTTAAGTTCTACAAAACCATAAGTTTCTATGGGAGTACCGTTCGCTGCACTGAGTTCGAAGTTAGTCCTGGCTCGACGCTCACGAAGTGACGAAAGAGGGTAGACACACAGATCGCTACCGGTGTCCACCAGGAACTTCAAATTGGACTCACGGTCGTAGACGAAGAGGCGGCCTATAGATGCTGGGCAATCGTCGGCGGCCATTAGCGACTGCCCGTGGAGTTTCCCGACGCCTTCTTGTAGTCACATGGCTTAAGGCACCTGTGCGCCTTTGAGCCATGTGTGGAGTGGTACCAGCAAATGGGGTACTTTTGGTAGCTGGAGTTGGATCTGGACCTGGAACGTGAGGGTGATCGACGATACCGTGATCTCGATCGACCACCAGAACGATTGGCAGGACGAGTACGGTCATCCAGCTTCGCTTCCAGACGCTCCACCATCTTCCTCAGCTCTGCGATCTCCCTGGACGTGCTGCTACCGGCTGACGGTCCCGGGAATGTCTCGGCAACGACGGGAGGTGAAGTAAGGTCGTGGATTCGATCTGCTAAGTCCGCCAGCTGATCCACAGATTGCTCAGACTGCGACGCCAACACCGTTTGGATGCCGATTGGCAGTTGGTTGCTCCAAATTTGCCTAACGATGTCATCAGCAGCGGAAGGTCCGGCTAAATCCTGAAGGTGGCGTAGGAACTGCGATGGTTTTCGGTCGCCAAGTTTTTCCTGGGTCAGCAGTTGTTTCAGCTTCATTTCCCGTGAAGCTGACATTCTACGGCTGATCTCCGTCTTGATTTTTTCATATGCACCATGTTTGGGGGGCTTTATAATTATATCTTTCACTGCCTTGGCGTGCTGTATGTCCAGGTTGGTCACGACAGTGCTGAATTTGACGGACTCATCCGTGACGTCGAAAGCTTCGAACTGACGTTCCAGGAGCGCAAACCACAGTTCAGGGTCTTCCGGAGAAAACTTTGGCACCTTCAGTCTAACCTGCCGATTTTCAGATGACGTGTCATAACGGCCAGATGACGTGTCATGACGGATAGTGGAAACGCGCACTGGAGTCATCCGTTTTGGTTTCCGCAACGTCACATGCTTATCGGAGTCGCAAAGCTTGCTCTTTAGCTCATCTCTCGACCTTATTGTATTGTCCGAGCTATCGCTCTGCTCGCTTAGATCGGCGTGTTGACCGCGTTCGCTTTCGCTCATCTTCAAGCGTGCACTATAGGGGTCACCAGTTATAGTGGTATGTGTGGCACTTGTATTGGGTTGTGTGGTATACAAAGTCTTTAGACGTACCTTTTTAGTCCAGGGGTTTAACACAAAAGAAAGTCACCAGTTTATACGGTACACAGAAGAAAGTTTATTGACACACACACAAGATACGGAAAGTCACAAGTACACAATAACGTTCACAATACACATAAAGTTCCGAAAGGAAGAGAAATAACGAAAGTATAGTAACAAAGAAAATTAATTTCGCGATTATAAAATATGCGCGGTAGGGGCACAATAAATTAGCGGCAGGTGGCATGGGCTTCGCGTCGAACGTATTACGGCAGACTGTTTTTTAGTTTTTGCAAGTAATGCGTTACGACCTATTGAACTACCGGATGCAGTAGTGACCGAGCATTGATAAATAAAGCGGCCTATTCCTTATGCTCGTTTCCATTGCACTGTACACCGCATCATCCGACATTGCCGGATTATAGTTTATGTGTAGTGTATTTGTAATGTGTACTGTTTGTATGTATGTATATATATAATGTTGATATGGATGTTTGTTTGTTTAGTATGTGTACATATATAACATAAAGGAAGTATAATAAATATAAATAGGTATATTATTTAAATGTTCTAAATATGTGTGTTGAGTAGATAAATGTTAATATTATATTATGTAAATATATATATTAGTTTGTTATGTTGAGTGTATATATACATAATGTAAAATTGGGGATGCCCACAAAAGTAAAGGTGTTATTCAATTTTTAATTAATTAGGCAAAATATGTAGGTAGTAAATGAAAAATATAATCTTGGCAAATTTACTAATTTGTATCAATTTTTATATTGTATTACTTATAAAGATATTATATATAGGGGCCTTGTTAAAGATATAAACACTTAAATAAATGTGAAGTGTAAGTGTAGTAGGTGTTTGTATGGGGCGTTTGTTCAGTCTTCGATTTTGCTTCCACGTCTTGTCAAGCAAAAGGAGACAGAAACTGTGCCAGTGTGTGATGGACGAAGCTCACGTTGGTGTGAGCCGAGTAAATGTGTGATGAGGAGTGTAAGTTAATAAGTAAGATACTCCCCGGGTTTAAGGATGATTTCAAATCCGTCCGTTGACACCTGGTAGTAGATCTGTCCGCCAAAAACTGTTCGTATTGAGGTTTCAAACACCAAACTCAATGTCTTTCACAATTTTTTGCACAGTATGATAACATAAATGATATTTAAGCATTTAATATTCATTTAAAATAAAATAAAACTTTTAAAATTACAGAGCTACGTAATTTTACGTCTGACGTTTACAGTGTTGCCAGCCAAAAAAAAGGCACGGCCAAAGACACGTCCGGGAACCGAACCCGGTGTACCGCACGATTAGATAACACTGATTTTATACGATTTTCACTCGCGGTTTCGAATACACTATTCACTGTCATAGTTTTTAATGTCTGTCGCGAACATAAATAAAATATATATTTTGAATAAAACTTGGAAAATTCTAGTAACTTAAGGAACGAATGGAAGGGTTCAAAAGAGATATGTGGTAATGTAAATAAATCAATTAGAATTTATATACTTAGATACTTACCTACTTTGCATTTTTAACCGCTTTACGATTTATGTACAAAAAAAAGTAATATCAGTCCTATACTAGCGGGGTGCCTATGAAGATTTTTAAATTTAAATTTTGCTTCCCACAACCCTTGGTGCTCAATATCAATAAACAATATCGATATACAAACACTAAGGAAAGCAAAATTATTTTTGCCTACGAAAAATTGATAGTGATATTTGGTTAGGGGGCTATGTGATGCTTATGTTAAGTGAATCCCTTTATCCCTATTCGCTCATCAAGGTTAAGTTAGTAACTTAACCTTGATGAGCGAGTTCGACTCGCACTTGATTTAATCATTACTCTTAATATCATATCTCATAAAAGTTTGAGATCCGCACGCTCCGCATTGTTTCCCGCTTGCCGCCCGCGCTTTCACTACGGACACTTGTATAAAAGTCCTATGGTTTGAGTTGCCCGCGTGCTCCCCGCGCCCGCCTTCCCACTACGGACACTCCTAAAGAGTTCTATATGTTTGAGTTTCCCGCGTCGCGCTCGCACCCGCACCCGCCTTTCATTGTGGCCGAACACATAACCTGAATGAAATAAATGACTTCGAATATTAACATAACATAACTTCACGCCTTTTATCCCCAAAGGGGTAGGCAGAGGTGTATTACACACTTACACTTCGCCAGCAATATTTCGGTCCTAATGTAATAGTGGGCAAGCCTATTGCCATCTACCGGGTACATTATTAAGCGAGAGATACACATTAGATCATTTTTAATACTTACATAACTTCGAAAAGTCAGAGGTGTGTGCCCGAGGTACTTTGGTATTGAACTCGAGACTATCGTCTCGGCAGTATTTTACGTACACCACTGGCATATCGTATTAAATCAGAATTTTAATATGCTTTGGATGAAAAGTAGGTATATGAACCATAAATATACCCAGCATAGTTTGCAAATGATCCGACGTATTTGCCGTGTTATGGCGGAGCGCTGACGTCCTGTTGCATTAGTCGATTTAAGACGCGCATTCCTGTGTGCCCATTATTTTCACAGTTCGTTTGGCAGCAGGCGACGTGGCCTGCTGGTGCCGCAATTTTCAGTTACTCGACTGACTCGTGGTCGTGTCGTACTGCTGCTAATGTACTGGCTAATAGTTCACAGCAGGTTTTTATGTTCACTGGAGTTGTTCTACAAAACAATCGTAGCTTGAAGCGTTATTAGATTTGTTTTGGGAAAGGTCGAATGAGTTTGGTTTTATTTATGTGTTTTGGCAGTCGTAAATGGTGGATTAGTTATTACTTAGTTATCTATGAATGCAAACAGGACTCTCTACTTTAAACTCTGCTACTTTTCGATGTATACAATGCAACATTCTGAGTGCTTTTCTTGGTATTGTTTCTATCCCACAAGACACAGACAAGCGTATTTGCCAGGGCGACCGCTAGTCATCACGTCATTGATTCCCTGGAAAAAGATCTGCAAATAAACTATCATTTACAACAAAACAATGAACAGTGGCAGTCAAATGTTTGCCTAAGAAACTAATTTTACGAGTAATAATGAATTGCTACCAAAGGACACATACAAATTATAGTATTGGATTGTTCAAGAGTGTCGGGGGGCTTGTCGGTGTTGGCATTGCAATTACATTTGCTCGATCGGCTTTCCAAAGCTCGTCTAATTAATAATTATTTCAATATCCGGAATGTTGTACACACACCAATATAATACATAACCTTAACTACCATATATATATATATGTACAACAGTATAGTCAATGTACATAATTAATCCGGGAATAGAGTGGAATTTTCGATTAAAATTAATAACGTGTAAACTTTGTCCTTCTTGGGTTTGACTCACAGTGAGCTCACAGTGTCCTTAGGTCTTCTGGGGACTTTGTCACCAGAAGACCTAAGGACACTGTGAGCTCATTCTGCGTAAATAGTAACACGAGTAGTTGAAAAATGTTCGGGTACTTTGAGATAACTTATACATTCAAGAAAAAGACAAATATCACCTCAGTCTGCCGTGAACATGAATTCTGTAAAGAATTCGAAACGTCGGCTAGTAATAAATTTAAAATATAGTTTCTAGATCTTTAGTTTCAAATGTAATAACTTAGTGAAACCAATACAACGTGATAAAATCCGTAAACTGTAGTTTAATTTCAATGTGTAACATTCGCGTAAACCCAAGAAGATACTATAAAAATAATGTCATAGACTAATGATTGGTCTCGCTCTGCTCTACTAGACGGAGCCCTCATACTTGTAAAATGAGGCAGAAAAAACCATGCCAGCTGGCATGGTTGAGCCTGTCACACTGACAGCCGAATACCTATCCACCAAATTAATTACGGAAATAATTCGCTGTACAATGCCAAGTTGCGCTTTTATCCTGAGTAAAAGTAACTCAGCAAAAATAAGAAGGTCTCTGGTATCTCATACTATCTGCAAAATAAGAATAATTATGAAATTTCAACATAAAATTACAAAAAACCGAAAACGCCATTCAATGTTGCTGCTAGTACAAGAATCAACTTCCCCACAGTTGAGATTTTTATTATGTGGATCTATAGTTATTGTATTTCGTTATATTTTACTATTTCTTATATCTAATTTTCTATATTATTTTTTGTTTATTTATACCTTTACAAATAAGGTGATAAATGTTAGTTGTTAGAAACTAAACATCTTTCCCAAGAAACATGGTTTACCTTATTATAATATATGTGTAATTAAGTGTGTACGATTATTGTTTTATTCAAAGTAATTTTTACGACTATTCATGTTAAATTAATAATGTCTAACTAAATTTATATGGACTAGTAGCATGGAAATAGAAAGCACTGTTTTGAAAACACCTTATTTTCTCTATGGTTATTTCCAATAATAATTTGCAAAATACTATTAGTACATAAAACAAACCATCATAATAAATTGAGGCCTAATCATTGGATAATATACCCACCATTTTTCTCATAAAGGTACTTACGCGGTACGCCTAACCTATACACAAATATATTGATGCTTTTTATGAATTATATTTTTTAAGAATTTTCTTAACTGATTTAAAGACCAAGAACTTATAGACCATAGGATAAAATATTTTCCCATTTACTCGGGTAACTGTTGAGAAGCTGACAACACCATTCTTCACGCATGCGTCTTGTTGCTTTTGTTTGACACACACTGTCATAATGAGTTGCCTCATTTACGGAGCTATTTTTCTTAGGCAGCGCGGAGTCTAGTATAGCGAAGCGATACCAATCATTTGTCTAAGAATGATGTATTTATTCTTGTGACAGGGAACACCAATCAGATTGCATTACATCAAACAGTACGTCTGCCATTCATGCTGTTGACGTTTTAGTAGTAAATACAACTAAAACGTCAAACTTTCTACCTGTCAAATCGAATATAACAAAGTAAAAGTGGCTACATCAGACCAGACTTTATTCACGGTTTGTTTTGTTTTGCACTTTGTGATATCACTCAACCGCCATGATGGTTTACAGCGTTTTCGTGTCAAATTCAAAAAGGTTTTAAAAAGCTGTAATTAGTAATGTTGCTGATCGAGTTTTGAAGAAAAAGCCATGTATTTCAGTTTAACATCTATTAAAGGAACGAATCAATCGCTAATTACATTTTAGGACACAAGCCTATTATACGTATGTGCCTATTCGGCTTAAGCCCCGGTTACCCGCAAGGAAGGCGGTCGCATTACACACGTGTCGCGTATCTTTAGCGACAATTAACCCTCGACGCCATATTTACATAATATTCAGATTCACACAATTTGTGATTGCAGTCTCACAAACAATTTGCATTTAAAATGCAAGTATACTCTGGATGGGGACGGACTTGCATGTTAACTGCACTTTGGATTCTCGCCATTCCTAGTTAATCACTATTAAATTAAATTAGGTTACTTCTACGTATTCTTTGAAAGGTTATTTCTTTTAGGGCGACTTTCCTTTGAATGGTTCGTTAATAGTTTTTATAGCTGAATGGCTTCGGTAACTATTATAATATTTACTGTTCTTGATGTTGTATATCACCACTGCGAACTTATTTGCTAACATTAAAATACCTTTAATCGCACTGTCTTGAAAGAAATATAAAATTATCTAATACCCTCAATTCAGCGCGCTTGGTGATAAATAAACAAATACAAATATTGAACAAGGATAAGTGTCGATATCACTCATATAATCGTATCAAATTCTAGCGTTTTGAGTCTGGATCGTCATGATTATCTTAAATGGTGCTACGGATGTTCGAAAAGGTACCCTCAAATATGTTGTGCGCCTGAGTATCATTAAATCTTTGCGTTGCAGACGTCATACAGACGCTGTGGAAAGCGATGCCCGATACGTATCGATATTTTGGTGTATCGATACAACGGAATGCGATATAACGATATTTTGTATCGATACACATCAATATGATATTTAGTTATATAGTATCGCTTCGCCAGAATATCGTATCAAAAATATCGTATGATACCGGGATTGAATCTATGAAATATTTAGACCGTACATTCAAACCGGCGGCGGGCGGCGGCCGATTTCTATGAAGCTATCTTACTAAGACTAATAATATCAAAGATTAAAAATGTAAACAAACTTATTTTTTTTGTAATGCTGCTTGCTGCCACACTTGTAGGTGCGGCCGGCTCGATTTTTGTATAATACGATGCGGGTAGATCGAAATATGACTTTGATGATTTTTATTACATGCTAACTGAAAATCGAAACAGACTAGACCCGGTTGTCGGACAACGGTTGTCGAAATTGCTGTTTCTTAAAAGATTTAAAACACTGGAAACTGTAAAATAAAAATAGCATCGTAACGGTCATGTTATGTTCACACATTCGAATGTGCTATCACTTCTAGCTAACCGATTAAATTTACTAAAGGACCTGTCATTTGTGACCCAGACCCGTAATGAACGAAACATATCCCAGATTTTTTGTTATTTTGAGTATAACAAATATGTATTATTGTTATATTCGAAATAAGTGGTTAACAACAAAATAATTACTTTTGAATTTTTCATACTAAAAATATGTTTGATATTTATTTACTCACAAAACTTGTAAAATAAAGTAATGATTGGATTATCCAGACGACCTAAAGTTCTTGTAAATAATAATACGTAACTGTTATATAATATTTGAACTTCAAGTAAGTTAAATGAATCGAGTTAAAGGTTCATTTAAATCTTCGATGGTAAAGAATAAAGGTATCATTACAAATCTGGGAGCTTGATAGTGGAATATAATATTGATAAATAAAAAAACAATAATTCTGAAAATCAGTTTTTTTTTCATTTTCTATTTCTATGTCTCTAAGTTCATAATCCATACCCAGTGCGGGATGGTCAAAGTTATCTCGATTTCGTAATGTACGTTCACAAACAGCACAATTATCGTCAGCAATATCAACGAACATATCGTAAACGAAATAATCAGTCCGGTAAGAAGAAAGCTTAAAGAGGTCGTAAAATATAACCTCGGAAATAGAATCGCACAGATCTTAACTCACACAGGGAAGCGAAGGATATAAGCCAATAAGCACGATGCGTCAGCGCACGCACTTTGTTCGCCTATTTAGTCATCTGTGGCCGCGTACCTACGGACCCTCCCCGCTCCGACCCGCGCTGTTCAAGTTCTAATGTCTCTAAGTTCATAATCCATACCCAGTGCGGGATGGTCAAAGTTATCTCGATTTCGTAATGTAAGTTCACGAACAGCACACTTATCGTCAGCCATATCAACGAACCTATCGTAAAGCAAATAATCAGTCTGGTAAGAAGAAAGCTTAAAGAAGTCGTAAAATATATCCTCGGAAGTAGAATCGCACAGATCTTAACTCACACAGGGAAGCGAAGGATATAAGCCAATAAGCACGATGCGTCAGCGCACGCACTTTGTTCGCCTATTTAGTCATCTGTGGCCGCGTACCTACGGACCCTCCCCGCTCCGACCCGCGCTGTTCAAGTTCGAATGAAAGAGTAAGTAACCACGATAGGTTTCTGTTACCTGATCCAAAGCAGATCTTACAAGATTAAAAGTCAGATTAAACCTAAGATTACACATTACATGTAATTTTTTTTCACTTTCGGATATAGTATATTCTACTACCAATATTTTATCTTTGCTCTCATGGAGATAAAAGTTTGGTGACTGTCTATATTTACTATTTGTATTAACTTCGGGTTATTCTAAATGGATACAATTGCTATGAAGTGAAAAATAAACGGTTTTTAAATATTTCGCCTGAGTAAAGTCAAATAGCTATAAATATTTGTTAACCACTGTTATTTAAAATACTGTTACAATATTTTTGCTATATGTAATATAACAAAAAAACTGAGGTATGTTTGGTTTCTGTAGGGCCTGGGTAAATTTTGTATGGGCCATGACAGTTCTCCTTTGAATTACTTATGAGTTTCATTTTAAAAATCCAATGCGATATTTTCGATACGATATTTACCATATCGATACAAAGGCATACGATATATATCGTGTATTGATACAATCAGTTGCGATACATTACGATACGATATATCGATACAAAGCGACGTATCGGGCATTGCTAGTGGAAACATTAATATTCTGTCAAAAGCAGAGCCTAGGTTTGAATACAGAGTTCTTCGCTCACTATTGCTAGTATAATGTCAACTTCTTGAGAAAACAATTCGGCTCGTTATACCATAAGATAACATTAACATTCACGTGTAGCTGAAGTTAATCCAATATCGTTCTGAAGAATTTATATGAAGGTACCATTAAAGAGGGCTAATGGGCTATTTAATGAAGATACGCCAGATAAGACTAGTTAGGGACAGTTAAGGAAGGAGGAAGGAAAGGCCTAGTCCAGCAGTGGACTGTTAAAGGCTGATGATGAAGGAAGGAGGTATGGTCGCAGTAGAAATAAGGGATGAGGGACAATTTGACTGTTTTGACTGCGAAATTAGTGCATCTAATACCCAATAATTCAGATCCTCAGTCCTCAGCTTGCAAAAACATCCATTTGATAAGTTACTTTAATAAGGTAAAATGAAATATAAATTCCTATAAAAATTATGTTCTGTACTTTGTTTTAGTCAATTTCACAAAGACATTAATAAGAAGAAATAACAAATATACTAATCAGAGTGCAGAAAACATGTAACAGGTGTGTGAACATTATCAGCTACTGAAGTTGACTAAACTGGCAATATACAGTTAACCTGAATATCCCAAGAAGAATACCCAACAACAGTCAGTTTCAAGCCAAGATGTTTCTATGAATGGAGGATTAGCAAAACCAACACGTAATTTAGCACCATCCAGTCTTACTATTAGCTTAGCAATGTGGCCAAAACTTAGCGCAGTATCTATAGATATAACACTAACACTCGTTGGTAACTAACACACGTTGGTAACTTGGGAATTTATTGCATCACTTGAATATGTAATCAGAGTAAGGTTTTCGGTAGAACATCTTCTGGAATATGCAAAGCTTTATCCAGTGAATGCGGATCAGAGTATTACGTACTGTGACGCATAGCCGGGATAAATGTGCCTCTAGAATCTACCGCCTATTTACTACGTGTCATTTGTTGATTCTACATCACAATGGTCTCAGATGTAGCAGTGGCTGCAATGTAGCCTTGCATTGAACTATGAAGCTATGAATCACTTATTTGCTGACTTTGAAGGCAGAATCAGACGCAGTTTGAAAGACGTTTGTCTGGCCAACTCAATAATTGTTATTTGACTTACCAAAGTTGAGAATATGGCTGACCGAATTTACGACTACGGAGAACTAGAAGGCACTTTAAATACTAGAATTAGAATAGTTTGTGTAATAGTCTGCTAATAAGCAGATGTATTGCCCGAAGTGAAATGTTTCAGAAATAATTATGTAGAGCACATTTTATTCATAAAAAATATGTCGGATCTAATGTTACTTTGCTTGATTGATTCCATGAGACAAGAATTATATGAACGTGAGCGTGTATAACTTAATCCATTATTGATTTTATTAGAGTAATCTTAATCTTAATATATAAAATCCTTGCGTTACTGACTGACTGACAGACACGCAACAGCCGAAACTATTGGGCGCAGGAAGCTAAAATTTGGCATGTATGTTCCTTGGGGACCGTAGGGGTGCATTAAGAAGGGATTTTCCGAAATTTCCACGGGATCGGCCAAAACGGGTAAATTTAATATATTATAAAATCCTTGCGTTACTGACTGACTGACAGACACGCTACAGACGAAACTATTGGGCGCAAGAAGCTGAAATTTGGCATGTATGTTCCTTGATGACCGTAGGTGTGTACTAAGAAGGGATTTCCCGAAATTCCCATGGGATCGTCCAAAACGGGTAAATTAAAAAAAAAAATGCAGGCGTAGCTGCTGGCGTCCTCTAGTATTTTATAATACTTAAATGGTTAGAGCTGGTGTCAAAACAAAAGGGAGTGACCATTACGCTTGGAACTGGTCAATAAAAGAACCCATTAAAGTTTTTGCGGTCACTGTGGCTTGACGACATTGTCGCGTAACAGTTTTACACCCACTATCCAGTTTTTGTAGCAAGTAATATAGGATTTTATTAGATCTAAGCACTAGTAAAACTTATATCATAACCTGCCATAACTACCCTTGTAGCCACTCGGTAAGCTCAAGTTTCCTTAATAATAATTGTAGTAAAGCTCACTTATTTTTTACGGAGTCGCATCATACTTGGGAAGATTCATATATGCTTTTTGTGTGTTTGACCTTCAGCTATTTCACAATGGATATAAAAAATATAGTAGCCTCTTAAGTGGAGTTTTACTTATCTAGTTTATTCTTGTTTAGTAAGTACCTACATCCATATTTTACAACTTGATTTGATACTTAAACTAAGCGTGGATTTTTCAGTTGACTTTATAGGATAGTCTATTTTATAATAAGTTACTGGGCGTTACGACGGGACATCAAAACAATATCTGATAACATTTTTCTGTATTAAATTGTTATTTTCTAGGGATAACTGCGTATATTTTCATAAAATCCGTACAGCATAAAAATATTATTCCAATTGGAAACCATTCTATAATTGAAATTAAACTACAGTTTACGGATTTTATCACGTTATATTGGTTTCACTGGTTATTTGTTATTACATTTAAATTAGGATGTTTTTAACATCCTAATCATCTTCCCTATTGAAATTAGGATGTTTTTAACATCCTAATTTCAATAGGGAAGATGGTTGGAATGTTCCTCCAGCTTGGGACCCTGTTATCAGGCTAATGAAACCCAAGAAGGACATAGTCTTCAGAAGACATCAAGACACAGTGAGCACATTCTGCGTAGATAGTAACACCAATAGTTGAAAAATGTTCAGGTACTTTGAGATAACTTATAAATTCAAGACAAAGACAAATATCACCTTAGTCTGCCGTGAACACGAATCCTGTAAAGAATTCGAAACGTCGGCTAGTAATAAAAATGTAGTTTCTAGATCTTTCGGTTTAAATGTAATAACAAATAACCAGTGAAACCAATATAACGCGATAAAATCCGTAAACTGTAGATTAATTTCAATGTGTAACATTCGCGTAAACCCAAGAAAATATAACCATTCTATAAGTTTATTCAAAAACATTGTTTGAGTTCCTGTCTAAACAAAATAATAAGAAGTTACTGTTCCAAGGTAATGAAGTTTCCATGATAATAAGAAAGTTAATTTTCTTATTTAAGTTGCGAGGTAAAAATAGACGCTTAACTAAGAAATTAAGACCTTCTAGTAGTTGCAAAGAATATCCATCCTGGATTTCTTTGAATAATGTAAAATGAGTTTACATAAGCAAGTTTGCAAACTGTTATACCTAATGTGAGTTTTTATTAAAATGCAAAGTAACAAAAATATTATTTCCATTGTAAGTGGCTAAGTATTGTTTCAGTTTGTTGCGAAGTTTATCGCGAAATCACTTAAAAGTGTTTCAAGGCGCCGGTAAGAGCGTCAATTTAATTGAAGGTAGTTCTGTTGAGATCCGAACTCGAAGACAGCATTTTGTGTTGCAGTTAC
The DNA here is from genome assembly GCA_944739405.2 of Euclidia mi. NCBI lineage: Eukaryota > Metazoa > Arthropoda > Insecta > Lepidoptera > Erebidae > Euclidia > Euclidia mi. The sequence goes on along the minus strand of OX123190.2, from coordinate 37,960,477 downwards.
ACGTTCCAATACAGGTAAGTTGTGCAGAGTATATTACACATAGCATACTTGTGGGTGCAAATTAATCGTATAAGCTGATTAATGTATTATAGAAATTAGTTTGAATACCTGCATCTCTATTTATCCCAGTGCCAACGTGAGCGATAATAAAACGATAATGTGGCGAACAGTCTGACTTAATAAAGAAGAGCGGCAGTCAGACGAATCCAAAAACAAAAAAATACCGGAACTCAAAAAAAATTGTGTGATTCTTGCAAAGGATCACGCATTTTATTATTTAACTCATAATATTCATCCACTCATCTCAAAACAGCGTACGTTATAGTCACGAAGCGTGTAATTTAATCACCCCGCCCTTTCAGTAACTTAGTTAATTACTCTTACATGATTAAAAGTCATATAATCTTACTAATAGCAAAAGATATTCAACAAACAATGATGATTGTCTACAAAGTGTATCTAAGCTCGCTAGGTGTTCGCAACTAACATTACCTTACACTACATTAGGCAGGTAACCACTTAGCTTGATCAAAATTTCACCCTCTGAATGATTCTCATTAATTTTAAACCGACCGATCCCCTTAGAATAACCGTACTTGAAGGACGAATATTTTTCAGACGCTTGTAATAATACATTTCTATTAGTTTAATTAAAGTAATCGTAACTAGAAGTGAGGGATTACTTTCTATATGAAAATGTTTAAAATAGTGCACACAATGATAAAAATGTCTTAAAAATCTACAGTACGTACTATATCATAATAATTTATATGATTATGCACTGTCATAATTATTTATATGCATGGAATAAACAAAATGTTGTTTTTCCCGAAAACATCTTTCCGTTTTACATGTAAGAATGCGTGACAGCCTGAGACTGACCTAAATATATAGATAGTACATTTGACACTACGTACATTTAACCGTAAAAGAATTGCTTTGGATCACGGCCTAATAGTGGTTGCTTTGTGGAATGTTTGGTATTAAGTTGAACCTTAGGCCTACGCCTTGCTAGCAAAGCGACACAACCTTATACTAAATTTAAAAAAGTTGAATCATGTTTGACTATATATGTCACTCCAATGACTACTAAGAGTGCATAAGACGTGGTTAAAAACTATGCCAGAATACCAACATATAATTGAATATACCACAAAACAAACTAAGTGAAGTAGTTTTCTTCTTTTAATAAATGAGTTCAGTATTGTTTGAATACTAGAATTACCTACTTGATAAACTTGCGCTTTTGACATACTGATTGAATCTAGGGCCGTCAAAAGCTATTATTGCCACATTTCATTAAGAAATTCCAAGAACGAAAATCAACCGGCTGAATCATTTCTTTGTATGGTGGGGTAAATTTCATCCCATAATTTATAATCATTACGGGTTTAATATTTGGTTGCACAGAATTTCAGTTAAATAACGTTGGTCGGGGTCACGGGTAGCCGGGTGCATTAGCGTTGTCTCCGGACAGAGCGGGTTTTGGCAATTACCCTCGCGGCCATCTGTATATCTTTATATTAACTTGTCAGCGCATGATATTGTACACAGGTACATTACGTCACGATGATGATAGTATGTTATATATGACGGTGGATTGCTTTATTCTTGGCCGGTATCAACACTTCACATCACAGTTTGTTATAAGTTCACACCAAATCAAATTTAACAAAACTGACTATAACTATTTTGTATTACTGAACACGAAACGTGTGACAGTTTCTAGGTACTTGTTGCCCGCCCGGAGTCTCCAAGAGAAGTGATAGTTGTCGTTGCTCCATTGAACGTCAATCGTCATCCCCCCTCTTCAACTGTAGCGAACGTCACACCACTCTGTCGAAGCGCGCCATCTTCGCACTTCTGTTTCGTAGTCAATTGACGTCCTGTACTGATGACCATTCTGATATATACAACAAGCCTTGTCCCGCGTAAAACAAAATTTTACACGCACAGTATCACATTGCTCGGTCACTCCTGACTTAACCCAGGTAAGCGTTGAATCAAAACAGTGTTAGGATTCCAATCAAATTTTCTACAAAATTACCTCCTACATTACATTCTATTATAGGAGCTGGATTCAGAGCATCACTGATAATACAGTCAATTACCATAGACTCACGTTATAATCAAATCAAATAACTACAGCTCTACATGTGATTCATATCCGTTCAGTAACCTCCAGTTACTAAACCAGGCACTCAACCAGCCACTCGGTTGCCCCCATTCAGTAACCTCCAGTTACTAAACCAGGACTTACACCAGTCACTCGGTTGCCACCCATTTATCTGCGCATCCTCTCAAGGATCGCCAAGTCCCTCCTGGACTTTATGGTTTCCTACGAAACCCATTTCTCTGCGCATCCTCGCATGGATCGCCAAGTCCCTCCTGGACTCTATGGTTTCCACGAAACCCCCAACACCAGAGTTGTCTGCCTACCGCGTACTCACGGACAACTGCCTTAACAGTTGTATTGAATCCGATCTGTACTGATTTGCGGCTTCAAATCAACCCCTGACATTGAATCACACAACCAATCAAACACCAGAGTCATCTGCCTACCTACCGTGTACTCACGAACAACTGCCTTCACAGTTGTATTGAATCAGAAGCAATAGCTCCGCACAGTCTTACACCGCGAACTTAGTATGTACGACTCGATTAGTATACCAACTTTAGCGCCGCTGCCCTGCGAAGGACAGTCTAGACCGGAGTTATTGTTCTAGATTTAGCACAAAACCAACCAATCCTGGCTGTTGGTTCTAAAACCAATATTACAACTGCACTACAACAATAACTAGCACGTTTCACTCAAACGCACTTGCAAGTCGGTCTGTCACTCTCGTTCCTATAACAGTCCATAAAGTAAGACAGAGACAAGATAATCTATTTGCAAGCAAGCTTAATATGATCACAAGTTTCGTGAGTGCGAGCCACCCTCGCATGAAGAAAATAAAAATAATCACTTTCTTTTTAACTAGCGTATCAAGTTCAAAATCTCCGTTCTCTATCTACGCTATAGCTAGATCACTGTGGTAGTCAGACAACCATATGCTAACTTAAAATACGGCAAAGGTCACAATTAAATCATTACTACCCACATTTATTTTCGTCTTTCTTAAAGAAGAACTTGCTATTAAAAAGAAGATTATTCATGAGATCATGCTATGGGAACCACGACACCGTAAAAGTCAATCGGTTCTACAACTCAGTGTCGCGTGTAGGAATCGAACCTACAACACTCAGTACGATGTGATGGCGATATCACCACAACGATTATGACATTCCCAAGATTAAACGCGTAATGTTTTACTACTACTGCCACTAAACAAAATTGGCAGTACCAATAAAAAAAATCAGACAAAATACGCTCACCACGGTGGCAGTTGCAATCTCAGCTGATTCACCAACATAGCAGCGTTAGCAGTCGCCTTCGCTCGCACCTTGTGGTCGCGCTGGTCCATGATGCCACTTCTGATGACGGCGGATTGCTTTATTCTTGGCCGGTATCAACACTTCACATCACAGTTTGTTATAAGTTCACACCAAATCAAATTTAACAAAACTGACTATAACTATTTTGTATTACTGAACACGAAACCAGTGACAGTTTATAGGTACTTGTTGCCCGCCCGGAGTCTCCAAGAGAAGTGATAGTTGTCGTTGCTCCGTTGAACGTCAACCGTCTCCCCTCTTCGACTGTAGCGAACGTGACGCGAAGACTCTGTCGAAGCGCGCAATCTTCGCACTTCCGTTTCGTAGTCAATTGACGTCCTGTACTGATGACCATTCCGATATATACAACAAGCCTTTTCCCGCGTAAAACGCAGAGAAAAAAACATACAATAACATCGCTGCGTTACAACTTGAAAGAAGGTTAAACAAACAAACGGTATGTTCCAATGGATTACAATCTTTACTTATATACATTAAAGACACATAATTTTATAGTCTATATGAAGGTTAATCTAATTTTAATGTCTAAGAAGTATATGTAGAAAAACTGCGAAAAGAAATTAAAAATTAAAAATATTTACAAGGTTTAGGCGTCGTAAAATGCCTCCGCATCAATATCATCAGGAAACGTGCCCAGAAGGCTGGCAGCATTGCCACGCTGGATGGCAATGCTGATGCTCTGAGCAAAGAATAAACCAGCCTTCTAGTCGCGTGAGATGTCAATTAACCGTTTAGAAATTTCCCGAAATTTCCCTATGGATTATTTTTGGTATCATTGGATTTCCCAGTGTTTTAACCATGCTCTGCAAAACGTAAAGAGGTTTGACTTCATGTAACCCATTTTATGTAAATCATCAATCCATTTATATTCACTGACGAAGTTGCATAACTTAGCGAATTGAATGATTCAAGCGAATCCGCACTTAGCCACGAGCCTGTCAACAGCGGTACTAGAGTACCTATTGAAAAATAATCATCTCAGCAAAAAAGGAACAATATAAAATAGTTTACAAGAGAAATAATATTCTCTGTAGAAATAGTATTGATGTAAGAACCGGGGTTGTTAATAGCTGACAAATAGCCGACTTAGGAATAGACAGATTCTATTCCTATTCTTGTCATTCCTAGTATTATTGACAAGAACATTTTTAATAAAAAGAAATTAATACGATACGTTACATGCAGTGTTTTGATTTTCTTTTTATATGAAAATGTGTTCAAACTTTGTTGTCAGCAGATTAATAAACGAGAAAGTTTGTGTGGATTGATGGATATTTGTTACTTTTTCACGCAAATACAGCTGAACTGTTTTAGGTAAAACTTTTCTGTCATTTAATATCATCATCAGCCTTGTTTATATCTGTCGTAGGTAAATATAGTCTACCAGGGCAAACTTGACATGTCTTTCGAGAACATTATGGGAGCTCTCAGGCATAAAAACTGGAACCACTTGACGACAATACCAAATACTTGTACACTATTATAGTACTAATACTAGCATAAGAACATTTTATATTTTCAGTCAATTACATAAAAACTACTTAATCTAACAATATTTGAAGAGCATCGCAATAATAGGACGTCCAAAACTATTATACCTATTTCAGGTCAGGTAAACACACTTGCAGTTGTTCCATTGTAACGGTAGAAAGAAAACCTATCTCTTGTGTTTAAAGAAAATACTATTTATTGAGGCTTCCCTCTTTTGTTATTTCTCGGCCGAGGTTCGAGTTTTAAAATGATAAAAAAATGAAGCAAATATTTTTAATTCGATATCTTCCCCGTGCCAAGATAAGTACTCAGACACAAAAAGTTATTTCGTTTGTATGAATGGAAGTTCTTTTTTACGATGCACAGCAGGAAGAAAATCTTAAATAAATATTTATACTGCAAACCGGATAAATAATCCTTATTTGTAATCGTTTTTCGTTGCTTGGTGTTTATTATGTTTTAGCCCTTGTTATATTGAGAGCCTTGTGTGACTTGAATCGAAAGCTAAGATTTTATTTATACACAGTACCCATCGCGCCTAAATGTAGGTATATTTTACAATTTTTTACTCAAACATACTCATACTTCTATTTATTCTCCAAAAGTGAAAACAGTTAAAGTTTGCATATATTCATCATCCTCTTAGCGTTATCCCAGTTTCAATCTAGGGTCCGCTTACTAGTCTAACCGGATTTGGCTGAATATTAGCTTTTCCACGGAGCGACTGCCTGTCAGACCTCCGCAACCCGAAGGGATAGCGATATTCCATGGTTTAGACTAGTGTCAGTTTATTAGAAGGTGCTGACGCCCTGTAACGATTGTCAAAGATCTTCGTGACAACCGGGACCGACGGCTTAACGTGCTCTCCGAGGCACGGTACAAGTGATAATTAATAATTCAATACGCACATAACTCCGAAAAGTCATTGGTGCGCGCCGTGGATTCGAACCCGATACCCTCTGCATGGCAGTCTGTTGGTATCTCCACTAGGCTATCGCTGCCTAAAGTTTGCATATATTATATTACATTTTAACAACTAGACGTGTAATTCCGTGAACTTTTACTGCCTACCACTTATCTTCAGATAGCGCATCTTATTTTCTAGATATTCTATAGTAACTTTGGTAATAATACATATTGTTAATTATACATGTTTTTTATTTCTATGCTAACCATTGTATTAAGTACATGAATTCGAAGGGAAGACACTAAAGCAAGATAAGACAGTTGAACTGAAAATAATAGTCGATTAATATAGGTAACAAATTAGATACCTCTTAAGTAAAACTTGAGCAATAAAGCAATACTTAAGTCATAAATAAAGTAAAAAGCAAAACAAACGCTAGAATAATTTGTTATAAACATAAATAGCTACTTACAAACACCAATATCACAAAATAAATGAACTCTATTTTTATACGATAAAAGCGATATATCTGTGAGGCTTGTTACTTATAAAAACAGTTGGGGAGTTTGATTGGTCACCAAACATTGCCGTATGAAAGTTTCCCTTTATTTATAACAGAAGCAAATAATATGTCTGTCAGTCAAAGTAGGATAGAAAATTAATATAATACATATTTCTTGTATATATTTATATACCTACGCCAAAGATGGATGCTTTGGCGCCGTATTGGGGTGTAGAAATCCCTTGTTATGAGGTCTGGGTGGAAAAAGCTAGGACTTCTTCCACTACTCAAAAGTCAAATTTGGAACATGGTGATAGTAGGTCGATATCTGAAATTAGTTCGACCTACGATGACCTACCCTCAAAACCAATTTCCCTTGGTGAGAGGGCACGCAAATTTACCACAGTGAGATTGTTCATGTATGTATGCTTCGAGCTCACGATCTTCACAGATGGGTCTAAGACGGATACAGGTACAGGTTCAGGAGTATTCTCCGAGGACCTAAACATCAACATCGCAGCACCGCTGGGAGCCTACAACACGGTCTACCAGGCCGAATGTTTTGGCATAATCCTAGCTGCCACAGCAATCATGGCACGTGAGGTAAGGGAACGATCCATTAGGATCCTCTCAGATAGTAAGGCAGTCCTCTCAGCCCTCAAAAGCCATACTATCACCTCGGCGCTCACGCTTGAATGCCACCAGAAACTAACAGAGGTAGGTAAACAAAACAAATTAACACTGCAATGGATCAAGGGCCACAGTGGCTCTAGAGGGAATGACGCAGCCGACGTACTTGCCAGAAGAGGGGCCACTTTAGAGGTGGTGGGACCCGAGCCCATTATTCCCCTCCCTTCTGGATTTTATCGCAACCTGGTAAGAAATAGGACCAGGACCCAACACAACCAGTCCTGGATTGGTATTGAAACATGTAGGCAGGCCAAGGAGGCTCTTCCCGCAGTAGACGGTAAGATAGCTAAACAAATCCTCCGGCTGTCCAAACAACAACTGCGGACAGTCACGGCCGCCTACACAGGACACGGATTCCTTAATAAACACCTATTTACTTTAGGCATCACCGACAGCCCGCTGTGCAGGGCCTGTATGGCAGCAGACGAGACGGCAGCCCACCTGCTCCTCGACTGCCCTGAGGTCGCACAGTACAGGCAGCAGTACCTGACAAGACACAGCACCCTGAGGGAAGCAGTGGGCCACATCAAGAGTCTGCTGGCCTTCCTCGAAGAGCTGGGGTGGCTGGAATGACGACACCATTCCCACCCGCACGCAAAATACACGCCAAGACGTGGAGTTGCGGAAACAGCCCGTGCCATCATGTATGTATGTATACAACGCCTTTAGCCCATATATTTTATGTCAGCGTTTTCCCTAAGTATGTAGGTACTCAGCCCATTATATAGAAGCTACCTATAACATTTATTTTACAAAATTTGTAAAGAATTGCGATTTTATTTTCGCCAAAATAATTTTTCATAGCATAACAACGTGGCGGTCGATGCGTAAGGTCAATGCACTTTATTTATAACTAGCTTTTGCCGGCGGCTTCGCGCGGTAACACAAATCTACTTTCAGTCTCAAGTTGTGTGAAGACACTCCTGGTTATTCTAAAGACTTCAGAAACTCTATAGGGTACAAAGTAGCTCGGTCAGTATTCATGACACTATATACCTACTATTATATCTACCGAAAGGTACATAATAACATCGCCTTGCATACAGTCAAATGCCAAAGCCATGTTCCAATTCATGTTCAATATATATCTATAAACACTTTCGCATTTATAATATTAGTAGAAAATCGTTTCGGCCGTTTAAGCGTGAAAACGGAACATACATACATACATACATACACACTTTCGAATTTATAATATTAGTAGGGATAGTAGGGATCAAAAAGTAGTTTACCTTTCGTTTACGACACATTTTAGTCCTGTGAAATGCTGATTCTGAATAATTCTCTTAATAGAAAATATTTCTTTTTGTATATTTTTGTAAAATAAATATTATAGGTATCATGGGCTGAGTACATACTTTTCGGGAAAACACTGACTTAAAATACACGGTATATAATTATATTTCTGAAGGATTAGACAAGTATTCCACAGGTATATTATTCAATCAACTACAGAAATGTTCTGGTTCTACATCATTTATATGTTTGTCATCCATACCTTATAATAAGCAAATAAATAAAAAAATTACATTTCATAATTTGCTTATTCAGCTTCAGCTTAACATTAGTACGAATTTCATAACAGACAAATCGAACAATATCTGCCAGGCCCGACTATAGAGCCCACTTAACCGTGTGACGGGACTATAAATGCTCCATGGACGGGATTGACTAGTCAGTTTGATCGGAACACAACAATGAGCATTCGCTTCGGTCGAGGCTGCCAATTCATACTGAAATCAACAGGCCGCTACTGATACACATAAGTATAGTCTCTATTTCCGGATTTTACCATCATCTCATAGGTTGTGATCCAAAACCTTTGCTTTGGAGCCCGGAGGCTGGGCTTTTCTGTGCAGACCCATCCTTAATGATGTAAATAATGATTAACATTTAATGTTTTTTTTGGCTGTGTGACCTGCAACGACGTAGTTTATAGAGCCGCTCTCCTCCCTAAGACCAAAACTGGCAATGATGACGTTATGTGGACATTAGAGTATGGTATTGCTGTGATGTAAATATCACAACGCGTGATCACCCATCCAAGAAGTGACCTCTGCAAACGTCGCTTAATATTTGCGATATTATACTGCAACTCAAGTCATGCTATTATATTTTCAAGTAAATAATTATACAAATAAAAATATCAGTCACATCTGTTATATTTTATGGCTGTTAACATTTCTACGCATAAAATATAAATTATGAAACACTCAATCACTTCGATGGGAAAAGTTTTATCCCCTTACTTGCAGCTGTGGTATATTCAAAGCATTCTTCTTATTTTGACAGGTAATACCAAAATTCAAAAGGATAAACTAAACACATAAAGAGGGTCTATATTACTAACGCTGTATTTTTTATTTTATTGTATTATACTCTATGGAAAACGATTCCTTAATACATACACGTCAATACAACTTTTTTTGTAATAAAGTCGATATATTTTACCGACGAGCACAAGGCAGACAGCAGACATTGTGTTATTGTTGACTTAATAAACGTGTCCAGGCGCAATTTTTTTGAATGTCTTGTTTACCGGCGGTAATTGGCTATTTCAGTGTGCATTAATATCGGCGGCTACTGTATCCTTAGTTCCGTACGTCGGTTGTCCGGGTAACGACATTACGTAATAACGTAATACAACGGAGGCTTCATGGCGTTCGACGCTGGGCCGAGCCTTGCCTCGCCGGCCGCCCGTTTCCTTCACTCCGCTCACTCTCTCGTGATTAACTTCGAAATAAGGCAATTCATCGAAAGAACAAGTTTATTACTTTCAAGTTTTCCGTTCAATGCGAGAAGGTCGTCGAAATTCACTGGCACAATGGGCCCAATTACAGAAATCGTAAAGTCTCGGCGAATTTCACCAGTTTTCATCGTTTTCCGACGATTGATCCACTTTTGCTTCATTTCGTTTATAATTATAGAAGTGTATGAGTGGCGGAAACATTACTGTTTGAAATAGAATTAGTTTTTATTATAAGTCAAATCGATTAGATCGATTGAGTAACATTTTGTTTAGTCTATTGAAAATTTCTGACAATGGTCACACTGAACTGTCACTTCCGTCCTTGTTTTTGAGAAATTACCACGTTGTCGTCTCGTACGTAAAATATCGCCTTTTGAATTAACGCGAATTGAATTAAATTGAGTAAACCGCTTTGAACGCCGCCTGATCTAGTGCTGGCAACGGTAAATTGATTGTGAACTATTGATTGACATTTGTGAAAATTGAGAATCTGGTATCGACTTCCACGTGCCAACGTGTCCTGAAAACGTCGCGTTTGAAGCTTAATAGCTAAGTATAAGATACTTCATTCATTTATTTTGGCCAATATACTTGTATGAATGTGTCTAATTTAGCTCAAGCCTGACATCAGCAAGGATAGCGGGTGAGTGAAACACAATATTGATATTGATTGATTTCAATTCATCACTGTGCAACGCAGTGCATTGTGTCTGGATCATTGTCTATCGTGGTCAGGTAGATGTATTACATCTTCCACTGCGCACTTCTGATACACCTTCCTGCCTGGCTACGGTAATTCTAGACAATTACTCGGAGGCATTTGTATAAGAAGACCAATAAGGTGCTCACGTGTGTACAATATCACACCGATGCCAGCTTTGTATAAACTTGTACAATAATTCTTATGGCTCATAAAATTGTACAAACTTATTATAGAAATTAATAACTTTGTTTATTTTTATTTTGCAATAGTTAATTTAATAAAAAAAAATATAAAAAAAATTACGGTTATAAAATGGATGTGGCACTTGTATGTGAAACTGTGTGTGTATTGAACGAGTGGCTGTGTGTAGTGGACACTCACGACCTCAGATATTGTAGTTACCAGTTAAGACACGTCTCCTCTAATATACCTCCTTTATAAACGTTATATAAGCTTAAAGCGAGTATAAAGGCATTTGACGGAAGAATTACAGACTGATTCCAACTCATGGACTCCCATTTTTCTAAGTTTAATACAGAAAATAAATGTGCATTAAAGATATAAGTAAAACACAGCTGGATTTTATCAAGGGCTCGATGAATTAAGCTTTAAGAATTAGGAGCAATTATTAGTTAAGTAGCACATGACCTAAAAATGAGCATTTCGTCTTGATCTGTCTTGTCTTCGAACTTTCAAAAATAAAATTTTGCGATTCACACAGCTCAGGCACACTTTTTCCTAATAGCACATAAGTAGGTACTACAAGCAAAAGTACCTTTTTATGGAAAGGAAGAATCCCGGCAGTATCACGACAAAGTAGGCTAACCGAGATTCGGACACCAGCCTTATAGACGTACCATCCACTTAGAATAGCGGCTTTTAGTGGATGCGCCCAGTATGTCTGTAGGGGAGAGTGACACACACCTTCTCATCCTTCCCAGAAGGCGGCTGATGATCTGATGTCTCATAATCTTCTTCGCATTAGTATTAAGACTTTGCGAGTCAATAGAAGCATTTGGCGTACTATTGCCTTGCCCTATATACCTTGCTAGCTAGAGAGGTTGATATAGGGTTTCATGACGCGTTTTCGGTCGTCTAAACTTTGTATTCTTAACCCACACGGACTCTAGCTGATACAGTGAAGAAAAGATTATACAAATTCATTTACTAACATTACGCTATTTGCTAGATACACAACGACCGTTGGTAGTAGTAACTAAATCTTTCAGAGTTCAGTGCTGTTCATTCCTCACAGTATAACGTGTATTCAAAATTTGGTTTTCACTCAACACTGCAGTGCGCCAGCATGGCTGCTTATTCCCGACAGAGCTATTTGTTAGCGTTAACTATGGTTAACATATGGCGTCTGAAAGCTGTATTAAACCATTCCAATAAATAGATTAAATGGTGGTGCAGTGGATTTGTTTATGTTACGCTATTTAGTTGAATCTAACAATACATAAACACAATCAATTGTAAGAAAACGTTTTGTCATAACAATAACTAACACAGCAAAAATTTTGCTAGTGATAATTTGACAGTTTTGTACTTTCATTCACATCTACGATTTATTTGTATGTATGTAAATACAATACATATAGTTTTACTTATATGACTTAAAACATGTGATCAGCCCTGTATTTAAAATGTCCCATTGCTGGACATGACCCTCTTCGCACTATGAGAAGGATTTGGACGTAGTCCACGGCGCTGGTCTAGTAATGTTTTTGGAGAATTCGGAGATATGAAGAATGTCTCTCGATGTTTTCCTTCACTGAACGGTAAAGGGCAACATCGAGGGCAATTCTAAACTAAGCGTTAATAAACAATTTATTTTAATAAATTTCGTGAATTTTATTCTGGATCCTCTGTTGATATCCCAACACAATAATACATAGATAAAAGAGGATCTATAAAGTGCAGTTTTGCTCACAAAACGTCATCAAATCACTTTTGGTTTATGCCAGGGCCGCTTTGCTAGGTAAAGTCCATAGTGAATCATTTGTTTGTCTGGAGTCGCTTGCGCCCGACGCCATCCGTCACTCAACAAGTCGACACGGCAAAAAAATTGTTAATGTTAAACTCGTGCGAGCTGTTTTGTCTGAATTGTTTCAAATCATACTGTTATGGTGCAATGGATTTAGAAGCTGAACCTCAACAAATGTCAGGCTTCAAATTCATTCAAGTATACCCAAATTACACGGGATGAGTGTAACTTATTCAAAGAAATAATAGATTTCTTTAAAGATTTTTTGAAAGCTATTATGAAAAAGGAACGGGCCAATCTTTGCCCGACCACTAATAACTAATTTCAGATAATTATAGCAAGCATCACCATAACTTAAAATATTTATCAGACGTTCTATATTCATGATGTTGACCATTAGAAAATAACGATTTGCTCAAAGTCACTGTACGGAATACATAAAGAATTTGTCTCACCACTGGTTGTTACAAGTCGGTACACAGCCACCATTAACTTGACGATTGTCGTAAGCGCTAGCTATTCAATAGAGCTTTGTTTTACGAGCCTGACGACGGTCTTGCTATTTGTCAAAAGATTCATCTAAACGCTTATCCATTACCTTTACATAACACGATGCGAAGTATCTTTGTTCAACAAAGTTACGGCGCTTATAAGTACGTACTCTTGGTATGGAACGTTTATAAACGTTATTGAATGACACAGAAAAGACATTGACTATGGGCCTTTTTAAATTTTATAAACAATACAGTCAGACCGAGAGATTGGATTCAATCATTGATAATATAATATGAATTAGATATAGCATGTTCGACTGATACTCGTGTCCGTGATGTGAAGTATACAAGCATATCTTAGATTGCACAATTTGACACATGTCAGTCGCTCATTGACATTCCTATAGGCATTTTAAAGCAGAATTTAGGCAAGAATACCTGCTTGTAATGTTGAAAGCTGCAGGAGACTTAATCTTACTAATGGAAACTTTCGTTTTCACCGGGAAGTACATATTTAAAGCTAAAAGAAATAAAATATCACTATGACACAAAAAGTATACATTGCCGCTTTTACATAACGCTACTGTACATAAATTCGTATTTACAGAACAATCTACTTTAATTATAAAGAATAAAACTGTATCGCGCCGTCGCTGTAGGTACGTATGCTTGTGTGTGCTAGGCACTGGAATGGCGATCAGCTGAGCGGTGGCGGCGGTCAATACATCGAGTTAATTTAAAAAATGTGTGATTACGTAAATCATTTTTCAACTTTTAGTGACTTATTGATTCATGTCTTTGTATTCAGTTATAGTAGTAAATTCCCCCTAACCTTTTTTTTGCAAATGCAAATCAACACCTTGTATACATTGTGCCTCCAGCAATTTTATTAAGGTAGCGGCATAATGTACGAGTTTGTGCATAATAATTTCGTTTATACTCATAACTATTTTAGACCACGGGTACGATTCCGTCTACTTCATCATTAAATCGTACACCAGAAAGGCAACAATTACAATTATACTAGATTTATTATGTTAGGGGTTTATTACTATGTAGGTATCTTGGTTTGTAGTAATCAATATTGCGTCACAGTTTCAAACACCATGATTAGGGATGTTCTGAAATCTTACGAACGATTCTGTCTACTCCATCATTGAATCGTACACCAGAAAGGCAAAATTGACAAGTAACAAGAGATAATTATAATTATACCAGATTTTAACCCGCGGGACCCGTACTATGTATCTTGGTTTCGAGTGTCCAATATTGCGGCACAGTTCTAAACACCATGATTACGGATGTTCTGAAATCTTACAGATTGGTTAACGCTTACGAGCGAGTAAAACGATCTACTCCCTTTCTTTTACTAATGTGCAACCAGAGCAACGCCACACCACTGTCATAATTTAAACAGAACCCGCCCATTTTTAAAGTAATGGTAATGACCACGAATAATGAAGTTATATCTTTAGATTACTTTTTATTTATCACCGTATTTACAGCAGCCCTATTTATAAAATGATCGATCTATCGAAAATGGGCCTCTTCCTCCTATACGCATGAACCTATAGCCCAGAGGCTAGCCGTGCAGAAGAATTAATGTACATATATAAATATAGTAAGTTTTATTATAATATATTAGTAGATTTGATTAACAAGATTTTAAACACGAGTTAACACAGTAAATTGGTGAATTGATTCATAACATAAACTTCTTTGTTGTATAGTGCGTAACGTAGCTCATATTATACAAACACTCCTATTAAATTATATATTTTTAATAATCCTATAATTATAAACTATCGATAAAACCATTTCGTGTAGCCCCATGCCTAAATGTTATATCATTTGCATAACGCAGATTATTTATAATGATGTCAGCGTTCGAAATGTGTCATGTATACTATAAATAATAGAAAAAGCTAAATTTAAGTGTTCAAATAATTTCGGTTACAAAATATGAATGCCGGCAACGTATACGCATTGAAGAATCTTATTCCACTTGGTCTAACACGAATGCCGGGGTACCACAGGGTGGCGTGCTATCTCCGTTACTCTTCACGATTTTCATTAATTCTATCTCTAACCAACTACTTTCATCCTACCACCTTTACGCAGATGATTTACAGATTTACACGCAAGCCCCCTTAGATGAGCTACCAGATGCTTGTAGAAGCATTAGCACAGATTTGGCCCGGATCTGCGAGTGGACCAAAAAATATGGACTGGTGGTGAATCCTGATAAAACTCAGTTTATTATTATTGGTAGCCCAAGAATGACTGCAAAAATTAACTGGTCCAATCTACCACTAATTAGTTTTGACGGAATACTTTTTATACTAAGAAGGTTAAAAATCTGGGGATCTACCTTGATGAGAGTCTATCCTGGGTACCACAAATACAGGAGGTGAGTCGCAGACTATTTGCATCAGCCGGATCTCTGCGTAGACTACGCAACTTTCTTCCGACTGCTACTAAAATTGCGCTTGCACAATCGCTGTTGTTGCCTATTCTCGACTACGCTGATGTCAGCTATCTTGACCCCACGGAGGAGCAGCTAGACAAACTTGAGCGCCTTCAAAATTTCTGTATACGATTTATATTTGGATTACGCAAATATGTTCATGTCTCAGAATTTCGCAACAGACTCAAGTGGCTCCCAATTCGTCTTCGCAGAAATACTCACATTCTTACATTACTTTATAATGTTTTATTTAATCCCAGTACTCCCTTTTATCTCAAAGAACGTTTTTAGTTCGTTCATGACACACATATAAGGTCCTTGAGGTCGTCTGAGAATTTGCCCCTGGCGATGCCAATCCATTCTAGCAATTACTATGGAAAATCCTTTTCCATTCAAGCTGCACGCCTGTGGAATGGATTGCCACTAGAAATTCGTAAAGCCAAATCGCTTAACATATTTAAGTGTATGTTAAAAAAATCACTACCTGTCAATGTAACGCCAATCATTATAAGTATTGTTAATTTATCGTATATTGTATAGCTGTCGTTCTACAAGTGCACTGCTTCCTTATATATAATCATATTTTATTTATAATATGTATTGTATCATATAGTATCTATACATATGTATGTTATAGTAGTATAATATAGTATGTATTTATGTAAGTATATGTGTATATATTTAGGTACTTATTTATGAATATTATATATTACTGACGCAACACCATCAATGAACATGACTATTAACTTACATCATTTCTGTCCATCCGCGGTTGCCTAGAAGAGATCACTCTATTAGCGATAAGGCCGCCAATTGCACACTAGTTTTAAGTTATATATGTACTTATGTAAATACTTTGTTTGTTTTGGTGTTCAATAAAGTGTAATCTATCTATCTATGTATGAACAAATAGATTTTAAGATATGCTTTCTTAACAAATTAAATCAATAAATATATCTGCAAAAAGAGTTTAAGAGTATTATTTTGCACAAATTCTGTTTCTGGTAACACAAAAAATTAGAATAAGAATGTAAATCAGTTCTTATACCTTTTCAAATAAGGTTATTTTTTCTGTATGTGTGACTTTTCAGATAATACTTTTTTATGATAATTATGTTTTGTATATTTAACAAATCATGCCGTGGCGTTTTATGTAGGTAGTGGTAAATGTGTATTTGTGTGTGAGGTGCGACACTGCTTCTCGTAAGAAATGCCTGACATACTACTTCTATTAGTATTCTTTATTCTATTGATTCAATCCTTAAATTGAGTGAATATTCTATATAGTATAAAATATACATACAATGAATAATACGATTATAGAATACATCTGAAATATTGGTAAGATATTACAATTAATTTACTTCGCTTTATTGAACTCAACTCTTCTTGCTTTCCGTCTTCACTTCTATTCTAAAATATATCGACGTAGACAAAATATAATAGCTTATCTAATATGAATTGCTGATATTGTTTTTAGTTTGAGTTATTTGAATAATTACATTTAGTATTTACCCAAATAGTAGTTGCCACTTGTTAGGTCAGGGTACTGGTTTCGAAAGCAGGGAAACCACTGTAGCTTATTCATACACGTCACATCTGCTTATAAGTGGACTTATAAATGGACAAGAACAAAACAAAAACTATGTCAACAAATTGTAAGCTATGTAACCAAATTATTCCAGTGCCGTTAATTGTTGAATATAGTACACTCAAAATTTTCGACGAATGAACTTATTTAGGACAAACGAGCTAACTTGATAGCTAGAATTTCAAGAAAGAGGTTAATATCTCAATTGTTCTGGATGGGCAACGACCGAAAAGTTAAGTAATTTCTTCTCGTTCAAAATAGCTCAGAAAGTATTTAAAGACAAATTCTTTTAACCTAAGTACCAACAAAGGCTTTTGTCTTGCCTCGTAAAAAGCTCAATACAACAAATACTTCAAGACTATTTTTACGACAGGAACTAAAATAGAAATATAAGAGTAACTAACAGAGTTTTAATACTTTATAATATCGATAAAATGTCCGATCATGTAGAGCTATAACCACGTACGCTTCAGATGTATTTCGGCGTAGTGTATAAATGGCGATAATAAATTGCTCTTAGTAATAAAATTCTGATTATCATTTATTTATCACTAAGTATGTATAAGTCGCTCCGTGGAAAGGCTAATATTTAGCCAAATCCGGTAAGACTAATAAGCGAACCCCAGGTGAAACTGGGATAACGCTAGGAGGATGATATCACTAAGTATGTACATACATACATATACTCACGCGTTTTTCCCGTCGGGGTACTGCCCACACATATTTGCCTATTCGTCATTCTTTCTTCACTCATTCGCTCTACATGTCCATACAACTTCAGCATTCCTTTCTCAATCCTAGTCACGACATCTCCTTTCAGACCACCGTTGTCTCGTAGGTATAGTTACATTCGGAATTCTATCAATTAGTATCGGAATTCTATCAATCAGTCTCACACCACACATACTACGCAGTGATCGCATCTCAACTGCGTTAATTTTACTTTCATACTTTTTCTGCCATACCCAACTCTCACTTCCATACATCAACGTATGTGTCAGCCCTGGATCTCAGCCTTTTCACCGAAAATTGTACAGCCGAATATCACTTGCCAACTAACGTTTTGCAGAATTTTATTTCGCAGAATAATCATTTGCCAACTTGTGATATAATTTTGTTTTTATTTCCCAACCTCACAGTTGCCAACTTTACGTTTGGTCTTCCTTTTATTGTCGCAGTTCTAATCTAACCGATGTAGCATATTTAAATGCCCTGTGTAGTGAAATAAAAGCGATTTGGTTCTGGCATTTCGCCGGCCGCTGCCGCGGCACGCTCGCTTCGCTCGCTCGGCTCGTGCGTTGTGGTCGCAGTTCTAACCTAACCTAACCAGCCACTGTTTCAGATGACGTGCATTGTTTATCAGCATACTAACCTAACCTAACCTAACCGATTCCTTTCGATTTCACCTGAACTTCCCGAAACATCACCTGAACAGACGAAACGTTATTCGTCTAAAAGTTGTCTGGCCTAATAATTTGACAAAAGATAAATGCCCCAAACGTTTTTTGTCATTACAATAATCAGCTTAAAAATAATTCTACCAAATGAAACGTTGTCATACATTAATTTGACAATCGTTAGTCGTCAAAGTGAAAAATAGGCGAAACGTTGGTTGGCAAGTGATAATCGGCCAAACAATATTCCGCGAAAAGGCAGGATCCCATTAGCCCTAATCTTGTTTTTTCATATATTTTGGTTTTCTACGTGTGATCTTTTCGGTCCAAAAGACTTCATCTGTCTTATTTCAACAAATTTTAAAATTGATGATTATATTTGTTTTAAAACACAAACTGCAGTGTTCAAAAAACAAAATGGAATACAAATACGAGTATGTTGACGCCATTAAAATCCATCGAGATTGATCAAGATTATCATACACAGCATTCGTACCGGATTTACGGCGATGCACATTTACAAACCGTCTAATTTCAAATGTAATCTCAATATTCAATTTCGAATTCATTTCGCTTAAGCGCATATTTACGTGAGCCAACAGGGAAAAAGAGAAACTGCTCGGGTATGCAAAAACTCTTTATGCATTTCAAGGGTTCACCCTATGCTTATAAACCGCAGAATGCGATGGAGGAATTGAACATAGAGCCCTTGTTATTTCGAGTACATGTGGAGTGGAATACAAAGGGAGAACATTGTCTCTGCTTCCTTGTTATACACCGCTTCAGACGTTCTGATAACAAACCGCGGGTGAGCCGCAAACCGCTTAAAAGTATTATTTTATTTGTTACCCAATTAGCTTTATCGTAACTCGAGGATACTTACAGATGTGCAAGCGTCTTGAAATTTATTTGGAAGCATCAAGCTATTGCAAATTCTTCATAGTAGAGATTATAAGGCTAATATCAAGCACTGTACAAACATACGTACGAATAACAGTAAAAAGAGATATGCTCAGTTTGCGGATGATGACACCAATATTTTACGACTTGCATAATGTTAGAGGACCACTTCACGAAATTCTTACTAGGCCGCACTGCCAGCATTTGGTGCTTTTAAAAACACTATGTCATCTTGACGGCATATCACGCTGTTTGATCCTTCAATCATATTCAACACCGCACACAAATTCATCGCAAACCGACAAGATTACAGTAACCTATGTATCCAAAGCTTGATACGTAACATATGTAGGCTAGAGTGGACGCGAAATCATTTCCGCCTGGTAATAGCCTGACTAACGTCTCCCAGCGCAATTAGCACACACGTAAGACGCTTACATCCATTATTAATTACGCTAACAGACAATTAATGTGTTATATAAACAAGATAGTAAACTAAAGGTGCAATTCCGAGATGGACTGCAGTCTGCAACCGCAGGCGACACTGCGGCTAGCGGCTTTGGTCGACAGCAGTGCTGCCTGCGGTCGCGGTTGCTTCTATTTCAAGCGCAGCGGCATGCCGCAACTGCACGAGCTATAGAACCAATCCAAATCCTTTCCTATTGCTTTCCACACATTATCTTTCACCAAATTATTGCGATAATTTGGATTGGATGTGCCATAAATGACTGGATGACCAGCAACAAAGTTAATGAATTTTTCTTCATCACCCTCTGAAAAAGTCGACATTTTGTACGTGTGAACTATCTACAGTCCGCGACATCACTGGCGCTGTAGCGTGCGGTCGCTGCGTGCCGCAATCGCACGCGGCGCGCCTCGAATGCAGGTCGCAGTGTTGCCGCGCTCGGAACCAATTTCATAGAGATTCATAGAAACTTGTGATGTTCTTGCAGTTTGCGGTTGCAGTTCGCGGTCTGCAGCCCATCTTGGAATTGCATCTTAAATGTTAATTGTCATATGCAATGCTTGTATAACAACAATATTAGAAGTACATATTATTAATATGCTGTAAAGAAATGTTTTTGAAAATTTTATATTATACATACATGGGTAATTTGGTTGTAATATTAAAAAATAATGTATTGTCCACTCAAAAGTGACCATGAATAAGATCTTCTTAAATCCATATTGATGTTCAGTAAATAACTCAATCTATTTCTATGTACCTTACCCTGAACTACGATCTCCGAAGCATAAACTCGAGATGCAAGCTCACCGGATGAACAAGCACTCAAATCTTCTAACGGAGGCGGCGTGTGGTTTGTAAGTCTGGCCTGACTTTTCTGCTTTCGTTGACAGTACAGCTACCGATAGCACATAGTACGATTACGGTTGCAAAAGTGGTTATTTCTGATTACTGCGGTTACGCGCTTTGCTGAAAGGGTGACTTGCCTTGCTTTTTGTAATATGTCGACAATGTTAAATAACAAAAAAGCTTTCGAACTCTGTTCTTGTCTCAAGTCAAGAATGGTTAGGCCTTCTCGGACTCCTTCGGGCGGTTTGAAACTCCAACACCAGAGTTGGCCGCACTCTCATGCGAAAAAGAAGAATTAAATGGTTGTTCTTTGAAAAACTATACCTGTTTATTTTACTGTAATCTATATCGAATCGTATTCAAATACGAATTACGTCAAAACAACTACCTTCAAAGTTTAGCTTAACTAAATTCCAATGAAGTTGAGGCTTTCCAAAATTGTGATCACAAAGTGAGCTTCGCAGAAATTCAAATATTGGGTATTGATTGCTACGCTAAATATGGCTAAGCCTCGTAACATTCAATCGAAAAATCGTCTGCTATTTTGATTCATCATCCTCATAAGCCCTTTATACTTTCCCACTGCTGGGCACGGGCCTCTTCTCACTATGAGAAGGGTAAGGCCATAGTCGACCACGCTGGCCAAGTGCGGGTTGGCAGACAAAAATATTCTTTTATTATTTCACTATTTTGATTCATCATCATCATCGCTCTAGCGTTATCCCGGTTGCATCGTAGACTGGCACGCCTTGGAGCCCGAGGTCAAGCGGCAGGGGCAAGCGATAATTAACAATTTAATACACACTTAACTTCGAAAAGTCATTGGTGTGCGTCGTGGATTCGAACCCGATACCCTCTGCATGGCAGTCCGTTGGTATCTCCACCAGGCTATCGCTGCCCTATTTCACTACTTTGATTATGACGCTTTATTTCCATTAATGTCGTTTTAGCAGTGCATTGGATAAACCTATCGATAATTGTTTACGGCGTGTGCACTAGTCGGATAGCAAAGGTTCCGTTGGGTCTCCGTCCGCAGACTCTATACCCTATGGTGGTTGGAGACGTCACGCGCGGGCTATCGCACGGATTTGCAGTGGGGGAGTGGCTTGCTCTCTGAATTATTACTTCATTGGAGGAGACGATAACTTCTTTAAAATAATATTAGAGGGAAAGATCGAAGGAAGAAGAGGAAGAGGATGGCCTCGAAGAGACTATATGACACAATTGAAAGAAAGAGTTGGGGACGGGTCGTATCAAGAGGGCTCGTAAATGAAGAAAGAAGAAGAAGATAGAGACAGCGTTCCAGCAAGTAGCAAGGACGGCATTTTAATTAAACCTGTGCAGTCGCACTCGCATCGTTTTAGCTCAGATGGCAGTATGTACAGCCTTCCAGGGTCCACTTCTGGACTTGCCGCTCCTAATTTGCAATTCAAAACTACGCTGGCCAAACGGGTGTATGGTTAGAAGTCGAGTTTTCAGTTTCTCGAATAGATACTATTTGAATCGAGTATTTTCATTCGCCATCTCCTACAACACCCACGGAATGAAATTAGGTAGTAACATTTTGTATTCTTGATCCGTCAGCATACGGATCTTACATGATACGTAATCATACTTACAAAACAGCAATAACGAGTATCGGAGAGTCAAAATTTGTTATTTAAAAATATAGATTTTCTTTCATCTAGCGGTTTTCTGTGCTTACGAACAATATACAAAGGCTTAATTACTGTGAATAAAATGTATTTTTTATATTATATACTTCTTTAGGGCCTTGGAATTATTGTATGTCTACGATGGATTCTAGGAACGAAAAATTGGATTATCGGTTTAACTCAGTGTTATTACTTAGCGGTGTTTCGTAGTAATAACACGAGTCAGTTATTCTATAGATTTTTTTTTCTTGTGCAAAAAAGAAACAAACTTAGTCTAAAATATTTATTGTACGGTCTTTCTTGGGTAATTAAATGAAATTATGGTAAAAAAACACGTTTTCAATTTATTATCTGATAGAGGATGCCCGCGGTTATACCCGCGTTATTTAAGGCTACTGCTCCCTTCGCTCATAGCGCGGTGCCTATAGCCTTCCTCGATAAATTAGCTATCTAACACTGAATTAATTTTTCGAATCGGACCAGTCGTTTCTGAGATTAGCGCGTTCAACCAAACAAACAAACTCTTCAGCTTTATATCTTAGTATAAGATATACATATGTAGGGTTTGCTCTCTTTCTTCTTTCGACAAAAATAATTTAAGAAATAGTAAATTATACTAGAGAATATAGATTGTTATGGCTATTAATGACATCTAAAGTCGTTGAGTATACGTATTCTTAATGACACGTTTTCTAGACAAGATTTAATCCTTTGTACAGACCTATGTAACTCATAGGTCTGTACGCTAGAAAAGTTAGAACTATTCTAGAGTATAATAATAATATTACACTAGAATAATTAAATAGCATTTGAGCAGAGCATGTACATTAGAGCATGACATAGGACAGTTACAGTAACGCGACGGCAACGGCACGGTCACGGCGACGCTGCTGCGCGATGTTGTTTTCAACGTTGCGGTTGCGGTAAGCGCGCTGACAAGCCGCCGTCGGCTTTTTATAGTGACGTTTTGAAATATACTTTATGACATACAATAGTCACACTGAAATGACAAGTAAATTGCCGCACCGTTGCTGTGCTAGAGCAATATGATATTTATAATATATACCTAGAGTAAGCAGTTTGTTGAGTTTGACAGAATACAGTGACATATCAAAAAGCGCGCCAGTTCATTAATTTCTTTACTGTAGACTTGCTTTTGACACCACCTGTGACTCACTTCGCAAAATATTCTCTGTTTATTTGAATATTGATGTTAACCTAATCATTCTAGCTATTAATACGCTTAAAATACGAAATAGTGTAGCTGGCTTCGAGCCCGTTCCTTCGAAACAGATCAAAGATGGATGGATCTATGACATAAATGAAATGCGATACTTTACAAAGTCTGCATACTATCAAAGGTATCTGTGTCGCTTTGACACATGTTTCTAATAAAATAACACAGAGAGGATTGAATATCTCTGATTAGATTTTACATATCTATTACATTTAGCGTATTAATTATTTCAAGTTATGATAAGTTTTGTCGCAATAATTATATGAAAGTAGTTACGTAGATCATAACACTATTATATTTCTAGTTCAGCTGGGTATTATCTAATTTACAACTAGGGCAAATACTTTATTATATGGATTTGGCTAGAGATATATTTATGAATATGCCGTTAGTAAACATAGTGTTGATTGCCGAGTAATCAAGATGTATTACAATCATGCAAGCAAATTGACGTAAGCAAAGCTTTCATAGAATTACAAATACGCTGTTTTAATAGATTATCTCTTGGATCTTGTAGCATAATCTGAAGTTATGATTTTGTGGAGGCTTCATTATCTCTGCCCGTTTAGGACAAAGTAACAATTATTTTCTACTTATAGCGCTGATACAGTTGAGCATTTACCTGTAATGAGCATTCTCGCGAATGTTACAAAACAAATGAGTGTGTTTTAGCGAGCATTCTCACGAACAATCGGGCGAGCCTTAGAATATAGATAAAACATAGAATTCGCGCTACAATGACGGTTAATAATAATAATAATAAATCATTTTATATATATTTTATATATATATTTTATACATTTTATATAGACGCATAGATAAATACCTTACAGTCTAACATACATACAGTGGTTAAACCCAATATACTTATATACTTCACTTTGACTTATGGAAGCAGCGATAGCCGAGTGGATATACCAACAGACTGCCATGCAGACGGTAACGGGTTCGAATCCACGACGCGCACCAATGACTTTTCGGAGTTATGTGCGTATTGAATTGTTAATTATCGCTTGTCCCGTGCCTCGGAGAGCACGTTAAGCCATCTAATATTCAGCCAAATCCGGTTAGACTAGAAAGCGGACCCCAGATTGAAACTGGGATAACGCTAAGAGGATGATGACTTCACTTTGACTTATGATTTTAATCTAGGGAAGAATCTTCGTAGTTTGTCACTAATTTTAACATGACTAGTGATGGGCTTACTCAGAATAAATATCGATAAAATGTCGATAATATTTGCCAGAGATCCTTAGATTTGGTTTACTCAGAATTAATTTCAATAGAATTTTGATAAACTCTCGGTATCGATAAATCAATTTGAACGTAAAAACAGACACTTGTGTGATTTATTAAACCTATTCAAATTAAAATATGCATTTTATTATTTAGAAACGTCATTTGTTTATGTTTACTCTAGAAATAATTCATAAGTGAAAATGTGACCACTCAAAAACAAAATATATTTATTTTTGTCAGAATAGGAAAATTTTGGTCACGACAGGAAGTCATAGCTAATAAAATATGAATTCGAATATATAGTAGCATAATTGAGCATTGCAAAAATAAACGACTGTTCAAAAAGTATAAAAGTTCACTAAAGCATAAAATCTCAAACACAACTGTGTGAAACAAAGGTTGTGAAGCCCTGAATGTGTGTTTAAAAAAAGTCTACCTTCTCGTGGCACCAACTTTAGTAAGCGGTTCTCGTTCTCCAAGTTGTAGCGGTCGGATGCAACTAGGATAACCCTATGACGATTATAATAAGCATATAAACACAAAATGCGTATTTTAACTACATAATTATACAGAGTACGGTTCATCTATTTAAGAAAATGTACTTTATACCAACTTTCACGCTACAGTCTCATTTATTTCATGCAACACAGTCTCTACACAGCCTACAAACATACTTCAATAAATATATTTATTTCGTCAGTTGTCTTTGTTTAAATGTTATGCCTGTTTTTATTCATTTTCGACATCTATTTGTACACTTTATCAGCATAACTTGATTAATCCCAGGCGTACTGGGGTGTGCCAGACGTGGCTACTACGACTTACTTCGTTGTTTTCCCAAGCAAGTCAAGATTAAGACAATGTACATTGGGTTTCTCGTGCATCTACGTATTGCCATCTATATTCCTGTTTTTTCTTATAATTTATATTTTAAACTGAGCGACTGGACATCCAAGGCTTAGTTGCACTAGCCAAGTCGCGGGCCATCACCTACGCGCTGGACTGACCTTATTAAATCTGCCACTCAGAGTTCCATTGTAGAGTGCTCACGCAATGCAAAGAACCGTAATAGATGGAGAAACATCGCAAAGGCTTCAGTAGCCAAGGAGAAGGCTGATGACGACCCAAAACCCTCATGACAACTCACTCATGACCTTCATCACGGAGCCACGACCACTCTGTCAAGAGTGTAAGACTGAAAAGAGAGATATTTTAAACAAATTTGCCATTTGTCTGATAAAGAGAGGCTATGTTTAGATCCTCATTATGGCAATGCGTGCGCACTTCCTAGAACACATTGGTCCCTACACGACGCCTATAAATTAACCACAACAAAACTCCTTTGATATGCGAGACCTAAATCACAACAAGAGCTGGTTGCACGCCGACACCGTGTAATAAGCCTAAGCCTCACTCTGTAGAGAGCAAATATTACCCGTATGCAGGGGAATAAATCATTACCTACCTACACTTATCCTCCCGGGATCTTCGGGACTTCATATCTACGGGAAATTGCATCCGTGTCCCTTACAGCGATAATTTATTAATTTGTCCGCCATGCAGGGGTCGTGGGCTTTGGCCCACACTGATGAATTATTAACATGTAGTGTGTGACATCACGTCTGGAAATTTCGGAAATAGATGAAAATGTATTCTTGGAGTGATTTAGTGGCACAATTGATGACCAATTCTTATGTATATTTAGAATGGGAGCGGTGAAATGGTCAGCGTTCTGGCGTACAAAGTTATTTAGTTAGTAAATGTTTTATTTAATCAAGTATAATATGTGGTGGGTGAGGGAATGAGGGGAACAATTAAGATAACAAACCACTGTGCAGGTAATTCTAAGTACTTATAAAAATATTTTTACTTTAGCAGAGCTTTCATAACCCTTTACGAGAATAAGGCATTTTCACCCCCGCAACTAAGAATCAGGTTTGGACGTGGGATGACTAATATTTGTACTAAGTAATGAAGTAGCTCTCTATATTTATACAACTATAAAGGCTAGACTAGGCAAGAGTAACCTAGGCTGAATAAGCCTCCGAAATCTGTTATTGTAATTTTAGATTTTAGGTTCATTATAATTTCGTTTATTTTAAGACCTTCATATTTCAAGTAATAAGAAATTTAAAGAAGATACAATCGATATAAAAGTCCACTATATACTTTACTATAAACATGCATATGTTCATACATACACATAGACAAAATTTAAGTGGCGCCTGTGATTTTAAAATAAATAAATATGTCAAGTGCTTTTCATTACTTCCATGACACAATCAACCTTTTATTTCTGTATCTCCATCCGTCTGCCTGCAATTTTATTTGTTAAAGGTAATCTTTGGAAGGCCTAGCCAATATGAATTGAACCACCAATGAAAAATAGAGGAGCTTCGACAGCAACGTCAAAATTGCCGCTCCAGTAATGCATTCTTCGAAACAGAAAATAACGCCGCAGTGCTATATGCTATAAATTATAATAATTATTATAATTAAACTAAAAGTTTTGCTTAGTTTGGGGCTAGATGGTGATGCGTGTATAACATATGTATTGTGTATGTACTTATTTAAATAAATTGAATTGAATTGAATAATCAGAATACGTGGGGCGCCCACTCATAATCAACCTAGATTTATTATAATAATTATCACTATTGCGGGCCAGTGAAATTTCAATATCACTGGAAAAAGCCCGTGAAAATATACGAACCAGTAGTTTTTTACTATAATCTGTCTACTATAATCAATTATAATTTCACTAGAGAAATTATAATATCATGGTTTTGACTAAATCCTTGCGACATATATATGTCGCATACACAATACATAATTATTATACACGCATCACCATCTAGCCCCAAACTAAGCAAAGCTTGTGCTATGGGTACTAGACAATGGGTTAGCAAGTAGCTAACCGTTAAATTGTAAGTAATACAAGCAGTTGACTATAATCTGTGTAATGATAATGTCACGGCTTTTGTAAAAACCCTTGCGACATATACACGACCCCTTCTAAAAGTCTGTCTCTTTAGACATCTTTTAGGATTAGTAGCGGACCTCAGAAACGAAGAGAAAAATAAAGTGGATGCGACCAGGATAACCCTAGGACGACGGTGAGTAAAATTATGGTTTAAATGAGTACCTAAGTACCTATTAGTATTCTTATGAAATTATTTATTTGCATGAGGAAGGAATCCATGTGGCATTTGTATCACCTACCGATCTAGAGATGCCATATCTTTCTCCACTGACCTACCTCCGATTTTAAAGATTATAAACAGCATCTTTTGCCCTGCTGCAACTGAGCAAATGTTGCAAAACAAACTCGGATTCTCTTTTTTATCCCCATAGAGGGTTAATTTTAAAATTTTCAAATTGTTCCCTTCCAAACCTTTTGCCTAATTTTAGTTGCTTACACCAAACAATTTTGCCTGTGCGTTGTTTGTCAGTTAGTCAGTAACTGACAAACAACGTACAGGTTGATTGGTAATTCGACCAGTTCCATGAAGGAGATTATATTTGAGATCATTTACAACAATTTTACCCCCGTCAACTAGGGGTCTAAAATTAACGATTTCTGAGATATCAAGGTTTTTAATTAAATATTTTTTCTTAAATTTTCCTCTTTGTCATCAATATAAAAGAAAATTTTAAAAAACTATTCACTTTTTGGCTCTAAATTGTTACTTCTTGGAAAGTTTTTTAACTAGCAATTGTTTTACATATATTTTTTAATATATCAAGATTTTAGAAGTAAAGATTCCTTGGGATATTGTTTTTTTTTATTGGCGAGTCCAGTATTGTTCATAACCGTACAAATAACTACGAGCGTATTATTTATTTGTAGATGAGAATATTTTAGAGACAAGAAAATACATTAAAAACAATTTAAAAAAAATCAAGGATGTGCGAATTTTCATGTAAGGAATCTTCTGCTTTTCGGGTCGTATTTTTGTCATTGGTATAAAAGTGGACTATAATTGTACCAATATCGAAAGGTAGTGAACCCTTGATGTTTTTTAATTAGTTTGTACGTCAAGTGTACATAATTTTTTAAATAAATTATAAAGTTTAATCACTTAGGACCCTTTATTTCTAAAATCTTTATATATTTTAACCAATTTTTTTTAATTTCAAACAATTGCTAGTTAACAAGCTTTCCAAAAAGTAACTAAATTAGAGGCAAAAAGCGAAAACCAATTTAGAGCCAAAAAGTATAGTTAAAATCTACATACTTAATATAATAATATCACCTTTACAATGTTAAATGCATGAAATATTATTTTGTATACCCTATAGGCGGAACATAGCCTGTACTCTATTTTGTTTATATAACAGCTGTAAATACCTATGTCTCACAAAATAAATGAATCTGAATCTGAAGTGTTTTTTTATTTCGATTATTTTGATGACAAGGTAGGTAAATAAAAAAAAAATAAAAAGCTCGATATCTCAGAAACCGTTAATTTTGGACCCCTAGTTGATGGGGGTAAAATTATTGCAAATGACCTAAAATATAACCTCCTTCAAGGAATTGGTCGAATTACTAATCATCCTGTATATGATTATTATGCGTTGCCTATATTACCTACTATATACCAATATTTTATGTGCTTATAATAGGATGCGTTGCCTATATTACCTACTATATACCAATATTTTATATGCTTATAATAGGTACAGGCTGGCCGAGGGTAATACGGTTCGCGTATTAATACGTATTCGTCGTGCCCCAAATGTAGAAAAATATGTTTATTTACAAGATAAGCGTAATAATAGGTCTTAGAGAATAAACACCTATTTACTATAGGTATCACCGACAGCCCGCTGTGCAGGGCCTGTATGGCAGCAGACGAGACGGCAGCCCACCTGCTCCTCGACTGCCCTGAGGTCGCACAGTACAGGCAGCAGTACCTGACGAGATACAGCACCCTGAGGGAGGCAGTGGGCCACATCAAGAGTCTGCTGGCCTTTCTCGAAGAGCTGGGGTGGCTCGAATGAAGACACCATTCCCACCCGCACGCAAAATACGCGCCAAGACGTGGAGTTGCGGAAACAGCCCGTGCAATCAAGAATCAAGAATAGGTCTTAGCGAGCGATATCCAAAGACGCAGTAATTATTTTATTTCCTGTTATATTTTAATTTATTTTTTATTTTCTTGCTTTTATGTTACCGCTTGACAACAGTACACTGTTGTCAAGCAGTAACGTGATAATGTGCGTGTGCTAAGTATATGATGGCTGTATTCTATTACTTTTATATAGGCAGATCAAATTGATTAATTCGTGTGCAAAACCCTAATTTTACATTCCGTTCCCAGATTCAAGTGAAGCCAAAAAGGAAGACCTACAGGATAGCACGATCATATTATTATTTTACATTTTTTAACTACCCTCGCAATATAGGGCATGCTGTAGGTATCTAGCCTTATTTTACTAAACTGTGTCGCCGTTACGTAATGCATCAAACGCCTCCCTAAAACACTAGCATAGTTACATATTTTTTCATAATCTCAGCTGAAAGACGTCCACTGCTGGACATAGGCCTCCCCGAAGGCTCTCCAAATGAATTGATCATGCATAATATTTAAGTACATATTAATTATCACCTGCTAATCGATGAATAAAAAAAACATGCAGGATTTTTTTATTCAACGCTTCCTGCCAGATGTGTGAAGTCTGCTAATCCGTACCTTAACCCTTCTTGTAATGAAAAGACAACCCTGCCTCTGTGCCCAAACATACCAATCATAAAAAATCTATATGTTTTCTTCAGTTTCACTTATGAATTATTTCTAGAGTAAGATACTTAGAGAAATTACATTTCTAAATAATAAAATGCAGATTTTAATTCGAACAGATTTTAATAATTCACACAAGTTCCTACGTTCAAATTTATTTATCGATATTGATAGTTTATCAACATTCTATTGAAAATAATTCTGAGTAAACCAAATCTAAGTATCTATTGTAATCATTAACGATATTTTATCGATATTTATTCTGAGTAAGCCCACTAGTCAAGTTAAAATTAGTGACAAACTACGAAGTTTCTTCCTAGACTAAAATCATAAGTCAAAGTGAAGTAAATATACTGATTTAACCGCCACTGCAGAGCGAATTCTATGTATTATCTATATTCTAAGGCTTGCCCGAATGTTCGTAAGAATGCTCGCTAAAGCACACTCATTTGTTTTGTAACATTCGCGAGAATGCTCATTACAGGTAAATGCTCAAGTGAATCAGCGCCATAAGAAGAGTAGAAGAGAACCTAAGAAAACTGAGACCGATGACACCACGGTTATACACTCTGACGCCAAAGCACGCAAACATGTAACTAAAAGCTACATGCAAGCTAGAAAGAAAAAAGAAAGCATTAAGTATTATTTATTTTGACTTTTATTTTATTGCGTAATATCACCGCGTACTTGTTACGATTAATGTAACCAGTTGTTACACGATCTCGGCACATACGAAGACGTGAAAACACGGATATGAGCGGTGGTGAGCATACCAAGAGGGGAAGAGATTGGTATACTATTATTATTTTCTATTGCTACGCAACACTGCGACAAATGTTATCCACATTTTTGGGTCATGGAGTCCGGAGAAGATTTGAGGTTATCAAGTATTCAGGACTTACCTTTAGGATTCTTGCGTACAATCTTACTTCTGTTAAAAGGTTCTTAAAACAGGAATAAGATCGTACGCTTCTGTAGACATGAGAGTCAGTAAGATTGTGCGTGTATCAGAATACGTAAAGAAAGAAGTTAAATAGCAACTAACAATTTACATAATATTATTAGTATACTGTGGTTTTTATTAATTACAAATTGAACAAACTCTAATAAAATTGTAAAGAGGTTAATATACTTACCTAATAAAGTTTTCATCTTTGGACGCGTTAGTATCAAGAACCCGTACGGTCTACAAATATTTAAAGCATTCGTGTTCGGACTTGCGAAATATAGGCATACTCGTATATGAATAAATAAAATCAAACGCAGATGAAAACCTTAGACTAAGGTAATAAACGAATAAAATCATATGTTACATGTTTGAAAACTACCCACAACGTCAGATTAAAATTTATTTTCACTATTGCATTGTCACGGCGCGTCATTCAAAGGTGACGAGAGACAATACATGCATGTATCCACATACATACGTGTATTTGTTATACGACGCAGAACAATGAAGCCTTTCACAATTCCATATTCATTCATAGAATATCTGCCGTCCGTTAACTAAAACCAAGTTAGTTGTTGCCGAGTGTTCTTTGTTACCAGAAATATTATCTAAAATAAAGTTAAACGAATTATACATTTTCGTATAATAATAAAATCATATATAATTTCTGCGTGTGCAGCGTAGTAAGCAACATCGTGAGCTACTAGGATAGACAACGACAAACCTATCTGTCAGTAAAGGATATAGTCATTGCTTATTGGAAGTCTACTGATATTGAACAGAAAGGACGTTTTGAGCCAACTCTTCCAGTGCCACCACGACACGCTTGCAATCATAGTTGCGTCACCTGTCTGACTGACTTCCTTGTCACAAACGGTGCTCAAAATGCCGCTCAAACACACGCCCCCATCAAAAAAGTCTACTGCATTGCCTGTCACTCTTGATCAAGCGCTTAGCACACCACTTAGTTCATCCGAACCTAACCTAACCACAGGAGCAGAAACCCCTTCAGTTGACACGCCCTCAAATATAACTATAAGAAACGTCAAGCGCAAACGATTGGGACAACATGAGGAAGGCATACTGTCTGTGTTTATGACCGAAATGAAAGAAATGTTCAATGAATTTAAATTACAACAGAATGAAAAATATGAGAAGCTAATGACCGCTGTGAACGGTATTCAGGATTCCCTTGATTATCTATCCAAACAACATGATGAGCTTAAAAACCAGGTGCAGCTCTTAGAAGCTGAGCGGAAGGAAAATCTATCATGTATTAATGAACTTGAAACCAAGATTGAAAGGGTGGAGCAGAGCGCCAGATCAACATGCGTAGAGATCAGAAATGTGCCCTGGATTCAATCAGAGACCAAAGCAGGCCTACTAAACACCATTAACAACATTGGTAACACACTTGATGTGCCAATTCAGCGGAGAGATGTGAAAGACCTGTTTCGCATAAAAACCAAGGACCCGGCTTGCAGACCGATTATTGTCGATTTCACATCTGTACTACAAAAGGAAGACTTTTTACTCAAGTTTCGTAACTATAATAAAAACAATAACAAACTGACAACTGAACATCTGAAAATAAGCGGTCCTGTACAACGTATCTTTATTTCAGAAAATTTATCAGCTAAAAATAAAAGACTATTTTTCCTGGCACGTGATGCAGCCAAATCTAATCAGTACGACTTTTGTTGGGTGTCTCATGGAAAAATCTTCGTACGAGAAAAAGCTGGTAGCCCTCATTTCCACATCAAATCTGAGGCGGATCTTGCTCGCATGTTTAAAACAGCGTGACTAGAACACTATATTGTTAGCATCATCTACATTGGTATATTATCACCATCTTACTTCTCTCATTTTTCTGTTTGTCATATTTATGTGCATGTTAATATTAGGGTTTGGTTATTTTTTGAATCTGTAACTTACTATCCTACCATCACCACTTACCACTCACCACTCACCATACACACACTAATCAGTACACTCATTTACACAATGCTATATTTTACTTACATCAACAACCTCCGTAAAGTTAATATCTTTTGTATTATTATAGGCTCGGTATTTCTTGCAGCGCAAATTGTGTTCCAATTGAGATACTACACTGTATATTACTTCTTCATAAGAATGATGTTGGCCTATTATCCGGTTTTTTACCATGGTCACTGTTCCCGTTTTGATCAATTTATTCTATTAATTTATGATGGATAACTGTGCAACGATCAACGAAATTCAACAATTCTCCGTCTCCGATTGCTATACTTGTACGCCAGAAAATAGTGGAACATATTTTGATAATAACCTGCATGACCTTAAAATAATACACACTAATATTCGTAGTCTTAGTTGCAATTTTGATACTTTGGTGCTATTTATGAGCCGTTTAACATACCCGACATCATTATATTGACCGAGTGTTGGTTAAGCAAATGTCCTAATATCCCTTCTCTAAATGGATTTAAATCTTATTGCTCATCATTTAGGAATCAAAATGATGGGATGGTTATTTATATGAGAGATAGCCTCACTCCTATTGTAGAGATACCCGATTTTAATGATGCGAATTGCGTAGTTATCAAATTCCCTAATAAAGCGGCTTTCATCGCCTTATATCGCTCACCGTCATATCGAGACTTAACTCAGTTCCTATGCAGCCTTGACAGTGTGCTGGGAACCTTATCAAACTTTCAGACGGCCGCTATAATTGGCGATCTCAACATAAATATTGCACCGGACAACAGCGAGGCCTCTGTGGACGAATATCTCAATCTCGTGGCTTCACATGCAATGCTACCTTCTCATTACCTTCCAACCAGGCTCTCTAGCTGTCTTGATCATGTTATTCTACGCTCACCAACCATAGCTACCACATTGGTTTTAGATTCTTATATGACGGACCATGCCCCTATTATAATTTTTTGTAACACAAAGATCAAATCCAATTTTCTACGTAGCAATTTTAGTATAAAAGTAGATGTTCCGGCGGTCGTCGAGTGTATCAAAAATACAGATTTAAGTGTATTGATGGACACCCAAACACCTAATCTCACTGCAAATTCTTTAGTGTCGATAATGTCTACAGCTATTGCAACACACTCCCTGGCTACACGCATACCAAGTAGAAGACGTATCATTAAGCCGTGGATTACTCCTGGCCTGCTGAGATGCATAAGGCACAAAGATAAATTATTTAAAACGCACAAAAAGTTTCCTGAAATAGATTCGCATAAATTGATATTCCATCGTTACCGTAACTTTTGTAACAATCTTCTTAAAAAGATCAAACGAGATTACGAACGTGCTGAGTTTGAAAGACTTAGAAAGAATCCTAGAGCTACGTGGAGGTTGATCAAAGATGTTGCACATATTCCTCAAAACAAATCATCATCCTCAGACCTACTGAAAATCTGTAAGGAGCCTATTGAATCTGTTAATAAAATTAATAATTACTTCGCTAACGTAGGCAGACTTTTGGCCTGCAGAATCTCCAAATCTGGTCAGCATCAGAACACAACCTCAACGTCTCGCAAAAACTATTCAACATTGCACTCAATGGCACTACTTAGTGTAGACGTCAATGAAGTTTTAAATATTATTTCTGGTCTTAAGGATAACTGTGCTGTCGGGTTTGATGGTATCACTAACTCCATTGTCAAGGCTGCTAGACATACCATTGCACCGGTACTTGCATCAATTTTTAATCAGTGCTTTGAAACCGGTGTCTTCCCGGACGTATTCAAGTCTGCCCTTATTCATCCTATCTATAAGTCCGGTGACAGAGACAGTATTATAAATTATAGACCTATATCAGTGCTCTCCACCCTATCAAAAATATTGGAAAAATTAATTAACACAAGACTTACCAATTACCTAACACAATTTAATATTTTGGCTAATAACCAATTTGGCTTCTATCTGTAGTAATCTAATCAATAAATCTAATCAATAAATAAATAAATGTAATCTATCTGTAGTTAACAACGGTTCGGAGCCCACCTTTGTTAGCTCCAGATATCAAACCATAGTAGACATAACGCTAGCATCGGATGGGGCCGCGGAACTTGTCACAAACTGGCATGTGTCCGCTGAGCCATCCTTCGCAGACCACAGACGAATCTGCTATGACATACGAGTGCAAGAGAACGTCCATCAACCTAGGCGCAACCCTCGCAGAACCAACATCGCGAAATACAAGACGATTCTCGTATCACAGGTAGACAAATCCTATTTTAAGGACATGTCGACCAGCACTGTCAACATAGAACATAACACCAACTTACTAACAGAATGTATACAAACAAGTTATCAGCAAGCCTGTGCACCCACACTCCCAAAGTCGTCTAGCAAAACCCAGTGGTGGGGAAGAGAACTAGAGGGACTCAGGCAAAACCTGAGGAAACTCTTTAACAGGGCTAAAAACACGAGATTGGAAGCAGACTGGCTCAAATACAAAGAAGCCCAGTCACACTACAAGAAACGCATAAGATTCCGCAGAGGCGAGTCCTGGCGGCGTTTCTGCAGCGGTATAAACACCACGAATGAAGCAGCCAGGGTGAAAAAGATCTTGTCTCAGGACAGCAACAAAACCCTTGGCGCCATTAAAAAGCAAGATGGAACCTACGCAACTACGGACGCTGAAATTAGCCAAGTGCTAATTGAAACTCACTTCCCAGGTTGTGAAGTAACCAATGACCGTCTGTGGGACGAGTCAGACTACAGACCACCGACCCAAACAGACTGGCTGGTAGCCGAAAATGTGGTCACCACAGACCGGCTGATATGGGCAATAGACAGCATCCAGGCATTCAAATCCGCAGGCCTGGATGAAATCATACCAGCATTCCTAAAGTGGGGATGCACAACGATTGTGCCGCACCTGCTCGACATCTACAGGGCCTCAATAGCGCACAGATACATACCTTGCAGGTGGAGGGAAGTTAAAGTCATATTCCTCCCAAAACCTGGCAAAACTGACTACTCACAAGCGAAAGCATACAGACCCATCAGCTTGACCTCCTTCTTATTGAAAACGCTGGAGAGACTTACGGACCGATACCTCCGTGAGGGCGCATTACTGCGCAATCCACTACACCCACATCAACACGCCTACAGAAGTGGCAGGTCAACTGAATCGGCGCTGCATTCCGTTGTGGGAACCATTGAAACAGCGCTCACCAACAAGTTAATGACACTGGGGGCCTTCATTGACATAGAAGGTGCCTTCGACAAAACTAAGTTCAACAGTATCAGCCGGGCTCTCGAAAAGTTCGGAGTTGAGCAAACCCTTAGTGGCTGGATTGATCAACTGCTGAAACAGAGGGCAATACAATTCACGGTAAACTCCACCACAAGGGGCATAGTTGCAAAAGGCTGCCCACAGGGAGGTGTACTCTCACCCCTGTTGTGGAACATTGTGGTGGACGATCTGTTACGGAACTTAAACGACAGACGATTCTTCACGGTCGGCTATGCAGACGACATCACCATCCTGATCAAAGGTGACTCAGAAGACACGATCCGAAATCGGATGCAAGCAGCCATCAGGATCATGGAGGAATGGTGCAACCAACATGAACAGACGGTTAACCCCAACAAAACGGAGCTAGTACTTTTCACCAACAAAAGGAAAACCCATATGTGCAAAACACCAAAACTCTTTGGAACGGAGCTTACCCTATCGAATGAAGTCAAGTACTTGGGCGTAATACTTGACCATAAGCTAAACTGGGGCAAGCACATCAGCACAAAAACAACAAAAGCATGCACAATCTTCTGGCAATGTCGGAGAATCATAGGCAAAAAATGGGGTCTCAAACCATCAATTACCCTGTGGATCTACACTGCCATTATACGCCCCATGCTTACGTATGGTGCAGTAGTGTGGTGGCCACGCACGCAACTAAGCACAATCACAAAAAAGCTACAGAGCCTTCAACGCCTAGCCTGCTTGGCCATAACAGGCTGCATGAAGAGCACCCCAACAGCCGCCTTGGAGATACTACTGGACCTAAGACCGCTGCACCTAATGATCCAGCAGGAAGCTGGCGCTGCAGCAATCCGTCTAGACAAGCTCGGGCTATGGAGAAAGGATGATCGAATTACTCACGCACGCCTAAAAGGGACCTTAACCAAAGAGATCCCGATGCTAGAGGCCGCTTGCGATCTCATCCCTAAAACTTTTGTCTTTGACAAAAAATATCGCATCCAATTGCAGGAGGAACACAAAGACTGCTCTGGTATACACGAAGTCAAAGTATACACAGACGGCTCAAAAACGAAGTATGGGACGGGTGCGGGCGTATTCTCCCATGACTTAAACATCAAAATCTCAACATCCCTTGGCACCCATAACACCATATTCCAAGCCGAGTGTGTTGGGATAACAAGAGCCGCAACAGCAATCGCGTCTAGGAACGTAAGTGACCTGTCTATACGCATTATCACGGACAGTGCCTCTGTACTACAAGCTCTCGGCAGCAACTGCTTTAACAGCGGCCTCATCATGGAATGCCACCTAGAGCTGCAAAAGATTGCAGAGAAGAATCGGGTTACGCTGCAATGGATTAAAGGCCACAGCAACTCCGCAGGCAATGACGCCGCAGACCAACTGGCACGGCAAGGATCGGATACAATGATAATGGGACCCGAGCCGATTGTACCGATACCAGCAAGCCAAATCAAAACGTGGCTACGTGAGAGAACAGCACATGAACACGAAAAACAGTGGGCAAACATAAAAGAATGCAGACAAACAAAAGATGCCATCCCCTGCTTGAACAAGCGACTCTCACACAAGCTGCTGCATTCTAATAGGAAAACACTAAAGCATCTGACGGGCATAATAACCGGCCACTGTCCACTCAACAAGCACCTATTCAACATAGGCGTTACGGACAGCCCACTGTGCAGGGGCTGTATGGAAACCGAAGAAACACCCGCTCACGTCATTCTGCACTGTGCAAGTGTGAGCGATCAACGGGCAAAGCTGCTGAACAACCCCAGAACCATGAGTGAAGCTTTAAACGACACCAGCCAACTAATGGCTTTCTGGAAGGAACTAAGGTGGTATGAGTAGTCGGCGTCAATGAAGTCGCCACATACGCACAATGGCCCAAATAAGTGGCTAAGTGCGGAAAACCCACGACCAACTATAACTAACTATATAACTATAACTAACCAATTTGGCTTCAGGAGCGGTACATGTACTGAGGATGCTGTTTTAGAGCTGACAGATATTATATGTAACAATGTTGAAAAAAAGCTCAGAACGATTGGCATATTTTTGGACCTATCTAAGGCATTCGACACTGTCTCTGTCCCCATACTTATTTCCAAGCTTGAAGGCATAGGGATTCGTGGCAAGACACTGGACCTGTTCAGGAGCTACCTTACTGATAGAAAACAAGTAGTTAAGCTGCAAAACCATCTCAACGAAGAGGAAACTCTTACTTTTGGTATCCCTCAAGGCAGTGTGCTTGGGCCTACACTGTTCTTAATCTATGTGAACGAGCTGTGTCAATTATCACTGCCTAATTGCAAAATAATATCATATGCAGATGACACAGCTCTTATTATTACCGGTAGCGATTAGAAGGAAGCCCGTATAAATTCCGAATTAGTTTTGAGCTTGGTTATGAAGTGGTTGGCGGATAATCTTCTAACTTTGAACATCAATAAGACCAAATTCGTTGCCTTTTCTCCAACAAGGTCTAGTCAACCACAAACTCCCATAAATATCTGTGCTCACTATTGCTCCATTCCTAACGCAAACTGTGACTGTTCGCAGTTAGAATGTGTGGATGCAATTAGATACCTTGGCGTTATTGTGGACAATAATCTAAAGTGGAAACAACAAATTGGATCTGTTGTAGCACGCTTGAGAAAGCTAATGTTCGTTTTTAAAAGACTCAGAACTGTTGTGGACTTTAACAGCCTGATAACTATTTATCATGCTCTTGCCCATTCCATACTCGGTTATTGTGTGATGGTTTGGGGAGGAGCCAATAAGACCTTAATCCTACGGCTCGAACGTGGACAAAGAGCTGTTCTTAAGGTATTGGCGAGGAAACCAATTCGCTTCCATACGACACCCCTTTATTCACTTTGTGGTGTCCTTACTGTCAGACAGCTTTTTGTCCATCGCACAATAGTTCGAAAACATAGCCAGCTAGTATATGATTCAAGTGTCTACACATCAAGGCGCCGTAGTGACAGAGTTTGTGTAACACTGACGCGTAAATACACAACTGCTCGTCAACATTTTAACTATATATCTGGTAAAATGTATAATAAGGTAAACAGAATTTTAAACATATATCCACTCAACCGCCACAATCTAAAGGAGAAGCTGCAGACTTGGCTTAAATCCTTTGATTACGACAGTACGGAACGCATTGTTGAAGTATAACCACACACATGCATTCACACACGCACACACACGCATCCACATGCGCGCTCGCACACACACTCACACAACACACACACCCGCGCGTACACATACACTCACATACACACCCACACACGCGCGTACACTTACACTCACACACTCACCCACACACGCCCGTACACACACACTCACACACATATGTACTTTAAGCATGTAATTAATGTATTGCAATTATTATTTTTCATAATTTTAAGTCTTAACCTCATCATGTAAGGAACTATTATATTATCAAGAGAGGGCGTTGGTAACTGCGACACAGTTTAATACTTTTGCAGTTACCATCGTATATTATTTCGTGTACTGTATGTGTTTTTAGTTCCAATAAACATTATTATTATTATTATCTCCTTTATTTATTATTTTTCTAATTAAAATTACATTTTTAAATATATTTTTTAACAAAATAAACACATTTAAAAATATAAAAATAACCGTGGGGTCCCACCAGCATCGGGCACAGGGTCCAAGCTGCCGGTGGTTAGGGCTCCAGAGACAGGAACTTCCTCACAATACGTGCCGTGTC
This sequence comes from Euclidia mi, assembly GCA_944739405.2. Taxonomy (NCBI): domain Eukaryota; kingdom Metazoa; phylum Arthropoda; class Insecta; order Lepidoptera; family Erebidae; genus Euclidia; species Euclidia mi. Next base: position 37,920,029 of record OX123190.2, on the reverse strand, counting down.
CAGAAGTACTGCCTTCTGCATCAGGCCCTTGACCCAAGCACCCAACGCGAGCCTCTTAAGGTGACGGTCGAGGCTCTTGGCTATTAGACCATTAACGGTCACGACTATCGGCACAATAATTGCTGAGTTCACATCCCACATGTCGACAATCTCGTGAGCCAAGTCCAGATATTTAATCTGTTTTTCCTTTTCGGCTTTCATCAGATTCTCGTCATGAGGAATAGTGACATCAACAATTATTGCGAGGCGCTCTGATCGATCTATCAACACGATATCAGGCTTGTTGGTTACAACAGTCCTGTCCGTGATGATAGATCGATCCCAGTACAATGTGACATGGCCATTTTCGTGAACTGGCTCTGCTACATACCTGTAGTACGGTACCTCGATGTCTACAAGTTTGTTCTTCAGAGCAAGTTGCTGGTGAATAATTCTGGCTACTTGGTTATGTCTGTGCAAGTACTCGCCGTTAGCAAGACGTGAACAACCGGAAACAATATGCCTGAGGGATTCACCAGGTTGGTGACAGGCACGGCAAATATGAGTAGTGCCATCCCTCAGGATATATTTCCGGTAGTTATTCGTCTTGATAACTTCGTCAGCAATTGCACAAACAAACCCTTCGGTTTCCCCAAAGAGGTCACCGAAGCGTAGCCAGTTCACCGAGGCTAATAGGTCTACATCGGGTACATACAGGGCCCGATGGAACCTGCCATGAAGCTCCTTGCTCTGCCATACACGCTTGCGATCATCAGTACTAAGTTCTACAGGCATGCGCCAGTTCTCCTTAGCCAACCTGAGCGGGGTGAGCCCATTGTCTACCGCGACAACATCTCGATGCATATCCACGTTCGCCCGGACAAAATATTCTCTGAGATTGCACACCTCGCGATTGTGTAGGGTCTTGACATTCAGAACGCCGCGACCCCCGCACTTTCGCGGGATGTACAACCTCATCACGGATGAACGTGGATGATGCATACGATATGCCGTCAACAAAGTGCGAACTCTTCTGTCCAGGGCGTCCAATTCAGACTGAGTCCACTTGAGTATGCCAAAGGAGTATACAAGAAGTGGCATGACCCAACCGTTGCAAGCACGAACCTTGTTGCCACCTGATAAAAGACTTTTTAGTACTTTTTTCAGGCGGCCAAAGAAACGCTCTTGCAACGATTGCTTCATGACGGCTTCATTGATACATAAAGCCTGTGACATACCCAAGTACTTATAGGTATCAGTTAAGAGAAGCGTTCTTAGGTTAATGGAATCTGAGAGTTGGATCCCCTCAGATTCCACCATCTTTCCCTGCTTCACATGAATGACAGCACATTTATCCACACCGAACTCCATATTGATAGATTTACTAAAGTTTTGGGTTACGTTTAGTAAGTCTATCAATTGGGCCTCAGAGTGGGCAAATAACTTCAAGTCATCCATGAACAGCAGGTGAGATATGACCTGACCACTTCTTTGTAACTTGCAGCCTAACCTTGAACTCTCCAGTAAAGTACTGAGAGGGTTCATGGCTAAGCAAAACCAAAGGGGACTCAGACTGTCGCCCTGAAAAATTCCCCGCTCAATTTTAATACTTTCGCCGTCCTCCTGGATCCGTCGGCATCCTGGATAGCAAAGAGTCGTATTCCACTGCCCCATACATGACTTTAAGAAGGTGCGTAGAGTTGTATTTACTTTATACAACTCTAACACCCTCAAAAGCCATGTATGCGGCACGGAGTCATACGCTTTCTTATAATCTATCCAACATGCCGCCAGATCCTTTCGGTTACGGCGAACTTGTTGGCTAATGGCCATGTCAATGAGGAGGAACTCCTTAGTACCACGAGCCCCCTTCCTACATCTATTCTGAGAGGCTGACATAATTGCATGGTCTTCAACATGTTTAGCTATTTTAGCTCTCAGAATAGATGTAAGAAGTTTATAGACCGATGGTAAACATGTTATCGGTCTATAATTGCCGGGCTCGCTAGTACTGCCTGTTTTATGGAGCAGGTGGGTAATTCCAGTCGTCATGAATGTTGGTAACGACCCAGATTCCACAGCTGATTGGAATTGAGATGCCAAGCGTTCATGCGAGCTATGTAGCCATTTCAGCCATAAATTGTGCAGCCCGTCCAACCCTGGAAATTTCCAATTCGCTAATGGACGGACTGCTTGTGAAACGTCCTGGCTAGAAATGGCCACGCATTCCATTTCGGGAATATGTTCGCATGCACGCTCGACGTCTCGCATCCAATCGCCTTCAGTATGACTAATGGGCATCGACCAGATGCTACGCCAAAACATGGCTGTGGCGTCCGCATCCGGCCGCTGTACATTAGTCACACATTGGTCTGGTCGTTCCCAGCTTCTGTATACCCACCACTGGTCCCTCTGAAATGTACGATTAATGAGATACCGGTCCACACGTTTTTTGAATCTACGAATACGGTTTGCCCATGCATAGACTTTCTGTTTTAGGAAGTCAATGCGCTCTGTGACACGGGATGTATAATCTTGAGGACTAATATTAGTCCCCACAAAGGCCCGTTTCACAAAGCGCATTACCCTGGGGCGTGTATTCCCCGCCCTAAAACAGATCAGCTTGCCAATAAGTGCCCTTGCCTCGGCAATACGCCTCTCAATCCTGCACTGCCACGCCGGTACAGCAGATGTTTGTCGTATAACAGTGTCAGTTTCAGGGAACTTAACACCTGCTATACGACATGCCGCCACGGCAGCACAGTACAAGATTGAGTGAGTATCACCGAGATCCTCACTATTATCTAAATAATTAGATAATAACGAGTCAAGAGCACTTACCAGCGCTATATTTCGCCTATGCATAGGCAACCGCGGCAGACGAGGTCTAATCGTGGGTGGCGTGTGCCGGTAGTCCCTAATCACACATTCCAAAGCGTTCTTTACCTCCTCATTGCACTGGGTACTTACATTATCAGCCATGTCATCCTCCTCCACGACGGCGCTGCCACCTATTGGTGGTGCGTTTGGTGTCGGCGTTAGCGTAGGCCGGACGGGATTGACATGACTCGAAGGTAAGTAGTCTGAGCGAATCCTATCAAGTACGGTATTATCCAACTTGCCACTGCGCTGGATTACTCGTACCTGATCCGATAATCGTTGAGCCGTGACGTTGATGCTTGGTTCCAAGGCCTGAAACATAGACAGCATGCGCACGGTACGCAGTGAGGTTAGTGCCCCCCTCTGTCGCCCCAAAATATGCGCGCATGACATGTTCGTTCATTGATGTCGTCCACTTCATGCGCTGCACATTACCACCGGCAGCGAGGACCCTGTTTGGGGCCGGTGGGCCCCGAGGTCCTAAGCACGCTGGTGGCCGGCCTCTTTCACGCCACCGCGCAGGTGACGGTGTCGACGGCGGAGAGAAATACTCGTCGCTGGAGCTCGACGCAACTGCAGCTGCCGGCGTTGTCGGCACAGGTTCCGACGGCTGCGAGGCGGAGCTCAGCGACGAGCCCGGAGGTGTTAGATGTGCTGTCTTGCTCCTGGCTCGAGTCAACATGCTTATTGTGCTTTATTTTTCATTTTTACTGTATTTATTTGTGATTGTTTTGACAATTTTGTCTAGACGGATGTCATTTTGTATAGATTTTATTTTCGTTTCGTAGTGAGGATTTATGGTATTTCTTTGATAAACTTATTATGGAATATTATACTGGATACGGTTACGGTCTCGTTTGTGATATATATTTACGTGAAGAACTAGATATATTTTATTAAATATTTTCTGTACAAAATTGATGTATGCACGTTGACAGCCAGTGTTGCCAGTGTTGCCAGTTATTATTATTATTATTAGTTAACCCAAAAAGTGATTTTGGAGAAAGACGTAAAAACGCGGGAATCGTTAACTATTGTACATAAATCAGTGATTGTTACATATTATTAAAACAAATATTTGCCAGCGTCATTTAGGATATTTGCTGCTCAGAATTAATGTACTTTAAATTATATAAAAAAACAGGACTTTTTGGTTTAGTTATGCAATACACATTTTTTTGACATTGATTGCTGCACTAAAACCTTTTTAACCTACACTTAGAGATCTTTTAGTTAAGCATTTTCATTAAATTTATGAGGTTTCTAATTTTCAATAAATTTACCCTATAATGCTTAACTATAAACGCGCTAGGTCCATTAACTGTTTTGTAGCTAAGACCTTTTTAATTATTTATACATTAGTACCTTACGTAAGAAGAGGCTAAAGCACCTATGACTCTTATAAGCTAAGTTTTAGCGAATAAAAAAAAAGGTATGAAAAAATATATGCTTGCTTACTAAGATAAAAACAGGTATTTCTTACTTCAATTATTACTAACGTCTTTATAGCTAAGCATCACATATAAAAAAACTGGATAATTAAATAAAATGCAGTATGAGTATTGGATCAATTAAATTATAAAGTTTTAATCTCCTTCTTTCTCTTTCTCTTAGCGTTATCCCAGTTTCAATCTAGGGTCCGCTTCCTAGTCTAACCGGATTTGGCTGAATATTAGCTTTTCCACAGAGCGACTGCCTGTCTGACCTCCGCAACCCGAAGGGATAGCGATATTCCATGGTTTAGACTAGTGTCAGTTTATTTAGAAGGTACTGACGCCCTGTAACGACTGTCAAAGATCTTCATGACAACCGGGACCGACGGCTTAACGTGCTCTCCAAGGCACGGGACAAGCGATAATTAACAATTCAATACGCACATAACTCCGAAAAGTCATTGGTGCGCGTCGTGGATTCGAACCCGATACCCTCTGCATGGCAGTCTGTTGGTATATCCACTCGGCTATCGCTGCCTTTAGTTTTAATCTCCTTATCATCAGCAAATACAGCAATTTGTAAAAATGTATATGCTGCACTATTTCCATAGTAGCTATTTAGTAAATTATATTTGCGTATGATAGACAGTAATAAAATTTTCAATCACATAGTCACCATCATGCCAACCTAGAGACTTCCAATGCTGGACATAAGTCATCCCCAAGATTTTCCACAGAGACTCGATTTCGAGCCGCCCGCACCCGTCAAGAAAGGCGATAAAACCCTTTTGAAGAACTACAGAACCATCTCACTCCTGAGTCACGTCTATAAGTTGTTTTCAGGGGTCGTCACGAATCATCTCGAGACCAAGCTAGATGACTTGCAGCCCCGAACAAGCAGGTTTCCGTAAAGGCTATAGTATTATAGACCACATACATACGCTGCGGCAGGTTAAGTCTGAGGAGTATAACCAGCCTTTATACTTGGCGTTTGTGGACTATGAGCAAGCCTTCGATTCGATCGAAACCTGGGCGGTACTACAGTCTCGCCAACTGTGCCATCGACGACTATCGATAGGTCGAAGTGCTGAAGTGTTTGTTCGAAAACGCTACCATGTCAGTCCGCCTGAAGGACCAGAGTTTAAAACCTGTTCAATTATAGCGAGGGGTGAAGCAGGGAGATGTTATATCTCCAAAACGTTCACCGCTGCGCTGGAAGACGTTTTCAAGGTTCTGGACTGTGAAGGACTCGGTATCAAATAAACGGCGAGTACGTACACCTTCTATTTGCTGATTATATCGTAGTCATGGCACATTACATTAAAATGTTTCTTACTCTGATTATTAGATGGCACCACTAGTCAAATTAAATTCAATTTTAAGATTTTACGTGTGAAAATTACCTACTGTGTGTTTTTAAAATTCATGTGATACGCTGGGAATTTTTATCAAGTGCCCCGAGTTCTATGGCCAATTCCAAGTTATGCTTAGGAAGTTTAGGAGTGATTTGTGTTTCTAGTAGACGCTGTTAGGCCGCTGCCTCGAATTTTGCGTGCAGGCGGTGGCGGCGGCGGCGCGGGAGCGGCAGTATCTAATGCATAAAATCAAATGGAGCGGCCCTCGAAAACAGCGGCGTGGCAGCGGCGCGTCGGCGGGCAACGAGCGGTGCACTCCAGTCAAGCGGTGACCACCCGCGCGTCTGCATTGCAGTGTTGTGCAATTTATTTTTGTGACTAATGACTATTTTTGAATCAAAAAGAGGTTGTCGTTCCTGTTCAGACATTTCGTTCGCGAATAAAAATAAATATCTTGACTACACAACCACGAACACAACACTACGCCGCTATAGTGCCGCGCGATCTGCTCGCTGGTTTCGAGAACGGGTCGGCGTTGCCCGCACCGCTCCCGCGCCGCCACCGCCACCACCCTGCTGCACGCAAAATTCGAGGCAGCGGCCTTAAACTCGATTATCGAACGTAGAAGAAAAGGATGGAGTTATCATCGTAGTGCGTTACGCTAATCAGTTTCAGAGATTTTAATTTTCATTGTAGGTAGAACTAGGTTAGTGATCTTTAGTGATGATTGTATGCTTAACCTTATTCTCATTAAATGGGTACTTTATTAGTCGTCCTTGTGATAATTTTGTGGTACCCACGTTTTCGTTGGTGAAGATTTGCATGAACTGGATAAGCCGTTTATGTGGCTGCATGTTTAGCCATGCGTTGCCGTTGGTTGGACCGGCAAAGGGCCTTTCTGATTAGCCTAGTTTACCCTGGAGCTTTTGTGTTAGTCATAGTCTCCGTTGGTGTAGTCAAACAAGACAGCCGTTAGTGCATTTGTCATAGTATCACAAACGTTGTCCATGGTCTTGAATGCGAAAGATCCGTTGCTGTATCGCTAATGATTAGGTTAATATATTTTAATGAGTTGCCTATTTTATTTTAACGAGTATGTGTGTTGTTCAACATGTCAGCTTCGAGAGAAAGAGTATGTTGTGATTTTCAATAAAACCTGTAATGATTTTGATCGGAGTACCTTTTATTGCCCACCGACTTGTGCCAGAAATAGCCGAACGACTAAAATGAGTGTTGTGCGATAATTTTCTTTTATTCCTAGAGCCAAGTACATTAACCCATTCACTGTCCAGCGCGAGACACAATAGAAAATCAATTGTTATAAATCACATATGATACACCGGACAGTAAAAGTGTGGTCGTTGATCGCAATCCCGGATACCCTGCTACTTAAGTAGCTCTCATTTGATTTTTGATCGCTAAAATCATCTACCTCTAGTTTGTGTCGTATGACAAGAGCGTGTTGCAAGAATCTGAAGTACTCATGGACTGTCGATTGGTTATCTCCGAGCTGTAGTCGTTGCCTCTGTGTAGCCAAAGGAAATCAGTTTTTTCCGAAAGTAGCTTATCGGTTCTCGCCATTTTCGCATTTGGGTTTAGTTTTTGTCAGTGGTCAAATCCACTTTTAACATAGCTCATTGAGAGTATGGACGGGAGTTACGTTCTGTGCAGTTGTGAAGTTGTAAATGAATTTGATAATCGCCTAAAATTGACGAAGTGCGGACGTTGAGTTAGTCTGAAAGAACGGATACTCTATTTAGTGGGTATACAATGAGACGAATCTTTGAAATACTAATGGTAGATTTATTTCCTTTTTGGGTAATCCTGGTGGCTAGCGTGGCCTGATGGTCGGTGCAGCCTAGTGGCCGGCGCGGCCTGGAGGCCGGCGCGGCCTGGTGGTTGGCACGGCCTGGAGGCCGGCGCGGCCTAGTGGTCGGCGCGGCCTGGTGGCCGGCGCGGCCTGGTGGTCAGCGCGGCCTGGTGGCGAGTGTGGCGCGGTGGCCAGCATAGCCTGTGTGGCGCGCGGCCCGTGTGTGGCGCGGGGCCTGTGTGAGGCCTGTATGTGGCTTTAAGGAGTCTGGTAACTGGTATAGCTAAAGTATATCTGGCCGAAACTGGCAATGAAAGTGAAGGTAGTTTATTAAAGGAATTTGGTTAAAAGATGTTGAGTCCAAAGACCTTAGCTTTAATGTTTTGGTTAACTTGGTTTAAAATATCTTAAAGTATAAAGGCCCATTTGAGGTCACAGAAGTTCTTTACGGTAGTCGTTATAATCGCAAAGTCCTTAATTCTAAGCGTAACTGTAAGTACGCACTCGACAGGTTGCGAAAAATGCCTGAAGGTCAAAGTACAACTGACGAAATTGAGGTAGAACAAACTAGTTCTGATATTGAAGAAAGTGTTTAAGTTTACATGGTGATCGGATCGGACCTACCAGAGGCTGACGTGTAGCCGTAGCTCGGTAGAAATCGGCGTCTACTAACTTAGTCCGTGAGTAGGTGGTATTGCAGTCAGCTCTGGCGGAGGTCGGGTTTCAGTGGAAACCATAGAGTCCTGGAAAGACTCGGCGTTCCCATGTGGGGTTCGCAGAAAGTAGAGTAACTGGAGGTTACTGGGCTGTGCATAGCCACGATCACATGTAGAGCTTAAATGTTATGGTTTACTTGGTTTGAAATAATATCTTGAGAGATACAGCGATAGTGAAATGCCAGTTTTTCTTTGAGTTTCCTGATCAGTGATTTTGATACTGAAACTTTGTGCCAGAGGATCAGAGCATAACTGACGATCTTGAAGAGAGCAAAATTAGAACCTTAATACTGACGAGACAGTAGAAAACTAGGCTTCCATGTTGATTAGTTATGTGATTAAATGTCAGAGGTCGATTTGTAGCCGTAAATCAGTACAAATCGGATTCAATACAACTGTGAAGGCAGTTGTCCGTGAGTACACGGTAGGCAGACGACTCTGGTGTTTGATTGCTTATGTGATTCAATGTCAGAGGTTGGTTGGTAGCCGCAAATCAGTACAGATCGGATTCAATTCAACTGTGAAGGCAGTTGTCCGTGAGTACGCGGTAGGCAGACAACTCTGGTGTTGGGGTTTCGTGGAAACCCATAAAGTTCAGGAGGGATTTGGCGATCCTTGTGAGGATGCGCAGATAAATGGGTGGCAACCGAGTGACTGGTTTAAGTCCTGGTTTAGTAACTGGAGGCTACTGAATGGTGGCAACCGAGTGGCTGGTTGAATGCCTGGTTTAGTAACTGGAGGTTACTGAATGGTTATGAATCACATGTAGAGCTTTAGTTATTTGATTTGATTATAACGTGAGTCTATGGTAATTGACTGTACTGTCAGTGATGAATCCTGAACCTCTCTGAATCCAGCTCCTATAATAGTTAGTAATGTAATGTAGGAGGTAATTTTGTAAAAGAAAACATTTGTTTGGAATCCTAACACTGATTTGATTCAACCCTTACCAGGGTTAAGTCAGGAGTGACCGAGCAATGTGATACTGTGCGTGTAATATTTTGTTACAGATTAACATACAGGGACGTGTGTCTTGTAGGATGGCCGTCTCGGAATGATCATTAGTACGGGACGTTAATGACTACGAAACGGAAGTGCGAAGATGGCGCGCTTCGACAGAGTGGTGTGACGTTCGCTACATTTGAAGAGGGGTAATAAGTACCTAGAAACGGTCACTCGTTTCGTGTTCAGTAATACAAAACAGTTATAGTCAGTTTTGTTAAATTTGATTTGTTGTGAACTTATAACAAACTGTGATGTGAAGTGTTGACACCGGCCAAGAACCAAGCAACCCGCCGACATATAAGTAATCGCTTGCCAATATAATCCGAAGAAAAATGTGGTGTCTGTATTCCGAAGATAAGTTGTATGTGCAAGAAATGAGCAAATAAATCAATTACACACCGCCAGGCGGCGCCACGGGAAATAATTGGATTTGTACTCAAGCGCCCTGGGGGCCGATCGCCGGTTTATTGTCTAGCATTCTTCAATTTCACGTAAAAAACTGACAGCGCTTGAAATAGCAGATATCTCCGTGAGAAATTAGATGTCGTATTATTCGGAAAACCTGTTATTTATTTGAACAAGTTTAGTAAAATACCTACGTGCGGTGTAAACATCATAATTGCAAAAGTTTTGGAATTAAAACAAAGATTTACAGCATCACATTAAATTGTTTCATCAGTAATCACGAGAGTTATTTAATTTAAACTGTTACAAGTAAGGCAGGATCTTTGTCGCGCGCGTTCGTCCGAAATTGCTCGAAACTTGCCTCCAACTTGTACCTACATTCGTTAACTAACAAGTTGAGAAGTTTTAACTACACTTGACGAGATTATACCGGAGTCTTTTATTTGCTTACAATAAGTATGTAAATAGAATTGCCTTACGGAACACCAAAAAAGTTGCGCCATATTCAACTCTGTTGTTCCTATGAAGTCTTAGAAATTAAAAACTTGCTACGCTTACGTTAGTTAACAGTTTCACAGAACGTCGTAACCTTATACGGCTCTTTGGCTCACATGAGTAAATAAACCGAACAGAGACAAAGCTTCTTAACCCTACAGTGCATGATTTTTTATTTAAGCTTCAAATAAATATATTAGATAGAAAATATTATACTATTTCTCGGCAAAATATTTAAAAAAATCGCAAGTCAATAGAAACATCATTATGGAAGTTTTTCCGTATGACCCACATCTGGCACACCATGCAATATAATGTAAATCTGTACTGTGTATTAGGAGCAGGTGTGTATTAGGCATGAATAAAACAAAACTCATCATAATCAAATTTTATTAATCTTAATATATAAAATCCTTGCGTTACTGACTGACTGACAGACACGCTCCAGCCGAAACTATTGGGCGCAGGAAGCTGAAATTTGGCATGTATGTTCCTTGGGGACCGTAGGGGTGCACTAAGAAGGGAATTTCCCGAAATTCCCACGGGATCGGCCAAAACGCGTAAATAAAAAAAAATGCAGGCATAGCTGCGGGCGTCGACTAGTGAGCTCATATATTTTATAATAACTAATTAAGCCTTTGGTTATAGAACCATACAATCAAACTATATGTACTTATAAAAATAGGAACTTTAGTGATAAATAGGAAGGACAAACAGACTTTTCAGTATAAGGGTCTTATAGAATGGAAAAGTCTGTCGTATCCTAGCTCTCCTCTAGGTTTGTAATTTACGTTATCATTGAAGTTTCATAGATATTCAAGACATTTCATAATTTTTCAAAGTCTCCAAGTGTCATCGTTTCAGTTATGAGTGTTATACCCTGTGGGTATACCTAGCACAGAACTTCAGATCAAGCAAATGTTTGGCTATGGTACCAGTCCTAACAAGAGACAGATGCCTAAATATTTATTGAGCTGGGTATTTGTAACCATAACTGAATTTGAATCCTTCTGAATGCTGTATTTAGTAGATTCCTCAACAATAAGATCCAGCAAATCTTCGTCAAAAAATTACATTCGAAACTATTATATGGATGTGCCAACTTGTCAATGCCAATAAATGTGGTATCAGGTGACTGAAAGTCCATCTTCCTCCATATTCTCTCATAGGTTTTGGCCTGGCAGGCCGAACAGGCTGTAGGGAAGGTGAAATCAAGCGGGGAGTAGGTACTGCTCGAGATCGTGATGCCACTCGGCTGTATCTAGGACTTGCTTGCCTGGAATTATTAGGTTGCGATGTAAAGTTAGCTATAGTAGAAGTACTGCTCATCGGCTATGCCACTAATAATATACTGCTACTTGACCTTGGACTAGGTATGCTCATGTTTTCATGAAGAAACCATCCTGTGGTACTTCGGGGCACATCTCCACTTCATTTATGACCAAATACTCAATTCTGATCAAGTCGTCATCGCTGTCTTCATCACACAGTGATGCCGGAAGGTATATCAAGATGGTGTTGAATCTCATCAAAAATATTTTTTTCTTGCGGCTCATCTGCAAGCGATACTTATATTTTGAGAACACTCACTGCACGGTGTGCCACATCTGGCACAAACAAAAATATTGTATTTCTATGTACTATTTATTTATGAAATTATAAAATAACAAGTAAAGTAATAAAAAGAAACATAAACTTACCTCTACTAATTATTTCGTATCCAAACTATTGGAATTTATAAAGATTATTGATATTTTATACGCCACTTGTTGATCACTTTCAAAGTACCGTCAGTTGTGAACAAAACATAAATAAACACTCATTCAGAGACATCTAAACAAAAACTTTGGTATTAAATTCGATTAACCAATACTGCATAGTTAATTTCCTTTTTAGTAGATGATGCTACTTAATACGAGTTTTGAAATATGAAGGATTTTTTGGTATGTGCCACATCTGGGACACAATGCGCTGTAGGGTTAAGAGCCTGTAAATCTGTTACATATTTTGGCAGGGTTGTCACAATAGGTTAAGACAAATTAAACAAAATTGTTGTCAAATAATTTTATCATAATGTTAGAAACCTTTACATATTACTTACTCTAATAATTTTCTTTTTATAATTTTTTTTTTATTAATTTATTGTTTCTCTTAATGGTATGGTAAATTCTGAATCTAACATATAGTTTTTTTAAGTAATCCAACGGGAAAGGCATATCAAATTTACAATCTTCAATATGTTTAAGATTTCGTTGGCAACATTGACAATATTTATTTAAAGATCGAAATATTCGCGAAACTTTTGCTCGAGCAATTCAACAAATGCGATAAAATTATCAGGAGGTATAATTAAAAAACCCAATTGTACGTTACAATCGTTAAAATCTTTATAATGACTGAATAATTTTTCTAGTATTATTCATACACACAGTACAAAAAACAACCATTATTAATAATAAAATACCACGTTTTTACATTAAAATATTAAAACTTGCAACGTACAAAACAAACAATATGCGTCGTAATAACCCTGAGATTTTCAACTGCCTGTGCCTACGTAAACCGGTTTTCCCAGTCTCGCCGCGTACACAACAAACGGCCAGTGGTCACGCGTGACGACTGCAGACATGTGATTGGATGATCGAGATCCGCATTGCGCCCCGCTAATGGTCGCACTAAGCCGGGCCTTGAAGGGAGGAGCTTCGACCTGGCTATCTTACGTGCCGTACGCCGTTTCCTGGGATGGACCTGTTCAATGAAGTATGCCAACAAGGCGTGAGCGAAGGCGGCTGCTAACGCTGCTATGTTGGTGAATCAGCTGGGTTCTCAACTGCAAACCGTGGTGAGCGTATTTTGTCTTTTTTTTTAGTTACGGTAGTTGTAAAACATTCTTGGTTAGCACAATATCAATACTGCTACGCGTTTAACCTTGGAAATGTCATAATTATTGTGGTGATGTCGCCACCACATCGTACCGAGTGTTGTGGGTTCGATTCCTGCACGTAACACTTGAGTTGTGGAACCGTTTGACTTTTACGGTGTCGTATTTCTCATGGTATGATCATGAATAACCTTCCTTTTAATAGCTTAAAGAAGAAAAAGACAAAAAACTGTGAGTAGAACTGAACGATTTCATTGCTACCTTTGCTGTGTTTTATGTTAGCGTATGTTTGTCTGAGTACCACTGTGACCTAACTATAGCGTAGATATCGAACGGAGGTTTTGAGTTTGATACGCCGGTTAAAAAGAAAGCGATTATTTTTATTTCTTCATGCGAGGGTGGCTCACACTCGCGAACCTTGTGATCATATTATGCTTGCTTGCAAATAGATTATCTTGTCTCGGTCTTACTTTATGGACTGTAATAGTAACGAGAGTGAGCGTACAGGCCGACTTGCTTTGTTTGACAAGCAAGTGCGTTTGAGTGAAACGTGCTAGGTATTGTTCTAGTGCAGTTGTAATATTGGTTTTAGAATCAACATGGGTGTTGATTGTTGCTTTGGTTGGTTTTCTGCAAAATCTAGAACAATAACTCCGGTCTAGACTGACTGTGCTTCGCAGGGCAGCGGCGCTCGGGTTGTTGGATTAATCGAATCGTACGTACTGGGATCATAGTGTAAGACTGTGCTGTGATTGCGGCTGACCGTGCTGATTTTGTGTAGAAACAGCTTGTAGCTTTCTCTTAAATAGACGTGAAACTGCAGTGCTGTTTAGACATGTGCAGTTGGTTGGTCAGTGTAACCTGACCATAGTCGAAAGATATTACTAGCGCCATTATTTTACCGACTCGTGGTGTTGGTAATCCCTAATGGTTTTCGTTTAAACGTCATCAGGGCCTAAGTAAAAATGGTTTTTGTTTAAACGTCATCAGAGCCTAAGTAAAAAGCAACTCTTTTACTCGTTGTCTGAGTTGTACAGCGATCTCGGTGTTGCAATTACACCTGCTTTTTTGTGTGCATAAATTTTTAACATGGCACATTAAAATGTTTCTTACTCATGAATATTAGATGGCACCACTAGTAAAATTTAATTAAATTTTAAGATTTTACGTGCGAAAATTACCTACGGTGTGTTTTTAAAATTCATGTGATACACTGAGAATTTTTATCAAGTGCCCCGAGTTCTCTGGCCAATTCCAAGTTATGCTTAGGTGCGCAAACAAAACAGTCGTAAGTGCATTTGTCATAGTATCACAAACGTTGTCCATCGTCTTGAACGCGAAATGTCTGTTGCTGTATCGCTTGTGATTAGTTTAGGTTAAGCTTCGTATTTAGACTATCCATGACAAAGTTATAACGCTGAAAAGATTGGTTGGATACTTGATAGTAACCTTAACATCTAAAGCATCAACCTAGTAAGATTTTCTTATAGTCTTGTGATAAGTAAAACCAAACCAACATGTTGAACAAACCTAGTTTAAGATTACTTTGTTACGCTCGAAATGATTATCTGGGTGGTGTTGTGTAACCGGATGGAGGTTGCATAGCGTGATGTTGAAGACCCGATGGATGTCAGTGTATGAGCAATGCAATATTTTAATGAGTTTCTTATTATTTGAACGAGTATGCGTGTTGTTCAACGTGTCCGCTTCGAGAGAAAGAGTTAGTTATGATTATCATGAAAAGCTGTGATGAGTTTGCTCAGAGTATCTTTTAATGCCCACCGACTGGTGCCATGAATGGCTGAACGACTAGGATTACTGTTCGAGAATTAGAGTACATTAAAGTGTGGTTGTTGATCGCCATCATGGATACCCTGCTACTCAAGTAGCTCGCATTTTGTTTTTGATCACTTAAATTATCTACCTTTGGTTTCTATGTCGTATGATAAGAGCGTGTTGCGAGAATCTGAAAGTACTCATGGACAGTCGATTGTCTATCTCGGAATTGTAGTCGTTGCATCTATGTAGCCAAAGAAAATCGGTTTGGTTGAAGGTAGCTTATCAGTTCTCGCCATGTTCGCATCTGGTTTTAGATTTGTCAGTGGTGAAATCCAGTTTTAACATAGCTCATTGAGAGTCTGTACAGGAGTTACGTTCTGTACAGTTGTGAAGTTGTTAATGAATTTGATGATCGCTTAAAGTTGACGAAGTGCGGACGTTGAATTAGTTTGAAGGAACGGATACTCTATTCAGTGGGTATACGATGAGAAGAATCTTTGAAATACTGTTAGTAGATTTATTTCCTCTTTGGGTAATCCTGGTGGCCAGCGCAGCCTGATGGCTGGCGCCACCTAGTGGCCGGCGCCGCCTGGAGGCCGGCGCCGCCTGGAGGACGGCGCCGCCTGGAGGCCGGCGCCGCCTGGAGGTCGGCGCCGCCTTGATGCCGGCGCCGCCTGGAGGTCGGCGCCGCCTGGAGACCGACGCCTCCTGGAGACCGGCGCTGCCTGGAGGCAGGCGCCGCCTGGTGGCCGGCGCCGCCTGGTGACCGGCTTGCTTGGCTTGGTGGCCGGCGCGGCTTGGTGGCCGGCGCGGCCTGATGGTCGGTGCGGCTTGGTGGCCAGTGCGGCTTGGTGGCCAGCGTAGCCTGTGTGGCGCGCGGCCCGTGTGTGGTGCGCGAGCCTGTCCTGTGTGTGGCTTTGAGGAGCCTGGTAAAGCTAAAGCCTATCTGGCCGAAACTGGCAATGAAAATGAAGGTAGTTTATTAAAGGCATTTGGTTAGAAGATGTAGAGTCCAAAGACCTTAGCCGACTGAATGATGAATTAAAGTTAGTGGTGCTTCTTTCTGATTAGTGAACAGCAGTTAGTATCATTACTAAGTTGGTAATCGGACATATCGCTCGATTTAGGTGATGTGTTCGTTGTATTGCTCGTTGGAGGCAATAAGTAATCTAAAAGTCACTCGAGGGAAGTGACATGGTTTACGTCACTCGATGGAGGTGGCGTGAGTTGCTATTGCTCGATTTAGGTAATAGCAACGACACTGGCAAGGTTATTGTCATTCGATGGAGGTGGCAATGAGTCGCTATCGCTCGATATAGGTGATAGCGACGATAATGGGTACGTCACTCGATGGAGGTGATATGAGTTGCTACGCTCGTGTAGGTGATAGCAACGACGGTGAAGGAAAACATCGTGAGGAAACCTGCTTGTCTGAGAGTACTTCGGAGTGTGCTCGAAAGACATGTGAAGTCTGCCAACCCGCATTGGGCCAGCGTGGTGGACTATGGCCTTATTGTCACTCGATGTAGGTGGCAATGGGTCGCTATCGCTCGATATAGGTGATAGCGACGACAATGTGTACGTCACTCGATGGAGGTGATATGAGTTGCTACGCTCGTGTAGGTGATAGCAACGACGGTGAAGGAAAACATCGTGAGGAAACCTGCATGTCTGAGAGTTCTTCGGAGTGTGCTCGAAAGACATGTGAAGTCTGCCAGCCCGCACTTGGCCAGCATGGTGGACTATGGCCTTACCCTTCTCATAGCGAGAAGGGGCCCGTGATCGTTTGTGATATAATTCTTTGATACTGTTCACTAATGAGAGAGTTGCTTTCATAATATTGTGATGTGATAGTATGATGCAGTTGAAAAAAACTTTATGTTAACCCTTAGTGTTGTGGTTTATTACGTAACGAGCCCTTTCTTTAACTAAACGATGATCAGAATGGGCCGAGCTAAGACCTTGAGATATTGCAGAATGTTTTCCTTTTGCAGGAGCATCACCCAGGGCACCTACAAGATGGTCTGACACGATCAAGAAGGTGGTGGGCGGCAGCATGAAACGAGCCTTACACATATGTACAGCCTGGAGACACATATGTGGTCGCGATCTTCAGCAGTGAGGGACCGAGGACGAAGAAGGAGGAGCATCACACAGGGGCGTGTGACGTGTCAAGATGGCCGTGTCGGAGATTCGAGAACGGAACGTCAAATCTTAATAGATTTGGGCGTATTCGGATACGATGGTTGGCAACACTGAGGTCGGCAGTTGACAGCTGTCAATGTCATAAAATGTTTTATAAGCGAACGTGGAGCTGTCAACGGGCACTTTTTGGCTACAGACATAGCGGAGAAAACAATTGTGGCCTTCCTACGTCCGACTTCTCCGCGTTTCCAAAAGTAATCCATTTTCATCCGAGCTACGTGTGCATATTTAGTTTGTGAAGTGAAATAATTAGTTTTAGTAAAACCTATTGAGTGTATACCGAGTCTTATTTACCTGAAATGTACGATGGAGAAAGACCAGAGGAACGAAGAACGCCCATATTCTCCTACGTTACCTACGTTATGCGTTATGTAAATATGGCGTCGAGGGTTAATTGTCGCTTAAGATACGCGACACGTGTGTAATGCGACCGCCTTACTTGCGGGTAACCGGGGAGTAAGCCGAATAGGTACATACGTATAATTAAATAACGATCGGTTTTCTTACTAATAGCTGAAGGCTTGTTGGATGATATTATTCTTATATTTATCCGTGTCCTCGACAATGTCGATCCGGGCGCGTCCTAGCCATTCCATAAAACCGTCCAAAGCATCAATGGCTTCAAAAGATCTACGTCTACTGTAAAGTGAGAGTACTGTGAAATCTCTCCAAACTACGTTCCTCCAATATGGAACTTACCGGCCTTATAGTATCGTGCAAAATCCAGGCTCGACCGGGGAAGTACTACCCACTCACAGAAAATCGACGTAAAGCAACAGTACCCAAACTGTTGCGTTCCGTTCGGTGAGTGAGAGTGCCAGAGGCCCATCCCCTATTCCTTCTCCTTCATCCCATTCCTCCTCCTGTCCCTTTTCCCAACCCCAAGGGGCGGCAACGCACATGTGACTCCTGTGGTGTTGCTTGTGTCCATGAGCGGCGGTAATTGCTTACCATCAGGCGATCCGTCTGCTTGTCTTGTTTGCCGCCTAATTTTATATTTAAAAAGAAACTACGGCTTTAACACAAGCTCGCTCTAGACATAGTAGTATCTGGGCAGTCACGAAAATACCAGAAATTGTGCGGAGATTAAAAAAATATCGCACAAGCGTCGTCGTTTTTTAGTATTCTTTCTTGACTCTTTAGCCTGTCTTCTTGTAACTACATACCGTATAACCTGTTGTAAGCTTCAAACCTCTCATGACAGTAAATGCACTGGCATGATCGCGTTTCAATAATACTTAAACCAGCAAAACGAAAGTACAATAGTTATTAAATGGATTAATATTCATAAAAAAATATTAATCGGCCTGTCTTTTGTTATACTATGACATCTATACTTGCTCGTTACATTTCAGAACACCTGCACAATATAATATTGCCTGAGTACGTTATCCCAATCTATAAATAAACACTGAAATACATTTCATCCAGAATGCACAGATGCAATAAACACACCACCCTGTTAACGTTCAATAAAATATTTAATTAAACCAAACATTATATTATATTAAAGCGACTTTCATGCGGAACTTCATGAAAGACTGATCGAATAAGGAATTTCGTCATACACGTCATTAATTTTAATCGAAAATTCCACTCTATTCCCGGATTAATTATGTACATTGACTATACTGCTATACCTATATGCTAGTTAAGGTTATGTATTATATTGGTGTGTGTACAACAGTCCGGATATTGACATAATTATTAATTAGACGAGCTTTGGAAAGCCGATCCACCAAATGTAATTGCAATGCCAACACCGACAAGCCCCCCGACACTCTTGAACAATCCAATACTATAATTCGAATGTGTCTTTTGATAGCAATTCATTATTATGATAGCAATGTGTTTATAGACGCCTCGTTTACTATAGCATCTCGTTAAATTAGTTTCTTAAGCAAACATTTGACTGCCACTGTTCATTGTTTTGTTGTAAATGATAGTTTATTTGCAGATCTTTTTCCAGGTAATCAATGACGCGATGACTAGCGGTAGCCCTGGCAAATACGCGTTTCTGTATCTTCTGGGATAGAAACAATACCAAAGAAAACACTCAGAATGTTGCATTGTATACATTGAAAAGTACCAGAGAAAACCAAAATGAATACGGTGCAGCAAAAGTGACTCCATTAGATATTCAGTAGATAGAAAAACTATTATTTTAATTAAAGCCTTCTCATATTCAACAATAAACAACACAGCTGACGGCATGTGAATATTATGCCTATGCCGACTATAATCATATAGGATAGTTATGTACCCAACCGTTTGGGCTTTTACTTACTTCGGAGGTAGAGAACCAACACTTTGGTGAAACTCCAAGCATCGTAGCTACCTAATTGTATCTAATAATGAAGCTTAAGTTTGCCCTGAAACGAAAAACAAAAATTACCTATGGTACGCTAATAAAAACTGAAGAGCCACTGAGAGATGCAAAGGTAGATTTTTTAAATTTAAATTGTCTATGCTACTCTCAGTGGTTACCTAGCAAATGCAACTACAAACTACAAACTAATCTAACGAACAATGCACTTCATCACCTCTGAGTTTCAAACTTCTACTTGAAGCTTCGCATTTACAGCGTCTTTTTGTTTGTATTCATAGATAACTAAGTAACAACTAATCCACCATTTACGACTACCAAAACACATAAACGAAACCAAACTCATTCGCCCTTTCCCAAAACAAATCTAATAACGCTTCAAGCTACGATTGTTTTGTAGAACAACTCCATTGAACATAAAACCTGCTGTGAACTATTAGCCAGTACATTAGCAGCGGTACGACACGACCACGAGTCAGTCGAGTAACTGAAAATTGCGGCAACAGCAGGCCACGTCGCTGGCTGCCAAACGAACTGTGAAAATAATGGGCACACAGTAATGCGCGTCTTAAATCGACTAATGCAACGGGACGTCAGCGCTCCGTAATAACACGGCAAACACGTCGGATCATTTGCAAACTATGCTGGGTATATTTGTGAGCTGAGAACAGCTGTGTATCATGCAAAATGATTAGGAAATACTTTTCACCCAAATCATGTTAAAATTCTAAATCAATATTCCAAATCATTTATTTAATTCAGGTTACAGAGTAACACTCGTTTTAACTAACTTTACATATTGTTACGGATTGGGTAACGGGATTGGAAGGAAACACCGAGTAGCACTGATGACACTTTATTCGACTTCACACACGACGCGCCGTTCAATTTCGACGCGGACAGCACCAACACTAGCGTCTTTTGCACTGCACTTTACCGCACTTCACTGCACCATACTTTCACTTCATTTTATTTCACTACTTCTTCTTTCTTCCTTTTACTTCTTTCTTTTCTTCTTCACTTTACCTCTCTTCTCAACTTAAACTGGCGCTCAGCGCGTCTACACTGCCTTATATACCCCTAGGAATGTTCTAGATCCACTAATTTCGATTGTCATTTCTTAATTCAATTGTTTTTTCTATCTCCTGTCTCTTTTTAACCTTTCCATTCCTTCCTGAAGTTTCTAGAATTTTCTAATCTTTATTCGAAATATTTAAATTTGTTTTTCCATCTTCAGTCTCTTTTTAACCTTTCCATTCCTTCCTCAAGTTTCTAGAATTTTCTAATTTTACTCGAAATATTTAAATAAACTTTTTCTTTAATATTTGCCAAATATTCATTAACATTTTCCAAATTTTATAAAAACCATAATCCACATAACTGTTATGACTGGGATTTGAACCCACGCCATCAGAACGTGAACGGGATGTGTTATCCGCACGGCCATTGCCTAGTTGTCAATGACTGGTGAATTTGGCGAACACTTGACGGAGTGTATACGTCATCGAACTAAAAACTCATTTCCAAATAATAAAATAGTCTTCAAACCTCTTTGCTAATTACTGTGTTTGACGACTGGCTAGTTTGTCGTGTAGACGTCAGTAGTCCTTAACAACCGTAGACAGAGAATCCTATAGACTAAGTGATATTTTTGTCACACTCACACAGGAAAAAGAGCAACTTATGCCGATGTAATGGAAAGAAATGAAACAGCATGATAAGATTTTTTGTTTCACCGAGCGTGCCACTTTTTTGTAGGTATGCTAACTACCATGCTAACTACTTAGATAAACAAACTTTGACAGCTGACATGTAGGCAGCTGTCGTCTCCATAAAAAATACAGTATTTACGTGCTACAATAAAGTAATTCGAGCTATATTGTGTTGTGAACTATTTAGACTTGTGTTGTATTTTGTGTTCATGTTTAAAAAAACATGCGGTGTTATGTTATAGGGTGTAAAAGTGATAGTGGAATGAAAACACCAGGATTGTCCTTTCATTCGTAAGTATTCCATTCTTTACCTGTTACTAGGCATTCAGTAACATTATATTATATTCAGAATTGTGTATAATGTATTCTAGATGTTAATTTATCCTTGAAAAAAGCACTAAAATAACAAATCTTTAGTGTTGCCAACTTTTCTTTATATAATTACCCTCTTTTGAGGGTAATTAAAAATAGGGTATAATATTTTGAGATTTGCAATGCCTATTAAAAAAGTATTTCAAAGTTTGAATGGCTTGTTTCAGTTTTCCTGAAAATGAGGAGTTACGTCGCGATTGGATTATAGCTAAAGGCCGATCAGATTGGACACCAAACCGTCATCGAAAATTAGCAGCCTACATTTTGAGAAGACAATGTTAATTAAAACGAAGAAACTTACGCTGCTATTTCTTAATGCTGTGCCTATTCTGGTAAATATTCAGTAAATGACATATTAAGTATTGAGCCAGATTTTATGAGATTTTTATCCACATTTAGTGTATTTAACAGTTTAGTGCTGACCATCGTGTTATTAGTTGCAAACATTATCTTGTGCATTTTTTTCGCTACCCTTCGGGTTGCGGAGGTCAGACAGGCAGTCGCTCTGTGGAAAAGCTAATAATCAGCCAAATCCGGTTAGACTAGTAAGCGGACCCCAGATTGAAACTGGGATAAACGCAAAGAGAAAGAAGAATATGAATCTTGTTCAGAATATTAGAATACAAAAAAAACGAAAAGAAAAATTCCGTAAACATCAGCTTCCTACTACTGGTTTGTAATGATTAATGTCTTCAAGATGATTAACTTTTTTAGGAAACCAAGTCATATATTCCAACATCTTCCTCCACCAGTATACAAGGAGAAACAGATATTGAAATGGAAGATAATTAAAATATTCATGTAAGTACACAATTTCTAATAACATAACGTTGTTTCCCACGAATCAATACAATTTGCAACGTATTTTCACTATTAAAATATTAAATTACTTGTTTGTTTGGTACTGTAATATAATCATAATGTCAAAATAACTTACAAGTTTAGTGTAAAATGAAAATATATGTTGATTAATAATAATAAATTGTTTTTTATTTAAATATCCCACGGATTTAAGTAGGTAAAAACAGGATTTTAATCAAGTAATGGATAGTTAAGGTAGGTACACATTGGCATCAGTTCCATGTGTGTTGGTATATGGGGACGGAGCCCATACATTTTTGCCCATAGTCCTTTAATATATATAAAAATAATCATAAATAATGTTGTACTATTTGCTTACAAATCCAGTACGTACATACATAACCACCTATGAAATGCCAGTTTAACTACCGACAACGAAATGTCACAAACGATACTTTTCTATAAATTTTGCATTGAAATAGTATAATATGACGTCATCACATTTTTGCGTCAAATAGCATACCAACTAATTTTATATATATAAGTTAGAACAATTCGAAAATTAAGTATATCATCAAAATAATGAATGAAAGTGGGATTGTATTTGAATATTTTATTGTAGGTATTGAAAAGTCGAAATAATTTATTTTTGACTGAGTATTAGTTGAAAAGTCCAAATTAGTTTGCGTTTGACAGCATAATAGTATCTTATATCTGTCCTATGCCAATAAAATCAATAAGGTAACGTTACTTTTCGGACTACATATTATTTTCTAATTGTATCTATAAATAGGGGTAATTTTTGCCTTACTCGGTAACCCTGAATATAGAGTGACGTACTATGTTTGTAAGGGCGGTTTCAGATTAGCGTATTTTTCTGCGCGTATACGGTCGTTTTTGCATACGCGCTTACACGCGCGCTATATTACGCGCTTCAAAAAACCAGACTCACGTAAACGGGCGTGTTTGCTCGAAATGGTAGTGACGTCTTGTCAGTGTCAACATGGATTCTGACGGTTGGTAGCTATACGAGCTTAGAAGCGCGTCAACGCTCGTACGAGTTGCGCGTGTGCCAAAAGGCGCGCCTATACGCGCCTACACGCGCTTCTAAAAACGAGCTTATACGCGCGTATAAAACGCTAATCTGAAACCGCTCTAAGTCCATGGTTTGTCCCTTTTTGCGACACGCTTTGCCGGTGTCTATAGGATTCTCTGTCTACGTTAACAACGGTAGTGATGACAGCTTAACATGACACCGGCCGTCACAATATTATTGAAATAAATCGCTGCCCTATTTATAGATTCTAGTTGTCATAAAGTTTGAATTCAGAACATGAAAATATAGTTGAAAATCAATTATGTATTATTGCGCATGTATCAAATTGTCGTTGTGAATTAGAGTGAAATAGTACATTTGCCATCTATCGGTCTACGTATCAATGTGAGATCGTTGGTCTCTCCTCTCTCTTATTTTAAAATTTTGTTTGTGGCATGTGTTTTTACTAGCCGGCTGCCTGACTGACGCCAATTGCTGTACCTACTTTGGGTACTAGACAATGGTAATAATGGGCCATAACATACATATTTACTTATACTTACTTTTTTTGTAAATATATACATAGAAACACCCAGACCAAGACAAACATTCATGTTCATGCACACAAATGTTTGAGATGAGCGGGAATCGAACCCGCGACCTTCGGCGTTGCAGTCGCTTACACTCCCGCCCGCTTAGCCAACCGGTCGTCGATTATTGTTATACCTAAAGGATGGAATAGGTAAACATGGAAAAAAATATAGAATGAATTATAGGAAATGAACGTCTGTAGGCAAGGATACTGTAACCGAAGCACAGACTGAAGGATTATTATTGGTACAATAAATAGCGTCAAAGATGAGAATGTTATGATGAATGTATCCACCGTCATTCAGTGACCAGTGGATAGGGTATGCGACTGCTGATCGGAGGTCCCGGGTTCGATTCCCGGGTCGGGCAAAAGTGTTACTGGGTTTTCCCGAATTCTCAGAAGCAGCACGGAGTCTGTTGATGTGCCCGTTAACGGCAATAGGCTCGTCCCCTATTACGTGGGACCTAAACATTTCATGGTGAAATGTGGATGTAATAATATTACAACTCTGCCTATCCTTACGCGGATACAGACGTGAGTCTATAAAAAAAATGTCTAACATACAAACACACTTGCGAATTTATATTATTAGTAGGGATTACTATGTTCGAGCGAGGCACGAAACAGCGTCCAGACCGCGGCAAAACAAAAAACCGAACTCGATGGCTCGGCCGCTCGGTCGCTCGCCCGCGGCACCACACGCGCTTGCCTCGGCCGGGGCACATCCACACAGAGCGCGCAGCCTCGCGCGCCAATTCCTCGCGAGGCTGAGCGCTCTGTGTGGACGTGTCTAATTCGGTAGCTCGGGCGCACGGTAAGCTCGGCCGCGGCGGCACATGCGTTTTCCTCGACCGAGCCACGTCCACACAGACCGAGCAGCCTCGCGAAGCATTTTCCTCGCGAGGCTGCTCGGTATGTGTGGACCCGCCTATTTATGTTTGTTTCATAGTCACTAGAATGTAACAGTCATGTGCACTGCTGTCTAAACACATTGCATGCCTCGTAGGTTGCAGAGAATGACAAACCAGACAGGGCTAGTTTAAAAAAGATTAGGCCTTTTTTCAGCACACTTATTGGTACACGAATGTGAAATTGCAATAGTATCTATCCACAAGACGACATTAAAAAGGAACAACAATTCATAGAGCAACTTTAGCCCAAATCATATTTCAGCATTCAATCTCGTTCATTCAATAAAGAACTATTCATTCTGTGTTCGGAGGCTATATTTCCTTAACACCTGACTGCGGAGGAAACGTATGCGCCGTCAGAAATCAATCACAAATTGTGTTACTACCCGCATATTTGACGGAAACAAAATTTGTTAGCTGCCAATATTTTCTGACGGGTTTTGGTTATTTGTTTGGTCACCATTTATGAATAAATGAATATATGCATGGATTTCAATTGGTTTTAGAGTACGGTGAACGGAGATGTGATACATTTAGATTACCTTGAATAAAGTGCCGAACATAGCTTTTAAATTGCCTACAGATAAAATGTTCTGTCAATTTATAGGGAAAAATGGTTTTTATAAATATCTCCATCGTTTATAAACGATCGCACTGCTGGCAATAGGCTTATTTTCACTACTAGAGCGCTATGATCCGACACGCTAGACAAGTGCGGGTTGGCAAACTTCACATCGCTACCGAGAACATTATGATGTTCTCCTTCATCATTTAGCAAGACACAAGCAACCATTCAATACGCACATCTTAGTCAATAGTGATCGCCATGGGTTGGAACCCTTTTTTTTTTGTTTTACCAGGTGGAAAATCCGAGAGCCGGAGTATGTGGTGTAACCACTAAAAACCACCTCGACTTTCTCATGTACCCGTGTGTCGGAGGGTAGGGAATCGCATAAGCATTCGTCGCTACCTCCCGACGGGTATTGGCCCCCCAGATGGTCAGGTGGGCCCCGAACAAAACCCCTTTGGCGGCGGAATAAGGTGTTGGGCTCCGCTGCCAAAACACCCAGCGGCCGCAGAGGATAGGGAGGACGGCAACGCAACTCCTCTTCCTCTGCGGCTCCACCGCGACGCATCGAATGGTGCGCCTCCATTTGGTCGAGGGATATAGGGCGCGCGCCAACGCAACACCGACACGCCTCTCCTCCCGCGACCGCACCCGACTGCGAGGGACAGACAGACCTGTCCCCCGCACCCGCACCGTTGGACGCATCCTGCGCAGGCCCCTCTAAGCCCATGCGGAGCGTCCACTCCTGGGATCTCTCTTAGCTTCACCGCGGGTGTCCAATCCACGGTTACTGAGCCTCCCCACCACGACAAGGTGGGGGGGACCACCCCATTCTACGGGGGGGATGGGTTGTAACCCTGGGAAATCTGCGTATTTTTTTTATAGACTCGCGCCTGTGTCCCCGAAGGGGTAGGCAGAGGTGTAATATTATTATTATGATTTTTTAAAATATTTATTTTGCTAAATATGGGTACAAAAAGATGTGACAATAAAGTGTTTACAGAATCGCCATAATCAGCTGTGTATCATGCAAAATGATTAGGAAATATAAGAAATTTGATAATAACAATGTCGAACGAACTCAATAACAATAATGATTACAATGTCAAATCAATTCAATAATAATTATGATATCTAACTATGTCAAACGAATGACAAGTATACTAAACCAAACTTAACCAAACAATTCACCTTAAATTAAATAGTAATAAAATAATATGTCACAAATAAAAAAATATTAAAAGCATTTGCACGTCACAAAGTTTAATCTGATAAATATTCTCTGATAGAGTAGTACCCGTTTGACAATAATAGTAACCTAACTTTATTTTTGAAAGTACAAAGATTTGAGATTTCTAAGATCGAAGCTGGTAGATTATTATATATCCTTAGCATCATACATAATATGCTTTTGTTTAAATACGTAGTTTTATTATGCGGAAACCGTATTTTTAATTGTGTCTGCGGCTGTTTAATGTTTCAAACATAGTCATATTCCTTTTTACAAATGATACAACTTCAAGGATGTATATCACATTTCGCCGTGAATTTTTAGGTCCCACGTAATAGGGGGCGAGCCTATTGTCGCTACTGGGCACATCACCAGACTCCGTGCTGCTATTGAAAATTCGGAAAAACCCAGTTACACTTTTGCCTGATCCGGGAATCGAACCCGGGGCCTTCGATCAGTAGTCGCATACGCTATCCACTGGACCACGGAGGCAGTAATCTGCGTAGCAATCTTTTATGTCTCTCCATAAGATTATCGCTACCTCTTTCTTAAGACTTTGGTGCTTCAAATGATATTCTCTAACATTCGAATTTGTGCCGTGTGGTTGACGGCATAGAATACAAGTGTCACCACCCCCTATCCTCCCGTGGGTGTCGTAAGAGGCGACTAAGGGATAAAATCAACATAGATTTTAAAAGGGAAAAACGAAACAAAGATATTGAATAGGTATACTTATGTACATACTCGAAATTATATCATTTTTATTGTCATAAAGAGCTATTAAATCAAGTTGCTACGTAATTGACTGACTAGGAATTAACGCTGTAATTCACCTGAGTCATCTTTATGCGTTAGAATGAAAATTCAAAAGGCGTTACAATAAAGGCTAAAGATATTTTATTAGTGTGTTATTCTAAGAAGCTTTAACAATAAGAAACAAATTTTCATCAGTTATATCAATTTTGTACATACTAAATGATTTATGTGGGTTAACAAAATGGAATAAACATTTTTTTACAAAATTGTAATAAAAGTATGGGTGTTTTTTATAAAATTTGTTGAATACTTTAAATTTATTTCTCCCTGGAACCAGTGAAGTAATTTAGATTTGTTTAAGTATCTTTACTAACATGTGGCTAAGTACTTAGGCACACATGCGTTGTAGAAGTATGGATCTACAGCGTTACCCATCTAGATAACATCTTTGAACCGTTTCACATCCGGCCAGGTGTGTTAATGATAGTCTTTTACTACATAATATAGGGGCTAGAAAAAGCAATAACATACAGGCAGTCAACTCGTTAGTTAAACGTTAATTAAATAATGGAAACTTAGTTTAACTCACTGACCCTTCTGCAAATGGAAAATGGGTCAAAACGTACAACGGTCTGACTCACTTTTCGACGTTTCATATCCGTAGTAATGGTGAAGTTTACTATTTAAAGGAGCGTGTACGAGTATTGATCATTACTGTGTTACCTATTGAAGTTTGGTTTGTAGCCTGTCCTACGTTGGTGCAGGTGATTTTATATGGCAGACATGTTTTACTCGTGATTTTCATATATTAGTCTGCATGTATGTTTCGATGGAATATCATATTATGTATGGGACCCTTTGCCCCTTTCCTTCACTGTATAACCATTACATAATAAAATACTGCTACGTCAAGTTTGTATTGCTGGAGTAGTAAAATGTTGCTGATTTTGGTAGCTCTACCGGAGGATAAAATTATGCATCATAAAATGGTGACATACCAATACAGCTGAAGAAGTAGACATGTGTGACGTGAGCACATCACGTCACACATGTCTACTTCTTCAGTTTACAACCCTCCCAATGGTAAAGGATAGAATAGAATACTTTATTTCAGATAATTATATCCGTACAATTCTTAGAACTCTTATAGTTCTGAGAGGTTACGTGTCACATAGGAAACCAGTCTTCGCTGGTCTAACATGACTTTCAGTCAGATGTACCTCAACATATAATGTGGAACGGTAATAATCGTAATAAAATAACCAATTTTCAATATTATTTTACTGGGTCGAGCGCAATGGGGTTCGGATTTCTATAATTTGTGTTATATACATTCGTGTTTGGCCCGCGGAAACGTGAGCAGTTAAATGTGTAATTAAAGTGCTAAATTACTTTTTATGTTAATTAATAAATTATATCGCGTTGATCAAATTTAGTTGCTCTATTAAATATGTAAATATGTTGTAATGCTAAACGGTTATAAAAATATATAAAATTTACTTAGCCGACCCGGCGAACTTCGTACCGCCAATTTTTTTTTAATATTCGCAATTTTTTGTGTATCTAAACCATTCTCAAGTCCCCTTGAACACACACAAAAATATCATCAAAATCGGTCCAGTCGTTAAGGAAGAGTTCAGTGACATACACACGCACACAAGAAATGTATCAATTACTAACTTTACTTAGTTTTAGGATATTATCAATTCCCATCTCGTGATATTGTTTGTTTTAACTGTGTGTTAGATGTTTATGTTACAAAAAGATATTTTCTGTCGCAATATCCCGTTAAAAACGACAATGTAATTGTTCAGATCTTGATTTTATTCATAAAACCAAAAAGTAATCGCCAGCCGCTATTACCAATGACACAGTAAAGTTATTGCACAATCAATACTAATGAAATTTCATTGAATTTCATCGAACACTATCCGCCATGAGTTTGATGAGTGATTATTCGAGAGGTAATAAAACCGAACTGACAAGAGACACATAAAACTGAACCGAGGTTTGCGATGGCTCATAAAATGACATTAAACGATTTGCGGTATCCTTGCTTCGCCGTTAAAACAACAATGTTATTGCACCTACTACGACATAAACCTTTCACGTAGCTACCTAGCAAGATACCGATCGCATGCTCCCCATATACCGCAACTAAGTCTCCAGATAACTATTTTTTACAGTCGTACCCAAGCAAATACTATCTTAAGAGATGAAACTCCTAATCCCTTTCGCAACTTTTCTACCATAAGTAGTGGATAATCCAGACATATGGTTGCGGAATTTTCTGCTCTATGAAAACACTATGATATAAACCATAAAATATAAGAGTTTGAGTGTAACGTTGCTAATTTTATTCCTAGTAATAGGAGATTACATTACGTAGCACAATTTCGACAAGACTTACTATGAAATCGTATGACTTTTACCTTTTAGAACGAAAGTAGAATTTTCCAGCGTTGACTAAGCGTATTAAAGCGCAGTATAACGTGCTAAAAGCCCATGTAACAAGAGTATTATGTTCAACCATTCCTTTACCGAGACAGCTATTGTTCCAGTAGGTACGCCAATCTTACACGAGATTACGGCCAAGCGAGGAATTTTCTCGTCGATATGACAGTATGAACAAAAATATTACCTAATTAAGTAAAGAGTGTACGTCACGTGGAACATGGCATTAGGGTGGTCTTTTTTATTTGTTTTGAAGTAAGTCAGCTAGTTATTATTCGTTAATTAGCAGCTTCGACCGCGCATTTTTAAGGATTACCATCCAAAATCGTGTCAGCTCTACAATTTCGCTCTAAAAATATAGACTGGTACAAGTTACATATAGTTCAGATTTGTTTTTATAAACATAATTTTTTTTTTTTTCACTTCTGCAAAATGTATGCAAGGCGGACTTAATGCTATATAGCATTTTCTGCCAGTCAACCTTAGGGTGATGCAGAGAAGAGTGTGGCAGGTGTATAAAATATATAAAACTTGATATTAATTTTCAATCATATTATACATAGGTACATTATAATAATCTACACAATAAATACTTATAAAATGTTAAATATATATTTATATATCTATACATACATTATACATATATATATGTGTTAACAATATACGGATACATATGTATATAAATGATACATATTTATATATATTATATAAATAAAATACTATGTACATAGAGGTGTGTTAGTGCCTACCCTTATGTATGGTAGTGAAAGTTGGGTATGGCAGAAGAGATTTGAAAGTAGAATAAATGCTGTAGAAATGAGAGCACTGAGAAGTATGGGTGGTGTGTCTTTGACCGACAGAGTAAAGAATTGTGTAATACGAGAGTGGTGTGGGGTAAAAGAAGATGTAGTGACAAACATTGAGAAAGGCATGTTAAGATGGTTTGGGCACATGGAGAGGATGGATGACGATAGACTGACAAAGAAGATATATCAGGCTAGTGTGAATGGGACAGGACAAAGGGGAAGACCTAGGAGAACGTTCTCTGACCAGATTGGAGATATCCTGAAAAAAGGACAAGTCAGAAGTACCCTTAACAGAAGAGCATGCATGAGAGGCTTGATGGGAGTGAGTGAAGCAAGTGAGGTATGTCAGGATCGTTGCAAATGGCGTTCCGTAGTCTCTGCCTACCCCTCCGGGAAACAGGCGTGAGTCTATGTATGTATAAATAAAATAAGAGAGGGAGCGA
This sequence comes from Euclidia mi, assembly GCA_944739405.2. Lineage (NCBI taxonomy): Eukaryota > Metazoa > Arthropoda > Insecta > Lepidoptera > Erebidae > Euclidia > Euclidia mi. The sequence continues at coordinate 37,889,078 of OX123190.2, read as the reverse complement.
TAGCCTAGTGGAGATACCAACAAACTGTCATGCAGAGGGTATCAGGTTCGAATCCACGGCGTGCACCAATGACTTTTCGGAGTTATGTGCGTAGTGCATTGTTAATTATCGCTTGTCCCGTGCCTCGGAGAGCACGTTAAGCCGTCGGTCCCGGTTGTCATGAAGATCTTTGACAGTCGTTATAGGGCGTCAGTACCTTCTAAATAAACTGACACTAGTCTAAACCATGGAATATCGCTATCCCTTCGGGTTGCGGAGGTCAGACAGGCAGTCGCTCCGTGGAAAAGCTAATATTCAGCCAAATTCGGTTAGACTAGTAAGCGGACCCCAGATTGAAACTGGGATAACGCTAAGAGGATGATGATGATATAAATAAAATAAGAAAAAAATATATAAGTACACAGTACAAAATGGTGACAATCATATAACGGCTGACATGATCACAGCCCACCGCTTTTGATTTAATAGAGAGGATAATCTTTTTAATCTCCGCCTCAGCAACTGGAGAAAAATTGAAAGGGGTTATATTAGGGCGAGCTAAGCCATCGATGTAGTTTACCGTTCGTCTCATAGTCTGGCGATTAAACTGTGGTGTAGAAACAAAATGAATGTTTATATCATCCAGACTATGAGTGATATATGACTCGCTTTGCCGTTACCCAGAGTGCCTAAGAACTTCCAGATATCGGCAGGGGAGGAGGAAGAAATATTACTAAACATGTGGCGGCGTTTAGCATTCCGTATCATTTGATTGCAGCGATACCGAGCCACTTTGTAAAGTACCCAGTTCTCATCACAACGATCCCGTTTGAATTTGCGAAAAGCTCGGTCCCTACGTCTCATCGCCATCTGAACCCCTCGTGTCAACCATGGTGCAGGAGGTCGCTTTAATTTAATTTTCCTCATTGGAGCATGAACATCATATAACTTTAGAACGATGTCATTGAAGATGTTAACTTTAGCATTAATAGTAGCAGCTGCCTCCAGAGGCACCCAATCAATTTTCGACGCATCCATTTGCAGGTTATCGACATTCATACGTGCAAAACAACGCCTGTACAGTACTTTAGGTTTAGGTTTAGGAGGTTTAAGGATATAGGAAATATAGATAATTATTAGATTAGGTTTATGGATATAGGAAATTATTTACTGACTTAATCGTAAAAATAAAAAAAATACTTGATGGATCCAACCAGGGCATTTTTAAAGTATTTACGAGGGGCAGCTGATAAGTTCGCGGCCGAAGATACTTAGCGATGACTTATCGTCTCGTTACTGATACCACAAGTTGCGTGACTCATTAGTAGTATAAATATCAAAAAAAAAACCTCATGTTACCTCATTAACATTTCAACCCCGGAACGAACAACATCACCATGTCCACTGTCAACTTCCCTCCCACGCTTCGAACAGTGCGAAACAAATAGCTGTTTTTTAAATAACTTTTTACCGGTTTTGTGATAATTTCTTAGCTCGTGAGTTGCTTCTGGTTGTGTATTTTAGGGTTTAGGCTCCGTGTATTGTAAGTTTTGTACATATTATATTGTAAATAGTGTAAATAAGCGTAATTCATCGATCGGTGTCTTTTATTTTATTTTTTTTTCTTAATGTAGGTACTGCGAAAAAAGTAGGTAAGTTTTTTACTAAATTATTTTTACTGTTAAATATATTTAATAGTGTTTAGGTTTTCTTTTGCGGATACAATATAGTATAGTTAAATAAGGTAAGGTAATAATGTCTTTATTCTGTAATGAACCTGATCGTGGTGGCGGCACGGATTTTTGTACACCGAAGTCACCAACGACTAAACGTTTATTTAGTGATATGTCACCATCGTTTATTACGCCAGATGATAGGTCAAAACGTTTTCAAAGCAAACTATTGGTAAATAGTGTCAGTTATTCTGATAGTTATTGTGATTTAGTAGCTCAGGCAACTAGTTATTTGGCCAACATAAATGAGTTCGTGAACGATCAAGGATCGCGTATTAACGTCGCTAACAAAACTGCCATAATGGATTTTACGCAGCGTATAACATGTATAGTATCCATACTAGTATTAAAATCGTCTAGTAACGAAACTAGGATGACACATATGGAACGAGAGTTAGATAGCTTAAAAAACAATCAGCAAAAGCCGACGTACGCACAAAAACTTAGCCTTCGTCTACCAGCGAAGTCAGTGCCGGCGGCGGCCGCGGTGGAGTCTCACCGTGTCCAACGCCCTGCTATTGTAGCTTACCCGACTACAGAGCGTTCAGCTGAATACGGGTCGTCATCCGCTACGAAGCAGGCACTGATGAAGGCCATCAAGCCTTGCGACGAAGGCTTTCAAATAGTAGGTGTCAAAAAACAGCCAAGTCTGGGGTAGTACTACGTGTAGCCAACGAAAAACAACTCAAAAAGTTGGAATCCGTAAGTGCAATTAGGTCTGCCGGTCTACATCTAGAGAGGCCGAAAGGGCGTAAGCCACGCATTCTTGTCAAGGACGTACCCGGTGCTATGGAGGACAAAGCGTTCATCACGGCGTTATACCGTCAGAATATCAAAGATGAGGTAAGTGTAGACGAAGAAACATTTATTAAAAATACCAAAATCACTCGTAGGCGTAAATTAGATAGTGGTCGTAAATGGATAGGCCTGGAAGTAGAACCAGACATTCGTAAACATCTTGTTAGCACAAAAGAAAAATTGTTTATAGATTGGGCAACATGTAGGTTAATAGACGACATAGAAATAGTGCGGTGTTCAAAATGTCAACAATTCGGTCATGTTCAAAAGTTTTGTACGTATAAAACAGCTGCTTGTGCTCACTGTGCTGGGGAACACGAAACAAAAGCATGCTCAAATAAAGATCTTCCTGATTTTAAACCTTCATGCGTAGCATGTAAACGCCTTAAGAAACCGCATGACCATCATTGCGGATCTCAGGAATGTCCCACATATAAGTTGAAATTAGAACAACTAATTCTTAATACTAACTATTGAATTAATAGTTTAGGGAACCTCATACTTAGGTAGGTACATCATGGATAATATCGTTATAGGACTATTAAACCTTCACAACGATAGGGTGGCGACATTAGAGTTAGAGCGCTTATTTATAGAATATAAGTTAGACGTAATTCTCGTACAAGAACAATATCAAAATACAAGCCAGAGTAATAAAATCATACAGCTGGACGGCAAAGCACGAGCTGGGATTTATGTCGCGAATTCAAACTTAACTGTAACATCTATTAGTAATCTCATGACGTCACACTGTGCGGTTGCGGAGGTCTCTTCTGCGTCCTTTAGAGTTTATGTTGTCAGCTGCTACTTTCAGTATTCACATCCGGTTGCCCCTTACTTACACCATCTTCGCTTCGTTTTAAGGTCCCTTATGGGCCATAAGGTCATAATTAGTGCCGATGTGAATGCATCATCTACGTTATGGTATGGCAAATATCGTTCTTCTGATAGGGATCGACGGTGCGCCGTCAAGGATTTCATTGCAGAAATGAATTTATCCATCCAAAACACACCAGATGCACCACCTACTTTTTGCAGCCCCATGGGCGAGTCTTCTATTGACGTCACACTTTCTTGTGGGGACGTTCGTATAGATAGGTGGCGTGTCCTACCGGACGCGTCATGTAGTGACCACCGCCTAATCGTGTACGAATTCACGTCAAGGCTGCCACGGGACTCGTCATGTATCTCTTCTATTAATTTTAGATATAAAACAAAAGGAGCTAATTGGGATCTTTTTGGTTCACTATTCGCGTCACATGTCAAATACTTCACTTGCTGTAGTCTTTCTGTAGAAGAGAGTGCTGAAATTTTGTCTGACACCTTCATATATTGTGCGGATGTTGCCATTGGCCGTGGTTCTATCACCAACACTCGTAGGTGTGATTGGTGGAATAACAACTTAGCTGAACTTCGGCGAGCCTTTCGCAGAGCACGTAGAAAGTTAAATCTATTAAAAAGACGTCAAATAACAGGTGACGTTTATGATACTGCCTTCATTGCTCTTAGAGTTGCCAGATCTCATTATAGGTCTGCCGTTGAAAAATGCAAAAGAAATTTGTTACGTAAGATTGTTGATAGACTCGATAGGGAGGGTCCGTGGTCTCCTTTATATCACGAATTTAAAGCAAATAGATCTATCGACTTAGCTTATACCCAAAATATCAAAATTAATGGTAGACATTCCACTGGTATTGAGGAGACAACGGACTATCTCTTGAATTCTCTGATACCCAACGATCGGCTGGAGAATGACACAGACTACCACCTTCAGATCCGACAATGGGCTGCTTTGCAACCCGTTTCACCAGCGTCAGACCTACCATCCTATGACGAATTTATAAATGCTGTCGGATCTCTGCCGCCTAACCAAGCTTCAGGCGAAGACAAAATCTCCAACAAGATGATAAAGGAAGCTTGTAAAACATCTGTTGAGTCCATTTTGTTTGTGTTTAAACGTTGCATAGCAGAAGGTATTTTTCCTCGTATATGGCGCAGTGGTTACATTAGGATCATACCAAAAGAGAGGATAAACCGTCCGACGACCCTAAGTCATATAGGCCAATAACATTGTTACCATCACTAGGAAAGCTTTTAGAACGTCTCGTAGTTCCCCGGCTTCTGCCGGGCGGTATTAGATTTAGCGATAGACAATTTGGCTTCACAGTAGGTAAATCGACAGTTGACGCAGTTATATCGGTTAGGAAGATAGTTTAGTCATCAACATTACAATATGTGCTAGGTATATTCTTAGATATATCTGGCGCTTTCGACAACGCGTGGTGGCCAATGCTTTTACTTAAATTAAAGTCTCGTGGATGCTTTAGTAACATATATTCCCTCATTTATACGTATTTCCTACATGGAACAGCAAAGTTAAAATTAAGCCACCATGCTGTGTCGAAGGCGCTGACCATGGGTTGTCCGCAGGGATCAGTGTTAGGCCCGTATTTATGGAATCTAGGTTTTGATGACTTTCTTAGCATACCACTACCACCAGGTTGCTCATTGACCGGATACGCAGATGACGGTCTTTTACTTATTCAATCTAATACTAGGGAATGTTGGCACAAGCAAAATTAGAAACCCCTAAAATTTTTAAATTCCTTTGGCAATGTTACAGGTACCCCACAAATTATTATATCAGGATAAGCTATTGGAATCAGCAGTTGGGTGTCAACAAGGTGACCCTCTTGGACCAGTCATTTTTAGTTTAGCAATACACCCCATAATTCGGCAAGTAAATTCTAAATTTAATGTATGGTTTTTAGATTACGGGACCCTAGGAGGGGATCCAGACATTGTATTACAAGATTTAGCTCTTCTTAAAAATAAATTCGCATCTATTGGCTTGGAACTAAATTCTAGTAAATGTGAGCTGTTTATAAATACAACAGACTCTTCAAAAAAACATTCGATTATATCTAAATTTAATCATTTGGCTTCAGACATCAAAATTGTTGATAAGAGTTCTCTTCGCCTCCTAGGTTCTCCAGTTTTTGAAGAATCTTTCGATTCTTTCATAGAGGAAAAAATTCAAAATTTTTGTGATATTTCAGATCGCCTATTCAAAATTAATGTACATTCGGCCTATACTATTATTCGATATTGTCTTTTCGTCCCAAAATTCACACATGCTTTAAGATCTTCCCAATTTGGAAAAAATATGCACTTTTAGAACAAGTCGACAAAATTATCCAAACTACTTTAAAGAGAATACTAAATGTGGACTTGGACGACCGAGCCTGGCTACAAGCGTCATTGCCTATATGTCTGGGTGGGCTCGGTATACGCAAAATTTCTAGTGTCAGTTTACCGGCGTTTCTGTCTTCGGTTCACAGCACGGAAGAGTTAACTAGGAAAATTTTATCACCTACACTAGTTAACTCAGAAGTGCTGTGCAAATCCGAAGCTGTAAACGCCTGGAAAATGGCTTGTCCAAGCACTGTTTTGCCTACCAACCTATTCTCCCAAAGATAGTGGGATGCGCCGCTTTGTGACATTGTAAGGAAAAGTCTTTTAGATGCATCTTTTAACGTTGCAGAGCGTGCTCGCTTGCTGGCTGTGGGAGAATGGGAATCGGGTCTGTGGCTTCAGGCACTACCATCGTCCAACACTGGAACCATGTTGGACGATGAGACGTTCCGTATCGCCACTTGTCTTCGTTTAGGTGCTCCGTGTGTTTCTCCGCATCGATGTCATTGTGGAGAAGACGTCGATAGCCTCGGACACCATGGGCTATCTTGCAGCAGAAGCGCTGGTAGAATTCCCCGTCACGCCCATCTGAATGACATAATTCGTCGTGCTCTTGTCGCGTCTGGCGTACCAGCTGTACTTGAACCAAATGGTTTGGTACGCGACGACGGTAAGAGACCTGATGGTATGTCATTGTTGCCTTGGAAAATGGGTAGGCCCTTGGTGTGGGACGCAACCTGCGTAGACACCCTCGCGCCATCACATGTTCCAAGCACCGGAGGCCATGCTGGCGCTGCTGCTGCAACTGCGGAAACCCTCAAACGGCGCAAATACAGTAATTTAGTGAGTAATTACGTGTTTGAGCCGCTTGGGGTTGAAACGCTAGGCTCATGGGGTCCGAGCGCTCGTTCACTATTCCGGGAAATTTCTAAACGTTTAATCGACGTCTCACGTGACCAGAAGGCTGGTTTATTCCTTGCTCAGAGAATCAGCATTGCCATCCAGCGTGGCAATGCTGCCAGCCTTCTGGGCACGTTACCCGATGACATTGATGCGGAGGCATTTTACGACGCCTAAACCTTGTAAATATTTTAAATTTTTTATTTGTTTTTACAGTTTTTTGTACATATACTACTTAGACATTAAGATTAGATTAAGCTACATATAGATTATAAAATTAAATACCATGATAATAAAAAAAGATGAATATACCTAAACCCATACTAGGGTAGGACTTTAAAGGTTAGCTAATCAATGTTTAGACTTAATCAACAATTGGGGTGAACGCAATCGTTTATATTTTTCTCCAGAGAAAACGTTTCAATTACTTTTGAAAGGGCACTTAAAAACACCGCCTCGAATCAAATTCAATAATAAATAAATAAAAATAAAAAAGCCTATTTATTTCCTGTAGTTTACAATTTACAATGCTGTATTACAATTTACAAATTAGCGTTAGTTGACAAATATATTTAAATTTGATTATTTTTGTGTTGTTTTAGTTGTGAGTTATATATGTTTATATTATTTTAAATGTTAGCCATTGTACTTTATCCTAAATTTAATTGATTAGTATATTATTATTATCTATATCTTGTTAGTATATTATATTGGTATTGTACATTATAGGTATATTTGTTTGATGGTTTATGCATGTTTGTATTTTTTTGTTAGCCATTGTACTTTCTCTTAAATTTAATTGTTAGTAAGTATTATCTACATTCTATATTATATTATGACGTGTTTAGTTTTTTTTTACTCTACAGGAACCCCTTGACGGGTAAAGGCCTCCTCCAAGTCGCTCCACTTGTCTCTATCTTGTGCAACCTGCATCCAGAGTGGGCCAGCTGTTCTTTTGATTTCGTCTTCCCAGCGTGATAATGGTCTACCCCTGATTCTTTTACCAAGCGGGCCCCTCCATCTAGTTAGTCTTGCGGTCCATCTCTGGTCTGTAAGTCTGGCAACATGGCCTGCCCATTTCCATTTGAGCTTCAGAGCACAATACAAAGCGTTCTTTGTTTTAGTTGTGCTTCTTATGGTGGTGTGTCTTATTTTGTCTATTCTTCGTATATTAAGCATGCTACGTTCCATTCCACGCTGAACCGAGGTGTTAATAATATTTTTTGCTTTAGCAGTGAACTTCCAAGTCTGGCATCCATATGTCAAACACGGTAGTAGGCTTGAGTTGAAAACTTTTGATTAGATTGCTGTGGGTAAGTTGCTCTTAAAAATCTCTTTCGGGCTCCAGTATTTATTCCACGTAATTTGTGGTCTTCTTTTTATCTCTGTTTCGTTGTTTCTCTTGTCAAAACTTATTTTCTTTCCTAGATATATGTAGCTGTCTACGTACTCCGGTGGTTTATTATTAACTGTTATAGGGGATTTGCATCTGTTTGTCATTGCCATAGTCTTGGTTAAATTCATTTGCAGTCCTACCTTTGCACTAGCTACATGTAAGGACTCTATCATAAGTTGTAGCCGTGAGCTTGTCTCTGATAGAAGCACAAGGTCATCGGCGAATCTCAAGTGGCTTATATAGGCACCATCTATCTGTAACCCAGTTTCTTTCCAGTCTAGCTTTCCGATGATACTTTCAAGGACAGCTATGAAGAGCTTTGGGAATAATGGATCGCCCTGTCTGACACCTCTTTCTATGGCAAAGCTCGGTCCGAAAGTTTCAAGCTTGACTCTTCCTCTGTTATTACGGTAGACGCTCTTGATTACTTTTATATATTTTTCTTCTACTCCTTGTTCTTTTAAGCTTTCCCATATACTTGTATGGTTTACTGTATCAAAAGCTTTTTGATAGTCTATAAATGTAATATATAGAGGTCTCTGGTGCTCTTGGTACTTCTCTATAATTAATTCGAGTGCGTGAATATGGTCACATGTTGAGAACCCTTTCCTGAAACCGGCTTGCTCTATTGGTTGGGTATCTTCTAAAACTGTACTAATTCTTTTATTTATCATACCGGAGAAGAGTTTGTAGAGACATGGTTGCAAGCTTATCGGTCTGTAATTGCCTATATCCTTAGGGTCGCCTTTCTTGTAAATAAGTATAATCTCTGACTCAGACCATTGTGAGGGAGTTTCTGCCTTTTGTAGAATCGCGTTGAATAGTACTGTTAGTGGTAGTGCCAGAATTGTTTCAGCAATTTTCAGTGCTTCGTTTGTGATGTTATCCGAGCCTGGGCTTTTTTCTGCTTTAAGTGTTTTTAATGCTTCTATCACTTCTGTTGTTTCTATAGGATTAGTGTAGCTTTCGCAGACAGTTCTGATGTTATTTCTTGTATTGTTTATGTCAGTTCTGTTGCCTTTATCTTTATATAAAGAAGTATAGAATTTAGTTGCTGTGATACTTATGTCTTTTCGTTGATACATGTCTATATCCAGCTCTTTCAGACCCTCAATCCAAGTTTTGTTTATTTTTAATTCCTTGTAAGCCTTCCTTGTACTTCCCTTGTATCGTATATGGTTTTCTATAGTATCTTGTCTATACCTTGCGTAGTCTTTGGTTATGTATTTGTTGACTAATTTGTAGAGTGCTGAGAGTTCCTTTCTCATAGATCTAGTTTTATTCTTAGTTTTCTGTAGAGCTTTCCTTCTTCCTAGTAGCTGTAACGTCCGATCTGAAAGGATTTTTTGTGCCCTTTGTTTGTCTATCTTATGTCGGGCGTTCTTTAAGCTTTTTGTGATTGCGTTTACTATTTTGTCATAGTATGATTGTACCGATATGTTTTCAAGGTGAGCAGGTGTATCTGATAGCATAGCTGATAGATTTTCCCTGTATGTAGTTATTTCATGTTCGCAGGTTAATTGGCTGTTTTGGTTGTTAGTGAATTTGGCTCTACTTTTCCTGGTTGACGTGAGCTTTATTGTGGCTCTTATTGCACTATGATCGGACGGGTAGTTAAGATTCAACGTTTGTATGTTTTGAAATATTCGTGGCTGGTTTGACAAAATAAAGTCTATCTCGTTTTTGTATTGACCACTTGGAGAGCGCCAAGTCCACCGCCGGTCTTGTTTTTTCATAAAACATGTATTTATGATTGTTAGTTTATGTTCGAGAGTGAAATTTATTAATCTCTGACCTCTATCGTTTCTAACCCCGTATCCGTGCTGTTTCATTACCAAGTATTCTTCTTGTTTGCGTGCTCCAATTTTAGCATTAAAGTCTCCCATTAATATTATGTTTTTGTGTGCAGATTCCATCGTTTTGTCTATTGTATTGTAGAAATCATCTATTTCGTTTTGAAATTAAACTACAGTTTACGGATTTTATCGCGTTGTATTGGTTTCACTAAGTTATTACATTTGAAACTAAAGATCTAGAAACTATATTTTTAATTTATTACTAGCCGACGTTTCGAATTCTTTACAGAATTCATGTTCACGGCAGACTGAGGTGATATTTGTCTTTTTCTTGAATGTATAAGTTATCTCAAAGTACGCGAACATTTTTCAAGTACTGCTGTTACTATTTACGCAGAATGAGCTCACAGTGTCCTTAGGTCTTCTGGTGACTTTGTCCTTCTTGGGTTTCATTAGCCTTATGACAGGGTCCCAAGCTGGAGGAACATTCCAACCATCTTCCCTATTGAAATTAGGGTGTTTTTTAATTTCAATAGCCTCTCGTATCATCCTTGGAAGAAAACGATGTTCTTTTGCGAGTATCTGTGGTTCATCAAATCGCAGGTAGTGGTTGGGTCCTTGTTCCACATGTTCACACACAGCAGACTTTGTTGAGCGTTTATGTTTTATGTCAGCTATATGTTCTTTGAGTCGAATGCCTATGCTTCTCTTGGTTTGTCCAATGTATGAGAGCCCACATTCACAGTCAATTTTGTAGACACCGGCCTCTTGCAAGGGTAACTGACACTTGACAGATGGTAATAATTGACTGATCTTCGTTGGCGGCTTGTAGTAAGTTTTGATAGAAGCTCGCTTCAAGATGTAGCCAATTTTGTCGGTCACGCCCTTGATGTATGGGAGGACAGCAGGTTGTCTTTCTACTGTGGCTGGTTTTTCTTTCTTCTGGGATCTGTGACAGTGGCGCGGCGGTCGGAGCTTGTTGTCTTGCAGAACTTGCCTGACATGTTGAAGCTCAGCGTCAAGGTGTTTCTTGTCACAGATCCCGCGGGCTCTCTGAAACAGAGACATTCCTACAGTAGCTAACTGTTTAGGATGGTGGTGAGATTCACCGTTTAAGTACCTATTTGTATGGGTCTTTTTCCTATACACAGTATGGCTTAAGGAGTTGTTTTTATTCCTGATGACAAGTACATCTAAGAAAGCTAAAGACTTGTTTGCCTCTAATTCCATTGTGAATTGTATTTGGTTATTAATAGAATTAAGATGGTTTAGGAAAGCATTAACACTATCTGTTGGTAAAATTGTGAAAGTGTCATCTACATACCGCTTGTAGAACCTCGGTGTGATGGTGGCAGTCTGCAGGGCTCGCGCCTCGAAGTCCTCCATGAAGATGTCAGCGACAACAGGCGATACTGGAGAGCCCATTGCTACACCGCCTACTTGTATGTAGTATTTCTTGTCCCATAACAGATAGCCCGTTGTCAGGCAGTGTTTGAGTATTTCTGCATATTCCTCAGGCATGTTGTTTTCCGTCAGCTTCGTTCTAGTAATTTCTACACAGTCATGTACTGGTATGCATGTGAATAATGACTGTATATCAAAACTAACCATAGTTTCCTTGTCAGAGAGATGTAGGTGTTTGATTTCACTGACAAAATGGTAGGAATCTTTCACATGTGCTCTCGTGTTGCCTCTGAGGGGTGAGAGAATCTTTGCCATGTGTTGAGCCAGTCTGTAAGTTGGTGCGCCTATCTGACTAACTATCGGGCGCAGAGGAGCGTTTTCCTTGTGTATTTTTGGTAGCCCATACATTTGAGGAGGTTTTACACACGATGGTATTAAATATTTTACGTCCAAATTAAGTTTTTCGGAGTATTTCTTAACAATATCACAAGTTTGCTTGAGTATTTTGTTCGTAGGGTCTGACTTAACCAACTTGTAGGTACTTTCATCTGACAAAAGATATTCCATTTTTTGTTTATACTCGGACGTGTCCATCACTACCGTTGCATTTCCTTTATCTGCTCGGAGTACTGTAAGTTCAGGCCTAGCTTGTAAGTTCTTCAGTGCGAGATATTCGGTCTTAGGTAGATTCCTTGCCGGCACTTTCGATTGACGTAATACAGCAGAAACGTCCTGTCGTATGGCTTCGAAATCTTCCTTACTCACATTGTTCTTGACTAGGCAATCCTCAACGTTGCAAATAATGGTTTCATACGGTATTCTTGATGGAGTTATCGCGTAATTTAAACCTCTGTTAAGTACTCTCTCGGTATTTTCATCTAACGTGTGTTTTGACAGATTGACAACTGTTTGTCTATGGGCGGACGGTAGCGTGTGATTGGTCCGTGCGAAAACGTTCTGTTTCATGTTGTACTGGTCATTTGATTTTTGTTGTAATTTTTCAAATTTTTGAATTTTCTTACGTTTACACGTGTAATAACTTAGTGAAACCAATACAACGCGATAAAATCCGTAAACTGTAGTTTAATTTCAATGTGTAACATTCGCGTAAACCCAAGAAGATACTATCTATTTCGTTGTCATTTGCTGCTTCAGTTGGTGAGTAAACTTGTATAATGGAGATCATAAAGCCTTGAAAGTTTAAGTTCAGCGTTGCGACGCGTTCCGTTGTTCCAATAAAGCTATCTATGTTATTTTTCAAGGATTTATTTATTATAAAACCCACCCCGTATTTACCAGGTGTAGATCCCTTATAACAGAATATGAAATTATCGTGCTCTTCTATATTGCTACCGAAGCGCCTTGTTTCTGTAAGTCCTATAATATCATACTTTATTCCACCACAGAAAACGTTTCAATTACTTTTGAAAGGGCACTTAAAAACACCGCCTCGAATCAAATTCAATAATATCACCATTAAAAACAAAGAATCAGTTTGTTATTTAGGGCTAGTTTTAGAGAGAATCTTTTCATTTGTCGAGCACATTAAAACAGTGGGTGAAAAATCTAAAAGAAGTTTTTACGCCTTGTCAAAGATATCAACTGCGACATGGGGGCTTTCGTTCAAAACTTTAAAAGTAATTTATGGTGCAACATATCTGGGTTGTATGTGTTATGGTGCGCCTGCATGGGCTGATAGAGCTACTATCGGTGCTGTACGACGTAAAATGCTACAAAGTCAACGTCTCGCGTTGATATTTTTGTGCAAGGCTTATAGGACAGTTAGTACTAAAGCTTTGCCAGTACTGGCAGGTGTATTTCCGGTCGATCTTGAGGCACAAAGACGAGCAACAATGTATTACGTGACACGAGATAACATGGATCTAAATTTTCTAGCTCCGCGCGACAGACATAGGATCGCTAGATTGTTGAACCATCAATCCACAGTCTACGACGATCTTCTTGATGAATGGCAATGTCGCTGGAACACATCAACTAAGGGCCGTCACCTCTACCAGTTCTTCCCATGCATCCGAGAGCGACTGGCCAGGAACTGGTTGTAGGTGGATCACTGTGTAGCCCAATTTCTTACAGGTCATGGTAACTTTAAGAGCAAGTTGTATTCATTTAAGCTAGTTGATTCACCGTTATGCCAATGTTCAACATCTGGCAACAATTATGAACAATCTGCTCATCACATTCTATGGGAGTGCAGTCTTTGGCAAATCGAACGTAATATAATGCTTAATGAATTAGAGGTAACTTCTGGAGTAGTGTACTATACGGATCTTGTGGCAAGTAGGACGAATTTCCGTGCGTTTAGGCGTTTCTGCCATACATATGTATTACTGGAAACAGGTATAGTTCACAATTTAGGCCCCCTTAATGCTCATGTCCGTGGTGCTTATCTTTTCTCATCACTATATCTCTTCGTTGCTTGTCTCCCGCTTTGTTAAGGAGGGAAGTGGATTATTCATTTTCCAACTCCTCCAATATACTTCTGATTAAGTTCGTTGCGGGTTCCAAGACAGTTTAACTTTACCCGGGACTTCACGAGTGTCAAATCTCGTTGTCATCAATGGTCACTGCTGCTGAACCTGGCTACACAGGTGACACAGTAGTGGGAATGAGGGTGGGATTAGTCCCATTAAAAAAAAATGACCACTGAAACTGCAACTTCTCGCATTTTGGAGCACCGCGCTGTGATTAAATTCCTTGTTAAGAAAGAAAATACGCCGAAAGACATTTTTGAAGAGATGTCATCGGTTCTTCAGGATTCTGCCCCATCAAATACCATGGTAAAAAAATGGGCTCGTCTATTTCAACAAGGAAGGGAGACCTGTGAAAACGACCCCCGCCCGGGCCGCCCAGTAACGGTCGTCACCGAAGAAAACAAGAGAAAAGTTGAAAAATTAGTTTTGGCTGATCGTAGAATTAAATTGTGCCAGATAGCGAAAGAACTACAGATTAGCAAAGAACGAATTGGAGAGATCTTACACGAACATTTGCATATGAAAAAAAACTGTGCGCGTTGGATCGCGCGAATGCTCACACCGCTCGACAAGCTCCGATGATCGGAGAGTTGTAAAGACTTTTCAGAGTTGTGTCAGGCAAATTAAGACAAAATGTGTAATCGCATTGTGACTGTTGATGAAACATGGATCCGTCAGTATGATCCCGAGTCCAAACAAGAGTCAATGCAGTGGATAAAAAAGGGGAAAAAGGCCACCAAATAAGTTTAAAGTGGAAAAGTCGGCTTTGAAGCTTATGGCTATCATTTTCTGGGATAGCGAAGGAATTTTGCGGATTGATTACTTGCTTGAGGGAACTACAATGAATGGTCAGTATTATGCTAATTTAATAGGTCAGGCACGTGAGGCAGTCGTACAGAAAAGACGCGGCAAGTTGGCGCACGGAATGCTGTTTTTGCAAGACAACACACCCTTTCACACCGCTCGGGTAGCGAGGGCTGCCTTGAAAGCTACGGGATTCACAGAAATTGACCACCCACCCTATAGTCCGGACCTGGCTCCCAATGACTATTTCCTTTTTTCAAATTTAAAAAAGGAGTTGCGGAGACGAAGATTTGCGGACGACAGTGAGATGAAGACGGCCGTGGAAAACCATTTTGAAGAGAAATCTAAAGAATATTTTTTCAATTGTATAAAAGCATTATATTCACGATGTGAAAAGTGTATTTCACTTGAGGGGGTTTATATTGAAAAATAGAAAATTTAAATCTATAATTTTTTCTCATTAACTACCCTAGGACGCGAACTTATCAGACGCCCCTCGTATGCAAACATTTTCCTCATACATCATCTTCACGTCGTCGATATAACGTTCACCGCTTAAATGGCCAGTCTTCCTTCACATATGTATGTCTTCCATGGCTATTTCTTTACTTCTCCTATATTTACGACATTAATGCCAGCGGTAGATTTCCGCCCTCGCTGGATCCGGAAACTGACGGACTGATTATATCGAGACGTTGACGAATTGCTACCACTTCACACACAGATAGCACTATTCAATCGATTTAAAACTTCCGGTACGTCAGCTTGTTTGTACCTCCTTATCTCAGATTCTTATACTTCTCACGTGTTTATTTGCGTTTCTGATCGCATGCTTCTATTGCATATATTCTACAACTAAGCCTCCCTACAGGTATTTAACATGAAGGCGTTACCGGCCATAAATATCTCCCTTGTCCGAAGATAGACAGCAGATAGTTTATGTGCATCAGCACATAAACTATCTGCTGTCTAACTATCAAGTTAGGATGCTGGGTTTCATTTCTTTTATACGCGTAAATTAATAGCTACTTTGTTTTCTTGTCTAGACGCTTGTATTTTATGATAGTCTATTCTCTTTGTGTTTGCTCGTAACTTACATAATGATACCTCTATATTACCGTTTTTATATAATTGTATTTATATCCTGCCATTTATTGCTCAAAATATAACCGAGACTCATAAGTATCTTCTCAAGAAAACCTACTAAGCCCACTTACGACGACGAAGTTAATGATGTGAAATAAAATTTATCTTATTTGTGTCCAACTTTGCATTCGAAACTTGGCAAGTAGATCAACGTTCGACTGTCAACGCTGTAATATCGTAACTCAGATATTTGTCCAATTCGTTATCTTATTCGACGAAACAAACAAATTTGTGTCAAATAGGGGTTCAATACTAGTGATAGATGACGAGAGTATTCAATAAATACTACTATCGGTATTGGGAATATCTTTATAAGTAATGTAGGAGTATTTCATTGACACATCTATTCCCGATCGGTGAGCCGACATCACGTATCCACGATAAATTGATTTGGTACCAGAAGTGCCCACCGCTTATACAGCCACGCACCGAACTTTCTTGACATTATTATTTCTAAGCTCTATTTTGTCCGCGTAAAAAAGAAACGTGAGAAAATACTCGATGACTTTATTGCATCTCCGTATATAGGATACCGGTCTACTTGTAACTATAGTATTAATTAATGTTATTGATATTTTATTACTCTCACAATCTAATAAATGTTTCTTGGTCGTGCGGAATCTGTAATTATGAGCGACTGTTGATGCATATTCATTATCATGCAAATTAATAGTGCCATTACAGCTTCTTACCAAGTAACTCTCAAGTAATTTACTCATCGCAAGGCAAACTCAATTGCGGTAAAATGTGTACTAGAGCACGGAGAAACGAGCCCTAATTTATTACTGTAGAAGTTTTTTAGAACAACTTAATAGTTTCTATGCGATGACTTAGCGGATCGTGCGGGTTCTGGCGGGTACGACTACCCCACGTGATGGATGACG
Organism: Euclidia mi; assembly: GCA_944739405.2. Classification (NCBI taxonomy): domain Eukaryota; kingdom Metazoa; phylum Arthropoda; class Insecta; order Lepidoptera; family Erebidae; genus Euclidia; species Euclidia mi. Next base: position 37,872,551 of record OX123190.2, on the reverse strand, counting down.
GGACATCCTTCCAGCCCGGCTTAGAACTCATTGAGGGGGGATTATATCGAGACGTTGACGAATTGCTACCACTTCACACACAGATAGCACTATTCAATCGATTTAAAACTTCACCGCTGACCAGTGGCGAACATTTGTCGGGATTAAATGGTTCTTTTTTTTATTTTTATTTATTGGTTTACCTACAATTGTTACACTTAAGAATATATAATTACATTTAACACATTAGGTATACATTTTTAGTTCAGTGTACAATATTATTATGGCAAACACAGCATGCATAATTATGACAAGCGTTCATGTGTATTAAAAAAAATACATATTATATATCTTTATACATGATGAAATCCAGTTTACAGTAAAGGATAGGCAAAGAAAGAAAGAAAGAATGGCAAAAAAACAAAGCAATTGACATTTTCTTGCGTATCCAGTGAAAATAGACGATGATTAGTTACTATTTAGTAAGAACAGCAATTATAAAATCACGCTCCACCTTGTCCCAATGTCTAATTCTTAAATCTTCTAGAATGTGTTTATATTTAGAACCTGATGTCTAAATCTTAGAAAAACAGTGCCGAAGATATCAACAGACTTGTCGCATGCGTTGAGAAGTCTACACATTCTTGGGATGGGTAAATGCAAACCTGAAACAGTTTTACGATGTGGGGGATGCAATATTTTGATAGGGTTACGCGGATGTCTAGTTGGGATATTAAAATTAAAATTTGAGAGTAGCTGAGGGCAATCTATTATATTTTTAAGAAGCTTATACAAAAATATTAGGTCATGACAATTTCTGCGAGTTTCAAGTGATTTCAGTCTGAAATGGGTTAGAAGTTCACGATAGCTCCGCATGTTTTTAGCAATACCCTCAGAATAAGCCAGGTGTTATAAAAATCTTTTCTGAATCCGTTCTATTCTTAACGTATGTGTTGCATAGTGCGGATGCCATACGACCGAGCAGTATTCAAGTATAGAACGGACGAAACTGTTGTAAAGAATAATTTTCGTTTTAATATTTCGAAAGCATTTAGTGTTGCGTATTATGAAGCCCAAGGCCTTAGAGGCTTTTTTAACGGTAGCATCAATGTGTGGAACGAATGTTAATTTGCTGTCCAGAAGAACACCCAAATCCCTCACACTGTTAACATTTTTCAGATATGTGTTGCTCATTGTATAATTAAAATCAATGTAATTGAGTTTCCTCGTGAAAGTTATTTTTGAGCATTTTTTTATATTTATCTCCATTTTATTGTCAGCACACCATTTTACAAGTCTACATATATCCTCTTGAAGCATTATTGCATCGTTATTACTATCTATTATTTTAGCTAACTTCAGGTCGTCTGCGTACATGTAGGGGGTTGAGTATTTAAAACAACATGGAAGATCATTTATAAACATTATAAATAGAAGAGGACCCAAATGTGACCCCTGAGGAACCCCTGAAGTTATTTGAAACAAATTCGATTCAAAACCATTTGCTACTACATAAAATGATCTGTTTGTCAAGTAAAAGGCTAGCCAGTTGAGTATGGGCCCAGTGAAACCAAATCTAGTCAATTTTTTAATTAGTAATATATGTGAAACTTTATCAAAAGCTTTACTTAGGTCAGTGTAAATAGTATCGACCTGTTTATTAGCATCAATCCTTCCCTAGTTTGGGTAGACTTTACGTCGCAAACTCGAAAATATATTGCCAAGCATAATTATGTATTTCGTTAAATTTATATCCTTGAAACCTAAAGCTAATCAAAACTGATTTACACCATGTTTACCGGGAAAGATGTACACAAAAGTAGTTTAGTGTGTAATGAGTTTTCAAAATATATTACTCTGAAGCAATATCGTACAACCGCAGCATTCATAAATAAGGGTCGTAATAAACGTAGTCACAATACGCAAATGAGAAAAATATTATATTGTAAACGCAATATATATCTGGGGAAGATAGAAGTGCTAATAAATAATAGTGCTATTATAGTTATAATACAAGTCTGAACGAGGCGGCGATAAGACGACAAGAATTAAATTTTGTTTTGGGGCTTATGAATTTATGTGAATTGTTGGTAGTCTAGTAACTGTTGTAACTTTCGTTTCGGCTCGACCTAAAGGCGGGAACTTTGTTACAAAACAAAATTACAATAGAAGACAGTTTATAGCTACGGTTCCGTCGGGACCGTGCGCTGATCAAAATATAAATGGGATTTTCACTTTACGCGCCCAAATCCTGAAAGTTTAACAAAATCCAAACGATTATTGATAATTTATTGCGTAGCCGACCTTTCGCTAAGGCGATATGGAAAACAATGTTAAGGTCATTCGGAAGCTGCGAAATGAGGTACGGATGGGCGGCGAACGTGACTTTTACTCGTAGCTTGTATCGCCCATTTGTCCCCGTATTACTCCAGTAGTTTCCTTGGACCTTTACTTATCAGTCTCTTGGTCTACGTTCAATACTGGCTTAGCGCGGTTTTCTCTCTGTAGGTAACTGCCCATCCAAAAGAATCCAGTGAATGTTAAATAGACTTCATGAAAGAAAAACTGGAAATCAAATAAATTAGAACGTGAAATATGATTCTCTTCCTAAGTTTTATGCTAATGTTAGCAGAGAGCGAGTGGGTGCTTCAATGTAGAATTTCTCAACGTTTTCCGTCTGTTTATTTCTTAAGCCTTTAGAAATTTTCCGCAATTTACTAAATATCTGAAAACTAATATTATGAAAAGGCTGTAGTTTGAGTTTGGAAAATATATTTTTATCGCTAAATAACTTTTTTACGATCTGACTTGTGAGTTTCGTTTCTAGTTAAACCATAATATTCATGTGTCACCACAATAAATAGTTGGCGAGGCTATGAAACTGCTGTAGAATATAAAAGTGTAACTCATAAAGTAGAAAAAGAACATTTAAGGCTGGTGACACGCGATGCTTTCCTTGCCAACTTGTAACTTGCAACATTTTAAATTAAATGGAAAGTAGTGCTGCAGGTGTTCTGTTTCATGGACGGAGTGGCTTTTAATGCAGTGATCGGATGAAATGGCAATTTTAAAATAGGGTCACTTTTGCTCATCAGTATCTGCATACCAAGTTTTGAACATTTTGTCGCATGACATTTTATACAAGGCGAGAACGCAAAGTCTTATTTACTTAAACTAAAGTGCTGAAATGTTATGCAGAATAGTTTAGAATATAAGTGAACAAAAATATTTGCGTGTTTTAGTTTATTTGCTGCTACTACAGCCCTGTTAGATCTATGAAGACGCAAACGGTTGAACGCAAGAAAGATACATATATTCAATGTTGAACGTCAATAAATGTAAGTCTATTTAATAAAATGCTGTTGTTCCGACTCGTAGTTGCAAAAGCATTATAAAATTTATTTAAACTTATGTTATTCAGGTCACAGGTATTTCTAGTCTCGTTGCTAGATTTTATTTCTCACGGCGCCATAACGCCTTATCGCCAACAGTTTACGATGCAATACGCACCGCTGCCGCTCTTTGCTAGTAATTGAATTGCAGGCGCTTGCTATAATGTGGATTTGCCGGAGTTTTAACTTCAACAAACAATGCAGAGTTTACCTACAAAGTTTAAAAGTAAACTAAATGTTTTCGTACAAGTTTTCTGGCAGTATCTAGTATGAGTTTTATTTTCTCTCGCAGATTTTAGACTAGACCTACCTACATTAAATGATTTTATCATCTCGTTTTATGCAAAACTTTACAAATAAAAGTTTGTTCATTGTTTTCTTTTTTTTGGTAGAATATTTGGGCAGTTTAGGATTTCATTGTGAATAATTATGAGAAACCTAAAGGATAAGGAAAAAGCAGGGGGTTTCTTTTCAATTGTTACGGTACTTTAAAGATTTTCATCGCTGTGTTTCCGTCCATCTAAGGCTTGACACGTCCGTTGTTTGAATATTATTTTGTGAGGAGAAGTCTTCGAAAAGAGGAACGGTTTGCTCTATCGCCGTTTCTATTCCGGGATCTGTTTGTGAGTTCATATTTCAATCATCATTATGTCATATCCACACCCAATAGTTTAACGCTAGTATTTAGGTGACTTTAACCTATCCTCAATAGTGGAAAACTGCAAAAACATCACAGCTAAATAGACTTTATAATTTATCAACTCAAATCATCCTCCTAGCGTTATCCCAGTTTCAACCCGGGGTCCAAAAGCAGACCTCATTTATGATTTGTTTCTTTTAACTCTATTTCTTAAAAATTGGATTATAAATGCCTTAATAATGTATAAACTCCATGTGTGTATCCAATGAGGGCAACATTATCGACTACGATAAAGCCCTCAGTATTTTCTTAATAAAGATTATAAAAAAAACCGGGATCCGCTTACTAGTCTAACCGGATTTGGCTGTTTATTAGCTTTTCCACAGAGCGACTGCCTGTCTGACCTCCGCAACCCGAAGGGATGGCGATATTCCATGGTTTAGACTAGTCTCAGTTTATTCAGAGTACCTAGTTGTAGGTACTGCAGCCCTATAACGTCTGTCAAAGATCTTCATGAAAGCCGGGACCGACGGCTTAACGTGCTGTCCGAGTCACGGGACAAGCGATAATTAACAATTCAATACGTACATAACTCCGAAAAGTCAGTGGTGCGCGCCGTGGATTCGATCCCGATACTGTTGGTATCTCCACTAGGCTATCGCTGCGCTGTTAATAATTTAGCAAGTGAAATAATTATATAAATACATAATTGTTGTGATTCAGTCCTTATAAAGACAGCGGGTTCTTCCCTTAGAGCCCCGATCCCCGAGGCACACGTTTTGGAGAGCCCCGAAAACGATAAATTTGATTACTTTTATCTTTTTCATATTTTCTATTATTTTCGACATGTGCCGTCGACATAAAAAGGCCATAAATGTATGACTTTGAAATATACAAGACGAAATTATTTAATTTGAAATTTTGTAAAACACCAACTCATATATTTATTATAGGTTAATACAGTTTGAATAGGATGTTTCAAATATATTAGAAGAACGGAAAGAAGATTACTTATGTAAATATAACAATATTATCAAAAATATATTCTACAATGTATGACTTGTTGTAATTTTTCAAATGAGATGTACTTACTGTCAGTATTTTTTATATCCTTACCATTACTACTATATTATTATAAGTTATTAATGTTGATTATTTTCATAGTTGACTGTCGTAGTCCCATTGTGCCTGTTTTTTTTTAAATTATGTTAATTTTCCATTTAGGCTAGTTATTTTGATATTTTTGTATTGAAAAAGAAGCGATTGTGACCTGTTATCGCCCTAAGAACCTCTACTTGGTATTCTTAAATTTTAATATTTACCATAGCCAAGCAAAAGTCTATAATATTGCCTGATCCTTCAAGTTATGTACCTATTTAATATTAGTAACTAAAAATATTTTATAAACTATAAGTTCTGTTGACCGTACTTTTAAGCTAAATTAACTTTTAATTGAGTTTCATCATCATCATCATCCTAACGCTGCTGCTGTTCCGCCCACGCCTTGGATCCCGGGGTCCGCTTTCCAGCTGTGTCTCCTCCACTTCGCACGGTCTTCAGCACCTCTGGTAGTTAGTTGGTTGGCACGCATATCATCCCTGACGACGTTAAGCCAGCATTTCTTTGGCCTTCCCCGTTTACCGGCGCCCGGCGGAGGTAGCATGGCAAGACATGAGTTTACAAAGACATAAATAAATCAGGGCCCTCCGGTACAGGTGTCTCGGGGATAGGGGCCCTAAGAGAATATAACCCAAGACAACTACGGTACCCGACATTGTAAAGGACGCACACTTGAGAGATAACAGATCATGTAGGTACATTTAAATTTTTACTGTATAATAGAATAATAATACGTAGAGCTCATGAAAATGGAGGTTATATATCCAAAGTTTTGCAACAAAGTTTCCCTTATAATGTAAGCTTAGAAAAGGCACATTACCATTTGGTGGAGTTCAGCGTTTGCAAAAGTTGTTATAAAGTGCATTTTGTTTGAAGTTAAGGTAGTACGTTGGTGGGTAGTTTGGGCAGGTGGTCATTTGTGAGACGAGCCACCGCCAAGCTTTGTTTTGTAACGACACTAATACTGGCCCTCCTGGGACTGTGTTTTAGGGGTAGTGATTTTATCAATGTTTTTAGTAGCAACATGTTGATGAATGACAGTAAAAAGTATTTTTTTTACCCGACTACGGCGAAGCCAAAAGGAAGGGTAATGTTTTTGGTAGTCTATGTACATATATGTATGTATGTATGTTTGTATATTCCATCGTAGCGCCTAAACTACTGAAAGGATTTTAATGAATAAAGGAAAAAAAGGGTGTCAATAGTTTCGTAATAATGGCCCGAGTTACATAGGCTATATATATTTTATCTAAATTTTCTACTTCGGAATTAACACCTCAGATTCCAACCTCAAAAAAAAAAACAAATTAAGATAATCATTACGTGTTTGGTACTAAAAGAAAGGTATTGGTTAGCACATTGCAAATATGTACATATATTATACTGCTTGAGTCAAAATATAAGTTTAAAACGCGGTTGTACTTACAATTCGCGCAATTCAGACCCTTATCGTTACCTATTTTGCTTTCTTTCTTCCATTAAATATTACAATGTAAATATTGCACAGTTAGTTTACATGCTCCAGCGGATACGGAAAAGTATTAAATAAAATAAGTTTAAAAACTATAATCCGAGAACGTAAAAAGGGAGTCTAAAAAGGAAGAAACAAGAAAATAGCTCACTATAAGTAAGTACCGAAATGCTCAAACTAGAGCCGTAGTCGCACCTATTCAAACCTATTCTACACGTTTACAAAAATCAAACCGTCTGCTAGTAACTGTTAGGTACAGTAAAACCTATCTCGAAAGTCAAAGTATTCACGTACAGAAACTGCGTATTTAAATGCTACAAAGCTCACGCGTTTGAAACCCCAATTTAAAAGGTTCAACACACCCGCATGAAGCGCAACCCTTCGCGAGCATGCACCTATTTCCCGCCTATCAATACTATGTAAACCGAAAACACATCTATAAGGGTAGGTGCGCATTAACGAGGTGTATAAGGACACCAACTCGTCTGCGCTCATGCAGACTCCCCTTTATACCCTGTCAAACAGGAGGCGTATCAGCGAAGGCACAAAACACCCGATAGTATTCTTTGCCTCACAGAAGAAGCTAATTTTGCTTAAGTGGGCTACTCTGTGAGTGCCGCACCGCTACAGGGGCCGCCCTCCCTACATGGCCTGTGTTTGACTCCCGTGCGAGGCTAAAATGGCGCGTTCGGTAATTAGACTAACTTTTCATTTTGCGTCAGCTTTCATTAGCTCGATGTACGACGGCTGGGAGGTAAAATTGTTATGAATTGCATCGTTTATTTTTCAACAAGCGCAAATAAATTTATTGAAGTGCTGGTTCGTATATTTGTTTATTGTATAGGTACATGCAAGACAATTTTGCCTGCACGGCCAATTAAATTTTGCATAATAGATCTGTCTATACATATACCGAAATAATTACACACTTTTCGGTTGCTAAAACTGTATGTACCAGTGAATTAGCTGATTAATTTGTTTAATAAATTCCGTTTTGCTACTTATGATATCCTAACGAAAACCCGACTACATTTCGTCCGATTGAACGAAACACATATTTTAATTTCAAAGTTAAGCAGCGATGACAACAGCAAGGTAGTCTCTAGTCTCTTTGTGCAGCCCCACTTTCGCCCTAGTGACCGGGATCCGTTGTCTAGCGTAACCAGATTTGACGAAAGATTGGCCTTTCCACATAGCGACTGCCGTCTGACCTCCACAACATAGAGGGATAGCAATATTCTATAGGTTCGATCAGTGTCAGTATATTCATGCGTACTGACTCCCCGTAACTGCTACCAAGGATCCTTGTGACAAACATGAAAAATTACGTGTCCTGTCAGTAATTATCCCGTAAAAAGATTTTTTGTAAATTTTGGAAATTTCGTAGGGGTAAAATTAAAGAAGAGGTAAAAGGTTGTATTGAAGTCCATAAGATTCAAATTAAGAGTCATGAAATATTATATACTTGTTTCTGGTAAAAAAAAGAAATGTAAATTTCAGGCTAGTTAGCATTTGAAAGTTTTCACGCCAATGAGGCCGCCAACAACCGCTAGTGTAGCGCGCCAGTAGTATTCACCACATTTCAACTAAATTCTTTATTCGGACTTTATCACGGTTTGTTTTGCATACAACTTTTTATAGTCACCATGTGACCATAGTTGTGGAGAAATGTCCGAAAATTCGGTAAAAGTGTAAATATAAAAAGAGAGTAGACTGTACACGAATATAAGTTGCGATAAAATCAGAATAAAATGGTTCAACTCCAACGAGCTTATGGAGTTTTTGCATAAGTAGATAAAATGCCCTGACAATCGGTCAAGTGAATATCTAAGATGTACTTGTCACAATGAACATGTCAAATTCATCCTTTAAGAGCAGACAGTGGCATTTCACTCCTACGTGCGAGTACTCGTGCGAGGGTTTGTATGCACATTATAATTGTTTATTTTGACATGACGCACAATATTATTAAGGTGCTGATACACTTACGCATTCACTTGTAATGAGCATTCGTGCGAATGTTACAATACAGAAATTGAACTAGAGCATTTTAACGAGCTTTCTGGAGAGCATTCAGACAGTAAACGTTAAGACGAAACGAATTGCTTTGCCTCCTTTTATTGCTTGCATCTTTTATCTTTTTTAATATAACCTATAAGTTTAAATGCAGCACACGCGTCCGTCAGATTAGACATATTCGTGAAGATTATTTTATAACTACCATCGACAAGAGCGTTCGCGGAAAAGATCGTGAAAACGTTCTTTGTGATGTTTGACTGTGTTTGTTGTTCGGTACAACTAATCTAAAAACGGCGAATGCTCGATGTTCTTTCCAGTGAATGCTTAAGTATATCAGAACCTTTATGCTTACTTTTAGGGGTAGTGAGGAATGACTTCATTAGAATCACTTTCTGGTAAAACATACATTTGTCGAACATTGAGTTCTTTCTTCGTGAGATTGAAAGCGACAGAAGCAGCACGTAATATGCTCTCGCGGGAAGTCTGAAATTACTTTTGTACTAAGAATTTAGAACTGTATAATTACGAGCTTGATGTGTTGCCTTGGCGATGCAGCCTTGATGATATGTCAGATTTACTATATACTACACTGAAGCAAAGCAGAATGTTTAACTTTGTACACATTATGTTTGCGTACGTACGCGTAGTACGGCAATAGGCTCGCCCCTTATTACGTGGGACTAAAGTATATCTGGCGAAAAGTGAGTGTAGAAATACACCTCTGCCTACCCCTTCGGGGATAAAAGGCGTGACGATATGTATGTATGTATGTACATTATGTTTGCAAGTTCTTGTACGATAAGTAGCTACATACAGTTTATAGCATTGTAAAAGTTTCGTATTCATGAAAACCGTTTTATATAATTCTTATCATTAAGTAATGTATATTGTTGAATAGAGAGCCCCCATGCAATAATATAAATAAATAGCTTTACAAAACCTTAGTTTTAAATAAAATGGTGTTCCAAAAAACAGTGTGCTCTTTTCCAATGAGGGCTTGCCTGCTCTAGACCCAACTTCAGATGTACTGTTAGGCCGGTCGGATCAAGCAAAAGTGTAATAACTTTTAACATCACAGATTACAGTATATGCTCTTACAAAATAATTTAGCAGGTCTAAATCGCGTAAACTTAACTTATTTAATAAGGTTTACATACCTATTGGTTTCCGACGTTTCGCTCGTCTTGCACCGAGCGTGGTCGCGGAGAGACTGATGAGAGCTCAGCGCCGTCTTGGGGAAGTTTCGGCACCTACCCTCACTTGGTCTTTATTCGCAATGTCGGTACTCCGACACACTACACTAATGACGTCTACACACTGTTGAGATTTATCACTGCGGCGGTGTTTACATTTGCTGATGACTGGATTACAAGTATCCGATTGTCTATATCCACCCTCCCGGTTGAAATTGTTATATTTCTTGATTTTTATCTCTTCACGTACTATCCTGGAGTAATGGTAGATGATGTATACAAATCGCAAAAGTTTCAAATCGAGTAGGTATATGCTCTTACAACAATACAAAGATAAAAGAGAAAACCCTATTATTACTTCCAAAAATAACAAGGAAGTAAATTACCAGGATCTCGTTAAGCGCCATATTATCGGCGTTAACACTTGAGCTGGTAGCGATGACGTGCATTGTTTAGATGTAAGCACGCATGTACTCTTTGTTCGCGTGTGCAATACTTATGAATTTCCTAGGGGAAGTTTTTATTGTGCCTCACTACGATAACAACTTAACTATATCTATAGTTTAAATATGCACATACATATATATATATATATATATATATACATATATGACTCGTGAGTGAAGGGTTAGGGGTAATATTCTCGTTAAAAAAATTAATTTGTATTTTTTTTTATAGTTTCCCCTGTCAGGTTTTGTGTATGCGATGCATCAGAAAAATATATTTAAAGATTTGTATAGTTTCCTATGGGATTACTTGTTTTTACAAAACGAATCGCTATCAGAAATAAAAAAAATATCCATTATTATAAGGCAATAAAAAAGGGCCAGTAATTAATAAAAAATATAAAAACAAGGGCGTCGCCAGCCGATTACCTAGGGGATGGAGAGGCAATGTGATATAGAAAATGAGAAAAGTATGGAGAAAATAATAAATTGTACGGTTTTTGAATCTCTAGGGGGGGCAGCTACCACTCCTGCCCCCCTTGGCGACGCCCATGACTACGGCTAAATATTAAAAAACCTCTAAATGGTTGATCATCTTAAAAAAATAATCTAATAATTTAAAACGTTTGCGATTTGTACATCACATACACACATACATACATAACGTCACGCCTTTTATCCGCGAAGGAGTAGGCAGAGGTGTATTTCTACACCCACTTTTCGCCAGATATACTTTAGTCCCACGTAATAAGGGGCGAGCCTATTGCCATACCGGGCCCATTTCCAGACTCCGTGCTGCTACTGAGAATTTCGTGACAGAAAAACCCATTAACACTGCCCGACCCAGGAATCGAACCCGAGACCTCCCGATCCCACGCGCACATTTATGCCGCGAGACCAACGAGGCAGTCGTATAGGGTTTGATGTCGAGTTTTCCGTCTCTACGCAAAGATGGTATTTGCATCGTGTATCCCTTAGTCGCCTCTTACGACACCCACGGGAAGATAGGGGGTGGTGACACTTGTATTCTATGCTTGTATTATATTTGTACATCAGTAAATAAAATCTAGTAACGGGTCTCAATCGTGTTATTATTATGTTGTGTCGGTCAGTTATGTCGAGTTATTTGTTTGTATGCCATATTTGCTTACCGATCTTGATGCAGTGCGACACACTAGCAAAGTGAAACTTAAGTATACTATTTATGAGGTCTTTGTCTAGAAAAAACATAGTCAGATAGATGATTGGAACATTTGCGCTCAATAAAAATTTAATTTGAAAACTATGCTTTCTCTAAATATGATTCTGGATACTTTAAGTAATACTTAATTTCTCGTCGTGCCTCGGAGCGCACGTTTAGCTGTCGGTCTCGCTATCGTGAAGATCTTTGACAGTTGTTACGGAGATTCAGCAGCTCTGAATATACCTACTCACATTGGTACACTGGTCTAAGCCGTAGAATATTGTTATCCCTATTGACTGCTGAGGATACACAGGCAAACTGGCTAGTCAATTAAGCGGATCCCGAGTTTCAAGATGACAAAGTCTGTGATGCAACGGGGATAAAGGTTGAGAAAAATTGTGATCTTGAGTCAGTTATTTGTTCTCTTGTGGCCATGCTGAAACACCAAGGCAATTCAAAGGTATTTTAACCTTTGATTTCTTTAGCTTATCTATTAATACTAATATAATAAAGCGGAAGAGTTTGTTTGTTTGTTTGTTTGAACGCGCTAATCTCAGGAACTACCGGTCGGATCTGATAAATTATTTTTGTATACGATAGCCCAGTTATTCCGGCAGGCTATAGGCTATATAAAATAACGCTTCGACCCTTTGGGGCCGGGCAAAAGGCTAAAAAGGCTAAAACATAATGTCGGCTAATCTCAGGAACTAGCAGTCGGATTTTAAAAATTGTTATTGCCTATGATAGCCCAATTATGCCGAAAGGCTATAGGCTATAATATAAAATTACGCCACAACTTTTAGGGGCCAGACAAAAATAATAAAATGGTCAAACGAGAAGGGCCTCCCCCTTCTCGTTTGACCATTTTATTATTTTTCTTTGGGTCAAAGGCAAAAAAAGGCTAAACGAATAGGATACAATCTATATGGGTATCGTCTTCGAGATTTTTGGGACGCTGATTAATAATATGAAATGTATTTAGTGATCCAAGATGGCGGACGGGAAATCAAAGATGGCGGATGATAAAATTTTAAATATCAATATGGGTATCGCCTTCGATATTTTAAGGGGTGGAGAATCGAAATACAACATCTATTTCGTGATCAAAGATGGCGGATGGGCAATCAAAGATGGCGGATGGGAAAATTTAAAAAAATCAATATTGGTATCGTCTCCGATGTTTAAAGGGATGGGGAATCCAAATACAACGTCTGTTTCGTGATTCAAGATAGCGGATGGGGAATCCAAATAATCCATTTTAAGGAATGGGGAATTCAAAAACACCATCTATTTCGTGATCAAATATGGCGGACGGGATTTTTTTTTGTAATCAATATGGTTATCGTCTCCGATGTTTTAAGGGATGGCAAATCTAAATACAAAATCTATTTCGAAGAATATAAAGACGATTTTTTTTTGAAGTCGATATGGGTATCGTCTCCGATATTTTAAGGAATGCGGATTTCAATATTATATAAAAATCTATGTTTGTTTTTGCATCATTTATAGACCCTGGAATGATAAGAGATTAAGCGCTTAGTCAATGGTAACTTTGGAAAAGGGGCTTGGAAAAGAGGGAATTAAATAAAAACTCTTAAAAAGGCGATACGGAGTTCGCTGGGTCAGCTAGTTACAGTTATAAACTGTTTTTGTTGTCGGCTGCGACGTATCTACTCACTGCGTATTGGTACATTTATACAATATCAGTTAGGTAATCTTGCAATTTGCATGAACCTGTAACTCAATTATGTCCCCAAAATTCAAAATTATTACATTATTACTTTATTCTAGCACGTAAATAGAAAGATTAGGTGTTATTGGATTTTTTATCGCTTCCGTGATACGTCACGTGTTCTATAGCCGCTGTAAAGACAAAGCTCTTAAAGCAGGGGTTGAGCGTGTTCACGGTTCTACAGAGACAACCGTAATGCAGACTTTACTGCAGCTAAGGTACACTCGTGATGTGAACACACGGCAACTTTCTAGGATATATCGTCACATTGCTCTGTACAATCATCGCCATAAGTTGTTTCGGATTTTGAATTGCTTTATCGGACGAAATAATGATGAAATATCATATATATTTTATTAATATTAGTCAGTTATGCTTGTGAAGGAAAGTTTACTTAAGAGGTTTGTGACGAATTAAGGATACTTAATTTAATTTAGAAATGGTAAATAAAACGTGTAAAGCACTTCCTCTTTTTCTTGTGAATGTGTAGCTATCCCTGGTGCGCGAATTTTAAAGCCACCAAATGCGGTCACCTATCGACGAAATGATCTTTGCAAGCGTTGAATTACTTCATCTACCAATTACGAACGGCAACCGAGACACTATGAGCACTACTAAAAGCCCATAGAGACTGCGAATACGGTGACCTTCACATAGGTAGATCTCTCACCTTCTTTTAAGACCAGAAATCAGGCATTACCTACCCTAAGAAGGTTAGTACACCGTTCGTTGATTGCGGCGAACTTTATGAGACCTAATAAAAAATCTTAGGTATTTATTTTTGCTGACCTGTTCAGTACTAGTAATGAGGTTGACGTCTGAAAAATTTTTGATGATGCGCTTAATGAAATATTTCTTGTTGACAGAAATACGGTGTGTACAGGTAAAAATGAAATCGGACCTTTTTATTAAGGTTTACTGCTGATGCGTCAGTTAATAGTTTTATATTCGTTTTAGTTTAGATGTAAGTAATAACTATATTTAACAAGAATGAAGTAGGACAACTCATACACGGCCATTTGAACACAAACTACTTCTGCAAAACTAACTAACCTAAATATACTTTTATATTGTAAAATATACGTACCCAGAACAAATTATCGAGGACGTCACGAACAAAGATTTATCCTGGCCGAGAGTCGAAGCCATGAGATCCGGGTTAGAAGTCAAGGTAGGGATGGACATTTAAAATATGCATCGATGTTTTTTCCGATGTAATGCATCGATTGGTTGTTAATACGATGTAATGATAAATACATCGATGTTTCTAAAACATCGATTGTTTTCGCAGTGACATAATGAGGTCTTAAAGAAAACTAAGTAAGTACAAGGAATTTTGCTATGCCAGCTCTGCGGCAAAGGAAAACTAACCAATTCAGCCAAACCGGTAAATTTAATTGGCAGAACTGATTATATCATTTCGTTTCACTAAACGTCGTGAATTCACTGACTCACTGCAGTCGTCAGTCAGTGTTGGTCATACCTACTCATAGTACACTCATCTCATAATTTGCGTATTCGATGCATCGGATGAAAAACATCGATATATATTCGATGCTGAAGTATTAACAATACATCGGTTCAGTACCATGCATCGTTACTTTACCTACATTGAGTATTTTAAATACATCGATTTCTATCGTCCATCCCTAAGTCAAGGTAACTCTACAAGCCAGTCTTCTTCTCGTATAAGTGTGTGGAAAATTCTGCTGACCTCCAACATGGCCTAACGATTCTTATCCTGAGTACCGACAGTATAACGTGCCCTTCGAAGAACAGTAGTGCTCTGATGTAAATGCCACACGGGCTCACCTATCTAAGCGGCGACCTGTGCAAGCGTTGCTTTACATTGAGCCGGTATGAATAAGTGTTCTGATGTATGACAGCAATATCAATTAACAGCTCAATGAAAAGGATAAGCCCATGACTAATGGAATTCATAACAAGAATATTTTTTATTCTGATTATAACTATAAGTACGGAATTTGATGAATGTCATTGTGATATCGATCTATAGACACCTGCTGTTGAATGTTTGACAACTAAATTGTTTAATAAAATTTATCTGCTAAAAACCTATGATGTGACCAATAACATAGCATAGACTTTTCATAATAAGTGACTAAAACCCGACTGCAATGTAAATTGAATGTGTTCAAGCAAGCCTGTCAGATCCTTCAGTTCTATACCTAAATATATCTGATACGCTGTAAAAGCTTTATTTGATACCTAGTTAACACGGTTCATTTAAAAATAGTTTATTTTAGCCTAAATACATTTTTCTGTTATACAATTT
The DNA here is from genome assembly GCA_944739405.2 of Euclidia mi. Classification (NCBI taxonomy): domain Eukaryota; kingdom Metazoa; phylum Arthropoda; class Insecta; order Lepidoptera; family Erebidae; genus Euclidia; species Euclidia mi. The sequence continues at coordinate 37,857,081 of OX123190.2, read as the reverse complement.
GTTAACAAAAGTATCTAAACCCATTACTTCGATTGCTTTTCATCATCATCATCAGCCTTTAACAGTCCACTACTTGACTAGGCCTCTTCTTTGAAAGGAGGAATTGGCCTACTATACCACGTTGCCCAAACGGGTTGGTATAGGGTTTGTATCAAGTTTTCCTTCTCTTACAGTGCTGTTCTCTGCATAATACGCTCCCTTTGTCGGCTCTTACGACACCCATGGGATGATATGGGGTGGTGACAATCCGTCACCACACGGACACGGATCTCTTTCACATGAATGCTAAAAGGGGTGAATACACAAAAAAACGCTATACGCTATGTCACTATAATAAATCATACCCATTCGGTCAAACTTATAAACCTATATATCTCTACAATATCATACTTATCGTTATTAGAATATAAAAATATTATTACTGCTCACGACATAAGCACTCATATATCAGCTTAAACTCAAGTATAACAGAAATGATAGCACACTAAAACTCTTTATAACACAATTTAAAAGCGCAGTATAATTCCACCATTTATTTTAGTAAACATATTTTAAGTTTAGAATGTGTACGGGGTCACTTCTAGCGAAAGCTATTCTCAGTTCGTGACAGGTAGCTACCAAATATTTTCCGATTAACTAAAGAACGTTTACATTACCCGAGATAGTAGCACTATTTGGAATTTATTGCCCCGTTACAGTGGTGAGTGCATCCCAGCTACCTCCGGCGCGGCACTCCCGGTAACAACCCAGATAATCATTTTATCGTCCCGTATTATTTAGAGAAACTGCTTACTTATGGTTCAAAGTTACGGATATATTCTGATTTACAGAATTTAGAATCTTAAAGTGTTAACAAATGTACTTTTGACGCTGTTTATAACCAGCTCATGAATAAAAAGCTAAACATCTCTTGATCTTGTCAAAAGTATTGAAAGATTTGTGTAGAGATACCCTTTTCTATATATTATTTTATAACAAGTACTGAATCCAAAACTGCCAAATAATTGTCCTAAAGGAAATCGCAGAAACCTCAAATAGCTAATGTATTATTTTAGCACTCGTGTTCCTTTTATTTGACTGGTCAAGCGATAAGATCATTGTACTCAGACCTTTTGTACAACTGTGTCCTAGGTAAATTCGTAACCGTATCCCTAGTAGCTTCAAGAACACTCGATCACGTTACAATTTTATGTAGTTTATTTTATTACTTTATTTCTTTGTAGCGTCGAATATGGCGACATTAAGGACGCGTTTACAAAATTAGTAGGTACAAAATCGCGTCACTACAGCGACACGGCGGCAACAGTACGTACTACGTACGGTAACTTGCGGAAATGTAGTTCAACTAAATAACTTTGAGACTTAGAATTTTTTGTGATATGTATCTATGTGTTATAGGCCTGGCTGTGCAAATTACGAACAAATAAGTTTCTTATTTTTATAAACCTAAATGGACATTATTACTTTATTTTTTCCATTATGTTGATTCAGGATATATTTCGGTATTTAGATATTATTTTGTTTCTTGCGTTGAAATCTGGTAAGATTATGTGGACTGATGGTATACCATCCCATTCAAGTGTTGCGACTGGAATTCATAAAAGAGTAGACCTAGTTATGCCAGGTTGGGGCTCATTTTATTTGTTTTAGTGAGACCCTACCACTGGTACTAGTGAAGTAACCTTCCAAGGTTATTCGATGAGTCTTACTGGTACTCTTATGTGAGTAGAGCTAGGCATGCCGAGTTTGGGCTTATTTTGTTTGTACATAAGAGACCCTACCACTGCATTTTATGAAGTAACCTTCCAGGGTTATTAGATGACTCTTGCTGGTACTCATATGTGAGTAGAGCTAGGCATGGCGAGTTTGGGTTCATTTTGTTTGTACATAAGTGACCCTACCATTGGAACTTATGAAGTAACCTTCCAGGGTTATTCAATGACTCTTGCTGGTACTCATGTGTGAGTAAAGCTACGCATGCCGAGTTTGGGCTCATTTTGTTTGTACATAAGAGACCCAACCACTGCAACTTATGAAGTAACCTTTCAGGGTTATTCAATGACTCTTACTGGTTCTCATATGTGAGTAGTGCTAGGCATGCCGAGTTTGGGCTCATTTTGTTTGTACATAAGTGACCCTACAACTGGAACTTATGAAGTAACCTTCCAGGGATATTAGATGACTCTTGCTGGTACTCATATGTGAGTAGAGCTAGGCATGCCGAGTTTGGGCTCATTTTATTTGTACATAAGAGACCCAACCACTGCAACTTATGAAGTAACCTTTCAGGTTTATTCGAAGACTCTTAGTGGTACTCATATGTGAGTAGAGCTAACAAAATGAGCAAACAAAATGAGCCCAAACTCGGCATGCCTAGCTCTACTCACATATGAGTACCAGCAAGAGTCATCGAATAACCCTGGAAGGTTACTTCATAAGTTCCAGTGGTAGGGTCACTTATGTACAAACAAAATGAACCCAAACTCGCCATGCCTAGCTCTACTCACATATGAGTACCAGCAAGAGTCATCTAATAACCCTGGAAGGTTACTTCATAAAATGCAGTGGTAGGGTCTCTTATGTACAAACAAAATAAGCCCAAACTCGGCATGCCTAGCTCTACTCACTTATGAGTACCAGCAAGACTCATCGAATAACCTTGGAAGGTTACTTCACTAGTACCAGTGGTAGGGTCTCACCAAAACAAATAAAATGAGCCCCAACCTGGCATAACTAGGTCTACTCTTTTATGAGTTCCAGTCGCAACACTTGAACGGGATGGTATACCATCAGTCCAGATAATCTTACCAGATTTCAACGCAAGAAACAAAATAATATCTAAACACCGAAATATATCCTGACTCAACATAACGGAGAAAATAAAGTAATAATGTCCATTTATACAAAAGAAATTTACTTGTACGTAATTCGCACAGAATACGAGAAGTATCAAATTGATTTTAGCGAATATTTTGTATTCGTATATTGCTTTTTTCGTCTTCGGGCTGCAGCGACAAGCGACATAGAGTCCACTCCCGACGGCGCTCAAGCGCAGACTGAGATCTCATTGCAGAATTTGGATATATAAATCAAGAAAGTGGCTAAATAAAACGAACCTTATTGCCACACATTAAGACACACGTATGGGAGCAAAATAAAAGAAAAATGTAAGATGATTTTTTGCTTTTTTTGAGTCAATTTACAATATTTTGAAAAAAAAATCTAATTGTTTTTGAGTTGACTATATTTACTACCCTATTCTATCTTTGAAAATCTAAATAAATGTAAAAATAGAGAGAAAATTGTACCCAAAAATAGCAGTATATGCCTATTTTTGATTTAAGAGGCCGTTTCGAATCGATTTTACATTAATATTAATTAAATATTTTTTTTTTATTTTCAAATTGATTTATAGATAAAAAAGTAATCAATTTATCGTAATCATTAGTTTTATTAGTTATTATCTAAAATTGTCGTAAAATGTACCGGAAATATGTGATTTTTTGATACAAGCGTAAACGCGTCCTTAAGTGAACTAGTCGACATACTGTCGAGCAGGTAGCTCAGGCTGACGCGAAATTGATTCAGTGTGCGTAAACCGACTTCACAACAGCGCGATTCAAATGTAAGTCAGCGGACGCCGCCAGACGAAACGAAACTTTATGTTGACAACTAACAAATTTAATTAGACACTCCGCTTTAATGCCCTCCCCTGTACGTGCAAGAAAACGCTACGCTGCCATAGCTTCCAACTAGTTCTGTTAAACGCTCCAAGGCACGTTTAAATACTAATGTTGAAAAAGCTTTAGCAACTAACACAGTAAACATTCCTAAATTGTCAACGTTGCGCGTTGTTGTATTAAGCGGCGAAAGCCCAGTGGTGTACGTAACGGACTGCCGAGACGATGGTCTCGGGTTCGATCCCCAGTTACCCCGGGCACACACATCTGAAGGCCAATTCTCGTACTTAACAGACACTGACACTGAATTTTGACTGAACTGCGATTTAATTTTGAATTGACTCACAATTGGTATTCTGCTCCACTTAATCTCCTTATAGTATAATTTCGATATAATCAATTTATAATCTCTTGTTGATCTTAGAGGTAATGTCAAAAACTCAAAAACAAAAACATGAATTTTGCCATTGTATGGGAAAATACATTAATAGGAATGGTTATTGGATGCCAGTACGTTTACATGCCAAATTAAAATTAATATACAACTAAGTAATAAAATTTCGGTAAGTAAATATATTGGTTCCTTGGATCGTGTGAATTATTTTCAATAGGTATTCAATAATTAAAAAAAATAATATTCAATAATATAAATAATTCAGGCATTATAAAGATTTTAACGATGGTAACGTACAATTGGGTTTTTTAATTCGTTTTTTCCTCCTAATAATTTTATCTCATTTGTTGAATTTCTCGAGCAAAAGTTTCGCGAATATTTCGATCTTGAAATAAATATTGTCAATGCTGGCAACGAAATACTTAACATGTTTGCATGTTATCCACCAGGATCTCCTAGCCAGATCCCCCAGAGGATCCTCGTGAACTCATTAGTTGTGAAATTGTATAAAAGCAATTAACGTTTACAAAACCAGTGACTATCAGAAAGTTATCAGCCATCGATAGGGATTACAAAAATCAGGTGCATGCGATTTTCGACCTTATTGACGTAACTCAGAATTTATAATTTTAATAACGTATCAATGTCAGAAAGCAAGAAAATACCAAAAAGAAGTTTATCATGAATTGTCAATAAGGTCTAAAATCGCATGCACCTGTTTTTTGTAAGCCCTATCGATGGTTGATCATTTTATAGTCATTTGTTTTGTAGACATGAATTTGTCTTACACAATTTCTTTTTAAACTTATTTTAGATACCTATCCTCGTGGTAAAACTAGTGGCACATAATAGCTAAAGGCGATTCCTATGTTTATTAGCAAAATAGATCATAAATATTACCAGAAAAATATTCAACACTATTAGTGGTACCGTTGGGAATGTCAAATAAATCACGTCATCACGTCGTGTCCTTGGTAACAAATATATTATATAGTATATTTTTATTCCGTGCTTTTAAAAGTATCAGGTGCATGCTTTTTTGGTTCCACTCGCTATTTTATTTACAACTGTACTTCTGCCGTATAGCGAATCGGTCGAGTCCAAGAATCTGCCCAATTCACGAATATGTCGAGTTGGGAATCTGCCGAATCACGAATCTGTCCATTTCAGAATATGTCGTATACCGAACAAGCGATTTGTCTTAACCTATTGTGACAACCCTACCAAAATAGGTAACAAATTTACAAGCTCTTAAGAAGCTGTTTCTCTGTTCGGTTTATTTACTCATGTGGTTATATTATGTACGATGGTATCATTGTGAAAAAACTAGAAATACCTTATCTGCTCTACTAATAATTAGCAGAATACCGTTCACACTAGTTCACACTTGGTTCAACTTTCGATGTAGTCCCGATCTCATTCAAGTGTCAGTTAAGTTACGAGAATACCATTTATGACGCCGAGACTAGATCGATATTGGAATTTGAACAAATATAATTACCAGAATTGGCCTTCTGACTTTTCGATGTTATGTGTGTATTAAAAATGTTAATTATCGCTCGCTTAACAATGAGCCCGGTAGATGGCAATAGGCTCGCCCGCTATTACATTGGGACCGAAACATAACTGGCGGAGAGTGAGTGTTCAATACACCTCTGCCTGCCCCTTTGGGGATAAAAGGAGTGAAGTTATGTTATGTTATGTGTTTATGTTTGTTATGTTATGTTAGTCTATTACCACATTCTGCGGATGAGTGTGTATGATCTTTAACATACTGGTAACTGAGTCATCGCGTCTAGAAGCTTATATAAACATAATTATCGGCAAAATATTGGGCGGAAACCATCGACAGCTTTATATTGTTTTCTAAATCGGAACCAGTAGGTAGTGCCTGTCGCTTCCGGCGAATCAGCTTGTTTTGCGAGAAAATCCACTTTTTCTTCTTTCTTCGAATCTTTGATTTCTTTTTTATGTCATCATTGTTCCGTTTCGTTCCGTTCCGCCTCCTTTATGCTGATGATCAGGTAATACTTGCGTCTTAAGCAGAGGAGTTGCAGGAGATGGCAACAATCATGCATGGTGCGTTAGGGAGGAAAGGAATGAAAGTGAATGTGAGCAAGACGAAAGTTATGGTTTTTGAAAAGGAGGAATGTGTTACGGCTTGTAATGTTATGATCGATGGACAACGAGTGGAACAAGTGAATAATTTTGTGTATTTAGGTACGCTGTTTACTAGGAATGGTAAGAATGAAGAAGATATTGAAAGAAGAGTTAATGCAGGTAATAGGGTGAATGGAGCTTTGAAGGCTTTTATGAACAGTCATAATGTATCCAAAAAGGCACGTTTGGCTGTGCATAGACGGGTGTTGGTACCTACACTTATGTATGGTAGTGAAAGTTGGGTTTGGCAGAAGAGTCATGAAAGTAAAATTAATGCTGTAGAAATGAGAGGACTGAGAAGAATGTGTGGTGTGTCTTTGGGGTAAAAGTCTTGTGGGGTAAAAGAAGATGTAGTGACAAGCATCGAGAAAGGTACGCTAAGGTGGTTTGGCCACGTGGAGAGGATGGATGACAAAAGACTGACCAAGCAGATATATAAGACCAGTGTGGATGGGACAGGACGAAGGGGAAGACCTAGGCGGACGTTCTCTGACCAGATTGGAGACATCCTTAAAACAGGGCAGGTTAGAAGTCCCTGAACAGAAGAGCATGCATGAGGAATCTAATGGGAGTGAATGAAGCAGGAGAGAGATATGTCAGGATCGTTGCAAATGGCGTTCCGTAGTCTCTGCCTACCCCTCCGGAAAACAGGCGTGAGTCTATGTATGTATGTATGTATGTTCCGTTCTTGGGGCGAAACGTAGGTACTCTTTATATTTTGAATGGTAAAAGTGTGTATTTAATATGCACTAAATTAGTAATAACTCAGATAACGTTTTTTTTGTATTAAAAATAATGTTATTTTCAAGTTATTTTATTAAGTTTATTCATACTAAACGGCCGACAATCTAAGGCACGTATTCAAATGATTAAATAGGCGTATCAGACAGACACAAATCTTGTTTTATAATATTTCGAAAGAATATTGCAGATTGCATCGAAAGGTAATTGTAAACCCTCGTTTTCGATAAGACATTGGACAGTAGAACGTATAACTAAACTCGTACTCTCGTTTCTTTTATTATTTGATTCACTATACGATATTCACCTATAAAAGCCACTCCATTTTATAAAATATATCGTCTGTAAACTTTCAAAGCGTCCGCATTAGTACAAATAAAATCGCTTGTCTTCCGTCACGTCTCGCCAAACTTATCTCATGTAGACGTATCATAGACGTCGAAGTGTTTATAGGTTCTAATGTTATTTTTGAGGCAGACTTGGGAGAGATGTTGCACACACTTGTCTGGTGATTGCCGTCGCGTCGGGCCACGGTTCTGCGAGTGGGGCACTTGAGGAAAATTACAATCTACAGTGCGCACTATCGGGTGTTTTGTGTGCGCCGACCTGCATCACTGCACATCACACGATTGCAATCCACCCAGTGCAAGGGCGAATGAAGGGCTAAGGACAAATATCGAGAGGTTTTGATGGTTTTTTAAGGGCGCTTATGTGACGTAGGCGGCGACAAGAAATGCAGTGCGACATATAAATTAATTTAGCGGGTCTTAATCGCGTTAACTTAACTTATTTAAGGTATAAATACCTATTTGTTACCGACGTTTCGCTCTTCTTGCACCGAGCGTGGTCGCGGAGAGACTGATGAGAGCTCAGCGACGTCTTGTGGAAGTGCGGGTTTCAGCACCTACCCTCACTTGGTCTTTATTTAAGCTCGCAATGTCGGTACTCCGACACACTACACTAAAGCTGTGCGTCCACCGGATCGGAATCGGAGCGTACGGAGCGGAAGGATTTGTTGCTTTGTATTAATTTCTATGAAACTGCGTGCACTGGATCGGCATTTCTGCGCCAGAGACCGGTATTTGTGCTGATGACGTCATCCGCAGTGAACGCATCATTCGGATTCCGAGCGTTTCAAGTTCTGACGTGTTTGCGGCATTAAACTGTAGGCAAAAATACTTATTCACGATGAACGACGATGTTTTAATTACTTTAGTAGAGTCATATGAATGTACCCAAAAATCTATGATATTCTTTATTTATGATATTCATCAAATGTATAATATTCTCCGAAAATTAATCTACAACAATATCCTCGTCACTATCCTCCTGCTTTAAAAATACCTAAATTGCCGATGCTGAATCCGAATGCAGTGGACGCACCCCATTGGCATTTTGTAAATGACGACGCTCCGTCCGCTCCGTACGCTCCGATTCCGATCCTGTGGACGCGCAGCTTAATGGTCACTAATGACGTCTACACACTGTGTCGGAGTACCGACATTGCGAACTTAAATAAAGACCAAGTGAGGGTAGGTGCTGAAACCCGCACTTCCACAAGACGTCGCTGAGCTCTCATCAGTCTCTCCGCGACCACGCTCGGTGCAAGACGAGCGAAACGTCGGTAACAAATAGGTATTTATACCTTAAATAAGTTAAGTTAACGCAATTAAGACCCGCTAAATTAATTTCTATGATGTATACAAATCGCGGAAGTGTAAAATCGATTAATGCAGTGCGATTATGAGTCATCGAATGAATTACCCGTAGACTTGCCATAACGTGGGTTGAATTACAAATACGTTACGTTTCGTCAGTAAATTAATATACACAATGTATGTTAGTTCAAGAAATATGTTATAAGATCCGAAAACAAAGCTTTATTGATAATAAACTAACAAAATGTGTAAAGTGAAAATTAAGGCAAATATTAAATTAAATTCCACTTCTCATATAGATGAGAAATTCAATTTGAAAGTCTTATGAAATAGTATGGAGCGGGCGTAACGTTGTGTGAAATGAAGATGTTTGCAATTTGTCTCGTGTAGTTGTTTTTATAGTGTACTTATGCTCACTTGGAGGACGTGATTGCGTATAGGTACCTGACCCATTTCCGAATATCCCACTAATTATAAATGTGGGCTAATTTGTGCGTGTCAATGTCCCTGCTAATTTGTAATAACGATTGATGCGCAGTTGCGAAAACTAATTGGTCTGGCTACTCATACATAAAACTAACACAGAATGGTACGTTCGCTATTGAAATAAAGTTTCAATCAATTGTTTGGGCTAATTTGGTGCGGGAATAAAATTTTGGATGACGTTTAGTTATTGAACGAAAGTTTTACTAACGAGCAAATTTATAAAGTAAGTTTTTGTTAAAATTCGCACGGTTTAAATACATAATTATGCTGCATACGTCTGATATGAGTACCTAAAATCGAAAATGGCATGTATTAATAAAGTTCACGTTAATCGTGCATATTATAATATAGTTGGATAAAGTCGATGTAAGAAATCGAATGAGAATTTAAATTCGCAACGCTGCGGCTGGAAAAGCGTAGAGAAAATCATATCAAGCCAGCCGCTTCGCACCCATGGGCGATACAGAAATATTTTTCGTTTAACTAACGCCGTTCGTGTCACACGACGTACTAACACGATTTGAAATTTATTTCCCGAGCCGTCGATGGAGCTGCAACGCGATTGCACCTATACTGGAGATCTGGAGCGAAATAAAATGGTATCTAATAATCGTTTACACTACTTTAACCGAATAAGAACCTATATGTCCGGTGGAGCAGGCGGCGATGTGTTAAATTCTCGTTGCCCTCTATGATTTCTAAAGCTTTTATAACGTTAGCCAAGTTTTCGTAAAACAAATTACTCGCGCTTACAGTTCCACGAGCACGTCTTCAACGTAAATTATTATTTAAAGTTTATGCGCTGCATAATGTAGCAATTGTCACTTAGCGAGCGTCACTACGCCGAGTGTATGTAGGCCTTATTTGTAACTCCGTAATAAGTTACACACAAATTTTGTTTAACATTCTCCCTCTATTTCAATATTCATTCCATTAGAAACTTCTACTAACTCGAAAAAATATGTTAAGAAAGTGCAAAACAAAGCGCGTGCATAAATGAAAAGCTTGTTCCGCGCTTTGTAATATCAAGTTGTCTAGAGTTTCTTAGTTCACTTATTTTAGCGAGTTGGATGTCCTCCGTCAGTTAGGAGCTTTGCGTAGTGTGTAAATGGCAGACTCGCTTCCGGATGCATACAGATGTATGAATATGTAACAAGCAGCCGCGTTGAAAGTGTGCATCACGTACGATATTTTAGTACTCGATTGATAGACTCAATTTAAATGGTTAAATTATTGGCGAGGCGAGTGCTTTAGTGCATTACCGTGTTCGCACACACGAGGCAAACTTCAAAAGCAAATTCCACAAGTACGGTAAATTTATCTGTGCTGGTTGAAGGATGAAAGCTTCCATTACGAACGATATCGGAATGGATATATGCACTTAAGGTGGTCTTTGGTTCGTAATGGCGGTTGTGTCGCGCGATCGATTTTGTGTTTTACACCGGGCGAGCGGTGCGGCCGTGTCGCAGTACCCGTCACCCGGCGCGACTTTGTGGCAATACCTTATCAACGTAATGAGCTTTTATGGTGATAACATGGGAGGTTTCACGGCAGCAGATAACACGATGATCATATACCTGATGACTTAATCTATACCCACGTTAGTTCCTTGAGGTTCTCTATGTTACATACATACCTAATATCTCTCTAATGATATTTCTCGACAAATATGTTTCATTCACGGGCCATGAGGTCTTATGATTAATTATCTTGTACTTGATTGTTCGCTTCTATAGATGCTCGCTTGGTATCTCGTATTCCAATTAATATTGACAGGTCTGTACACACCTACTTGGCAGTTGTTTCGTTGCCGACGCGTAATACGTCGTATAACGTTGTAATTGTCACGTTATTGAAATCGTCTGCCTGTGGTGGTTAATGTTACGGATAAGCCATCTTCAAGGACTAAGACAAGTAGTATTTCCTTTATGTTGTCATCGCCTTAAATACAATGTTAACAATCTCCCTGTATATAAAAAAACTTTCCGTTATTGCCACAGGATCGAGCAGAAACGGTAATATTAAAGAAATGTGCGAACGAAACTGCGGGCATCCTCTAGTTAAAACAATAGTATTTATTTATTTTTAGAAACAAAGATGCACTACATATGAAACTAAAAAAGGACAGAGATAACGATATCTTAAGAATCAGAAACTTCATAAATAAGATAACAAAGACACAAAATAGGGCTATTTAAGAAATAAGTTCAAAATGGAATGCGATCAAAAATATCTCATACATAACTTCATCCACCACCTCACTCCCAACATCCCACATAACGCCCACCGAGTCTATAAACCATGTAATTCGTTACTTCGCTAATATAGGGAAGGTGTTAGTTAACAACTTAAAGAACTTACTCGACGTCGACCCTGAAGAAGTAAAGAACCGCATTCTTAACCTTCTTAATGACTGTGCGGTGGGTTGGGACGATATCCCCACGAACATATTGAAACAGGCTTATCCAGTCTTGGTACCTACCCTAACACACATTTTCAACCTGTCATTAACCCAGGGAATTTTCCCGGACGCCTTAAAGAAAGCCATAGTTCACCCAATACATAAAAACGGAGCATGCGATGCGGTGAACAATTATTGCCCCATATCAGTTCTACCCACCATATCAAAAATCTTAGAAAAGATACACGGTTAACAAATTACTTAGAAACGGAAAATCCCCTACCGACTAACCAATACGGTTTTTGACGAGGATTATCATCCACTAATGACGCTGTCTCCTCACTCGTTGAACACACAGTGGAAATGATAGATAAAGTCAATGCTTGCGTTGGATTTTTTCTAGATACATCCAAGGCGTTCGACACTCTCTCTGTGCCGCTACTTTTATCAAAATTAGAAGCCCTTGGAATCAGAGGTGTAGCGCTAAAAATTGGACTATCTGAGCAAACGCACACAAGCAGTAAAGATACGAGACCTTGTCAGTGATGATGAAAGCCTCAACTCGGGAGTCCCCCAAGGCAGCATCTTATCAGCAACCCTCTTCTCTATCTACATAAATGAGCTTTGCGAAATGCAACTAACAAATTGCAAGATCTACACCTACGCCGATGTCACGGCACTAATAGTACACGGTCCAGATTGGGAAATCGCGCGATCAAATGCGGAAGCCGCTTAAACCCAAGTCATAACATGGCTCTCTAGCAATCTCCTGACTATAAACCTAAAGAAAACGGTTTTACTCTCTTCAACGTGAGGTCCACAAGCCTCCCACGCTCTGCATTCATTCACTGTAAAAGCCCATGTTTGCACGTCACCTATACCAAACTGCTCCTGTATGAATATTACAAGAGCTACACAAGTAAAATACCTCCGCATTTACATCGACCAACATCTCAGATGAGTACAGCACATAAACACTCTATCCACTCGAGTTAGGAAACTAAACTACGTTTTTAAAAACCTCCGATACGTAGCTGACATGAAACACCTACTAATGGCGTATACCTCCTTGTATTAATCTCTACTGTAAGTCAGCTTGGGGTGGTGCAACTAAATGTCACCTAATAAAATTAGAAAGAGCACAAAGGGCTGTCCTCAAAGTTATGACTTGTTTTTTTTTTGTTTTGTTTTTGCTCATAGCGAGACTTGAATTGCCATTCGTAACAGGTCGGCAAAGTTAGGCAACGCTTGCACAGGTCGCCACTTGGATGGGTGACCGTGTGTGGCATTTACATCTGAGCGCTACCGTGCTTCGGAGGGCACGTAAAGCTATCAGTCCCGGTTCTTGTCTCAGGATATGAATCGTTGGGCCATGTCGGAGGCCTTAGGGCGATCTGAAAACTCCGTCACCAGAGTTGGCCACACACTCACACGAAAAAACAAAAAAAAGCTAGGTTCCAAGCAGTTTCAAAAGGAAATCCGTTCTGGTTCAAACAATAAAACTATGAGACCACAGAGGCTGTTATAAAATGCTAGAGGAAGCCAGCAGCTACGCCTGCATTTTTTTTAATTTACCCGTTTTGGCCGATCCCGTGGGAATTTCGGGAAATCCCTTCTTAGTGCATCCCTACGGTCCCCAAGGAACATACTGGCCAAATTTCAGTTTCCTGCGCCCAATAGTTTCGGTTGTAGCGTGTCTGTCAGTCAGTCAGTAACGCAAGGATTTTATATATTAAGATAATCTTGTCAAATCCCTTTCCCGTTGCCCCCTTCCCTCCTTCTCATTGCACTTAATCTAAAAACCAGATATACACACACATACATACACGCACGCATACAAACAAAGCACATAAAACGCATACCCATATACACTTACAAACACACAAGGCAACACACAACACAAACTCGCAAACATACACACACACACACACACTCAAACACATTATGTTTAGTGTAAAAAATACTGCATTCCTACTAAAATGTATCATCTTAAAGTCTATAAGTATATCTATAGTAATATTGTATGGTCAGATCGATCAACCCCAGAAAACTCAAAACACAGGTAATAACCTAGTTTGAGAATCAGAGGCACACCAATCTCGAATAATTTGAATATAGCTGAGATATTAAATATGAAAATCATAAGAATGTACCTAAATGTAAGTTTTTGGCTAATAAAGTATTATTTATTAATATTAACATGGATAGTTATAAATATCTCCTTGTATTATTTATTGACACTACAATATTTGAATATGTAATAATATTATATCAGATCAAAACTATAGAGGTGCAGTGTACTGATTATAATCTTATTGATATCAATCAATCTGATTTCGGAGTGGCAGGGATTCAGAGCACTATAATATTATTTAAAATATGACTGTCAGATACTTGAAGCAGCTATCGCATAAGGCACGGCAATAGGCTCGCTCCCTATTACGTGGGACCTAAAAATTCATGGCAAAATGTGGGTGTAATATTACACCTCTGCTTACCCCTTCGGGGGCGTGAGTCTATAAAAAAAACTGTTTCATTAATCACTTAATCTATAAGTGAAAACTATACATAAATCCGTGGACTAGTTTTTGAAGTAATCGCCTTTATACACAGACAGGAAAATCCTTTGCAAAAAAACGGGCACCTTACAGTGATTGGCTTAAGTGTTAAAATATATATTCTCATTGATAATATTAATATTTTTAGTATGTCATTAGCATAAATGACTAGATATTTCTTATTCACAATGCGAATATATATTTTAACACTTTAAATCCTGGAATCAGTATTTTAGTCAATGTAAACAGAGAGCCGTGTATATTATCAAGAGAAAAGCCAATGACTGTAAGGTGCCCGTTTTTATTGCAAAAGGGTTTATATATGTAGCTAGTTAAAGATGCACTATAATTATATGCTATAATTTTCTTGTTATCTGGATTATTTTAATTACATTCTCAACATAATAGTCACTTCACAGAAAATTTCTTAGCTGCGATCCGTGAAAAAGTTTTTGTTGACTTGCTTCTTGGTAAAAGAATTTTATTATATTTTCTTAAGTCTTTCCTACTTGATTAGTAAGTATAACTTAAGTATAAAGTCCTAGAAAAACTTGCTATGAAATGCTATCTTGTATTTTTACCTTATATTTTAGAGCTCTATCTGTTAGTAAATCAGTCACTGTACAATAGGTATAAATTTGCCTTGGTAAAGCCTAATAAGTACCTAAATTTCGAATTATTCATATTTTGAAAATTAATAATACGCTTGTTGTTATTGTATGTTTCGCTGAAATTTAATGTTCAATGTTATGATTTATAATACCACAGTATATTTAGACATAAATGCATTTAATGCTATTTCAATTTAAAAGCGGCTTCAGTTGTGGTAGATTGTTACAGCTGAATAAATTGCCATACTTTTAGTATCAAGTTATTTAGAACAATATTCTAACAATTTTTATTTTGTGACTAATTTTGAAAGAGGCATTAAGTTACATAAAAAATGACTGTCTTTATTATGAACGATAAATAGTTAGTTGATTACTTAGTCAGAAGGAAGCGAAGAAAGCTGCCGCGCACTGCATCTTTTATTAAATAATGCATCTTTGAATAAATAATGACAAAATAAGAATCTTTTGACGGCAATTCATTTCTGAACGATCAGCCAAATCTTTCCAGCCGTTTTTTTTATTACATATAATAGGAAGACAAACAAGCTAGCGGGTCACATGGTGGGAAGTAATCACCGCCGCCCATAGACACTTGCAAATTTGCAATGCCCGAAGGATCACACATGCTTTGCCGACCTTTTAAAAAAGAATATGCACGCTTCTTAAAGGTTCTAATGTCAAATTGGTTTGTTTTAGCGAGACGATCAACAACTCATTTATGTATATTGTGTGACTGTGTAACAAAAGCAAACATGTTAATGGCTGCGAAGTTTCGCGACTGTCTAAAGTGTACACTGTAGGTAGCTTGTAGGTTGCTCGGATATAATGCATCCACGTAAGTTGACTGGTGCGAAACTCGCACCAGTCAACTTACGTGGATTCTTCGCGCGACACTGCGATCTTTCGATGTCCGGAAAGCCAGTGGACCTGACGGAATTCCAGCGGTTGTGCTTAGGAAATGCGCAGCCGAGTTGTCTCCAATGCTTACACGCCTGAATCGCCTATCATATGCCTCTGGCGTAGTGCCGCAGGCTTGGAAAGAGGCAAACGTACAATCGATTCCCAAGAAAGGGGATCGTTCTGATCCGGGCAACTATCGACCCATTGCTATCACCCCTATCCTCTGCAAGGTTTTTGAACGTTTAATCAACAACCAACTCGTTCGCTACCTAGAAGATCACTCTCTCATCAGTGATCGTCAGTATGGCTTCAGACCGAAACAATCAACGGGTGATCTTCTAGCGTATGTCACTCACCTTTGGGATGAGGCGATGGACAGGCATGGAGAGTCGTTGGCTATTAGTCTCGACATCTCCAAAGCCTTCGACAGAGTCTGGCATCGTGCGCTTCTTTCCAAGCTTCCAGCCTACGGCTTGCCTCCTCGATTGTGCAACTGGGTTGCCAGCTTCCTGCATGAGCACCGTATACGAGTCCCTTGTGACGGTGAGTCATCGAAGTTTCTCCAGGTGAACGCTGGTGTGCCTCAGGGGTCCGTGTTATCGCCCACGCATTTTCTTCTGCATATCAATGATATGCTCACTTTTGGGGGCATACATCGCTATGCAGATAACAGTACTGTACATGGGCGATATCTCGGACACCCTGCGGCTAAGCAAGCCGATACTGAGGAATATAGGCGAACACTTGTTGCTGAGCTTGACCGGGTTCTGAATTGCACCTCGCGTTGGGGTGATGAGAACCTGGTCCAGTTCAACGCCAAGAAAACACAGGTGTGCGCATTCTCAGCCAAGGTACCTCCATTCCTTCTCCATCCCTCTCTTCTGGACACTCCACTACCGATTCAAGACAGCCTCAATATCCTGGGTATGGACATACGCACAAAATCACAACCAGAAGAGCTACATCGAGGGTGTCATCAAATCTGCATCTCAGAAACTCGGAGTTCTGAACAAGGTGAGGAGGTTTTTCACGCCGGAGCAGTTGTGTCTGTTATACAAGACCCAGGTTCGCTCCTGCGTGGAATACTGCTCTCACCTTTGGAATGGCTCCGCTCAGTACTTATTGGACGCCCTCAATAGGTTGCAGCGGCGTGCTATCCGTATCATCGGGGATCCAGAGGCCACTAAGACTCTTGAGTCACTGCAATTACGCAGAGACGTGGCCTCAATGGCTGTCTTCTACCGCATCTATCACGGTGAGTGCTCCGAAGAGCTCTTTCAACTAATCCCACCCTTTCCTTTCCTATCCCGAACGACACGTGCTGGGTTGAGGTGCCACTCTTAAACGGCAGAACAGATACCGTCACGCACCAAACGGTTCGGCGCCTCTTATCTCTGCCGTACCATTAAGATGTGGAACTCTTCCAGTCCACGTGTTTCCCTCCACCTATGATCCCGGGTCCTTTAAGCGGGGCGTGAAAAAGCTTTACTCAAGGCCGTCAAGGTGAGGGCCATCATGCCATAATGTCATGCTGGCTGCTGGGATGATGTCCATCACTATGAGACTTCACTAATTGCTTAACATCAGGCAGCATGGAGTCAATTTGTTCGGCAGAAAAAAAAATCTAATGAAAGTGCCTCCAGCACATATAGGGTGTTAGTTATCAAAGTACGTCGCATTGGAAATTTTAATTGGATATTATTTGAAAATTGGTCCCGCGACGAGTCGTACTCGTTATCAAACTTAATCCAATTCTCTTTGTGACGAATTGAATTACTTAACTAATTATAAATTTTATTAAGGGAACTTTGGTACTTTGTTCGGGTCGTTGAGGAAGCGGATTTTAAACGCACAAAGTGGACACAACAGTTGTTGCAATGTTGATTAAATAATCTAAAATATATGTATTGTTTTTATAAAGTGGTCCAGTGGATAGCGTATGCGACTGCTGATCGGAGGTCCCGGGTTCGCTACCCGGGTCGGGCAAAAGTGTTACTAGGTTTTTCCAAATACTCAGTAGCAGCCTGGAGTCTGGTGATGTGCCCGGTAACGGCAATAGGGTCGCCCCCTTTTACGTGGGACCTAAAGATCCATGACGAAATGTGGGTGAAATATTTACACCTCTGCCTACCCCTTCGGGGATACAGGCGTGAGACTATAAACAAATAAGAGACTGTTTTTATAAAGCTTTACACTTTACTATTATTATGTATTTTAAAAAGCCTCATGAAATGTGCCTTTTTAAAATGTACTCAGTTTACAACCTTTTAGAGAAGCCACACACTTTTCCTTTACCTACGAGTAATAATGATTTGTCATGTTACTACTGTCTCTTTGAATAGTATTTGCTAATCCTCTCCTGAAATAGACACGAGTCCATATAATTGCTGAAATTGATCAAGCATGCTGGTGACGACTTAGGGTCGATTTTTGCTTGCGTTGAATTAAGGTAATTTTTAATAAAAGGACACGACTGTTTTGTGGCTTTGTATTGAGGCAACTGGTTGACATAAAACGATCGGACATACCGCCCACCAAAAGGACCTTATGGCCTTTTCCAATAACATTTGTATAACTAAATAACTAATACAATATTAGGTATAGACAAGATTTCAACGTAAGAAACAAACAATCGAATATAGTGGATTGTATGTAAATAACTGTCAATAAACACAAGCATGTTTAAAAGAATCACAATAATTACCTAAGTCTGTTTCACACTGACATAGTAAGTATGGTAAGTTTGTTTGACACATTTTATTAGTTATTTATGTATCTATGCACATTATACACTACAGAAGAAAGGTGGATAAGTACGTACATACATTTTGTTGTTACTATTAAGTTTAGCTTTAATCAATGGATGACATAAAACGATCGGACATACCGCTCACCAAAAGGACCTTATGGCCTTCACTATTGTTTCTAATTCTTCTACAGTTAAATACTTCTCTTTACTTTCATGTTTTACGATTGGTCTTCGGCAGTAAGCTAGTACTCTTTTCATTTTAGTCAAATTGGAAAATCTTTACCTAATATTGTATCCCAAATTAGCCTTTCTTCATTCGGTCTCTTGCTATTGTGTGACATGTTATTTTTAACTCTAAATCGGATTCTGTGTATTCTGATCTTTTAAAATTAATTTCCTGTTCCGAGAGCCAGTCTGGTCCCTTCCACCAAAATCTTTCTTTCTTCAAGGCTGTTAGAAACATTCCTCTGGAGGCTATATCAGCTGGGTTGTCTTGTGAATCAACATGGTGCCATTGAATATTGTTTGTGTAGTCTTTGATTTCTACAACCCGGCTTGCTACAAATGTCTTCCATTTCTGAGATTCACCGTGAAGCCATGCCAGCACAATCGTAGAATCTGTCTAGCAGTAGGTTTGTGTAAAAGGGATTTTCAAAGCTAATACGACTTGCTTTAGTAACTTAGACAACAGCAGTGATCCACAAAGCTCAAGACGTGGAGCTCATATTGTTTTCAATGGGGCAATCTTAGTTCAGATTTTAAACGCACAAAGTGGACACAACAGTTGTTATAATGTTGATTAAATAATCTGAAATATATGTATTGTTTTTATAAAGTGGTCCAGTGGATAGCGTATGCGACTGCTGATCGGAGGTCCCGGGTTCGCTACCCGGGTCGGGCAAAAGTGTTACTAGGTTTTTCCGAATACTCAGTAGCAGCCTGGAGTCTGGTGATGTGCCCGGTAACGGCAATAGGCTCGCCCCCTGTTACGTGGGACCTAAAGATCCATGACGAAATGTGGGTGAAATATTTACACCTCTGCCTACCCCTTCGGGGATACAGGCGTGAGACTATAAACAAGTAAGAGACTGTTTTTATAAAGCTTTACACTTTACTATTATTATGTATTTTAAAAAGCCTCATGAAATGTGCCTTTTTAAAATGTACTCAGTTTACAACCTTTTAGAGAAGCCACACACTTTTCCTTTACCTACGAGTAATAATGATTTGTCATGTTACTACTGTCACGTCGTAAGTAGATATTTTCCATAAAAAAAAAATTTTTACATATAATACATTCAAAATAAAGTAATAATGGTATTATGCTCGTGTATCTCTCTTCCGTGGAACAAGGTCTGAGCATCTTCAAAATTTATCTCAAAACAAAATACTGTAAGATATTTCCCTGTGAAAGTACGTATTATTTCCTCTTTTAAAATAAACAATTATTACTCGTTTGACGTCAAAATCCAATACAATCTATCCTCCATTTTGGTACGTTGTTAAACTCTAACTGTTGACGCCTCGCATGTGCTCCCACTACGCATAGCACACATGCACACGGCAGACCGGCGTAAAGCAGCCAGCGCGGCGCCGCGGCGCGGGGAGGGGGCGACAAGGCTCCACTAGCGCCCAGCCACGGCGAAACACAGAACTGATCAGCCACGGGAAGCGTGCGCACATTCACCTTAAATACCTTAATTATCTTGTAAACAAAATCAAATATAGTATCGTTACAAAGTTTTACATCTTTACTTTAAATAAAGTATACATCAAAGTCCACCCGCAAGCAAGACAGTACCTAAGTTCAGAACATATGGTCACTTACGATCCGGATTACAGCGCCAAGCGACTACAAACGGAACATAGAAAATACTGCAAATCGCGGCCATAACGTGGACTTTGCACGGAGCAATAACGGACATCGAATCAAGAAGAAGTCACCTACTACTCGAAGGGCCCATTATACAGCGTCGTAAGTCCTGGCGGGGAAGTGGCATTACTGTGAGTTCGTTCCAATTGATTTCTTTAGCAGTTCCGTAATCCATTATCCATTTTCGGCACTAATTAGCCCGTTTCAAATCCTTCATTATTTAAATTATACCTATATATACATTTCATAATAGTCCTACCCACTGCATTAGGCTAGAGATTATTTTTTTTATCTAACGGTTACATTTGTATAGTAACGGTTAAATTTAACGGCCATACTTGAGTAAAATTCTTTAAATTTTCATCAGACCGCCAGGGGCAATGATATTATATGAGTAATATTGTTGACCAGTGGTATTGCGTTGGTTTATAGGTAAAAACACACTCTAAGTTGTTTTATCTTGGCAATTATAGCGCATATTCTTTGCCTATTGGTTTATAGGTGAATACTCATTCTTAATTGTTAGGTACATCCTAACAACAATAGTTACCTAATATTCTTTGACTAAAAGGTCTCAATTTGAAAGAAGTCCCGTTAGCGCGTAGGTAATAACGGCATTCATAGCTCATTCTGTGTTTTTGTATTTCAGTATCGTGGACAGGCCGTGGTCGCAGGCACCTGCCAGCCAAGTCAGCTGTTAGGCTTACCCGTGCGTTGCACTAGCACAGCTTAATAGCTTGCTCGCGTTATATTTTTACGCACGCCCTCGGCTCACCCTCATTATAAAATTTAAGTATAAATTTGCATCAAATACTAAATTTTGATTGTATGTCATTGCCTTTCTTGCTTTAACGTCATTTCACGTGTTTTGAATAATCTTAATCCAATACATAACCAATTAGACATATTTTAATCATGGAACATAAATCATTACTTAAAAGGCGGGGTAGTTATAAAGCTAAAGTAACTCAATTCAAATCATATTTGGAGATTTTAAAAAGCTGTAATACTTTAAGTACGTTACAAATTAGCGAGTTAAAGTTGCGATTACAAAAAATTGAAGAATTATATTCCGAATTCTATTCAACGCAAACTGACATCGAAAATTTTTCTGAAATTCCAGAGGACCAGTACAAGGAACGCGAATCCTTAGAAAGTCAATACTTCGGCGCGATTGCTGTTGCACAGGAGGTGTTGAGTAAGAAGCAGACCTCTGCGGACCCGGACTTTGCGTCGGTTACAGGTTCTGGTACTGTTTCTCGGCATACAGGTGGGCCAAAACTTAAACTTCCGACTATACACCTACCTACCTTTTCGGGTCATTATCATAGCTGGTTAGAATTTCGTGATACGTACACTTCACTCATACATTCTGATGACTCAATTCCTAAGATTAGTAAATTTCATTATTTACGCGCTGCAGTAAAGGATAGTGCCGCTTTGGTAATCCGTTCTCTAGACTTCTCAGCCGAAAACTATGACATTGCATGGCAGTTGTTATGTGAACGGTTCGATAATAAAAGGCTTCTTGTAAACAATCACATTCAGGCAATTCTTAACATTGAATCTATTCCAAAGGAATCATTTAAAGTTTTACGTAACCTTAGTGACCTAGTCAATCGCAATTTAAGAGCCTTAAAATTACTTAACCTACCCACTGATAGTTGGGATGTGATTATTATTCATTTAGTATCGAATAAATTAGATGTAGTAACAAATCGAGAATGGGAAATTTATCGCAATGATTTGGAAGATTTACCCTCGCTTAGTGACTTTAATAAATTTCTCAAAAACAGAGCAGATCTATTGGAAACTATTGAGGACGCGCATAGTACAAAACGAAGACATAATGATGTCACGCATTCTAGACAAAAAACATTTACTGTAAATTCTAGGCCTTCAAATGCCAAGCAATCATATCATTGCCCACTGTGTAAAGGTAACCATGCTATCTACCAGTGCTCAGAGTTTAAATCGCTTCCTATTGAAAGTCGTATTCAAAAGGCGAAGTTCTTAAAGTTATGCCTCAACTGCATGCGTCGAGGTCACTTGGCAAACGCATGTAGACTAGGATCATGTCGAATTTGTAGCAAGTCTCATAACACAATGCTACACCTAAATGAGCCATCCACACAGCATTCAAATCAGTCTGATAGTACAAATACACCTACCAATCCTAGTACCAGTAGTATTGCACTATGCTCAACACAACCAGATATTCAATCACAACCTTCTGCTTGTTTACAAGATAATGTAGTGCTATCAGCCACACATAGTCGATGTTTAGTGTTGCTATCAACGGCTTTAATTCAAGTAAATGATCATTATGGTAAAAAACATACAATTCGCGCTTTATTAGACAATGGAAGCACATCAAGCTTCATTACAAAGAGCTTGTGTGACAAACTTAAACTGTCAACTTATTCAACCTCCACATTGGTCGAAGGATTGAATCGTCAATCTTGTAGCTTATCCAAGCGATGTGATGTAACTATATCGTCACTTGTTAGTTCATATTCTGAAAATATAAGCTGTGTCGTTGTGCCGCACATTATGCAATCGATACCAGCTACACAAGTCAATTACGCAGGGCTAGACATACCTCAAAATATTGTATTAGCCGATCCCACATTCCACACGCCATCTCAAGTAGATATGCTACTTGGAGCAGATTTATTTTGGAGCATACTTTGTTCACATAATATCTCACTAGGTAAAAACAAACCTACATTAAGTGAGACGCAGTTCGGATGGTTGATATCCGGGCCTATACATTCATTACATAACAATACAGTCCACTGCAATCATTCCATTACGCATTATGACAATATGCTTCAGGATCAACTGACCAAGTACTTTGAACTCGAATCAGTCACCGCGCACAGCCATATATCCAAAGAGGAACAGGAGTGTGAGCGTCATTTTGTAAACACTACCACACGTGATGACGATGGTCGCTTCGTTGTAACCATTCCATTAAAGGAGTCTCCTCAACGATTGGGTGACTCATATGAACACGCCCTTGCTAGGTTTATATCATTAGAACGTAGGTTCAAGCGAGATCCAGAGTTCAAAAGGCAGTATACTCAGTTCATCCAGGAGTATATCTCATTGGGTCACATGACTGAAAATACCTCTCCTAGTGATGATAAATATCAATATATTATGCCGCATCATGGCGTTTTACGAGAAACTAGTTTAACAACAAAATAACGTGTCGTTTTTGATGCATCTGCGGCAACCACGTCTGGCGTGTCTTTTAATAACCTGCAATTAGTCGGACCCACAGTTCAGAGTGACCTCATAAGTATATTGATTAGATTTCGCCAATTCAAATATGTCGTTACTGCAGATGTAGAAAAAATGTACCGCATGATTAGAGTAAACAAAACCCAGCGTACGCTTCAGCAAATATTGTGGCGGTTTGAACCCCATGAGCAACTTAAACAGTACAAGCTCAACACTATCACATATGGCATGGCCTCATCAGCATTCTTAGCGACTAGATGTTTAGTGCAGTTAGGAAAAGAATGCACTGAAAAACCGATTTCAGACGACATTATTCAGGGTTTCTACGTTGACGATTATATCTATGGAAATAATGATAGCTCTAAGCTAGTACAAATATGCAGAGGCGTTATAGAGCAATTAAAAAAGGCCCAATTCTCTTTAAGAAAATGGCATTCAAATAATACATCCGTAATTCAGGAGCTCATAGGTGAAAATGACACAGATGAGTATCTGAACTTGAGTGGTAATGAATACTCAAAGACCCTCGGATTGTTATGGGGTTGTAAATCCGATAAATTGTTATTTTCAGTCAACCTTACACAACATGAATACATAACGAAACGTATAATTTTGTCTACCACGGCACAAATATTTGATCCTTTAGGTCTTGTCAACCCTTGTATATTGCAGGCAAAACTCATTTTACAAAAGCTATGGTCTTTGAAAATAGGATGGGATGAAAGGGTTTCGACTGAAATTGCCGTAAGTTGGTGCAATTTAATTAAATCTTTACTTTATATTAATCAAATAAGAATTCCTAGATACGTTATATGTGATCACCCTGTATCCTGTGAGATACACGCATTCAGTGATGCATCAACTCAAGCATATAGTGCGTGTGTTTACATTCGATCTGTGACTCATAATGATGAGGTATTGGTTAATTTGATAACCGCAAAAAGCCGCGTTGCTCCTTTGAAGCCTATGACGGTGCCACGGCTTGAATTATGCGGAGCTCTTCTAGCCGCTCGTCTAGCTGATAAGGTTAAATCATCATTAACTTTAAAAATTCACAGCTGTATTTATTGGTGTGACTTAACCATTGTCTTAAGTTGGATCAAATCATCCAAAGCCAACTTGTTGAAACCGTTTGTTTACAATAGAATTCATGAGATAAATTCCCTTACAGAAACATCCACATGGCGATACGTACCTACACTGGTAAACCCTGCTGATATAGGGTCACGGGAAGCGGACGCCAGACAGCTGGAAAAGAGTAGCTTGTGGTGGTCAGGTCCAGAATTTCTTTTAAATCCTAAATCAGATTGGCCAGTTCAACCGACTTGCATTAATGAAGGTGATCTGCCCGAAATGAAAGTGCTAAGTCATTTAGGTATCTCAGAATCACAGTCAGTTGAATATTTTAATAAATTTTCTGAATTTTCTAGATTACAACGTATCACAGCTTACGTACAACGTTTCATTCATAACTGTCGCTTTCCAAATAACAACCGTAAAGGTTATTTAACGTTAAGCGAACTCAATTCAGCACTGATTACATTATGTAAATTATCTCAACAAGAATCGTTTGAACTTGAGTACAGATTGTTAAAAAATAAAAATACTTTGCCATTAAAGAATAAACTAGTAAAGTTTAATCCCCTTTTGGACTCTGATGGCCTCATACGAGTAGGAGGTAGGCTAGTCAATTCACATTACTCATACGACACCAAGCATCCAATATTGTTACACGCATTACACCATATTACAGTACTTATCTTCAAATATTATTATATATTACTTATTCATGCAGGTCAGCAATTACTACTCGCTAATATTCGCCAAAGGTTTTGGGTGTTGAATGGCAGGAATCTTGCGAGAAAAACTGTGCGTAATTGTGTTACGTGTTGTCGATTTTCAGGCAGAATAATACAGCCGATCATGGGTGTTTTGCCTGGGGAGCGATTGCACGCTGATTATCCCTTTATTATTACAGCGGTAGACTATGCGGGACCTGTAATGATCTTGAACCGAAAAGGTAGAGGAAGCACTTTAGTAAAGGCATACTTATGTATATTTGTCTGTTTGGCTGTCAAAGCAGTACATATAGAGCTTGTAACCGACCTGAGCTCTAAGACCTTTATTGCTGCTTTAAGCAGATTTATTGCCCGCAGAGGAAAACCTGTCAATATCTTCTCTGACAACGGCACGTGCTTTGTAGGAGCGTGTAATGAATTAGCGAAATTCTTAAAATCTAATTCACATTATATAGGTTCTTATGCTTTAGATATGTCCATTAACTTTAAGTTTTCACCTGCATATAGCCCACATTTCAATGGGTTAGCCGAGGCTGCCGTTAAATCAGTAAAATATCATTTAAAACGTATTCTTGGTCTTGCCAATCTTACTTATGAGGAAATGAATACCGTTCTTGCCGAAATTGAAGCTATTCTAAACTCGAGGCCTTTAACTCCCTTATTTTCTGATCCATCGGATCTAGTAGCCCTCACGCCTTCACATTTTCTCATTGGACGAACATTAACAGTGTTGCCTTCTCCTCAGGTACAAGATGTCGCTAAGTTGTGCACCTTCTCACGTTTCATGAGAACTCAACAACTGAAAGCTCATTTCTGGGCCAGATTTCACAGAGAATACATTTCAGAGCTTCAGATACGACAGAAATGGTGCAAAGATGAAGGACAGCTACGTCTTGGACAAATGGTGCTAGTCAAAGATGACCGATTGCCACCAAACAGATGGTTGCTCGTGCGAGTGTCCAGCGTGTACCCAGGCTCCGACGGCGTAACCAGAGTGGCAGATGTGACGACTGCAACAGGCACCCTTCGGCGCGCCTTCAACAGGCTGTGCCCTTTGCCAGTGACGACGGAATCTGATGGCCCAGCCAACCAAGACTCTTTCTCCTGAGGCGGCAGCATGTTGACGCCTCGCATGTGCTCCCACTATGCATAGCACACATGCACACGGCAGACCGGCGTAAAGCAGCCAGCGCGGGGAGGGGGCGACAAGGCTCCACTAGCGCCCAGCCACGGCGAAACACAGAACTGATCAGCCACGGGAAGCGTGCGCACATTCACCTTAAATACCTTAATTATCTTGTAAACAAAATCAAATATAGTATCGTTACAAAGTTTTACATCTTTAATTTAAATAAAGTATACATCAAAGTCCACCCGCAAGCAAGACAGTACCTAAGTTCAGAACACTAACCAGAGTTCCACTTATGACGCTTACACATTGGCCATATCAATTTGTATGCGCTTTAATTTAGCATAATAAAGATGTATATGCGTACAGTAGATGCGCATGCTTGTGCATCACAAACCGTGCTGTTTGCTATTTACAGTCCAATCAAGACAATCTGGTATACTATGTACATTCCAATTAATATCAATTCTGCCGAACTAGGTTTCCATAACGAAAATTACCTAGATATGTTCAACCTTAAATAGACAAAAATATAAAAACAAAAATGTGTTATAAGGTTGAGTAATTACGAGTTTAATTGAATTTCTTTGTTGCCTTACTGTTTAAATAATTATACAATTTGGAATTTTATACATACACACATAGACTCACGCCTGTTTCCCGGAGGGGTAAGCAGAGACTACGGAACGCCATTTGCAACGATCCTGACATACCTCTCTTGCTTCATTCACTTCCATCAAGTTTCTCATGCATGCTCTTCTGTTTAGGGTACTTCTCATCGACACGACATCCTAAAAAGAGGACAGGTCGTCCTTTTTTTAGGATGTCTCCGATCTGGTCAGAGAACGTCCGCCTAGGTCTTCCCCTTCATCCTGTACCATTCACATTTGCCTTATATATCTTCTTTGTCAGTCTTTCGTCATCCATCCTCTCCACGTGCCCAAACCATCTTAACATGCCTTTCTCGATGCTTGTCACTACATCTTCTTTTACCCCACACCACTCTCTTATCACACTATTCTTTACTCTGTCGGTCAAAGATATACCACACATACTTCTCAGTGCTCTCATTTCTACAGCATTTATTCTATAGGCTTTAATTTTAGGAATTTTATAGGCTTCAATAATTATATACTTTCCTGACGTTGCAGATCTTGTTCTTTTCCTGTGAGTGTGTGACCATCTCTGATTTCAGAGTTAAGAGTCCGCCCGAAGGCCTTCGACTTGGTCTAACGGTACTGGTCTTGAGACAAGAACCGGGACCGACGGCTTAACATGCCCTCCGAAGCGCGGTAGCTCTCTTATGTTAACGTAACAACATGTGGTCACCCATCTTTGAGGAAATCTATGTAAGCGTGGCTTAACTTTGCCGACTTATTAAGAAGGGCAAGTCTGTAATAACTTTGGTCACTGCGAGATATAAGAACGATATTCTTTGAATAGTATTTGCTAATCCTCTCCTGAAATAGACACGAGTCCATATAATTGCTAAAACTGATCAAGCATGCAGGTGACGACTTAGGGTCGATTTTTGCTTGAGGTACTAATTAAGGTAATTTTTAATAAAAGGACACGACTGATTTGTAGCTTTGTATTGAGGCAACTGTTTGATTTAAAACGATCGGACATACCGCCCACCAAAAGGATCTTATGGCCTTTTCCAATAACATTTCTATAACTAAATAACTTATACAAAATTAGGTATAGACAAGATTTCAACGTAAGAAACAAACAATCGAAAATAGTGGATTGTATGTAAAATAACTGTAAATAAACACAAGCATGTTTAAAAGAATCACAATAATTACCTAAATCTATTTTACACTGACATAGTATGGTAAGTTTGTTTGACACATTTTATTAGTTATTTATGTATCTATGCACATTATACACTACAGAAGATTGGTGGATAAGTACGTACATACATTTTGTTGTTACTATTAAGTTTACCTTTAATCAATTTTAACTTTAACAATGTCAGATGTACAAGTTTATGTAAATAATTTAAGATAACGGTATCTAATCATAGTTTCATAGTATAATTAGCACATAGTATCTTACTATCACATCTAGATTTACTTACTTAATAATTATTCAACAGGTAAGTATATAGGTAAGTACGAATATTATTGTACACAATTACATTTCTTTAGGTAGTAATATTAGCTTTGATAACGGTCGTTTTAATTCAATTTGTCCCTTACACTGTACAGTGACCACTCTAACCAAATTGTCTATTCCAGGATGACGAGTCTTGATTTTTCCTAGGAGCCATCTCGTCGGCGGCAGACCTTCCTCTTTTATGACCACAATGTCACCTACGGTTGGTGATTAGATAGATGTTTGCCACTTAGTAAGCTGTTGTAAAGTATTAAGATATTCTGTATGCCATCTTCTCCAAAAATGTTGCGTCAGTCTTTGTACTAGCTGCCATCGAGATAACAGGTTGATGTTTGAAGCTTCATATCTATCATCCGGAACACTGAGAAGAGGTTCGCCAATCAAAAAATGGCCAAGTGTGAGTGGTGTTATTGTCTCATTAGTACTATCCAGCTGGCACAAGAGACGGGAATTTAGGCATGTCTCTATTAGTGTGAGCTACGTAGTCATCTCCTCAAAGGTAAGTTTGGTATCTTTGTTTATCCTTGATAGACATTCCTTGGCAGATTGCATCCCGGCTTCCCAGAGGCCACCATTGTTTGGCATTCGTGGTGGAATGAAATGCCATATTGTTCCGTCAGTTGCTAGGTGTTCAGCTATGTCCACCGAAATGTTTTTCTTATCAATCCGGAACAATTCTTTAAGCTCTTTCGCAGCACCTATGAAATTGGTGCCATTGTCGCTCTATAGATGATGACATCGACCTCGACGAGCTACAAATCTCCGTATCGCAGCCAAGAATGCTTGGGAAATAAGGTCTGTTACAGATTTTAGGTGTATGGCACACGTAGCCATACAAACAAACAGGCAGATGTACCCTTTTGTTGTGTGATGTCCTCGCCCTTTGGATGTTCTGATTAAAACTGGACCTGCGTAGTCGACTCCACTATTTAAAAAGGCTCGATGGGGGGTTACTCTCAAAGATGGTAACTGACCCATTAGTTGGTGATGTACCTTGCCTTATACAGACCTAGCAACTTCTTATGTGTTTTCTTACTGCTGATTTTAAACCAATTATCCAAAATTTACTTCTTATATAAGTCATCGTGACTTGTATACCACCATGTAATGTGTTTTTGTGTGCTTCATCAATCAATAATCTTGTGATATGTTGATTACTTGGTATTATTATTGGATGCTTTATTGCAACTGGTAAGATAGCATTCTCTAATCTCCCTCGAACTCTAAGTAAATTATCTTTATCCAAAAATGGCGTTAAACTAAATAATGAACTTCATTTTCTAACTTTTCCATTATTCCTTATGTCTTCTATATCTTTTTCATAAATTAATGTCTGATAGAATTTAATACATCTTTTCACTATTGTTTCTTATTCTTCTACAGTTAAATACTTCTCTTTACTTTCTTGTTTTACGATTGATCTTTGGCAGTAAGCTAGTACTCTTTTCATTTTAGTCAAATTGGAAAATCTTTACCTAATATTGTATCCCAAATTAGCCTTTCTTCATTTCCGTCTCTTGCTATTGTGTGACATGTTATTTTTAACTCTAAATCGGTTTCTGTGTTTTCTGATATTTTAAAATGAATTTCCTGTTCCGAGAGCCAGTCTGGTCCCTTCCACCATAATCTTTCTTTCTTCAAGGCTGTTAGAAACATTCTTCTGGAGGTTATATCAGCTGGGTTGTCTTGTGAATCAACATGGTGCCATTGAATATTGTTTGTGTTGTCTTTGATTTCTACGACCCGGCTTGCTACAAATGTCTTCCATTTCTAAGATTTACCGTGAAGCCATGCCAGCACAATCGTAGAATCTGTCTAGCAGTAGGTTTGTGTAAAAGGGATTTTCATAGCTAATACGACTTGTTTTAGTAACTTAGACAACAGCAGTGCTCCACAAAGCTCAAGACGTGGAGCTCATATTGTTTTCAATGGGGCAATCTTAGTTCTTGATGCTATTATGCTTGTGTGAACTGTTCCATCGTTTTGTTTTACTCTGCTGTATACAAGAGCCGCAAATGCTCGGGTTGAAGCATCGCTGAAAACATGCAGTTCTATTACTTCTATGTTGCAGCTGTATGTGTGCAACCATCGGTCTAGGGAAATGTGGTTGACATTCTCGAAGATATCTCTGATGTTTAGCCATTCTTAGGTTAAATCCTCTGATAGTGGTTTATCCCATTGTGTGCCAGCCAAACACAGCTTTTGTATAAACATTTTAGCGAACACAATGCTTGGTGAAATCCATCCCAAAGGATCATAGAGTTTTTGTACATCAGACAAAACATTTCTTTTGGTAATGATAGATGGCGGTGACGGTAAACTAATTTTGTATAGAAATTGATCTGTGCCAATGTTCCAACTGATGCCTAAAGCTTTTAAGGTACCATCCAAATTTATGTCAAGTTGGATGCACGAAGAAATGTTGCTGGGATCTATCTATAGACTTCATGAAGTTGACATTATTTGATGACCATTTCTTTAATTCAAAGCCTCCCTTGCTTAACATGGCTTTCAGCTGATTACTTGCTTTTATAGCTTGTGGCACAGTATCGCAGCCAGACATGATGTCATCAACAAAGAAATCAGATAGTGTAATGCCAGCAGCCACGGGATAGTTGTCACGTTCTTCGTGAGCAAGTTGAATCAGACTTTTCAAAGCTAGGTATGGAGCTGAAGTTGTCCCGAAGGTCACAGTAGGTAATCTATAATGTGTCATTTCTTCTTTACAGTCATCCCTCCATAGTATTCTATGAAAATCTGTATCTTCTTTGTATAAATTTATCATTCTATACATTTTTTGTGTATCTGCAGCGAAACATACGGCGTGCTTTCTCCGGTGCATAAATATGCTACGTAGATCTTCTTGCAGCACCGGACTAGGTAAGAGTTCATCATTTAATGATATCCCATTTGTTCCCTTACAGGATGCGTCGAATACAATGCGTCTTTGTGGTTTCTTTGTCTTCGCGTATGACTGCATGATGTGGTAGGTATACAGATTTTTTGTATGAATTTCTTCTATAGGAACCCTTTCCATATGACCTAATTTTTGTAATCTTCTATGACCTTTGTGTATTCTTCTTTTAGCTTAAGCTGTTTTTGAAATCTTCTTTCTCATTGTATCAATCTGTTTACAGCTATATCTTTAGTATTTCCTTCAGTTGATTTAATGTTCCGACATCACTGTTTTATGCAGCAAGGAGTGGTGGCGCCTATTACATACGCGACAGTTCACTGGTACTTTGCATTTTTAAACTGTATGTCCTGGGAGCAGGCAATTGTAACAAAGTTGATTTTCTTTTACATAATTACTACGTT
Organism: Euclidia mi; assembly: GCA_944739405.2. Taxonomy (NCBI): domain Eukaryota; kingdom Metazoa; phylum Arthropoda; class Insecta; order Lepidoptera; family Erebidae; genus Euclidia; species Euclidia mi. The sequence continues at coordinate 37,825,254 of OX123190.2, read as the reverse complement.
CAGTTTGATTCATCCTAATAAATTCCTTGTAGTGACGTAATGTATGCCTTTCATTGCAAAGAGCACAATTTTTATTTTTTATAACACTAACAGCGTGTTAGGATCGTTCCTTGACGACACGTTCTTTATTCGGTACGCGTTGTATCATCTCCAATGTCCGAAATCTTGACTCTTAGAATGTTCGTCGATCTTCCCAAGATGAGATCTCAGTGGTCTTTTCTTTATAGGCCTGAGTTTCCCACTCTTTGTGTGACTCCTGGTCCAATTTCTGAACTACCAGAAATATAATTACTGGGTCCCAGGAATAGGTGTTAATTTGCAAATTCTTCAAGTTATTTATGCACTCTGAAGTAGTATCTAATAGGATTTTTAGACAATTAGATGTTTGTGATACTATTTTCTTTTGATAAAAAAGCCTTTTCAAAACTGAGAACATAATAACACGCTTGCTGCCGAATCGCTCTTTTAAAAGGTGCCACGCTTGGTTATAATTGCAATCCGTAATCTGAATGTGTCATAGTAATATTTCCGCTTCGCCAGTAACACTAAACGATGTAAACATATCCTGGTATGTGGGCCATTCTTCGTATCTGCCCGAAAAGGTTGGAAGTTGAATACGAGGTAGTTTCACAAGCGAACTCTGCCCTTCTCCACTAAAAGCCGAAGAATTCGAGGTGTCCATTGACTGCGGCGTTGGTTGTATTTTTCTTAACATGTCGGTCAAATCTGCTTGTAAACAAAGGTACAAATCTTCGATGATAAAATAATCTTCGTTAAGAAAATAAGAAATTTCTCCACGTTTTCTCTGGGAACACTTTGCCAACATCTCATGAGCTTGCTTAAAAGAACACCAATATTCTTTAACACACTTTATTCTCGCCTTTAGGTAACCGTCTGTAAGTCTCGCTTTGGGGCATTTCTTTAGGTTAACTTGTGTTTTTTGGATCAATTTCGCCACATTTATTTATTTAATACAATTACTCTACTACTTACAGTCACCCAACACGTAACGAGAGCTAAGGTAATATTATTTTAAAACACATAAAACATTGCAATTAATATACATTTTCACTCTAAATATATATAGTTATGATATAATTCCTACATTTAATAACCTAAATCAAAATCTTTCATTAAAGCGCATTAAAATTCAATAGTATCTATCTAGTATACATTAATGTCATAACAATTATACAAGTCAAACAAAATATTAAGTCAAATTCGTCATAATAAATATTATATTCAAATAAAAATTTTAAAATATACATCTATCAAAATTGTCATATTACATTAATAATTTGTATCATATTCCCAAGCGACTTATACACATACATAAATTTAATTACAGACGAAATAAAAAATCTTTAATTTGTCGGTTAAATTGCGAAAACTTATCATAAAATATGTTAACATTTGGCTGTTGAGCAATCATAGTATTAAGCATTGTAATGGCTCGATTGGTGGGCGCGTACTGCGAGGTACATGTGCGGAAAGGCGGGGCCGCCAACAGACGGCGCGAGCGCAGCCTGTTGTACTGGTTTGGAACTGAAATTCCACAACGTCTGAGGGTATCGGCATCATCTATTTCACCGTTGAGCAATAAGAAATAGTGTACCATTACTGCGAACTTACGTCTTAACTCGAGAGTATCAATGCCCACCATGCCTGACACAAACAAAGACGGGTATAAATACGGATAATATCCATATAGCTTCCTATACAATGCCCTTGCGAATTTGCGTTGAACTCGTTCAATCATCACATCGTCTAATGTATTCAAATAACTTTGTTGTTCCGTTGTTAACGTAGCCATTTTAAAGTTTTGTTACGCAATTAACACTTCTGCACTGCGAACTGCACTAATTGAATTCAACCAATATTATAAAAGTTATAATGTTGTATAAACAAACTGTCCGCTGATCTCTGGAATGCGGCCGTCTATTGTTCGCGGGTCTCGAAGGACCAAATGGTGACGACTTAGGGTCGATTTTTGCTTGAGGTACTAATTTAGGTAATTTTTAATAAAAGGACACGACTGTTTTGTAGCTTTGTATTGAGGCAACTGGTTGACATAAAACGATCGGACACATGCTATATGTATATTTTAATCAGAGTGCGTGGAAAATATATTTTCAGTGAAAATGTCGAGCGACATTGCATTTTAAAATTATCCTGAGACTTTAATTTTATAAACCTACCTAACTAGTTTAACATAATTTCATCTCTCGCATGCCTTGTACGCCATAATAATATTTTACTTCCAATATATTATAGAGAGCATTCAAAATACTTCCAAGATTTCCAAGTTAGGAAGCGATAGCCTAGTGGGGAGATACCAACAGACTGCCATGCAGAGGGTATCCGTCGCTGCCAGTTGTCATGAAGATCTTTGACAGTCGTTATAGGGCGTCAGTACCTTCATACAACTACCGCACACAATTAACATCCAGACTGGAAACAACAGTTTATGAATCACACAAACTGTTGTCTCGTGTGGGAATCAAACCCACAAAACTTCGGGACAGTGTCAAGTAGCGAGGCGGGAGCTTAAACCACTACCTACGCCAACCGCGCAGTCAAAATATATCAGAACAGAAACATTTAAACACTCGCGTTGCATGTCTAAGAATATATATATATATACGGGAATTAACGCGAACATGCATTAGGTATTTACATACCTTATTTTTGCTTGACGTTTCGAGACGGTTGCACGTCCCGTGGTCGCAAGCTGACTGGTGTAGCGATGTCACGTCTCCGAGTGCGAGGTAGAAGATTCTATTTCTACCCCCGCGTTGTTGATTTTCGAAGTGCCGGCGCAAAACACACTAACCGTATCTGTATATTGAACATTCGCCGACTGCGCGTTAAAGTAGGGTGTTGTTAACCGGATCACTGGATTCCACGCCAATGACAATTTGAAGCCCTCTTCCCGATTGAAATTTTTACGTTTTCTGATTTCGATCGCTTCACGCACAACTCTTGGGTAAAAGTGGCGTTCCGTGGAGAGGACTTGGGGACAATGAAATTCAATCCAGTGATTGGTGCCCGATTGAAGTAAATGTTCCGCAATCGCCGATTTGTTCTTTTGACGGTTCTTTACAGCTGCGATGTGCTCCTTTATACGTTCAGCGATGGTCCGCTTCGTTTGCCCTATGTAAGAGCTTCCGCAGCTGCAGTTGATTTTATAGACACCTGGGGTTTGTAGCGGTAGAACATCCTTTGGTGTGCCCACCATGTTGTATACTTTGGCCCCTGGTGTAAATACGGTCGGAATGGAGTAGTTTTTTAACTTTGCTGCTATTTTATCTGTAACACCTCTAATGTAGGGTATGTAGGTAGGTTGTCTATTTACCGCCGGATGTTTATCTCGCTTGATAGGCCGCGTCATTCGACGTTGTATCTGGCATCCGTTCTTCCTAAGTACCTCCTGAAGATGGTCTAGCTCTAGCTTCAAATGCTCAGGGTCACAGAGGTCGTGTGCTCTGTTTTTTAGTGACGTCACAACGGTTTGCAGGTGTCGAGGATGGTGGTGTGACGTGGCGTGCAGGTATCTATCTGTGTGTGTAGGCTTCTGGTATATATTTGATTAACTCAACAGTCCATCATGCAGTGTGTTTACTTATTCAAGAATAAATCAATATTAGGAATGGCCCAGTTCCTGCATTTAACTAAAATTGAGCCGTCCGTTCCTGACAATCATGATGTACAACAATATTACTGTCTAGTAAATTTCTATTCCTGAATGAAATGTTCGTAAAAGCAATGTCGACTGATGTACGTGAGCAGTTGTGAATATGTATGACTTCTTTTATCGTTATTTTAGTAAATCTGATGTGGATTTTTGAATATTTTTGAAGCAGGTGATTACAATTAGTACAGTTTGTTCGTATTAAATTCTGATAGCCCCGGAAGAAGGCTTTTGAAGGAGGGAAATTATTTTACAATGTAAATTGTTTAAGCCAACATTTCTAAGGGTCTAATAACTTTTATTAGGTATATTTTAAGTAGGTCACTTATTTTATTTAATGTGTCAGTCGAGAAAAGTTATTTTCATTGATGCAACTTTATATATTTGCCCAAACTATTGAAGCTAAACACATAAAATTTGGACAGTGGTTCCTTTTATGTCGTATAGGACGGATTTTTAAAATGCCATTCCCAATCAGGTAAAATAAAGGTTGAAAGTTGAGGGCAGGCACAGCCGCGAATGCAAGTTTTAAATAAAAAAGCCAGAACTACCCCATTGACTTTTTTTGCGACCAAATGACAAGGAGTCAAATGATAAAAAATAACTAAATATGTTTTGAAATCTATTATATTGCCTTGTATTTTGCTCGATCAAAACCTCGCGGATCCAGCTGAATGTTACGACTCGTTAAAGCATGTTGTTTTAAATTCTTTGGGTACTTTATAACTGTGTTATGTCTGCCTTAAGAATTGAAGAAAGTACAATTCTCCAGGGAAATTAAACATCACCGATCCTTTTTTATTATGTGAGTTTCAAGTAATAAATACAAACGAGTATGATGAACAAACGATGATGAAACGTATGTCAGTTGAAGATCTGTTGTTATATAAAAAGGCATACACCAAGTACCTACATATATTTTTATTTTTACTTATAGACTCACGCCTGTATCCCCGAAAGGGTAGGCAGAGGTGTAATATTATACCCATATTTCGCAATGAGTTGTTTAGTTTTTTATATTAGATCTAATTTACATTTTATACCGCATTTACACATGCGTGTTCGTCATTCGCCTCGACACTCCACGAATATTCGTCGAAACATTCGTATACGAATGCTGTCGCGAACTACTGTTCACACATTCGTGGAGTGAATCATTTGAAATTCGCACACGAACATGGAGGACGTGAAAATAATCGCAGCGTGCGCGCTACATTTAATGAAATTATATAATTATTTAGATATCCTGCGTAAAAAAGTAAAAACAGCCATCGTCACAGACGATTTCTTTTTTTAGCATGTAAATTATTAAATTACTTTTAGAATTACTCATATAAATAATTCATTTTTTATTTTCATTTATAGACTCACGCCTGTATCCCCGAAGGGGTAGGCAGAGGTGTAATATTACACCAACATTTCGCCATGAATTTTTAGGTCCCACGTAATAGGGGGCGAGCCTATTGCCGTCCCGGGCACATTACCAGACTCCGTGCTGCTCCTGAGAACTTCCTAACGGAAAAACCCAATAACACTTTTCCAGACCCGGGATTTAACCCGAGACCTCCCAATCCCACGAGCACATTTATGCCGCGAGACCAACGAGGGAGTCATATCTTTTCCTATGTTTGTTGATAATCAATTTTGTTTTAGCCAAAGTATGATTTTTTCTGTTTAATGTGCTTAATGGCAACCCATTACTAGCAGACATACGGTTCCAAGCACCGTTTATCTTTCTGATGTTTTGGGTTCCAAATGAGCTCTTCTTTTTGAAATAGTTCAAGGAATTCTATAATTCGCGCTTCTCTCCACTCCATTTTGACAACACGTCCGGTTGGGTCGGGCGCTAGCTGTCAACTGAATGCAGACGAATGTGTAAACAGTAAGTTCGTGTTCGCCATTCGTGCCCTTTGATTCGCGTCCGAAAAACCGCTCTCAACGCGAACACGCGAATCACGAATCGAATCACGAGGCGAATAGCGAATGCAGTGTTTACACATGCGTGTTCGTTATTCGCCTCGTCATTCGCCTCGTTATTCGCACGAATGTGTAAATGCGGCATTAATAAAATCACTAAATAACAAGAGACCAAATTGCTTCCTCCTGAAGCAGTGTACCATGTTAATTCGACAAAATGAAGTGCGAATCACTTTTAGTTAGAATGCACGTTTGTTTGATACACAGTTAAGGACTTCTTGTAATCCTCTTTACCCAAAAGCAGAAGTACTGCGAAGCAGGGCTCCATCAACTTAGCTTATAAGAAGACATATGAAATGTCACCACCCCATATTATCCCATGGGTGTCGTAAGAGCCGACATAAGACCATATTATGCAGAAAAGGAAACAGCACATTGAGAGAAGGAAAATCTGAAACAAAACATATACCAACCCATCTGGCCAGCGTGGACTGTTAAAGGCTGATGATGATCATGTCGCACCAGCGTGATGTTGAACTTCAGTATGTCGTACAAGCGTGATGGTACAACTATGGTGAGTCGCAGTACCGCTTTGTCTCACAAGCACTTTCATTTGTCTAACTTATGTGGTATACTCAGTCTAGAGCTTTTCCCAGCAATTTAAGCGTAATCTATTATAGTTACCACTACTACCAAACAAATAGCTAGGTTATAATATAATACACACAGAAAACTATCTATTCCATCTTGCAGCAACTATCCTTTAGTTTTATGGGCCTCTTGGGACGGATAACGGCGACCTTTTCCATCGCCACACGATATATCACGGTGAATGAGTGACAATCTCTATACAAGTCAAGGTTATAGGATCTTACACAACATAATAACTACGAGCTTCTACTATCTACATAACATTTTTCATATATTCCTTGTAGTGTGACAAAGTGGTTAAAAATATTAAATAGTGTCTCTGTATCAATAACAGTAATTCTCATCTTTGCTTGCATTTACATCTCATAGGTTTTTAAAGGTAGTGGAACCTTGCTTATTTCAGCATGAATGGACCTGATTCTTCACCCATCCCAAAGGGCGGCAAAGAACTCGTTACTCCTTTAGTGTTGCTTGTGACCATGGGCGGTGATAATTGCTTACCATCAGGAGATAAATCTGCTCGTCTTTCGGTCAATGACACTATTCCATGTGTAAATATGCCAAAATAGTGATAACCTTTTGATTTTTACAACCTTGAAACTTTATAATAACTATCGTTATTTGCACCACTGAGTAATCTTTATAATTCCCTTGTTTGTCGTGTATCTTTACCACAAAAAATAATTCCGTCTAACCTAATACATCCAACATCACTTCTACTATTGCCACTTTCATCTATCACTCATGACTGCCCTCCTGGGAGCCTTTGGTGCTGAATATATCAACATATTTACTATAATTATTTACAGGAAAGTCTAGGAATGTAACTCGTCTAATTAAAAAGTGCAATGGAAAGTTATTAACATAGCCATATACCATGTTTGTCTTACATAACTGTACATAATACATCTAACGATTAGGGGACTATTCATTTGCGGGGTTCTTAGGGCCTGTATTATAGCAATTAGACAATTGATGAACATGCTTACATCTTTATTTATTCTCGAAGACATATTAGAAGAAAGCATAGAGCAAATTATGCAAACATTTGTCTTGATTGGGAGTCTACCCACTCGTAACTACTGTTGTACCATTATTAGAAAACAAAAACGTAAACATGACAGAGATCAACTATCTAAAGCTTTCAGAAATCCTTAAAAAAACCTGAGCTATCATTAATAACATCACACAATGCAAACCTAAAAAAAACAAATAATGTGGAACTGCTAGATATACCCACTACCCCACAGCTCGCTGTTGACAAGTTTAATGACTACTTCTGTAACGTAGGCAAACTTCTTGCTGAAAACATCACAGCTTCTCAGTCCTCAATAGGAAATAATATCAAACCTGACTCATCCTCGGTCCAGGATAGTCTATCCTTTGGCCACATCTTTTGTTCTTCTCGACACAGACCCCGACAAAGATCGAGCCACTCTGATGAGTTTGAAATCAGATAGCGCCCCTGGTTGGGACAAAATACAAGTCAACTTTCTAAAATCGGCACACGAATAAATTGTACCAATCATAATCCACTTAGCTAACATATGCTTCAAGCAGGGGCTTTTCCCCGACGCTTTGAAAGTAGCCCTTATAACACCTGTGTACAAGTCAGGAGATAAGTCTGACCCGTCTAACTATAGACCAATTTCGGCCCTACCATCCATTTTAAAAATATTTGAGAAGCTTATTAACGCACGCCTGATAAAATTCCTAACTGAATATAAAATACTTTCGCCTTCTCAGTTTGGGTTTAGACAGGGCAAGTCTACCGAGGATGCAGTTCTAGCACTAACTTTCGCTTTGATATACGGTGTATATGGTGGAGCCAAATGTCTAGCTGCTTTTCTTGACCTCAAAGAGGCCTTTGACACAGTGTCTATCCCTTTACATATACAGAGGCTTGAACGGATCAGAATAAGGGGACCCGCTCTTGAACTTTTAAATTCCTACCTCAACAATTGCAAGCAAATGGTTAAAATTGCAATGTACACCAGTTGCGAGTCAAACGTCAACTTCGGCGTCCCCCAAGGCAGTGTTCTTGGCCCGACCTTATTTCTTACCTACATTAATAACCTCTGTAACATGAAGATTGGTGGCGGGCTCATTTTTTCATTCGCCGACGATACTGCCATTAACTTCCCTGCTAAGACTTGACTTGCTTCCACGCGGCTGCACCAGCGTTATTTTTTGGTTCGAAGATTGCATTACTGGTGCGGCAATTTTGACGTTGCTGTCGAAGCTCCTCTATTTCTCATTGGTGGTTCAATGCATATTGGCTAGGCCTTCCAAAGATTACCTTTAACAAATAAAATTGCAAGCAGACTGATGGCGATACAGAAATAAAAGGTTGATTGTGTTAAGGAAGTAATGAAAAGCACTTGACATATTTATTTATTTTCAAATCACAGACGCCACTTAAATTTTGTCTATTTGTATGTATGGATATATGCATGTTTATAGTCAAGTATAGTGGACTTCTGGATTCAGACTTATATATTTTATAACGACTATATCTTCTATAAATTTCTTAATAGTTAAAATATAAAGGTCTTAAAATAAACGTAATTATAATGAACCTAAAATCAAAAATTAGAATAACTTTTGGAGGCTTATTCAGCCTAGGTTACTCTTGCCTAGCCTTTATAGTTGTATAAATACACAGAGCTACCTAATTCCTTAGTACAAATATTAGTCTTCCCACGTCTAAACCTGATTCTTAGTTGCGTGGGTGAAAATGCCTTGTTGTCGAAAAGAGTTATGAAGACTTTTCTAAAGTAAAAATATTTTTTATAAGTAGGTACTTAGAATTACCTGCACAGTGGTTTATTATCTTAATTATTCCCCTCATTCCCTCACCCACCACATATTATACTTGATTAAATAAAACATTTACTAACTAAATAACGTTGTACGCCAGAACGCTGACCATTTCACCGCTCTCCTTCTAAATATACATAAGAATTGGTCACCAATTGTGTCACTAAATTACTCCAAGAATACATTTTCATCTTTTTCCGAAGTTTCCAGACGCGATGTCAGACACTACCTGTTAATAATTCATCAGTGTGGGCCAAAGCCCACTACCCCTGCATGGCGGACAAATTAATAAATTATCGCCGTAAGGGACACGGATGCAATTTCCCGTAGATATGAAGTCCTGAAGATCGCGGGAGGATAAATGTAGGTAATGATTTATTGTCCTGCATACGGGTAATATTTGCTCTCTACAAAGTGAGGCTTGGGCTTGTTACACGGTGTCGGCGTGCAACCAGCTCTCGTTGTGATTTAGGACTCGCATAGCAAAGGAGTTTTGTTGTGGTTAATTTATAGGCGTCGTATAGGGACCAGTGTGTTCTAGGAAGTGCGCACGCATTGCCGTAATGAGGATCTAAACATACCTATCCAAGCCTCTCTTTATCAGACAAATGGCAAATTTGTTTAAAATATAAATTATAAGAAAAAACAGGCATAAAGATGACAATACGTAGATGCACGAGAAGCCCAATGGATATTGTCTAAATCGTGACTTGTTTGGAAAAGTAATGAAGTGAGTCGGCAAACGCTGTAAACAAAAAGATGTATTTAGCCACGTCTGGATAGACTCACCCCAGTACGCCTGGGATTAATCAAGTTATGATGATGAATTGTACAAATGGATGTCGAAAATGAGTAAAAACAGGCATAATATTTAAACAAAGGCAACTGACGAAATAAAAATATATATTGAAGTATCTTTGTAGGCTGTGTAGAGACTGTGTTGCATGAAATTAATGAGATTGTAGCGTGAAAGTTGGTTTAAAGTACTTTTTCCTAAATAGATGAACCGTACTCTGTATATGTCGTTAATTTATGCAATTTGTGTTTATATATGCTTATATTCATCGTCATAGGGTTATCCCAGTTGCATCCGAGCGCTACGACTTGGAACACGAGATCCGTTTACTAAAGATGGTGTCACGAGAAGATAGACTTTTTGTAAACACACATTCAGGGCTTCACAACCTTTGTTTCACACAGTTGTGTTTAAGATTTTATGCTTTAGTGAACTTTTATAATTTTTGAAGTCGTTTATTTTTCAATGCTCAATTATGCTACTATACAACATGTAACAAGTTTAAATGTACATCCTGAAAGTACTTTGTTCAGAATCGACAACTGAATCCATTTCCGTCATTTTTAATATTGTTTATTTTTAGTCTTAAAATAATTAAAATAACGTAAATTGTAGTCACTCATTTTTAAAAAAAATAAGCTATTCGAAAATAAACCTTAAATCAAAGCAGAACGGCTTATTTTTAAATGCATTTGTTAAATGGTTCCACGTTGACTTACACAAACGCACACATTAATACATCAAATTTTTTTTTAAATTGAGCTATTCGAAAATAAACCTTAAATCAAAGCAGAACGGCTTATTTTTAAATGCATTTGTTAAATGGTTCCACGTTGACTTAAACAAACGCACACATTAATACAACACAATAGACGGCAAAAGACAATAGCACACAATTGACCACCAAAATGTCTATCATCCATCTTTCACTAACGTAGGTAATAAACAACGGGAAAGAGCGAGACGTAATGTCTCGCTCGCGCTGGCGCATGACAAGCGCAGCGGGCGATGCGCTAGACATGTTATGACAAGTACAACCGGGAATATCTATCTGATTCTATCAGTGAGTGCTGTGAAAACCTTTTTAAAAGTTCACTTGTTTACAAAATGTGTAATGGTGTATAATTTAATAATTATCAACAAGCCGGTGCCGGTGTGGAATGTTCAACATCATCTTGATGTTGACTTGACACCCCTGTACTTTCTCTTGGAGAAATATTAAATCACCAGTTTATTGTGACAAGAGAAAAAGTGCCGAGTAGTTAATTAATTAAGATACTAGCTGCTTTTGAAACAGTGAAAAGATGTGATTTGTGAGGAAATAGTGAAGTTTTGATTTAAGCCTGTAAGTTATTTTATTATTCTATTATTGTAAGTATTTAGATTCACAAGACAACTTTAAACACGCCGTTCTTGTTTATTTCTCTCATTGATATTTTTTTTACTTCATCGATCAATAATGTTAACTAGGTATGATTAAGTTAAGATAGTCAAAATAGTCACTTACGATGTTAAGAAACAATAGATCGTGCATATTAATAACAAACAATAAATGATTCGAACGTCCACTCCATAGCCTCAAAGTGTGATGGAAAGAAATACTCATAATATCTTTGGTAATATCAACAGTGGCCGACAAATTGTTCAAACATCATTTTTGTGAACCCCACTCTATCAGAGTGTGGTTTACAGACTGAATTTCATACATTTTGTTATATCGTATCGTGTTTCGTTCCTATCAGATCGCTGTTGTTTGTTTACCATAGCAACAGTTTCGTTTGTGTGCGTGCGCAGATTTAAAGTGACCACGATTTTCACTTTAAATTGAGTTAATACTTTCTTTAAAAAACATTATTTACGCAAATAAAAAAAATATTTCAATGCATGCATTATGATTGTAACAAGGTTTTCTAATTGGGGTGTCAGAGGATGTGCGTTATTTCCATTACACGTTGTATATTCGAATTCATATTTTAAGAGCTATGACTTCCTGTCGTGACCAAAAGTTTCCTATTTTTACAATAATAAACATATTTGATTTTGTGTTTGAGTGGTGAAATTGCCCGGAACTATTTTCGTGAAGTTGCCGATTTTTTTTTACTTGTTTACACGTACCTTAGTAGCTCTGTAAATGCACGACAATAATAGAGAACCATGTATGTTACTCTATTATTGACTTGATTTTTTTAATCATATGCAATAAAAATAGCTAGGTTATCCTAAAATTAAAAAAAAAATAATACAAATGAATAATATTACAGGCTATAAACTAGAACATTGAGTAAAAATTTCTAGGCATGTAGATTTTACGTACGAAAACGTCAGATGAACTAAAACAAAATCCATTAAAAAGTTACGGTAAAATAACATTTGGGGTTACCTTCGCCAGAAGAAGCAATTTATTTTAATTCGGTGTAAAAAATCTTCCGTGTGACTAATAGTTTGCGATCTGCAAATCTGCACCCACTTTCCTGAGATGCCGGCCGCGAGACGAGCGTCATGACACCATAAACATGCATTGAACTTTAAACTAACCTCTTCTTGACATTCAAAAAATATTTTTTATTCCCTCATGAATGCCCGCTAAGCCCAGGAATGTAACTTTTCTATGGATTATCGCAAAATGTTGACGTTCCAGGCATCTAACGTTTTCAGTACCTACCACAAAACACTGTTACACAGAGCATATATCGATAAAAGTCCGATCAATTGACGCAATTCCACATAATTATCTATGTACCGTTGCGCTCATTGGATTTGACATTATTTGTTTTTGACAGAACTGTCGCTAACTTAATTAGTAGAAATTATTTGTTTACAAAAAGTCTATGTTCTCGTGGCACGGACTATAGTCTAACCAGAAATGACGGCATATCAAGTTTTCCACAGAGTGACTGCCTGACTGCCGCAACCCAAAGGGATACTCCACGGCTTAGACCAGTATCAGTTTATTCGAGGGTATTGACTTTCCATAACGTCGTCAAAGATCTTCATGATGGCCGGGATCAACCAGATTCATAAGCAGATTTGAATTTCACCACAATAGTTATGTAGTATATTATAAGCTCATAGCAGCACAATAAATATCATAATTGTATATAGATAACAGCTGTGTGAGATTATATTGATATTCCTATACTAAAATCAGATAGAATATCTATTAGCTGAACACAATCAGTATAATACGAAGTAGTAGAATACGAAGCACGATAAATGCATTTATTTAGGATTAAACTAAAATTTGCGTAATTGGCTTCTATTTCACAATACGATAAATATTATACGGCTTTATTGAATTTGGCGATACGAATTATGAATATATAGATAGGCTCGAGTACAATGATTTCAATAAATGCAGAAACCATAAATCTGTACCTATGTATTGTCTTTATTTGAAGCTTGACAGCTGTGTTTTATGCCTATATTTCGCTTCCACAGGCGAGCCTAATAGGTGGCGATAATTCAAAAATATGGTAGGCAACACTCTGGTCGTTATGTTACTGCTTGTTGTTATCCTCTGCCACGCTTGAGCGATCTAAATAATTTGCTAAGGTGCTTCGACCGCGCATGGTGTCAAATGACGAGCTGACGCGGCAATTTGACACCGCCCGGGGTCGATAAATTAGTTTTTGTGCGCTTCTGGTTCACCTCCGTGGCCTCAACTAATGTTGTTGTTCAACTTAATGAATGATTCTTTCATATGATTCCAAATACACTACGTTTGAATGAAGTGTTTACTTTATGCGAGGGGCCGAACCGGATGCTGTACAATACATGTATATGAACAATTACAACTTTTAACGACTTACTCGAAACAATTGCTTATCTTGATAACAACACGAGTTGAACCTTGGTTTCTTTTGTTTTGTTATATACCTGGTGATATTATCTTAAAAAATATATAAAATTATAGCAATACTTGCTTGAAAAGTTATTTAGATATTAGCATGTGAAAAAAAATATTATTTTGCTGACTTTGCATTTTGCGCGCGGGGCGTAATTATGGATTAAAACATAATTGTAAACAAATATTATAATTATATATGATACTTTTATGTTTTAATCGTGAATAAACTAATTAATTATGAAGTTACAGTAAAAAAAATATAAATATTGTGTATTACTTTAATTTAAGAGATTTTTACAAACAATTATCGTAATAACGGCATTTCTTTTTTATTGAATGTTAATACATATGTGTTGAAGCTACATATATCATAATATTGAATGAATCGTCTCAAGACGAATATAAGTTAATGTGTGCGAATTAAAACTTTAGCTGCCAATACAAATCATACAGAACAAACGTGTTTTTCTCATTTCCAAATCACAGTTCGAACTGTAACCTTATTACCTCAACATATGGTCGAATATCGAACCGGATTATCTATTACATCGTCGCGGCGAGACTATAGTTGCAAAACTTCTGAAAAATTCGGAATAATTCCGGAATACTTCTGGGAAAGTTTCTTTAAATCAGAATTATTCAAATCGAATTTTATTAATATTTTGTTGAAAAATCGTATTTTGCATCGATCGCCGATCGCCGCCGCACCCCTCTCTGTGCGCCGGCCGGTGCCGCCCGCCGCCGCACTGGCGAACGGTGCCGCCGCACTGGCGAGTGGCGCCGCGCCGCGCGCGCCCGCCTGCCACGAGTCGTGTGTGGTGCAGGCGATGGCGGTGCGGGGTGCGGTAAGAGGGGACATGCTCTCCGGAGAAGTTTTCCCCCCCGCGAGAAAGATTCGTACCCCGCAATCGAATGTTTCCGCCGAATATTTCGCCCGAATAATTCAATGGGAATAAACGTGTTTGTGTGTGGTGTGGGTGGGTTTTTATTATAAATGGGATTGAATAAGTATATGTTGATGTTTTTATAGGTAGATATGTTAGCCTGCGATTAACAGGATTTTTATACTTTTGTGTTTAGGTATTTCAAAATCGAATGCTATTTTTATAAATGTTAGTTGTGGAATAAAAAACCAGGCCTAGCATATTTGATTTGTTTTTTGAAAAAGGGTTACCTACCTATGTTTTTGGTTAGTTTGTATGTAGCTCTGTACGCATCGCGAGTATTCGCGGGTCGCATAGGTAGGTATTAATCATTACCTACCTACTTAACGCGTGTAATAGCCCAGTCAATAAAAACAAATAAAGGTAAACCTTGCAAGCAAACAAAGGTAATATAGTTTACAACTTCCAAGCGCGAAATAGTTAGTAAGTTCGATTTTGCTGGGTTTTTTTTGACAGTTGAAATATTCCCAAAGTTTCGGAATATTTCGGAATAATTCCGAAGTATTCGACGGGAATGATTCGGAATTTTTCCCGCCAGCATCTATAGGCGAGACGGACCAGCTACCTGAGCGAGAACAATAGGACCCCACATTCCTAAGCATCGAGCGAAGTTGTTTACGATAATTAGTTAACACGATTATTATATATTTAAATAACGTGTTAAAGATGTCGTTATTTAATTAGAATTTTGAAAAAACGTTAACTTCACGACTTTACCATGACGTCCCAGATCAAGCTTTGAGTATACTTGAAGATACTGCGTCGTTGCTCAAGAAAGTACAAGGAAATCTAAAGAAGTGCCCCAAAGAACGATTGGCGAAACCGGGTTATTTGCAAACTCGAATACAAACAATTGAGGATTGCTGGAGAACCTTTAAGAAGGCACATCAGGATTTGCTTAAGTGCACTACACGGGAACAACGAGCTGTGATTTCGTACTTCGTAAATGATGAATTTTGCTTGCAAGAAGATATATATATATGTGCATGTTGGGAGATGTCAAGGACTTATTAGCTACGACAGCAAATAAGACATCTGAACATTCTACGTGCAACAGTACATCCTGCGAAGGTCATACACGGGTAAAGTTACCCAGCATTAAGTTACCCATATTTTCAACTATGAAGAATGGCCCACATATAAGGACTTGTTCGTATCACTTATACATGAATGTACGAAGTTAAGTGATGTTGAAAAGTTGCATTATTTAAAAACTAGCATCGCAGGCGAAGCCGCTTCTTTACTAAAGCACATCCAAGTAACTGATGCTAACTATACGCAGGCTTGGGATACTTTGAAACATCGATACAACAACAAGCGCCTCATAGTTAGTGCACTTCTAAAACGATTATTTACGCTCAAGAAATGTACCACTCAATCTGCATCGCAGCTGAAAACTCTTCTGGATACCACTAGCGAGGTTATCAATAGCTTGAACAATTCAAAGGTGTCTACCGACTCCTGGGATCCTCTAATAATATTTCTAGTCGTTCAGAAATTGGACTCGGAGTCTCATAAGGAGTGGGAACAGGCTGCGTATTCTGTGAACTCAGAAGAATTAGCTACCTGGAAAGATCTACGTGAGTTTTTAGAAGCTACATTCCGGACGCTTGAACTAGTTAACCCCAGCATTGGTACCAAGCCCACCAAAGAGCGAGTATTTCACGTCACCACTTCCGAAAATGAAAAGAAGAAAGTATGTGCTTTGTGTAAGGATACACATACATTATGTCATTGCAGCAACTTCAACAAAATGACAGTTAATGATCGACGAGAACACGTCAAATCAAACAAACTCTGTTTCAACTGCCTGGCAGCGGGCATGCTGTTTTCAAGTGTCGTATGCCAATGTCCTGCCGCATTTGTAGAAGACGCCATCATACACTTTTACATCAACCAAGGCATACAGATGAGTCGACATGCCATGCAGATTTTCACCAGTCAAACTCATCACAAGCAGATGTAGAAGAAGAGAAGGTTCATCATGCAATGATTGCGTCACATCACATCACCGGGCAGAAGATTGCTCTATTAGCCACTGCAGTAGTTATTTTGAGAAATGACAATGGCAACACTGCTGTACTGAAGGCGCTAATAGACTCAGGATCTCAAGCATGTTTTATTAGTGAGAAGGCAACTCAGATCCTAAAACGAAACAAATTACCAGGGAATTGTAATTGTCTCTGGAATGGAATCCATGAAGGTTACAGTCAAGCACGAGGTCAAGGTTCAATTGTTATCACGATGGGAAGAAAACTTCAAGCTACCTATCAAAGCCTACGTGATGTTCAAGCCCTTGACTGCAAATACAACAACAAGCACTATCACGAAGACCAATTGGCCACACTTGTCAAAAATTCAATTAGCAGATGAAAATCATTTCGCATCTAGAATGATAGACTTGCTCCTAGTCGTAAATGAATACGCAGCAATTCTCAAGCAAGGTCTCATCAAGGGACCGCCAGGTACTCCATGCGCCCAAAACACTCATTTGGGATGGATAATGATGGGTGGAACATCAGTGACATTCAATACACAAGAAAATCCTATACAAATTTTGAAGCAAGAAGTAAACATTGAAGATTTACTGAAGACAATTTGGGAAGTTGATATAAAAATAAATAAAAACTAAATAAATAAATATTTATTTCTGTCACCAATGGCACACACTTAAAAAGTAGACAAAAAAATGAAAGTAAGATAAAACAAACTTAAAGCACTAGACTAAATTATGATAGAAAATAAAAACACAAAAGTAACATAATATTATTTCAGTTCTGATCATAGATTGTACAGCTACTGATTATCAATTGGTAGAATATTATTGTTGGTCACTGGCAACCCTATGCGTACCCGGCCAACCAATCGAACGAATCGATAGAAAGCGGAAACGGTGCTGATGAACAATAATAAATTATTGTCAGTGACTCAGTGAACAATCTATAGTCATATAAATTTATTTATAAATTAAGTTTTAAAT
This sequence comes from Euclidia mi, assembly GCA_944739405.2. Lineage (NCBI taxonomy): Eukaryota > Metazoa > Arthropoda > Insecta > Lepidoptera > Erebidae > Euclidia > Euclidia mi. The sequence goes on along the minus strand of OX123190.2, from coordinate 37,807,608 downwards.
AAGACGTGGAAGCGTGTGTCTCATCAGTGCCAGAAAATGGACAACGCTCAGTATACGTTGCGGTTATTAAGCCGCAACACTGGTATTCTGCGCAATCCATTATATATATACATACAAACAGAACTCTCGCACAAAAGGAACAGCAATGTGAAAACATATATAAGATGACACATAAGAGAGACAAAGATGGGAAATACATTGTGAAGCTGCCGTTCAACACAGAACATCCACAATCACCTGAAGGAAACACCCGCGAAATAGCAAAAAGAAGATTAGAACAGTTAGAAAGAAGATTTAATAAAAACAAAGAACTTTACCAAGAATACACAAAAGTAATTAATTAATACGTAGAACTGAAACATATGGAAGAAGTACCTATAGAAGAATTAAAAAACAGATCAGTGTACTTACCTCATCACGCGGTTATACGAACAGATAAAGAAACCACGAAGACTCGTGTTGTTTTTGACGCATCGTGCGAGGGCTCCAATGGTATCTCCTTGAATGACGAACTACTGTCAGGACCTGTTTTGCAAGATGATCTAAGAAGCCTAATCATGCGATGGCGAACTCATGCTGTTTGCTTCGTATCTGACATTCAGAAAATGTACAGAATGATATGGACTGACAAAGCCGATACAGATTTTCAAAGGATTCTGTGGCGAAGCAATCAATCGGAAGAAATCAAGGATTATAGACTCATGACCGTGACATTTGGAACAGCATCCGCACCATATCTGGCTGTAAAAACACTTATGCAGTTAGCTGATGATGAAGGCGCTAAGTATCCCGAAGCAGCTAGAATATTACGAGAAGATCTTTATGTTGATGACATCATGTCTGGATGTGAGAATCTAGACCTAGCTGTCAAAATCAGTCATGACCTAAAAAAGCTACTACATCAATTGAAGAAATGTGCTTCAAACAGTCGCGATTTCATGGAAACCATAGATCCAGACGAGAGAACTGCCAATGCTCACCTGAAACTGAACATCGACGGTATAGTTAAAGCCCTAGGCATACAGTGAAACTTGGGAACAGATCAACTAGAATATAATCTTAACTTACCTGCCATCAGTAAAGTCATCACAAAACGTAGCATTCTCTCCGATATTCAGAAGTTGTTCGATCCGCTCGGTTGGATAGCGCCCTGTCTTGTTATGGCAAAGATTCTCATCCAACAACTGTGGCAAGAGAAGGTTGGCTGGGATGAAACCTTGAATCAACAATTATCTGATAAATGATAACATTACGTTCTGACCTAGAGAACGTGAATAGAATATCCATAAACAGGTGAACAGGCACGTCAACCCAAGACACTATCGAAATACACGGCTTTTGCGACGCGTCTGAGCAAGCTTATGGCGCTGTGGTTTATAGCCGGGCCATACACTCCGATGGTACAATCACAATATCAATTATCGCTGCAAGAACAAGAGTCGCTCCCTTAAAAACTATATCGCTGCCACGACTAGAGTTGTGCGGAGCTTTGCTATTGTCCAGACTAATCAAGCAAATACAAAGAGCAATGAGAATTTCTACGTCACAAATCTACGCTTGGACTGATTCATCAATTGTCGTTTCCTGGTTGTTTGGCGATTCAAGAAGATGGAAACCATTCGTCGCTAATCGTGTCGTTGAGATTACAACCAACTTAAACTGTAATTAGTGGTATCACGTCCAGTCTAACGACAACCCAGCCGATATCGCATCTCAAGGCATGTCCGTAGCGAATCTGAAAGAGTGTGATTTGTGGTGGAATGGACCGCAATGGTTAACACAGCCGAAGATACAGTTCACTAGACCAAACAATACATCAACTGAATTAGAAAGGAGGAAGGAGAACGTGCAAGCTCTGATAATGACAAACAGCGAAGATAATGGCAGAAATAAATTATGTTCACAATTTGACAATTTTGCTACACTAAAGGAACTACTCAGAGCCATCACGTACTGCAGGCGATTTCTGAAACAAAAATAATTAAATTACAACATGGATAGAATTATAACTGCTGAAGAACTTCAAGTAGCATTGCAAATCTGTATAAAATTAGCCCAAGAGGAAGAATTTTCACAGGAGATAGACAGATTAAAGAACAAGAAAACAGTGTCAAAATCAAGTAACATAAAATCACTCGATCCTTACAATACAATACAATACAAATCATCTTTATTGTACACCAAAGTAATACAATTTACTATACATTTGTAAAATAAAAGTTAAGGTACAAATGGCGGCCTTATCACTTATAAGCAATATCTTCCAGGCAACCTTTGGATGGACTAGAAAAGCAAGGAGCCTGGAATAAGGGCAATTTGGCGATACTAATGATTTATACAATTTTATTTACAGTAAACACAATAAAAAATTAAACTAATATTTACACACATAGTGTTAAAAATACACACATAAAATACTAAAAAATATACTACATAAACATACATAAATAATTATTATAAAATATATAATACATACATAAAGGTGTAGAAAATGGAAGATAGAACAACAAAGTATGAGTTTGACAATAGATAGAAAAGATTAAATAGATAAATAGTAGTCTTTTAATAACTTTTTAAAGGTATTTAACGTTTGAGCCTGCTTTATGGATATAGGCAAAGCATTCCACAAGCGAACGGCTTGTACCGTGAATGCCTTGTCATAAAAAGAAGTCGAATGCATTGGACTTGCCAATACTAAATTCACAGATGATCTCAGCGATCTTGAATGTGTGTCACATAGAAAATTGAAACGTTCCTATAAATAAGGCGGAGATGAAGGATTAAAAAGAATGTTATAAAGTAAAGAAAGAATGTGAGTATTCCGTCGAAGGCGAATTGGGAGCCACTTGAGCAATTTGCGGAAATCAGAAACGTGATCGTATTTGCGTAATCCGAATATAAATCTAATACAAAAGTTTTGAAGGCGCTCAAGCTTATCAAGTTGCTCCTCAGTGAGATCTAGATAGCTGACATCAGCATAGTCAAGGATAGGCAAGAGAAGAGAATTTGCGAGCGCAATCTTCGTGGTAGTCGGCAGAAAGTTCCGCAATCTTCGCAACGTCTCAGACGCAGCGAATAATTTGCGACTGACTTGACCAATTTGTGGGCCCCAGGATAATGTTTTATCTAAATAAACACCCAGGTTCTTTACGCAGTCACTAATGGGTATGGGGATACCACTAAAGTTAATTTAAGGTAGACGAGTCCAGTCTACACGTGAGATCATCTTGGGACTGCCAACAACAATAACCTGCGTTTTTGCAGGGTTGATTCGTAGACCAAATCTGAGACTCCATGCAGCTATCCGGTCTAAATCTGTATTAATGATGCGGAATGCTTTAAACAACTCGTGTACAGGAGCTTGAGTGTAAATTTGAAGATCATCTGCATAAAGGTGGTAGGATGACTGAAGCTAATAAGAGATAGGGAGATAGAACGCCACCCTGTGGGACGCCGACTGTAGTATTGCACCACGAAGAGAAAGAGTCTTCAATCCGTATACGTTGTCGGCGGCCAAACAGGTAACTGTGAAACCAATCAATCACTTGTGGAGATAACATATCTCCACAAGTGATTGATTGGTTTCACAGTTATAGAGCGTAGTATGCCAAGCAGAATATGGAAATCAACGGTGTTGAAGGCGTTACTAAAATCAAGTAAGGTAAGTACAGTCAGATTTCCATTCTCCATACCAAGCCTAATGTCATGTGTAAAACGGTGCTGTGACCAGGTCGGAATCCGGATTGTAGAGGATTGAGGAGTAGGTTCTTGTTAAGGAATGTGCTAAGTTGGATATGGACAAGACGCCTAGCACTTTGGAGAGGAAAGGTAGCACGGAGATAGGACGAAACTCGGAAAAGGACGAGGGTTTGGATTTTTAGGTAAAGGAATAATTTGAGCGTCTTTCCATGCAGATGGAAATACGCCCCGGGATAAGGAATAATTTAGAATATGACACAGGATAGGAAGGATTTCATCTAAGATGGGAAGGATCATCTTTCGACTGACACAATCATTACCGACGGCATTGGAAGAAATAGATAGTACGCTCTTTTTAACATCACACTCAGATAATTGATTAAAAACGAAAGGTTGGGTAAAGTGGGGTTGGAAGCGATGAAAGATCGTGTAAAGTATTAGCTTTAGTAGTCCTATCAAACTGGGACGAAGCAGTGAAATGTCGATTTAATAAATCAATATCAATTTTATCAGTAGTGAGTTCATGTGTAGACTTCCCAACTCCCAGAGTTCTTAGAAATTTCCAAACCTTAGCTGGATCCTCATTCTCAACAGAGTTATGGATGTATTGGCGTTGTGCTTTCCTACACACCTTTCTGCAGTGATTTCTAATCGCGATATAGTTATCCCAATTACCAGGAGTCGCTCGACATTTATATTTTGTTTTAGCTGTTGCCTTCTTCGTCAGTAACTGTTTGATTTCCTTAGTGAGCCAAGGTGAAGGTAGTTGCTTGACTCTGATAGCACGGACCGGTGCATGAACATCGTACAACCGAGTAATCCTGTTTGTGCATGTTTCGACTTTTTCGTCAATGGATTGTGCACCCAGTAAGGAATTCCAGTCAATCATGCTGGCGTCGCTTCGGAGACTTTCAACATTCATGCCACCAAAATTGCACTGCAGAAGAATTTTGGATTTTGTCTAAGGGAGACGAAGTTTATAAGACAGAAAAATTAGGTCATGGTAAGAGAAAGCGTCAGCTGCAAGCTGACCATGCTTGGCGACAAGACTAGGTGAAGAGACAAACATAAGATCAAGAAGAGAAGGAGTAGAATTTGGAAAGTTATGTGTAGCACTTAAAGGAAGGATGGATAGATTACAAGATTCGACAATACTACACAAGGAAGAAGAGCGAGAATCATTTTTTAACAAGCACGTGTTAAAATCGCCCATCACTATGGTGTGACTGTAAGAAAGGACTAGATTTTCCAAAAGGCTTTCGAAAGAAGAGAAGTAATTTACGCGACAGCTAGAAGAGTAATACACACCAAGTAGAACCTTGGTATAGGACAGATCCAATTCCAGAAAGAGATGCTCGCCGGCATTAAGCGGTGGTGGCTGTGTAGACATATCAACAACATTGAAAGGAATATGGTTACGGAGATAAATGGCAACACCACCACCACTCCCGGTACGATCATTTCTTACTAGTCGATAATTAGGAAGAGAGTAGGTCACAGAAGATAGACACGGTTTTAACCATGACTCGGAAATTAGAATGGCATGGATATTCTTACAGTCAAAAGTAGTCAGCATATCCTGGAAGTGGGCTGGAATACTCTGAGCGTTTATATGGACAACATTCAAGTTACCGGATACATCGGCAAACTCGCACTCAAGTGTCTCAGCGAGTGAAGGGATGCTTGCAAAGCTGTTATTATGGTTACTTATAGAAAATAAACTGTCATTATCACTACTTTGTATTTGATCAGACTCTTCTTTCTCTTAGCGTTATCCCAGTTTCAAACTGGGGTCCGCTTACTAGTCTAACCGGATTTGGCTGAACATTAGCTTTTCCACAGAGCGACTGCCTGTCTGACCTCCGCAACCCGAAGGGATAGCGATATTCCATGGTTTAGACTAGTGTCAGTTTATTTAGAAGGTACTGACGCCCTGTAACGATTGTCAAAGATCTTCATGACAACCGGGACCGACGGCTTAACGTGCTCTCCGAGGCACGGGACAAGCGATAATTAACAATTCAATACGCACATAACTCCGAAAAGTAATTGGTGCGCGCCGTGGATTTGAACCTGATACCCTCTGCATGGCAGTCTGTTGGTATATCCACTCGGCTATCGCTGCCTTTTTGTAGTTGGTCAGACATAACATAAAATATATAATAAATATAATAACTAAAAAATAAAATAGTAAGATAATCTTATATAGGTACTTCTAAAGCACGCTATCAAAATAGAATGTCCACCTGCCAGTTGAGTGTCAACAACCAACAATATAGACTAATACATATTGCAATAACAATAACACAGAAAATAAAATACAATTACTTACTACAAAAGAAAAAAAAGACAGTTGCATTGCAACATCCGCGCGTTTTCTACAAATCATAGAATATAATACATATTTTTATCTTATTATATCGGTTTACGAACGAAACATTTCAGTCGAGTAGAAAGAACGAAACGTATTATTTTGACAACGTTGATAGTTGTCCAAATGTCATATAGTCACGTTATAAAACATTATAAAATGCTAATCGTTGATTTTATGCAAGTAAATCGAAGGTATGAATTAATGTTTAATACGGAAATCGGAAATAAGCTAAGTGAATTCAAAAGTTACGAAGTAGGGGGTATAATTAAAGTTTTTGTGCAATAACGATAGGGTATAGTGATACAATACGTATACGTACATAAAAAGCTGTGATAAAAAGTAAACAAACCCGCGGATGCTGCAATCACTATGAAAGCTGTGTACAAATTACTTTTTCGTGGCTGCGGCGCGTTTCGACTTCGGAACCGTAGGTTTCTCAGTAATAGGTGTCTTCTGAGTGCCAGACTTAATACGGTTCAGTTCGCCGAGCGACGAAATACGGTGTTGTTTCCCTTCGGCGTCCACGACGAAAATATGGCCCTCCCATGTCCAACTACTTGTGACTCCAAATTAGTCACGTGCAGCCATAAAGACATCGTGCCGAGCCTTGGTCAGAAATTCTGACAACGTTTTGCCGCTTCCTTTCAATTTCGTCTTGGAGAACCAGACCTTGTCACGCACCGCAACATGCCGAAACTTGATCAATATGGGTCTAGGTTTGTGACCGCTTGAAGATCAACCCATTCTGTGACAGCGTTTGAAGTCATCGATGACAATATCAGACAGCTGGAGATCCTTCATGATGCCTAAGACAGACTGACCAGGATCTTCGTTCTTCTGTTCTGGTACGCCGTGGATTAACAACATTTTGCGACGGCTGCGCATCTCGATGCTGTCTACCTCACGCGCCAGCAACTCCATTTGCCTATGGAAGGCCCCCATTGTCTCAATTGCAAACGTCCGGAAAGATGCAAAATCAGCTGCAAGACTAGTCAAACTGGGTGCACTGTTTGGATTTTTAGTACTTTTCTGCAGCTCTGCCTCGAAATTTGCCATGCGCTCCTCGATACCGAGGAGCACAGCTGATGCTTACTTACCTCAGATCTAAATACTGGATACTACGAGCAAAGGCGTTGGTTAAGCATCACGTCCATCGATGTTTAGTATGTGCAAAGCTAAACGCTAAGACCAGAACGCAAGTAATGGGTGACTTACCAAGAGTACGTATAAAACCTGCACGAGCTTTTCTTAATTCAGGTGTCGACTTCGCTGGACCTCTTCACATTCTAATGACCAAGGGCCGAGGAACTAGAACCACTAAGGCGTATATTGCTATTTTTGTATGTCTGTCTACGAAAGCCATACACTTGGAATTAGTCAGCGACCTAAGTTCAGCAGCTTTCATGAGTGCCTTCAAGAGGTTTTGCGCACGCAGAGGCAAATGCGCAAATATGTGGAGTGACCAAGGGCAAAATTTTGTCGCTGCTAACAAGGAGTTGTCGCAAGTCTGGAAGGAAGCTGGCCTGCAACTTGACGGCGAAGTTGCTGAGATGTTAGCCAACGACGGTACTCAGTGGCACTTTATACCGCCGTACCCACCTACTTTCGGAGGACTTTGGGAGGCCGGCGTCAAATCTATAAAATATCATTTAAGGAGAATAGTCACTACCAATTTAACATTCGAGGAAATGACGACGGTTCTCTGTGAAATTGAAGGCTGTCTGAACTCTCGACCATTGTGCCCCATGGACGATGACAACATGCAGCCACTTACACCTGGTCATTTTTTAATAACTGAACCACCAATAGTAGTGCCAGAGCAAAACATGAGGGATGTCAAGATGAGCAATCTAACACGTTGGCAAAACGAATATTTGACTAGACTTCAAAACAGACCAAAGTGGTTAAAACGTGAAGAAGAGTTCAAAGTTGGAGACACAGTTCTGGTCAAACAAGATCATCTTCCACCAAGCAAGTGGTGCATGGGACGCATAACAGAAAAACATCCCGGACCTGATGGCTTCTCCCGAGTTTACAGTGTGAAAAGTGGAGATAACACGACCAAACGATGTATCACAAAGCTATGCGCCCTACCTGTAGATACAGATACAATTTAAGTTACTTTATGTATATATGCCCACCTCTCATGATCTTATATTGTATGGACTATGTTTGTTTTACATCGAATCAATACTTTAGAATTTAAATTTTGCATGAAGTTTGTAATGTTTTGAAAGAACCATAGGTTTTTTGGTGGGCGGCCTATGTTGAAGCTATATCATAATATTGAATGAATCGTCTCAAGACGAATATAAGTTAATGTGTGCGAATTAAAACTTTAGTTGCCGATACAAATCATACAGAACAGACGTGTTTTTCTCATTTCCAAATCACAGTTCGAACTGCAACCTTATAACCTCAACAATATGTATGTTGATAAGGTTACATTAAATTTATGCTCTGTGTTATTTTTTTATTATGAGTATATAAATAAACCTATCATATGATGTATAATACTCATATTATTCATGAGAAATTGCTTATCGAAAATTTTTGCGGATATTCAGGTTATTTTTGGCGGGAAAAAGTAAACAACTGTGCACATTCCAGTAAGAGCAATTCTTATCGGATTCTTATCGGCAATAGTTATTTTGCTTGGAAATCTGATTGGTAAGAAATTTATGTAGGTTTGAATCAGATATATAACATAAGAAGGTTTTTAAAGAAATAAATTACGGAAATTGGCGGCAATTAACAATCAATTCTTTGTTTTACTTTTTTAAGTTTAAAATTAAAATGTTTCTTTTAATTATATTTATATCCTCTAAAAGTAAATTAAATAACCTTTCTAACCGTGTATAATACTTATATACCTCCCTTAATAAAAAACGACGAGAAAAAGGAATATGTCAGAAATGTAAAATCGCGCTCAAAAATGGCGGGAAAATATTTCTAATTTTCACTTTATACTGGTCTTGCGTGGACTACATGTATATTATTTGGTGTTATTTGGTATCATTCGAAAGCTCATTTCATTACGCGTCTATTGATATATAATATAGCGCAATCCGTTAAGTTTTAATAAAAAGGACATTAGTTACTTGTGCGCAGTCTACAGCTTCAGAAAAAAAGGGACTTTTGTCTCTTAGAGCAATCAACCGATTTGGAAAAAAGGGAGTTTTGTCCTTTGAAACAATCGACAAGTTAAGGAAAGTCTAAGAGGAAAATAATTGTTACTTTGTCCTGAACGGGCAGAGACAATGAAGCCACAGACTATTATACTACAAGACCAAAGAGATAATCTATTAAAACAGAGTATTTTTTATTCTAGTGAAAGCCGTCGCCGCCGCCGTATACGTCAATTTATTGACATGGGTATGTTTACTATAGCCATATTCATATTGAGACCGTGCACGACAGTTGCGCCACCTAGCATGCGCAACTATTCGGGATTATGCCAATTAATGACATATCAGTATTTTCAAATCAAATCAAATCAAACATTTATTTATTTGTAAACATAGGTAGGTATACAAAGTTTATTGCTTTCTAGTATGTAATTATAGAAAATTAAAGATAAATAAAAAGACGAAGTGGTATTTTTACTATCAACGGTCATCCACTGCTGTCGGTATTTCAATTCGGAATTCAGTACAGTCAATAATAACTCTTGTATTGATGTAATCTGGACTGAAACACTTGGTCATTGTTGCTTCTACGTTGGCTCTATTAGGCCAAAAAATTAAATTAGTAAGTAGTTGCACAAACTATATTTTGTAAGATCTAATGAAATATTCGTGAGATTGTGGTTCTGCTGGACACCAAATAATACACTCAATGCTGAAAATGTCAAGCCAGTTTTCATTTTTATAAAAAATAAGAAGTCGGTATTTAATGGAAACTGTACATTTTTACATAATAATATGTAGTCAATCTTGTTACTAAAAACTGCAAATTGCTAAATGACACACCAGCAACATCTAGGAGTTCTTGATTATTTTTATTGATGAAATACCAACAAATTATTGGCTTTTTGTTTCGGTAAATTGATTATCATACAATATTTTGTCAGTGCAACAGCTACTATTTTTCATTCTTGCATTATTAATTGCTATAATTTTTTAAGTTGTTGCTATATCCACGTGGATTTCAGCATCAGAGTGATCACTGTAAATGAATATATTACAATAATGTGTGTTAAAACAGATCGATTTGGCATCCTTGATCAGCCACACGAGGTTCGATTTGATTAAATTCATTTTTATCTTCAACTCTTACTCTTACTTGATTTGATGTGATATCTAAGACTTTTGTGGTACTACGTTTTATAAAACGTGTATATCTAGCTAACACCTGTGACTCTCTAACTTGCTTCTGTCGATATATTTGAGGGAATATCGTAGTAACATAACTGGAACTTGTTTGCACGTCAGATTTTTTGCCTCCAATAAAACGTTCACTACAAATTGTGTCGTGACGTCTTGGAGTCCATGGCGAGCCATCAACACTGAAAAATAAAACATTATTTAATATCACATAAAATACAGAACAAATAAAAATAATTTATTTATTAAGTATCGTATCTAATATTTCTTTGATCTAATTTCCACTCTACTGTTGGTAAAATATAGAATTTACACAGACTATTTGTGCCGTTATTTTTGCAGTCCACAACACAACAACAATAATGACCCATTTCAAAGATGATAATATTTAAGATCAAGAATTAAATTATCAGATAATGTATTTGTTATGACAAAATTCAAATCAAAAATCAAATTGACTTCCCGAATAGTTACGGATTTCTGCCACGGCATGCGCTGCGATCGTTTTAGCTACCCCCTCCATGCACTTCGCACGTAGCGAATACACCGTGTTTATTAAGTCAGTGTTTTCCCGTTAAGTATGTACTCAGCCCATGATATAGAAGCTACCTATAATATTTATTTTACAAAATATACAAAAGATTTTATTTTCTATTAAATTTTTTCTATAAAATCTGCATTTCATAGGACTAAAATGTGTCGTGAACAAAGGGATAGCAACTTTTTAGGTTATAAATAAAGTGCTAGACCCTACGCATCGACCGTCACATTGTTTTGCTATGAAAAATTAATCTAGGCGAAAAATAAAATTGGCGATAATTTTTGTTTTTTACATTATTTTGTAAAATAAATATTATAGGTAGCTTCTATGTCATGGGCTGAGTACATGCTTTACGGGAAAACACTGACGTTAAAAAACACGGTGTATATCTCTAGTAGCCAAATACATCGATAGATAAAGTATTTAGCCTAGTCTTTAATTAGATAATACTCAGCCGAACTACCACGCAATTAAATAAAATATTGTTATGATGTAGGTAACTACTTTCATATAATTATTGCGACAAAACTTATCGTAACTTTAAATTATTGTCATGCTAAATGTAATAGATATATAAATACTAATCAGAGTCATTCAATCCTCTCTGTGTTATTAGAAACATGTGCCAAAGTGACAGATACCTTTGATAGTATGCAGACTTTGTAAAGTATCGCATTTCATTTATATCATAGATCCATCTATCTTTGATCTGTTTCGAAGGACCGGGCTCGAAGCCAGTTACACTATTACGTATTGTAAGCGTATTAATAGCTAGAATCATTAAGAACATCAATATTGAATAAACAGATAATATTTTGCGAAGTGAGTCACAGGTGGTGTCAAAAGCAAGTCTACAGTCTACATACAGTAAAGAAATTAATGAACTAGCGCGCTTTATGATATGTCACTGTATTCTGTCAAACTCAACAATCTGGGGGCCAATTCTGCTATTTTTATGTGACATTGATATCATATTTTGAATGGATTTAAAAGCGGTATTCTGATAACCTAATGTCATTATCGTAAGAATTTAAAATAAACAGTTCGTCGTTGACACATACGATCTCGTTACAATTTCATTCAAATATTATATAATTTAGAAGAATACGCTTTTTGTGACGTAAGTATGACACTGACATGATATTGCGACCATATTTATTTAGCGGAATTGGGCCCCTGTTTATTCTATATGTTATAAATGTCATATTGCTCTAGCACGGCAACGGCGCGGCGATTTACTTTTCATTTTAGTTTGACTATTAAATTGTATGTCATAAAGTATATTTCAAAACGTCACTATAAAAAGCCGACGGCGGCTTGTTAGCGCGCTTACCGCTACCGCAACGTTGAAAACAACATCGCGCAGCAGCGTCGCCGTGACCGTGCCGTTGCCGTCGCGTTACTGTAACTGTCCTATGTCATGCTCTAATGTACATGCTCTGCTCAAATGCTATTTAATTATTCTAGTGTAATATTATTATTATACTCTAGAATAGTTAAATAGCTTTGTGGTAATATCTCATAGGTCTGTACAGAGGATTAAATCTGGTCTAGAAAACGTATCATTAAGAATACGTATACTCGACGACTTTAGATGTTATTAAAAGCCATACCAATCTATATTCTCTAGTATAATTTACTATTTATTAAATTGTTAGTTATTACTAAGAAACACCGCTAAGTAATAACACTGAGTCAACCAGATAATCCAATTTTTCGTTCTTTTTTTTTTTTGTCGGGTTGGAAAATCCTCATGGACTGTCAGACTCTAACTGACTAAAAACCAACCCCTCATGTATCCATGTGTCGGAGGGTCGGGTATCACCAAAGCATTCCTCGCTACCCCCCGATGTGCCGCCAGATGGTCAGGCGGGCCCTGAACAACTATTGGTGTTGGGCTCCGCCGCCAAAACACCCAGCGGCCATGGAGGATAGGGAGGACGGCAACGCAACGCCGCATCTCCTCTTCCTATGCGGCCCACCGCGATGCAACGATGGCGCGCCCCCATTTGGTCGCGGGAGATAGGGCGCGCGGCAACGCAATACCGACACGCCTCTCCTCCCGCGACCGCGCCCGTCTGCGAGGGACATGAGAACTGTCCCTCGCACCCGCACCATTGGACGCATCCTGCGCAGGCCTCCGTCAAGCCCACGCGGAGCGTCTACTCCCGGGGTCTCGCTTAGCTTCACCGTGGGTTACCCAACCACGGTTACTAAGCCCTCCCACCATGACAAGGTGGAGATCCCATGGGGTGGAATTTTCCGTTCCTAGAATCCATCGTAGACATACAACAATGCCAAGGATCTAAAGAAGCATATAATATAATAAATACATTTTATACACAGTTCCGTAGTACCGTTCCTCCTCAGTATCAGATCAGCCCATAAACCTTACAAAACGTTAAAATTTATTTGCAATGGTAAAGATAAAGTATGCAAGAACAAAAAATCCGGTATTTACTGCTTAACATGCGACCAATGTCAAAATAAGTACATAGGACAGACGGGTCGAAGTTTTGAGCTGAGATACAAAGAACATTACAGAAACAACCAGCCAGAAAAGTCTTATTTTGCCGAACATTTACTTCAAACGGGCCATAGTCTAAATAGCGGACATTCATTTGACGGGATACACACGTGTCAAAAGGATATCAGAATATGCGTATTGGAACAATTAGAAATTTTAAAGCGGGACAAGAATACATTACTGAACGATCAAACCAACTTTAACGGGTCCTCATTGCTGAATATATTCGCATGCCGTCATAATGACGCACATCAGTCGAGCGGCGGAGGGAATTAGAAAGTACAATCGTTTATAAGACTCCTGAGGATGCCTCGTGCAGAGGCGAAACACGTGTCGAAAAATAGTCGGCGCATACAGCGGGATACTGCAAGTCAGGTATCTTCCTGGAACCCATACCATTCCTATATCCCTTATCCTTTTAGAGGAGTTCGGTAGGGATCCCTTCTTTTTGGATAATGTTCTTTGTCCTAATATACTTCGGCATAACGATTTTGGCACAATTTGTTTTGGCATAATAATTATTTTATTTATTTCTTTATTTTCAGCCTGTAGTGTCCCACTGCAGGGCAAAGGCCTCCCTCTCCTTTTTCCACAGGTCTCTATTTTGTGCTAGCACAGGCCAGTCCTTCCTATACGAGTCCAGTTCGTCCCGCCATCGTCGTCTCGGCCTTCCACGTTGTCGCCTAGCACCTTCGGGGACCCAATTAGTGGCGATTTTGGCCCAAAGGTCTTCCGGCATGCGGCAAACGTGGCCTGCCCAGTCCCATTTGAGTTTGCAGGCTTTGTGGGTGACATCGGCGATTTTTGTTTTGGAGCGTAGTATTGTATTTTTTACGCGGTCTGTTAAACGGACTCCTAGGATACTACGCTCCATTGCTCGCTGGCAGACCTCGAGTGCGGACCTCTGTTGAGCAGTCAAAGACCATGTTTGTGCACCATACGTGAGAATGGGGAGAACGCACATGTCCATGAGTTTACGCTTGTGACATAATGGGAGATCTCCTTTCATTAGGTCTTTCATCGACCAGTAGCTCTTCCAGGCGTTTTCTAATACTTCGGCATATTTTTTTAGGCATACATTTTATGTTGGCATATTCATCTTAAAGACTAATTTGTTTTGGCATAAATTTGATTCACATAACGTTTGTAGGCCTAATGATTATTGGCATAACGTTAGTAGGCCTAATGACTATTAGCACTACGTTAGTAGGCCTTATGACTATTAGCATAACGTTAGTAGGCCTAATGACTATTAGCATAATATTTATATAATTATATATTTAACTTGTAAAAAATATATATGCTGTGCAACAAAAGTTAGTGACAGAACCGAATTGCTGCAAAACCGACTCCACGTAGTCTTGTTTGTCCTACCCCTAGAGTGTTATTTGAAAACGCGTAGGCGCGTGGGGCCGCCGGAGGCCCGCAGCGCCGGAGCCGTGACAGAAGCCCTGCCTGCTGCATGTTGCATGCTCGCTTGAATGCTGCATGCTGCATGCTTGCTTGTATGCTGCATGCTTGTTGCATGCTGCATGCAGTATGCTTGCTTGCATGCTGCATGCTTGCTTGTTTGCTGCATGCTTGCTTGCATGCTGCATGCTTGCTTGCATGCTGCATGCTTGCTTGCATGCTGCATGCTTGCTTGTTTGCTGCATGCTTGCTTGCTTCATGCTTCCTACAGCGAAAAATATGCCAAAGATACATTGCCAAAGTTATTATATCCAATTTGTATTGTATTGTAATCATTATGCGTAAATAAATTTATGCTTTAGGATTTTATGCTTTAGGATATTATGCTTAAAAAAGTTATGCTTTAGAACTTTATGCTTAATAAATTTATGCTTTAGAATATTAAATTCAAATTTAAATCTTTATTTTGCAGAACATGAGTAAGTATAAAAGCTCTTACAATAATATTTGTCTCATCATATTCCGCTGTAACAGCAGCATGCAAAATTAGCACAAGAAATAATATGGATTACATTCAGAAAATTCATAAATACATGCTGTTTATATAATTATTACTTGAATATGAATTGAATTGAATTAAAGTTTATTTATTATTAATTAAATATGCACATGCTTACATTATATTACTTATCAATTAAATAATCGTTTACCGAGTAGTAACTCTTTTCAAGTAATATTTGTTTCACTTTATTTTTGAATGTATACACGCTATCTGAGATATCGAGCACTGTTTTAGGTAAACGATTATACAATAGAACAGCCATGCAAAGTGCACTCTTGTTTAATAGGGCTGTTTTATTTCTGGGCATACATATTTCCAAGTCTCGCCTCTTACTGTTAAGGTTTATAAATAGATTAATATTTTTGCGCACAAATACGACAGTTTCCAATATGTAAATGCATGGTAGAGTTAGAATTTTAAAATTTATAAAATGTGATTTACAACTATCTGTAGTTTTAATACTAAATATTGCCCGTATGCATATCTTTTGCGCCTTAAATGCAGTTTCATTATCAGTAGAATTGCCCCAGAACATAACACCATACCTTAGAAGAGAGAAAACATACCCATAATAAGCTGTTAAAACAGCTGTAATACTCGCTGTTTTCTTTAACCTATAAAGTGCATATGCATATGTATTTAGTTTGAGGCACAATGTTTCAATATGCTGTTTCCAGTTACGGTTATTATCAATATTTAAGCCTAAAAACTTCGTAACCCCTACTTCCTCAATATTTTCGTCCAAATACCGAATATTCATGTTTTTTATATATTTACTTAGTCTATTTCTGTATGTCATAAAATGAGTTTTACCTAAATTAATATTCAGATTATTTAATGTCAACCAATTAATAATATTATTCAATGTCAAATTAATTTTTTGCTCTATATGTAGCTTGTCTTTTCCAGTAAATATAATCGTACTGTCGTCAGCAAATAATATTGTGTTATAATTTGTCACTTTTGGGAAATCATTAATATATATATTAAAAAGCAGTGGACCCAACACACTACCTTGCGGCACACCCAACTTGACTGTTCTACTTGCTGAAGTATATACTGTGGCTTTTTTAGTAATAGGACATATCCTAGTTATTTGTGTTATTTGTGCTCTATCAGCTAAGTAAGATTTAACTAAATCATAGGCATTTCCTCTTACGCCGTATGCATAGAGCTTTTTTAATAGTAATTTATGCTCGACACAATCAAAGGCTTTTGATAGGTCCATGAAAAGTGCGCATGCCTGTTTGCCTTTATCCATTTCAGTTAAAATTTTCCTTAGAAATGTATAGAAAGCCATATCAATTGATTTCTTCTTTCTAAAGCCAACCTGTTCTTCACAAAATAAATGGTTCATTTCGAAGTAGTTATAAATACTGTCATGAATAATTTTCTCAAAAACTTTTGAAAGAACTGGCACAAGAGCAACTGGTCGATAGCAACTCATGTCACTTTTATTATTTTTCTTAAATAGTGGCTTAATGATTGTTAGTTTCAGTTTGTTCGGAAAAATACCGTGTGCTATGCATAGATTTATTTTGTGACATAATACATGTGATAGCTTAATAGACACATATTTGAGAACTTTCGTTGCTATATTATCATAACCTGCACTGCTGGTGTTTTTTAGATTTTGAATACTTTTTAATATATCTTGTGGGATGCATGGTTTTAAAAAAAAATAGATTTATGTTCGTAAGGAATATTGGCTCTTGTGTTGTTCACTGTTATATTATCCATTTGGTAAGTAAAATAAATATTAAAATGGTTCGCTATCGCTGCAGGCTCATCAATTATTTTATCAGCAGCTTTAATATATTTTATTTCGTCTTTAGGCACATTTAAATTTTTTTCATTGATTATTGCCCAAGTAGCTTTCGATTTATTACTTGCATTTTTTATATAATTATCATTTAAACACTTTTGCGTTAGTTTAATTAACCTGTTAAGTCGTGATGATAGAGCTTGGAAGCGGTTTTTACTACTGACAGTTCGGGTTCTACGAAATTCCCACAGTAATTGTCTTTTTCTTTTACAACATAATCGGATACCTTTTGTGATCCATTTTGGTCGAGCAGTTAATGATTTTCTCACTTGCTTTATAGGAAAACATAAATTATAGAAGAGACAGAATAGGTCGTGAAAGTTATTAAAAGCAATATTTGGATTTTCACTAGCGAAGACATCACTGAAACTTAGGCTACCAATGCACTCTTTAAATTTCGTCATGTTTTCCTTGTTGTAGTCCCGTATTTCAACTGTCCATGATTTAAGAAGAAAACTGGATTTCACGGGACAGCTGAGTAACTGTGCTGTTTGGTCTAATAGTGCTAGTTCTAAAACTTTTGCTGTGCATTAAAAATTACATTATCGATGCAAGTTCCACTCGATATTCGTGTTGGTTCGTGTATAGCTTCAGATTATAACTCTGTAAAATATGTCTAAATTCTTTACTATTTTTCAATATATTTATATTGAAATCACCACAAATTATAACTTTCTTTTTACCAGAACAAAAGCGTCTTAGAAGTGAATTAAGTATTTGAAAAAAATTATTAATATCCTCTGCATTAGGCTTTGGCGGTCTATATATGCATAATATATATATTTTATGTTGCACCAATTCGATCCCTGAGCATTTTATAATGTTCTCTAAAGAGTACTGATTAATATTATTTATCTGAGCACATAGATGCGTATTTCTGACGAGCATGCAAGATCCTCCACGCCGGGTTTTCCTACAGAACAATGAAACAAGTTTATAATTTCTAATATATAACGAGTCCTTATCAGAAGTCACCATGTTGTGTTCAGTTATACACAAAACGTCAATGTCATTTTTATATTCAACAAGAGATACTGCTAAAAGATCCGACTTAGATACTAGACCATTTATATTCTGGTGTAGAATGTTTATATATTTATTATCGAAAAAAATCTTCTGATTTTTGTGGCGTAGAAGCATCTTTTACATATTCTAAGGGTGTATCAGTTTGAGTACATTTATCTATCAACAAAGGCAGGTTATGTTCCGGATTGTCATAATGGGTATGGGTGTATAGGTCATATGTACAGTGATTAGTGTAGTTAGAACATACAAATTGAATTTCATAATTTAACTTTCGCTCGTTTAAGAATTTGTTATATGGTATTTGGGAAATTATCACATTAGTATTACAAGCGTTATGCAAAAAATGTTGTAAAGAAAATAATAAGCTATTAGGCACTTTATCATTAATACTACCTAGTATGATAATAAAGGCATTTTTGTCTAGTGTTGCTATTTCATTCTCACTGATTGTCGCTAAAACTTCTTGCAATTTCGCACCTGCTTTCCAATAGCATTTCACCACATATTTTTCGCCAACCAGCTTTTGAAGAGTGCGACGTATACCACGACCTTGTTGGTCAGCCAATACTATGATCTTTCTGACTTCTGATAAAGTTTCATTCTTTATGGATAAGATTGGTACTGGATACGTCTTGTATTAGGAGGTGTTTTGGGAGAGGCCTTGCTATTTTCAACGCTACTCTTTTCCTTCACTTGTAATTCTGAAGACTTCGTTATATTCTGTTCCTGTGTCAAAGTCTCGTTTAGGGCCGCACTTGTAGTAATTTTTTTTAATAGCACACTTTTTTCTTACGTAAGGATTTGGGAGTTTTATTACTTCGTTCTGGTGTCATACAAATTTTCTTGTAGGTTTCAAATTTAAGGCATTTTGCAAATCCTTTTTAAGGCGGAGGTTTTTAATGTTAAGACTCTCTATTTCGTGATGTGCACTCATAAGTTCATTGGTAAGCGATTCAATTTCGTTATTATGTTCGCTATTATCATGCAAGCTCTCATTGGGTATACTCAACATCATGGTGTCAAATAATACTGATTCGTTACCATCAACAGATAAATTATCAAGCGAGCCAACTCTCTGCAATTTGCCTCGATACGTTACGTTATTTGGTGAATCCATATCTACCAATGTGCGCGGTAACAGCGTGTGCTCTTAATAATTTTAGAACAAATACTTTTTTAATGTTTTGTAGGTATTTTGTAGTTAATGTTCCTCTTAGGTTACTAGTTAGAAATAAACAAGCAATAATACTTCACAAAAAGAGCTCAGATAATCATGAGGATTCGATCCCTACACGTTTGTATCGCAAGCGGTTGCTTAGCCAACTCAGCCATATGTGTTTATAACTTGAACGTCGAAAAAGTTGATTACTTGATGCAGATGTGATTTGGCACATGCTTCGAGTTTTGTTTGTCATTCAGAGAGTCCAAATGTCAACTTTTGTTTTGTACTTGATAATGTTGTGTAGGTGAGTAAAATTTTATTCAACGGTTTGTGTTGATGCAATATTTAAAAATGTACTCACTTGCTGTTGAAATTAAGTTCTGATTTTTTGTAGGTAACCAGCATAGCTAAAGTGAAAACTTTAGCTATGCTGGTTCCCTGTTAGATGTTTTTCTCGTACATATAATCACTATATTCGTAGATATCTTTCACTGGTTGTTGGAGTTAATAACTTTTGTAAATTTAGGTGTATAGTATCACAAACAATTTTTGCAGTGAGTCGAAGTACTAGGAACAGTTCTCTTGATTCAAAATAGGTAATAACTTGCATTTAAGATTTTTTGAAATATTTTTACGCGGAGCAGATCTTTACCATGGCAGTAGCGCCATCTAAATCTATGCTTAATCATTATTATGGTTAGAGAAATTATGTTTAAAAAATTATGCGTAATTATATTATGCGACAATATAATTATGCCAAACAAAATTATGCTAAGTTATATTAGGTCTTAAAATTTTATGCAAATGGATAGGGAACCAGTTCGGTATTGTCAACCTTTTTCTATTGCAATAGAAAAAGGTCAATCCGAGGGTGCGTGGTGGGTTCCTCTTTCCTTCCATTAGGTTACAATGGAGTTCTGCCAAGTAACGCCTGATTCAATCAACTATATTATTGCTGTATTGAAAGTATCATTACGTATCATGTAAGATCCGTATGCTGACGGATCAAGAATACAAAGTGTTACTACCTAATTTAAGTACCTAATACGTGATTCAAATAGTATCTTTTCGAGAAACTGAAAACTCGACTTCTAACCATATACCCGTATGGCCAGCGTAGTATTGAATTGCAAATTAGGAGAGGCAAGTCCAGGATTGGAATTGGTGCAGCTTTCCAGGGAAGGCTGTACATACTGCCATCTAAGCTAAAACGATTGGAGTGCGAGTGTAGAGGTTTATCTAAAATGCCGTTCTTTATGCTTGCTGGAAGGCTGTCTCCTTCTTCTTCTTCCTTGACCTCTTGATACGACCCGTCCTCAAATTTTTCTTTCAATTATGACATATAGTCTCTTCGAGGCCATCCTCTTCCTCTTCTCCCTTCGATCGTTCCCTCTAATATTATTTTGAAGAAGTTGTCGTCTCTTTCTACGAAGTAATAATTCAGAGAGGAAGCCACTCCCCAACTGCAAATCCGTGCGACGGCCCGCACGTGACGTCTCCAACCACCATAGGATATAGAGCCTGCGGACGGAGACCCAACGGAACCTTTGCTATCGACTAGGTCTGACTAGGATAAGGGATATAGGAATGGTTTGGGTTCCAGGAAGATACCTGACTTGCAGTATCCCGCTATATGCGCCGACTATTCTTCGTCACGTGTTTCGCCTCTGCACGACCTATTGTCAACCTTTTTCTGTTGCAATAGTTGGGGTGGTCAATCCGAGCTTGCGTGGTGGGTTCCTCTTTCCCTTCCATTAGGTTGCAATGGAGTTCCGCCAAGTAACACCTGATTCAATCAACTATTTAACTCACTAAATCTTTAAAACATTTTTTAGTTTATTTTTTAAATTTTAAAGTCAGCTCGGTGTATTGACCGCCACTGCCGCTCAGATGATCGCCGCAAGCTCGCGTTGCAGACACCTAACACACACAAGCACACATACCTACCTAACGTGCAGTCTTATTCTGCACCAGTCAACAGTTTATTCTGATTTACTATCTAAGTAACATTGAATGAAAATAGGGTTTTATATTATCGCACGCTGTTTGAAATAATTTTAGGTAAATAAGTATACTGCCTATATTAATCAATTTTAAGCTTTCGCGATTTGTATACATCATACAAAATAATTTTGCGTGTCTTAATCACGTTAACTTAACTTATTTAGGGTATAATTACCTATAGTTATTTAAAACCTTAAATAAGTTAAGTTAAAAATTAACAAATAGTTATTTATACCTTAAATAAGTTAAGATAACGCGATTAAGACCCGCTTAATTATTTTGTATGACTGCCTATATTGTATTATTAAAATATTTTGCAAATGCAGATCAACACATTGTATATTAGAAGTTGATTAATATTAACTCTTTCAGTCTTAGTGCTTAGTGTCCCTAACCACCATATTATCATATAAATTTAAAAGTAAATCGATACAGAGACTCGTATTTCATAAGAAAAATCTGAAAAAGGTGGTTAGCGACACTAACCACTAAGACTGAAATAGATGAAATAAAATTACCCTGGTTTAATGCCACATTTTCAAAAACATTTCTTTACAGCAAATTAATAATATGAAGTTCTAATATTGTTTGCATACAAGCATTGCATATGACAACTGCTATTTAGTTTACTGGTTTGTTAATAAGGACGAGGTAAAAAAGGCTGTTAGTGGAATGAAGAATGGAAAAGCGTTAGGACCAGATGGAGTACCAGTAGAAGCATGGAAAGCGTTAGGAGATGATGGATGGGCGTGGCTGACTAAGCTGTTGCACGAGGAGAACATACCCGAGGAATGGTCCAACAGTTACCTGGTGCCCATTTTTAAAAATAAGGGTGATATCCAAGAGTGCAACAATTATCGGGGAATAAAGTTAATGCCTCATAGCCAGGGAATAAAGTTAATGCCTGTTTGCCGACGACGTCTTTCTGGTAGCAGAGAGTGGACAGAAGGTGCAGAGCAAGCTGGAGGAGTGGCGGCAGAGATTGGAGAATGTAGGCCTGAAAATAAGCAGAACCAAAACAGAATATATGTTCTTTGACTTTGGCGGTCTCTCCAGTCCTATACCGGTTACACTCGGCGGTAGACTTCTACCAGTAAGCTCCGATTTTTGCTACCTAGGTTCACTCCTGCAAGATGACGGCGAAATTGATCGGGATGTTAGGCAAAGAATCAACGCAGGATGGATGAAATGGCGACAGGTCTCAGGCACAAAATGCCTGTGAAATTAAAGGGCCGCATGTATAAGTCGGTTATAAGGCCTGTCGTACTGTATGGAGCTGAGTGTTGGGCTACAAAAAAGATGGATGAGAAACGATTGCATGTGGCAGAGATGAGAATGTTACGATGGATGTGTGGAGTGACAAGAATGGACAGAATTAGGAATGATTACGTTAGAGGTAGTATGAAAGTGGCGCCCAATGATGAAAAGATAAAAGGGAGTCGATTGGCCTGGTATGGACATGTTATGCGGAGAGATGAGATGTATGTAGGTAAAAAAGTGATGAATATGCATGTAGAAGGATGAAAAAGGAGAGGACGGCCAAGTAAAAGATGGATGGACTGTGTGAGGATGGATATAAAAGAGAAAAGGGTAAATGATCGGATGACTGGTGACAGAGAAGTATGGAAGAGAAGGACATACTGCGCCGACCCCAAATAAATTGGGACCAGAGCAAGACAATGATGATGATGTTTGTTTAATTGTCTATTAGCGTAATTAATAATGGATGTAAGCGTCTTACGTGTGTGCTAATTGCGTTGGGAGACGTTGGTTGTCAGGCTATTACCAGGCGAAAATGATGCCGCGTCCACTCCAGCCTACATATGTTACGTATCTAGCTTTGGATACATAGGTTACTGTAATCTTGTCGGTTTGCGATGAATTTGTGTGCAGTGTTGAGTATGATTGAAGGATCAAACTGCGTGATATACCGTCAAAATGGCATAGTGTTTCTGAAAGCACCTAATGCTGGCAGTGCGGCCTAGTAAAAATTTCGTGATGTGCTCCTCTAACATTATGTAAGTCGTAAAATATTGGTGTCATCATCCGCAAACTGAGCATATCTCTTTTAACTGTTATTCGTAGGTATGTTTGTACAGTGCGTGATTTTAGCCTTATAATCTCTACTATGAAGATTGTGCAATAGTTTGATGCTTCCCAATAAATTTCAAGACGCTTGCATATCTGTAAGTAACCTCGAGTTACGATAAAGCTCACTGGGTAACAAGTAAAATAATACTTTTAGGCGGTTCGCGGCTCACCCGCGGTTTGTTATCAGAACGTCTGAAGCGGTGTATAACGAGGAAGCAGAGACAATGTTTCCCCTTTGTATTCCACTCCACATGTACTCGAAATAACAAGGGCTCTATTTTCAATTCCTCCATCGCATCCTGCGGTTTATAAGCATAGGGTGAACCCTTGAAATGCATAAAGAGTTTTTGCATACACGAGCAGTTTCTCTTCTTCTCTATTGGCTCACGTAAATATGAGCTTAAGCGAAATGAATTCGAAATTGAATATTGAGATTACATTTGAAATTTAAACACGTAAGACGGTTTGTAAATGTGCATCGCCGTATATGCGGTACGAATGCTGTGTATGATTATATTGATCAATCTCACTGGATTTAATGGCGTCGACATACTCGTATTTACTGCACGCTATTTTGTTTTTAGTTTGTGTTTTAAAACAAATATAATCATCAATTTCTAAATTTGTTTAAATATGAATAGTGGGACAAATGAAATCTTTTGAACCGAAAAGATTACTTACGTACAAAACCAAAATATATGAAAAAACAAGATCAGAGCTGACACATACTAAGTGATAAATAAATGGTAATCAGATGTTTATTGCCATAAGCAATTTCTTATCACTATTAATTCACTAAGCCGAAATACATCTCAAGTCTACGTGGTTATACGAGTAGGTCTACATGATCGTACATTTTAACGATATTATAAAGTATAAAATCTATGTTAGTCACTCTGATATTTCTATTTTAGCTCCTATCCTAAAAGTAGTCGTGAAGTATTTGGTGTTTTGAGCTTTTTACGAGGCAAGAGAAAGGCCTTTGTTGGTACTTAGGTTAAAATAATTTGTCTTTAAAAACTTTCTGAACTATTTTGTACGAGAAGAAATTACCTAACTTTTCGGTCGTTGCCCATTCAGAACGATTTATTGATTGACCTCTTTCTTAAAATTCTAGCTATCAAGTTAGGTCGCTTGTCCTAAATAAGTACATTCGTCTAAAATTTTGAGTGTACTATATTCAACAGTTAACAGCACTAGAATAATTTGGCTACATAGCTTACAATTTGTTAACATCATTTTTGTTTTGTTCTTGTCCATTTATAAGTCCACTTATAAGCAGACATGACGTGTATGGCTCAGCTACAGTGGTTTCCCTGCTTTTGAAACCAGTACCCTGACACAACAAGTAGCAACTACTATTTGGGTAAATACTAAATGTAATTGTTCAAATAACTCAAACTGAAAATAATATCAGCATTTCATATTAGATAAGCTTTTCTTTTTAGCCCAAGTCGATATATTTTAGAATAGAAGTTAAGACGGAAAACAAGAAGAATTGAGGGAAAGTAGCAGAATAATGTTGTGTATCCAAATTTCAATAAAGATAAGTAAATAAATTTTAATATCTTACCAATATTTCAGTTGTATTCTATAATCGGATTATTCATTCTATGTATATTTTTATACTATACAACGTGTAATGGAAATAACGCACATCCTCAGACACCCCAATTAGAAAACCTTGTTACAATCATAATGCATGCATTGAAATATTTTTTTATTTGCGTAAATAATGTTTTTTAAAGAAAGTATTAACTCAATTAAAAGTGAAAATCGTGGTCACTCTAAATCTGCGCACGCACACAAACGAAACGGTTGCTATGGTAAACAAACAACAGCGATCTGATAGGAACGAAACACAATACGATATAACAAAATGTATGAAATTCAGTCTGTAAACCACACTCTGATAGAGTGGGGTTTACAAAAATGATGTTTGAACAATTTGTCGGCTACTGTTGATATTACCAAAGATATTATGAGTATTTCTTTCCATCACACTTTTAAGCTATGGTGTGGACAGTCGAATCATTTATTGTTTGTTATTAATATGCACGATCTATTGTTTCTTAACATCGTAAGTGACTATTGTGACTATCTTAACTTAATCAGATAAAATAAAAGAATATCAATGAGAGAAATAAACAAGAACGGCGGCGTGTTTAAAGTTGTCTTGTGAATCTAAATACTTACAATAATAGAATAATAAAATAACTTACAGGCTTAAATCACATTTCTTTCGTCCACGTAGCACTTCAGTATTTCCTCACAAATCACATCTTTTCACTGTTTCAAAAGCAGCTAGTATCTTAATTAATTAACTACTCGGCACTTTTTCTCTTGTCACAATAAACTGGTGATTTAATATTTATCCACAATGAGAAAGTCCAGGGGTGACAAGTCAACATCAAGATGATGTTGAACTTTTCACTTTGTTGTTGAATGATTAAATTATACACCATTACACATTTTGTAAACAAGTGAACTTTTAAAAAGGTTTTCACAGCACTCACTGATAGAATCAGATAGATATTGCCGGTTGTACTTGTCATAACATGTCTAAGCGCATCGCCCGCTGCGCTTGTCTGCGCCAGCGCGAGCGAGACATTACGTCTCGCTCTTTCCCGTTGTTTATTACCTACGTTAGTGAAAGATAGATGATAGACATTTTGGTGGTCAATTGTGTGCTATTGTCTTTTGCCGTCTATTGTGTTGTATTAATGTGTGCGTTTGTGTAAGTCAACGTGAAACCATATAACAAATGCATTTAAAAATAAGCCGTTCTGCTTTGATTTAAGGTTTATTTTCGAATAGCTCATTTTTTTTTAAAATTGTGTTGTTTTAATGTGTGCGTTTGTGTAAGTCAACGTGGAACCATTTAACAAATGCATTTAAAAATAAGCTGTTCTGCTTTGATTTAAGGTTTATTTTCGAATAGCTCAATTTTTAAAAAAAATTAGTGACTACAATTTACGTTATTTTAATTATTTTAAGACTAAAAATAAACAATATTAAAAATGACGGAAATGGATTCAGTTGCCGATTCTGAACAAAGTACTTTCAAGATGTGCATTAAACTTGTTACATGTTGTATATAATATTCACTCAATTTAAGAATTGAATCCAATCTCTCGGTCTGACTGTATTGTTTATAAAATATAAAATGGCCCATAGTCTATGTCTTGTCTGTGTTATTCAACAACGTTTATAAACGTTCCTTACCAAGAGTACGCTACGTACTTATAAGCGCCGTAACTCTGTTGAACAAAGATACTTCGCATCGTTTTATGTAAAGGTAATGGTCAAGCGTTTAGATTAATCTTTTGACAAATGGCAAGAACGTCGTCAGGCTCGTAAAACAAAGCTCTATAGAATAGCTGCCGCTTACGACAATCATCAAGTTAATGGTGGCTGTGTACCGACTTGTAACAACCAGTGGTGAGACAAATTCATTATGTATTCCGTACAGTGACTTTGAGTAAATCGTTATTTTCTAATGGTCAACATCACAAATATAGAATATGTATAAATTATTTAAAGATTTCAGATCTGGAGTAGCTTAAACTTTTGAAATTAGCTGTTCGTGGCCGGACAATTGGCCTCCTTCCTTTTTTTTCATACGATCTTTCAAAATATCATGAAAATTCTTTTATTTTAAAAATAGTTAACTTATTTTGTTTAATTTGGAGTAACCAGAAAACTTTTCAAAACATGTATTTAGTTGAGGTTCGTCATATTAATCTATTGAACTATTATAGTAGGATTTGCAAAAAATCAGACGAAATATCTCGTATATGTTTAACATCATTTTCTACTTTTTGTTATTAGTCATTGGTAGAGCAAAAACTGTGCGAGTCACAAAATCAATTTTTGTACTCTGTACTTTTAGCTACGATGAATATTATTTATGATATTCGTGCCGACTTGCTGAGTGACGGATGGCGTCGGGCGCAAGCGACTCCAGACAAACAAATGATGTTCACAACGATATATGGACTTTGCCTAGCAAAGCGTCCCTAGCATAAAGCAAAAGTGATTTGGTGACGTGTTCAGAGCAAATATGTACTTTATAGCTTCTCTGATACCTATGTATATACATACATAGGTATCAGAGATATATAAGTATTCATGTCATGCAGTGATAACTTAGTGGGGAAACCAATACTGGGTCTCAGTTTAAACATACGGCGCTCACTACTGACTGTTCGAAAGTACGTACGTATTAGTGTTGATTATAATCACTTTTTAACGGCGAAGGAAAATTTTATAGAAATCCCACATGTCTGCGAGTCTCCAAAAGATTCTTTCTGGTGATACATGATGTTAAGCCAACCCTTACTGGACCAGTGCCATACACTAAGTCTTATGTCTTCTAATTGAGCGAGAAGGCTCATGCCTGAGATAATATTTTTTTTGCTGCGTTAGTTATAGTCAAAACAAGGCGTTCCCTAAAAAGAAAGAATTTGTCTTTGTTTTTCAATAGGAGCACTTACGGTGCAAAGGTTGCCAGTGGGAAATATATATCCAAATAGCTCGAAGTCACCCACTTACTTTACTGATATTCTTCAGCTTTAACTTCTTTACTCATCCTAACGTAAACAAATCCACCGCACCACCATTTAATGTATTTATTGGAATGGTTTAATATAGCTTTCAGACGCCATATGTTTATCATAGTTGACGCTGACAAATAGCTCTGTCAGGAGCAAGCAGCCATGCTGGCGCACTGCAGTGTTGAGTGAAAACCAAATTTTGCATACACGTTATACTGTCAGGAATGAACAGCACTGAACGCTGAAAGATTTTGTTACTACTACCAACGGTGGTTGTGTATCTAGCAGATAGCGTAATGTTAGTAAATGAATTTGTAAAATGTTTTATTCATTGTATCAGCAACAGTCCATGTGGGTTTAAAATACAAAGTGTTACTACCCCATTTCATTTCATAGGTGTCGTATGTGGCGATTGAGAAAAATGTTCGAAGCAAATGGTGATTTTGCGAAGAGACCGAAAACTTTCATCGAACTCTATATCAACCCATCTAACCAGCGAGGTATAGTAGGTCGAATCCTACTATTGACTCGCAATGCTAACATGATGGCAATTAGAACAGGGCTTTATCGAGCAGTGGACTGCAAAACGCTTTATAATGAAATATTACGTTGGTTTAATTATTTTTTATTTTCATTACGTTTAGTCTATGCTTCACGTTACCAAAGTATACAAATACTACGTAAGATACGATGTTTACGCACGTTTCGTTATTGCTGTTACCTCAGTTACCTGGGCTATTGTTACACGCATTTATAATTATTATTTTGAAATTGTATCGAATGATTTATACGTAGGCACATATTAGAATATTATTTTATTGTTTGGGCTAAAATAATACCGTTGTTTATTTTTAAGAATTTATAGTAATATAAGTTAAGTTAGAAGCCATCCTACCTGGGATCTTAGAAATTTTATTTGTTTTTACAAGTGTGATGTTTTTTGTATTTTTATGATATATTTTTATATTGATATCTAACTGGCAGGTGGAAAGTATTGAATACGTTACGCAGTTTGATTGTGTAAAGTCAGGATATTTGTTTTTATCTTATTTTATACAGATAAGTTATAAATTTATTTACGTTATATTTATATATTAATTATCTATTATTGGTATGGCTTACACCGAAACCGTGCGGTAAGGTTCTAGGCGACTTGGAAAAGGAAATGGACTGTATTAGGGCGAGTTCTGGGTCGCTAGAAAGGAATAAGGGGAAGCGGAGATGGATACGGGAGGAGGTGATTGAGTGGGTATAGGATATTTCCAGGATGGAAGGCACTTACCTTATACAGCCTTCTTCGTTTCTTTTCCTCCTGGTGTTTTCGTGATGCTGCTGCTTGTTTTCACTTCACTCACGAGCGGGTTTTCCTTGGTGGAAGCGGTAAATCACATACAGCGGTGCGGCGCGGAGCGGTATCGAGACGGCGTTCTCAGCGGGAGGAATGTTCTCGACTGTCACTCGCGTTCACGATCGCGTCGACGAATCAGGCGGAAGGCAGTGCCCTTCCAGGGAGTGGGATAGAGCGGGACGGAAATATGATATCGCTCGCACTAGACAAGCGTGGAACGATTCATGTTGATGCGATTAGTTGTAGATAGGAAGGTAGATGGCGCTACCATATCCCCCCGGCCCTAAAGGGTTGCCTTTAAAAAAAAAAGAATTGAACTTAGCTATGTTGGGTGTACTACCGCATAACCCATCAATAGGCTAAGACAGCGATATGACAATAAAATTAATCTAAACTAACTTTAGCGAAAACTACAAACGCAATAATAGCGAAAACTACTAACTAAATACTTAAACTAAGAGGTAGGTCCAACTTCAGGCTAGATCTCACTGAGTTGGAAGCGGACGCGAGTTGATCAGTGCCTCGACTTGTGCAAGGACAGTTAAAGGCTCTTCGTAAGAGAGGATCTGTTGACCTATAACTTTGAAGAGATGCGTTTTAACTACTTTGACCATGCTTGCCCAACATCCACCGAAATGTGGTGATGCTGGTGGAATAAACTTCCAGTCAATATGATCTATGGAAAGTTATTCCTAAAGACGAGTACGATAACCCGCGACGTGATTGAAACAAGTAGCGCGAACAAGTTCAATCAATTTACTAACGCGGTTGGCGACAAAAGTCTGCCAGCGGTGAGGAGAGGAATAAATCCAAGAGAGCACTACTTTGGAGTCGGAAAATGCGTATATTTATTAATAGAGTAGTGGGGCAAAACTGTGTCTTGAACCTTGCAGAGCAACTGAGACAGCAGAAGGGCCGCGCACAACTCCAGTCTCGCAACTGAAATGGTTTAACAGGCGAGACCTTAGACTTGGCACAAACTAACTGCACCGAGTAGTTAGAACCAATGCGGACTTGCAGATATACGACTCCGCCGTAAGCACGCTCGCTGGCGTCAGCGAAACCTATTAAGTTGATGGTACATCCATCTACCAACCCAAAATGACGCGGAATAGTAATTTGATTGAGCGCGGTAAGCTCAATACAAACTGGCTCCAAGCGGCGACAATATGGTCAGGGGGTGTTTCATCCCACTCACACTTTGATAGCCAAAGCTCTTTGATGAAGAGCTTGGCGTACAAAATTGTGGGAGCCACAAAACCCATTATGTCCCATAGTCGAGCCACTGTGGACAGCATAGTGCGTTTGGTGCACTTATCATCTGGTGGTGAGACGTCAAACCGAAAACTACCGCAGGATTTGTCCCAGCGTAAACCGAGAACCTTATGCGGTACAGACTTCCCAAACTCAATGTCTGGAGAAGCCTTATGAGAATCTGGTATGCGTGCGAGAACCTCCTAAGAGTTGCTTGTCCATTTGACAAGATCAAACTGGCCTCGCTTGAAAAGCTGAATAAGCTCTTCACAAAGCGAAATTGCTAGCGGAGCGGGTATGACATTAGGCAATGTCATCTATATACAAAGCGGATGTGTAGTATAGTATAGTGTAGCGTAGCGTAGCTTAGCATAGCATAGCGTAGCATAGCATAGCATGGCGTAGCATAGCATAGCATAGCATAGCTAATTAGTGCTTTATCTTACACACAGTTTTAGCACCCACCTTGATCTCTTGAAGAGCAGAACAACAACAAGACGTAATACAATGTGAAGTATGTAACGTAGGTACGGTACCCATAATCACATACCCAAGTACCGTCTCAATAGCGGGCGGTAAATCATATCGCTCACTACGAACTATGTTAGTTAGTAGCAAGTGCGGAAATATCGAAGCTCCGATCAAAAGATCAATGCCTGCCGGATTCGCAAACTCCGCGTCGGCTAACGGCAATGATTCGAGATGAGTGAGTGATGCTACGTCTACATTAGCGTTCGGCAATGCGTTCGTGATACGCTCCACGATAAGCGAAGAAATGTTAAAATTAATATTCCTATCAAAACGCGAATGTATTTTAATATCTACGGAACCCCTGCAATGCCTTTCTGATCCGCCTATCCCTTTGACGGTTGAGTTAGTATTTTTAAAGTTATTCCATAATCCGAGGCGTTTGAAGCATTCCGATGTTATTAGATTGGTCTGAGATGCGCTATCTAGCAGACAACGTGCCATGTGCGGCGACCCATTGACATCATATACGATAACTTGCGCTGTCGCCAACAGTACCGTGTTAGACGCCGTACACTGCGTTTTGGCCCTGCGCGGATCATTATAGATGCGCGAGTGCCGTCCTCGCGTGCGCGTCGCCCGCGCAATGGATGTCATACACAACGATACTTCGCCCTCAGACGCGGAAGGCGCAGCTACCGTGGTCTGCTACACCTGCGGCGCGAGTGTGTCAAGGTTAGCGGCTTGGCTTGACAACCGGTTATTTTTATCTAAATGTAACAGTGTATGATGTTTTTGTTTACACGTGCGACATCTCGTTCTACTGGAACAATTACTCGTTTTATGTTTTATGCTTAAGCAATTAATGCAAGCTTTGTTATCTTTTACGCTTTTAAAACGAGCAATTGGATTTAAATCATTAAAGGTGGGACACTTATAGTAATGGTCGTGCACTATATTACTGCACAGACACTTCTGTGAATTATTACTATTAGATTCCGAACATGTTACGTAAGATTGTGGATTAGGGACTGAGTTATTATTACTATTTCGCGATTTATTCAACCTTTGTTTGTTGTTGTTAGTGTTAGACGGGCCAGGTGAACCAGACTGCGTATTATGAAATATTCGACACTGATCTTTGATGAACGAAATAAAACTATCTAGTGTAGGTATTTTATTATTGCGTTCCGTCATCTCGAATGCGCGAATTGTATCAGTGTCAGACTTTTTTAAAGCGAGTTGAAGCAACATAAAGTCGGAAAGATCTTCTAATTTTAAATTCCTAAGAGAATTAACCGCGGTTACGAAGTTATCAATAAACAGCTGGAAATTCGAGACAGATGCGTTGCTGGACAGTTTGAGATTTAAAGCTTGGTCAAAGTACGTAGACGCTAGAACGCGCGTGTCTTGATATCTGTCAAGTAGTGACTGAAATATGACCTGATAATTCTCAGCACTGGGTGTGACACCTGCAAATACGGACTGGGCCTTCGGTGACAGTTTACCTATTAAATAGTACAACCTGTCAGTATCTGTCAGAGAACCATTATCGTGCACTGTAGACTTAAAACTTGCATAGAATAACGGCCAATTTCGTATATCTCCGTCAAACGACATAATCTCGATTGGCGGTAATCTCGGTTTGCGGGCAACGGGCTCTGCCGAACATTTACCCTCCAATTGCGATTGTATACGCTTAATAATACAATAAAGATCTTCGAATGAGGTATACGCCTGATAGTTCGGTTTTTCATCAGGATTGATAGAAAGTAATCTTGCGTTATAATCGTCTAACAACTTATGAAAATCTGTTCGAATACTATCTACTGTTATACAATAACTGAGAAATGCTTCGCTATTACTGTCAGACATCGATGCGGTTTTTGATCTTTCATAGATATTTTGAATGCGCTCAAATAAAATATTGCGTTTTGCTTCTAAGATTGTCATCTCTTTGTCTTCCGACACGCGTGACTTCTTTTGTTGTGACATGCTTACGTAAGTATAAGCTAATGAGAACGAAACAAAATAAGAATATCTAATGTACCTATTATTTTACCTAAGTAGGCTAATTAGGCAACACTTTAGAGCTGAGGAAATAAAAGTTGATTGAAATATGAGATTTATAAGACAACTATGATAGTTGCAGAAATAATAATTTAATAAGTAGGTAGCTACATAAAAGTTTACCTACTAATGCGGGCGGAAATAACCATGTGACGGTTATGTGAATATATTAGGAGTATAGCTAGGTGCTATAACTGCCTAGGTATAGCGGTATAACGTATAAAACGTAAATGAATCCGACTCGTATGGATCAAAAAAATGGTATGGCTTACACCGAAACCGTGGGGTAGGGTTCTAGGCGACTTGGAAAAGGAAATGGACTGTATTAGGGCGAGTTCTGGGTCGCCTAGAAAGGAATAAGGGGAAGCGGAGATGGATACGGGAGGAGGTGATTGAGTGGGTATAGGATATTTCCAGGATGGAAGGCACTTACCTTATACAGCCTTCTTCGTTTCTTTTCCTCCTGGTGTTTTCGTGATGCTGCTGCTTGTTTTCACTTCACTCACGAGCGGGTTTTCCTTGGTGGAAGCGGTAAATCACATACAGCGGTGCGGCGCGGAGCGGTATCGAGACGGCGTTCTCAGCGGGAGGAATGTTCTCGACTGTCACTCGCGTTCACGATCGCGTCGACGGATCAGGCGGAAGGCAGTGCCCTTCCAGGGAGTGGGATAGAGCGGGACGGAAATATGATATCGCTCGCACTAGACAAGCGTGGAACGATTCATGTTGATGCGATTAGTTGTATATAGGAAGGTAGATGGCGCTACCAATTATATTTTATCTTATTTATTATACATAATATTATGGATTCTAACAGTGACAGCGATGATTATTTTTCTGCAGATAGTGATGATGACAGTTTTGTTAGTGTGCCTTCATTGGCAGATAACATACGATCTGTATTTTCCGATGTTCCAAGAAACTTTAATGTTGTGCATATCAATGCACAGAGTATTCCCGCTCATTTCCCAGATATGCTGGCAAATTTAGACTGTAAGAACATACACGCTATTCTTGTCTCCGAATCATGGCTTAAACCATGCCTTCCTTCTACTTCTTATTCTTTGCCCGGCTTCCAGCTTATCAGAAACGACCGGACTGGGGGTGGTGGCGGTGGTGTCGCCATTTATCTTCGGTCCTATATAGCTTATACTGTGATAAGCGTGTCTTCGCCTCCCCTCAACGCTGGTGAGCATCTGTTTCTGGAAGTCGAGCTACATCACACTAAAATCCTTCTCGGTGTTTACTACTGTCCTTCCTTGCGTATTGACTTATTTTCCTCTTTTGAAAATCTCTTACTTAACCTATCTCCTTCTTACAGTCAAACTATCATTATGGGTGACTTCAACACTTGTCTTCTTAAGAAAGATTCGCGTTCTTCCTCTCTTTATTCTATCTCAGTCTCGTGCAATCTTCATATTCTACCTCTGAATGCCACCCATTACTTTCCTAATTCTACACCCTCACTTTTAGATCTCATTTTCGTTTCTTCACTAAACCACGTCGCGAAACACGGCCAATGCTGTGCCGACGAATTTTCCTATCACAACCTTATTTTTCTCTCTTACAAAATTCGTCCTCCTAAGGCAAAGCCAAGAACACTTTTACAACGCAACTTTGCTGGCATGGATACTTAACGTCTTCGTGTCGATGCAGGGTCAATTGACTGGATGCCACTGTTTTCCGCTGTAACAGTTGATGATAAAGTTGAAATATTTGAGAGGCAAATTACTGATCTTTATAATGTACATGCTCCTATACGTGCGATTAAACTGAAACATCGTCCTTCGCCCTGGCTTACCAATGAAATAAGGATACTTATTCAAAGCAAAGCAGCGGCGAAATCAAAATTCAAGTCGAAACCAACTGAGTCTAATAAAGAAAAATATATTAAAGCTCGAAATCACTGCAATAGGGTGTGTAGGGATGCACAACGCCAGCACATTCACAGCTCCGTACAAAACGGTGATCCATCGAAGGTATGGAAATTTCTTAAATCACTTGGGATTGGAAAGCAACGGCAAAATACTGCTCCTAATACAATTGATATTAACATGCTTAACCAGCACTTCTCTGCTTCGTCTGATTATGATAGGACAACAAAAATAAACACTCTAAATTATCTTTCATCGCTTTCAACTCCTGATTATAGTCCATTTGTCTTTAGTCAATTTACTGAATGTAGTGTTAAGAAGAGTATCTTATCCATAACATCCAACGCAGTTGGCAGTGATGGTATCACCCGTAATATGATCCTCCCAATCCTTGATGAAATCCTACCTATCATTTCTCACATCCTTAATTTCTCCATATCCAGTGGCATTTTCCCAACTGCTTGGAAAAATGCTCAAGTCATCCCTTTACCTAAGAAACCTAATCCTGAATCCGTTTCAGAATATCGTCCCATATCCATATTACCTTTCCTTTCCAAAGTTCTTGAACGCCTTATCCACAACCAACTCAACACATTCCTTTCTAAAAATAATATCCTTAATCCCTTCCAATCCGGCTTCCGTCCTGGTCATAGTACCACTACCACCCTTGTCAATATTACGGATGATATCAGATCGGGCATGGAAGATGGCAAACTCACGGTGCTCTGTTTATTAGACTTCAGTAATGCTTTCAACACCGTAGACTTTGATGTTCTCCTTGCCCTATTAGGCTCTCTTAACATATCTCCATCGATGATCGACTGGTTTCGTAGTTACCTGTTTGGTCACCGACAACGAATTCGGCTAGATGACACCTATTCTACTTGGTGTGACAACTCTGCCGGTGTACCACAGGGCGGCGTTCTATCTCCTTTGCTCTTCTCAATTTTTATTAATAATATCTCCAATCATATTTCTTCTTCCTACCACCTATATACAGATGATATGCAGATTTATTGTCAAATCAAGCCTGAAAGCCTGTCTCAAGGTATTACAATAATAAATAATGATCTGGATCAAATTTGTGACTGGACAAAAAGGTTTGGACTCAGGGTTAATCCTACGAAGTCTCAGGTAATTTTGGTTGGTAGTTCCAGACTAATCTCTAAGATCGACTGGTCAATGGTTCCCCTTGTATCTTTTGATGGTATTCCAATTCCTTTCAGTGACAAAGTGAAGAACTTAGGGGTATACATTGACCAAACACTCTCTTGGAGCTTTCAACTGCAAAGTACTAGTCGGAAACTCTTTGCAGCTGCCGCATCGCTAAGAAGATTGCGAAATTTTCTTCCAATTGCCACTAAACTTGCGCTTGTGCAGTCTATCCTTCTTCCTATTCTTGACTATGCCGATGCCAGCTATCTAGATCTTAATGAGGACCAGCTAGATAAGCTTGAGCGACTCCAAAACTTTTGTATACGGTTCATATTTGGTTAACGCAAATATGACCACGTTTCCGAATTTCGAAACAAGCTCAAATGGCTGCCCATCCGCCTTCGCCGGAATACTCATATTCTCTGTCTCTTGTATAATATTCTGTTTAATCCTTCATATCCCTTATATCTCAAGAATAGATTCGTCTATCTGCATGACACACATTCTAAGTGCTTGAGATCATCGGAAAATCTTAAATTAAGAACTCCTGTGCATTCTACTAAATTCTTTGATAAATCTTTTACTGTCTTAGCTGTCACATTAAACATTACTTGTCACTATAATAAGTAACATTCCAGTGATATCTTCTATATTATAATATATATATGTGAGTATATATATGCATATATATGTAATGTATTTATTTATTTATATATTTGTGATTTATATCATATTATTATCAAACTTAATTTATGTATATGGATTATGGATGTACCTATATGTTTTTCTTATCGGTTTAGATAAGCTTATTTTAGTTTTAAGTATATGGTATATAATATATATATACAGTTATAATTATTTTAATTTGTTTGACCCTTTATAGTGCACCCGCATACTACCTGTCCTGTTATTTAATTTTGTCCGTACACAGATGTCTGGCAGAAATCGCATTATGCGATAAGACCGCCCTTGTAACACTAGTTTATAAGAAACTCTCTGTAATGCACTCTTGTTATTGCCTGGTGTACAATAAAGAATTAATTATTATTATTATTATTATTAAATTACCGTTACTACGATTACCGTTCTACCTTTCTTTTTGCCTACTGATATGAATTATGTCTTGGCCTTGTATTTAGTTTGTTCTACTCGAATTGTGTATGTAAAGCAATAATTAGCGTGAAAAAAAAAACGAATTTATTATTACTCAATTTAAATAGAATGTCTCGAAATTTAGGTGCGCAATCTGAAGATATTTGGTAGGCAGTAGAAGGTTACGGAATTACATTTCTGGTTGCTAGAATGTAATAAAATATAAGCGAACTTTAGTTGTTTTAACTTTTGGAGATTAAAAAGTATATTTGAAAGAAGAATAGTAAAATAATATTTTCTTGGGTTTACGCGAATGTTACACATTGAAATTAAACTACAGTTTACGGATTTTATCGTGTTATATTACTTTCACTGGTTATTTGTTATTACATTTAAACCGAAAGATCTAGAAACTACATTTTTATTACTAGCCGACGTTTCGAATTCTTTACAGGATTCATGTTCACGGCAGACTGAGGTGATATTTGTCTTTGTCTTGAATTTAAAAGTTATCTCGAAGTACCCGAACATTTTTCAACTATTGGTGTTACTATCTACGCAGAATGTGCTCACTGTGTCTTGATGTCTTCTGGTGACTTTTTCCTTTTTGGGTTTCATTAGCCTGATAACAGTGTCCCAAGCTGGAGGTACATTCCAACCATCTTCCCTATTGAAATTAGGATGTTTTTTAATTTCAATAGCTTCACGTATCATTCTTGGAATAAAGCGGTGTTCTTTTGCGAGTATCTGTGGTTTATCAAATCGCAGGTAATGGTTGGTTCCTTGTTCTACATGTTCACACACAGCAGACTTCGTCGAGCGTTTGTGTTTAATGTCAGCTATATGTTCCTTTAGTCGAATGCCTATGCTTCTCTTGGTTTGTCCAATGAATGAGAGCCCTCACTCACAGTCTATCTTGTAAACCCCGGCCTCTTGTAAGGGTAACTAACTCTTGACAGATGGTAATAATTGGCTCATCTTCGTTGGCGGCTTGTAGAAAGTTTTGATTGAAGCTCGCTTCAAGATGTAGCCAATCTTGTCGGTCACGCCCTTGATGTATGGGAGGACAGCAGGTTGTCTCTCTACTGTGGCTGGCTTGTTCTTCGGGGATCTGTGACGTTGGCGCGGTGGTCGGAGCTTGTTGTCTTGCAGAACTTGCTTGACATGTTGAAGCTCGGCATCCAGGTGTTTCTTGTCACAGATCCCCCGAGCTCTCTGAAACAAAGACATTCCTACGGTAGCTAACTGTTTAGGATGGTGGTGAGATTCACCGTTTAAGTACCTATTTGTATGTGTCTTTTTCCTATACACAGTGTGGCTCAAAGAGTTGTTTTTGTTCCTGATAACAAGTACATCTAGGAAAGCTAAAGAATTGTTTGCCTCTAATTCCATTGTAAATTTGATGTTGTTATGAATAGAATTAAGATGTCTAGGAATACATTAACACTATCTGTTGGTAAAATTGTAAAAGTGTCATCTACATACCGCTTGTAGAACCTCGGTGTGATGGTGGCAGTCTGCAGGGCTCACGCCTCAAAGTCCTCCATGAAGGTGTCAGCAACAACAGGCGAAACTGGAGAGCCCATTGCCACACCGTCTACTTGTATGTAGTATTTCTCATCCCATAGCAGATAGCCGGTTGTTGAGCAGTGTTTCAATATTTCTGCATATTCCTCGGGCATGTTGTTCTCTATTAGCTTCCTTCTAGTTATTTCAATACAGTCATGTGCTGGTAAGCATGTAAATAATGACTGTACATCAAAACTAACCATAGTTTCCTTGTCAGAGAGATGTAGGTGTTTTATTTCACTGACAAAATGGTAGGAATCCTTTACATGCGCTCTCGTCTTGCCTCTGAGTGGCGAGAGAATCTTCGCAATGTGTTGAGCCAATCTGTAGGTTGTTGCCCCTATTTGACTGACTATAGGGCGCAGTGGAGCATTTTCTTTGTGTATTTTCGGTAGACCATACAATTGAGGAGGTTTTGCACACGATGGTATGAAGTATTTCATACCATCGTGTGCAATGGGCTCTCCAGTATCGCCTGTTGTTGCTGACACCTTCATGGACACTTCATGGAGGACTTTGAGGCGTGAGCCCTGCAGACTGCCACCATCACACCGAGGTTCTACAAGCGGTATGTAGATGACACTTTTACAATTTTACCAACAGATAGTGTTAATGTATTCCTAGACATCTTAATTCTATTCATAACAACATCAAATTTACAATGGAATTAGAGGCAAACAATTCTTTAGCTTTCCTAGATGTACTTGTTATCAGGAACAAAAACAACTCTTTGAGCCACACTGTGTATAGGAAAAAGACACATACAAATAGGTACTTAAACGGTGAATCTCACCACCATCCTAAACAGTTAGCTACCGTAGGAATGTCTTTGTTGCAGAGAGCCCGGGGGATCTGTGACAAGAAACACCTGGATGCCGAGCTTCAACATGTCAAGCAAGTTCTGCAAGACAACAAGCTCCGACCACCGCGCCAACGTCACAGATCCCCGAAGAACAAGCCAGCCACAGTAGAGAGACAACCTGCTGTCCTCCCATACATCAAGGGCGTGACCGACAAGATTGGCTACATCTTGAAGCGAGCTTCAATCAAAACTTTCTACAAGCCGCCAACGAAGATAAGCCAATTATTACCATCTGTCAAGAGTCAGTTACCCTTACAAGAGGCCGGGGTTTACAAGATAGACTGTGAGTGAGGGCTCTCATACATTGGACAAACCAAGAGAAGCATAGGCATTCGACTAAAGGAACATATAGCTGACATTAAACACAAACGCTCGACGAAGTCTGCTGTGTGTGAACATGTAGAACAAGGAACCAACCATTACCTGCGATTTGATAAACCACAGATACTCGCAAAAGAACACCGCTTTATTCCAAGAATGATACGTGAAGCTATTGAAATTAAAAAACATCCTAATTTCAATAGGGAAGATGGTTGGAATGTACCTCCAGCTTGGGGCCCTGTTATCAGGCTAATGAAACCCAAGAAGGACAAAGTCACCAGAAGACATCAAGACACAGTGAGCACATTCTGCGTAGATAGTAACACCAATAGTTGAAAAATGTTCGGGAACTTTGAGATAACTTTTAAATTCAAGACAAAGACAAATACCACCTCAGTCTGCCGTGAACATGAATCCTGTAAAGAATTCGCAACGTCGGCTAGTAATAAAAATGTAGTTTCTAAATCATTCGGTTTAAATGTAAAAACAAGTGAAACCAATATAACGCGATAAAATCCGTAAACTGTAGTTTAATTTCAATTGCTAAATGTTATTATAATTAATTACTGGTATTATTTCAATCGTTATAGACTCAGCAAATATTTGCTCATACATTTATTTTTGTTGATTTTTCTAATTATCACTATCTATTCAGTAGTCTCCTGGCATAATATTGGACTTTGCCTAACATCCAATCATATATCTAGGTTTCAGATAATATGCCCGAGCCACGGGCTTCAGCCCCCTTTCAAGTACCTGCCGGTCTTTGTTACTCACAGTCTTTTGCCAATGCGTTCCACTTCTACCCACTACTTAACAGTCAAATCCAAGCTTAAACTAAATACGGCTGGGCAATTACTGAATTTTGCTTACAAACAACTATAAATTGAGTTCTATCTTCTTCAATGCAAGCATCTACATAATTATATTCTACGCATTCAAAAAGGTAACATCAAATGATATATTTGCTTGTTTATTACTCGCTGTATGGGGCCATGTATTTTATATGACCTTTATTATTTTTTCTGACCCTATGACCAATGTTTCATCTCTACATACACCATGCCAATAACTCAAGAAAGATATTGAAGTATAATGACCTAGCGCCTAAAACATTGGCAGTAACAATAAATGTTATTTGTTCCACAACTGATAAAAGCCCGTCTTTATTAAATTCCCTAAACGTCCTACAGCATCAATAAATATACTAAAAAGAAACTAATAGGATAATGAAACCCAAAAAGGACAAAGTCACCAGAAGACATCAAGACACAGTGAGCACATTCTGCGTACATAGTAACACCAATAGTTGAAAAATGTTCGGTGTCTGTAGATAACTTTTAAATTCAAGACAAAGACAAATATCACCTCAGTCTGCCGTGAACGTGAATCCTGTAAAGAATTCGAAACGTAGGCTAGTAATAAAAATGTAGTTTCTAGATCTTTCGGTTTAAATGTAATAACAAATAACCAGTGAAAGTAATATAACGCGATAAAATCCGTAAACTGTAGTTTAATTTCAATAGTTAAATATTCAATTAGGCGCGATTTGTATTGGGTAAAAAGAAAACCATAGCTTTAAAGTATTGCCACACTATTACTTAAGGCTCTAAACATAACAAGGACTATCAACATAACGAACACCAAACACGAAAAATGATCACAGATAAGGATTATTTATCCGGTTTGCAGTATAAACAATTATTTAAGATTTTCTTTCTGCTGTACATCGTAAAAAAGAAGTTCCATTCATACAAACGAAATAACTTTTTGTGTCTGAGTTTTTATCTTGAAACGGGGAAGATATCGGATTAAAATATTTGCTTTATTTTTTAATAATTTTAAAACCTCGGCCGAGAAATAACAAAAGAGGGAAGCCTCAGTAAATAGTATTTTCTTTGTACACAAGAGATAGGTTTTTCTTTCCACCGTTACATTGGAACAAGTGCAACTGCTCTAGGTAGTAGAGCCTTGCTGATTTCAGCATAAATGTGCCGGCTCGACCGGGGAAGTACTACCCTCTCACAGAATATCGACGTAAAGTAACAGTACCTAAACTGTTGCGTTTCGTTCGGTGAGTGAGAGTGCCGGAGGCCCTATCCCCTATTCCTTCTCCCTCATCCCACTCCTTATCCTATTCCTTTTCCCAACCCCAAGGGGCGACAACGCACTTGTGACTCCTGTGGTGTTGCTTGTGTCCATGGGCGGCGGTAATTGTTTACCATCAGGCGATCCGTCTGCTCGTTTGCCGCCTTATACTATAACAAAAAATGTGTTTACCTGACCTGAAATATAATAGTTTTGGATGTCCTATTACTGCGATGGTCTACAAATACTGTTTGATTAAGTAGTTTATATGTAATTGACTGAAAATATAAAATGCTCTTATTATTAGGACTATAACAGAGTACAAGTACTTGGTATTGTCGTCAAGTGGTTCCAGTTTTTATCATCAATCATGTCTAATTACGGTTTAACGGTGAAAGAAAACACTGTGACGAGTCCAGCATGCCTGAGAGTTCCCCATAATGTTCTATAAGGACATGTTAAGTCTGCCGTGGTAGATTATACATATCCTTTAACCTCACAATGAGAAGAGGACTGTGCCCAGCAGTGGGACGGATTAGAAACAAGGTTGATGATGAAATTAAATGACAGCAAAGTTTTACCTAAACCGTTCAGCCGCTTTGCGTGAAAAAGTAACAAATATCCATGAATCCACACAAACTTTCTCATTTATTAATCTGCTGACAACAAAGTTTGAACACATTTTCATATAAAAAGAAAATCAATACACTGCATGTAACGTATCGTATTAATTTCTTTTTTTAAAATGTTCTTGTCAATACTACTAGGAATGACAAGAATAGGAAAAGAAAGCTGACTGTTCCTAAGTCTGCTATTTGTCAGCTATCAACAACCTCGGCTCTTACATCAATACAGAGAATATTCTTTCTGTTGTAAACTATTTTATATGTTTGCTTATTTGTTGGAATGGATATTTTTAAATAGTCTTGTATCGCTGTTGACAGGCCCGTGGCTAAGCGACGATTCGCTAGGTTAGACAACTTTATCAGTGAATATAAATAGGTTGAAGTTTAACAAAAAAAAACGGGTTACATAAAGTCAACGTGTTTTGCAGAGCATGGTCTAAACTCGTTACGGTCGCTATATCGAGTTAGTACCATTAATATTGATAAATCCAATGATGCCAAAAACAGAAAAATAATCCATAGGAACATATCGCTTGTTTGTTTGTACTTCTTTTAAATGGCAAGGCAGCCATATTATTCTATGTTTTTTATGTGCGTTTTACGTGGCGCACACTCGGGCGAAGACGCGGGCAAATGCTAGTTGTATACAATATACTGCCATCATCGTGACAACGCGGCAAAATATACTCATTCACAATATAATGCGCTGGCAAGTAAATATAAAAAAATATAAAGACCGCCGCGATGGTAATTGCCAAACCCCGCTCTGTCCGGAGACAACGCTAATCCACCCGGCTACCCGTGACCCCGACCAACGTAATTTAACTGAAATTCCATGCAACCAAATATTAAACCCATAATGATTATAAATTATGGGATGTAATTCACCCCACTATACAAAGATATGATCTAGCCGGTTGATTTTCGTTCCTGGAATTTCCGAATGAAATATAGCAATATTAGCTTTTGCCGGTCCTTCATTCAATCCGTATGACAAAATACAAGCGCAACCTTATGAAGTATATCAAGTCTTGAAAGAATACTAAGTGATCTCATTTATAAAAAGTAACTGCTTCGTTTACTTTTTCGTGTTCTATTAAATTATATGTTGGTATTCTGGCATAGTCTTTAATTTCGACTTATGCACTCTTAGAGAATTGGAGTGGCGTTTGTAATCAAACAAGATCCATTTTTAAGTCTTTGTCGCTTAGCGACTAGATTGTCTAAGGCCCTTCTCTCACGAAGCGACTCTCAAACGATTTGTGTTTTGTACCAGTATCCTACGCGTCGCTTGTGAGTAGCCGCCATACACATTAAGCTAATTTCGCACACGACGAGACGCTATGACGACGCGTTTGATGTCAGTCGCACACTACCGTCTTGCTGGTCGCACGCTACCCGAGTAGTTTAAGCGTCGCATTACAAAATGGCGGCGGAACAAACTTTTAATATTATTTTTGTGCAGGAGGTAGAACATTTTCTATGTTTGTATAATTATAAGCTGCCAGACTACGTAAGAAAAAATGTTACATAAAAGGCGTGGATTTAAATTTAGAAAAAAAACAATATAACAGGTCATTTATAGGTATACATTAAATTTAAACACAATCATTTTATTGCCAAGGAAGCGAAGCAGTGGGGTTATTATTTAGATAGTTGGCAAGATAATTTCTCAGATAAAGATTCAAAAAATAATGTGATTCTATTGACATTCTATAAAAATGACGACTCGTCCCTCGACAAATGCCCTACA
Source organism: Euclidia mi (assembly GCA_944739405.2). Taxonomy (NCBI): domain Eukaryota; kingdom Metazoa; phylum Arthropoda; class Insecta; order Lepidoptera; family Erebidae; genus Euclidia; species Euclidia mi. Next base: position 37,763,026 of record OX123190.2, on the reverse strand, counting down.
TTTGATATTTTTTTCGATATACGGGTGCATCCAGAATCTTTTTTTATATTTTCATTTATTCTTGTAATATAAATATAGAAGAAAATTGTCTTCATCGCTAGAGTCACTAGACATCGTCGTACGAATGTTGTTCTTCAAATGATAAAATATAGTCTCATTAGCGTAGCACCGTGTGCGGTAAAGAGTAGCATACCAGTATTCGATCATGGTTTGCATCTCAGTCCCGTAGCATTTGAATAGCTTCGTGAGAGAAGGGCCTAAGATTCAACTTAATATCAAACATTCCACAAAGCAACCACTATGAGGCCGTGGTCCAAAGCGAAATATTTTAAGGTTAAACGTTGTGTCAGATGTATTAAGTATATTTTTCTACTGTCAAAAAGCTCATTGGCGAGTCTGCAGCTGCGTCCAACCCCGGCCAAGTAACAGCAAACCAAGTTGCCCACCAACTACTGCAGAACGGAAAAGCTACACACCGAGTACAAAGGTCCAAATTAAACAATGTCACTAACACTTGCGACACCATAAGCAAGCCGTTTGTCCTCCCAGAGATCATCTCCAGCATCAAGACCTTGCAATCTGGTAAAGCTACGGGTATAGATGATATAACGACGGAACAAATAAAACATCTAGGTCCAATAGCTGTATCGTGGCTCTTAGCCTTGTTCAACTGCTGTCTGAAGGAGTTGAAAATACCCAAAATATGGAGGCGAGCAAAAGTAATTGCTCTTCTTAAGCCAGGCAAAAGCCCTTCAGACCCAAAAAGTTACCGTCCCATATCATTACTTTGCCACACCTTTAAGCTCTTTGAGCGTATGCTGTTAAACCGCCTCACACCAGTTTTAGAACAGGTATTAATACCAGAACAGGCTGGATTCCGACCAGGCAAATCCTGCACTAGCCAAACATTGAACCTCGTCCAGTACATTGAAGACGGATTCGAAACCAACAAAATTACCGGTGTTGTCTTTGTTGACCTAACAACTGCATATGACACCGTAAACATTAGAAAACTGTTGTCAAAAGTTTACGATACAACACAAGACAAAGGGTTTGTTGACATCTTGAGTGTGGTCTTAAATAACCGGCGGTTCCAAGTGCACCTGAATGGAGAAAAGAGCCGATGGCGGACGCAAAAAAACGGGCTCCCACAAGGCAGCGTTCTAGCTCCTTCGTTATTTAATATTTACACAAACGACCAGCCAAAAACACCGCGTACCAAAAGTTTTCTGTATGCTGATGATCTCGCACTAGCAGCTCAAACATCGAGCTTTGAAGATGTAGAAATATCGCTCAAGGTAGGATTGGACGCGCTTGACAAGTACTACGCCAAAAACGCCTTACGGCCTAATCCGTCAAAAACCAAGTCTTGCGCGTTCCACTTACGTAACCGGGATGCAAAGCGAGCAGTCTCATTATCATGGCGAGGCGTTAACATAGAGCACTGCCCTCGTCCACGCTACCTGGGCATCACCCTGGACAGAGCGCTAACATACAAGGCCCACTGCTTAAACACCAAGCAAAAAGTCTGTGCGAGGAATAATCTGCTGCGACGTCTAATTTCAACAGCCTGGGGAGCGGCCCCGCATGTTCTCCGAACCACAGGGCTCTCACTTTCGTATTCCGCAGGCGAATACGCGTGCCCAGTGTGGCACCGATCCGCCCACGCAAAGGAAGTAGATGTAGCCCTAAATGAGACATGCCGAATCATAACGGGCTGTCTGAAACCAACCCCGCTCCATTTGCTATACCCTCTAGCAGGCATCGCTCCACCGAATGTGCGACGGGAAATAGCCTGCGCAGTGGAGAAACATAGGCAAGAAACAGACCTGCGACACTCACTGTATGGCCATGAGATGCCTCGCGCCCGCCTTAAAAGCCGGAAAAGCTTTTTAAGAATAACTGCTGCCACAAATGACAACCCAAAATTGGCAAGAGAGCAACTGTGGGGCTCTAAGTACCCGGCCGCACTAAACTTCCCTGCAGCGAAAGAAAGCCTGCCTCCTGGTCACAACTTGCAGTGGTCGACCTGGAAATCGCTCAATCGCTTGAGAACTCAGGTCGGGCGCTGTAGGAAAAACATGGCTAGATGGGGATTTATAGACCACTCACTGGTCCAATGCGACTGTGGAGCTCCATCCCAGTCTATGGCACATTTGCTTTCTTGCCCCCTTTGCCCATCTACCTGCAGCAAACAAGACCTTAAAGTGGCTTCAGACAATGCCGTCACCGTGGCCAAGTTTTGGGAAAAGAAAATTTAATGTGAACTATTGATACGAAGAAGAAGAAGTATATTTTTGGGTCAGAATACATGGCAATGACTCTATAATTATTAGTTCGACCAGCACGCATTGCTGTGAATGCTTACATGGTACAGCAGGAAGATGTTCTAGAGAAATAAATAATTCAGAAAATTTTGTTTGTTCCATGCGCATAATTGTATAAATAACTAGCTGACCCGGCAAACGTTGTTTTGCAAATTTTTTTTTTTTTTTTTGAAAAATAGATGTTGGCCTATTCTCATAGATACCGGATAAGCACAAAAAATTTCATCAAAATCGGTCAAGCCGTTTCGGAGGAGTATGGGAACGAAAACTGTGACACGAGAATTTTATATATTAGATTAATTAATCAATGATAACGGAGCACCGTAACTTTTTACGACAATTTCATTATTGCGTGCACTATTTTAGACATTTTCCAAAAGAAAATAATTTCCAACTTCTATTTACGATTACTTAAATTAAACTAATAGAAATTTATTAATACGTCTCAGACATATTCGTCCTTCAAGAGCGGAGATTCTAAGGGGATTGGTCGGTTTAAAATTAATGAGAAGCATTCAGAGGGTGAAATTTTGATCAAGCTAACTGGTTACCTACCTAATGTCACTACATTAGGTAGGTAACCAGTGTAAGGTAATGTTACTTGCGAACACCTAGCGAGCTTAGATACACTTTGTAGATAATCAGCATTGTTTGTTGAATTTCTTTCGCTATTAGTAAGATTATATGACTTTTAATATTGTAGAGGTAATTTACTGATGAAAGGGCGTGGTGATTAAATTACTCGCTTCGTGACTATGACGTAAGCTGTTTTGAGATGAGTGGATGAATATGAGTTAAATAAAAAATGCGTGATCCTTTGCAAGAATCACGCAATTTTTTTTTGAGATTCGGTATTTCTTTTGTTTTCGGATTCGTCTGACTGCGGCTCTTCTTTATTAAGTCAGACTGTTCGCCACAGTATCGTTTGTTTTCCCTCACGCTGACACTGGGATAAATAGAGATGCAGGTATTCAGACTAATTCCTATAATACATTAATCAGATTAGGTATACGATTAATTTGCACCCACAAGTATGCTATGTGTAATATACTCTGCACAACTTACGTGTATTGGAACGTGTAACTGCAACACAAAATGCTGTCTTCGAGTTCGGATCTCAACAGAACTACTTTTAATTAAATTGAGCGCTCTTACCGGCGCGGCGCCTCGAAACACTTGTAAGTGATTTCGCGATAAACTTCGCATCAAACTGAAATAATACTTAGTCACTTACAATGGAAATAATATTCTTGTTACTTTGCATTTTAATAAAAACTTATATTAGGTATAACAGTTTGCAAACTGCACCTGCTTATATAAAGTCATTTTACATTATTCAAAGAAATCCAGGATGGATATTCCTTGCAACTAAACTAGGTCTAGGTCTTTAGTTCGTACCTAAGCGTCTATTTGTACCTCCTACCTTAAAAAAGAAAATTAACTTTCTTATTATCATGGAAACTTCATTACCTTAGAACAATATCTACTTATTGTTTTGTTTAGCCAGGAACTCAAACAATGTGTTTGAATAAACTTAGAGAATGATTTTCAATTGGAATAATATTTTTATGCTGTACGGATTTTATGAAAATATACACAGTTATCCCTGGAAAATAAAAAATAATAATGAAAAATGATAACAGATCTTATTTTAATGTCCCATCGTAACGCCTAGTAACTTATTATAAAATAGACTATCCTATAAAGTCAACTGAAAAATCCACGCTTAGTTTACCTAAGTATCAAATCCACGCGACAGTTGTAAAATAGGGATGTACTTACTAAACTTACATTGTGAAACGGCTGAAGGTCAAACACACAAAAAGTAAATATGAATCTTCCCAAGTATGATGCGATTCCGTTAAAAATAAGTGAACTTTACTACAATTATAAAGGAAACTTGAGCTTGCCGATTGGCTACAAGGATAGTTATGACAAGTTATGGTATAAGTTTTACTAGTGCTTAGATCTAATAAAATCCTATATTACTTGCTACAAAAACTGGATAGTGGGTGTAAAAAATGTTACGCGATAATATCGTCAAGCCACAGTGACTGCAAAAACTTTAATGGGTTCTTTTATCGACCATTTCCTAGCGTAATTGTTACCCCCTTTTGTTTCGACATTAGCTCTAACCATTTAAGTATTACAAAATATTACTCTAACAAAATCAATAATGGATTAAGTTATACACGCTCAGGTTCATATAATTCTTGTCTCATGGAATCAATGCAAAGTTACATTAGCTGCGATATATTTTTTAGTAATAAAATGTGCTGTACATATTTCTGAAACATTTCACTTCGCTATTGCTTATTAGCAGACTATTACACAAACTATTCAAATTCTAGCATTTAAAGTGCCTTCGAGTTCACCGTAGTCGTAAATTCGGTCAGCCATATTCTCAACTTTGGTAAGTCAAATAACAATTCTTGAGTTGGCCAGACAAACGTCTTTCAAACTGCGTCTGCTGCCTTCAAAGTCAGCAAATAAGTGATGAATAGCTTCATGACTCATTGCAAGGCTACAGGGCAGCCACTGCCTACGTCTGCGACCATTGTGATGTAAAATAAACAAATGACACGCATTAAATAGGCGGTAGATTCTAGAGGTACATTTATCCCGGCTATGCGTCACAGTACGTAATACTCTGACACGCATTCACTGGATTAAGCTTTGCATATTCCAGAGGTTGTACTACCGCAAACCTTACACTGATTACATATTCAAGTGATGCAATAAATTCTCAAGTTACCAACGGACACTTGAACTTGTTTTACCTATAGATACTGCACTAAATTTTGGCCACATTGCTAAGCTAATAGTAAGACTGGATGGTGCTAAACTGCGTGTGGGTTTTGCTAATCCTCCGTTCACAGAAAGGTCTTGGCTTGAAACTGACTGTACTTGCGTATTCTTCTTGGGATATTCAGGTTAACTGTATATTGCCAGTTTGGTCAACTTCAGTAGGTGATAATACGCACACACCTGTTACATGTTTTTCTGCACTCTGGTATATTTGTTATTCCCTTTTATTCACGTCTGTGTGGAATCGACAAAAAAAAATACATTTAGTAGGTATAGAAGATATTTTTTACAGGAATTGGTTTTTCATTTTACCTTATAAAAATACCTTAACAATCGGGTATTAAATGCAATCAATGCTATCAAATTATTCCCATCCCTATTACGACTGCGACCATAGACCTCCTTCTTCAATCGTCCCCAATTAGTCTTATCTAGCGTCTCTTCATTATATAGCCTTCTTTAATGATATACATAAATTCTTCAAAACGATATGGGATTAACTTTAGCTACACATGAATGTTAATTGTCTATCTTTTGGTATAAAGAATCGAATGGTTTTCTCAAGTAATTGTGATCATTCGAGCCTTCGTGAGCGACCTTTGTCTTCGAATCCAGACTTTTGACAGAATTTCAATGTTTCAACAGCGTCTGTTTGACATATGCAACGCAAAGGAATAGTGGTACTCTATGGCACAGAACAAAGAGGGATTTATTTTTTTCAGATTGATTCAAATGACTCGAATATCCGTAAAGATCCTCATGATAAACCAGACTACAGAAGAATATCTTAAGAATTTGATGCGAGCATATGAGTGACTTATCCTTGTTCAATATTTGTATTTGTTTATTTAGCACAAGGGTGTTGAATAAATTCCAGGCACTTAGATTTATAAATTAGATAATCTATAATATAAAAATGAATCGCTGAATGTGTTGCTAAGCGTAAATCTCGAGAGCAGCAGAACCGATGTCGCTATTTCTTTTTTTACAATATGCCTTGAAGTACGAGGATGCTTCTTAAGGAGAGCAAATAATAAAAAAAATACAGTTAGGGGGTAACTTCGTACCCCCTAACTTTATTTTTTCGGGGTCGCCGGGTCAGCCAGTATTACATAATTTTAATTTTCTCAGCTGACCGTGCGATTAAAGGTACTATAATGTTAGCAAACAAGCTCGCAGTGGTGATATAAAACATCAAGGCCAGAACATAATAATATATTAAAAGCGTAACTAGACAAACGACAGCAGGTTGGGGGCTAACCCGCTTGGGCTGAAAACATTTTTTGATGTTTTTAAAATTCGTAGTGTTGACAGCTTGAACTGTGGTCGCTGCCATTTTACTATAGCAAACCAACGAAGCCTTTTTTAAGAGGGTGGATAACACTTACTTCGTTTCTATGCAAGTGGTCTTTAGGTTATGGCTGTATGAGAACTGAGGGTTATTTCCGGATCGCACGCATTATAGGGATAACAGTAAACAAATTGTAGCATCATAGACTTATAGTTATATATATAAGAAATAAAATCTGGAGTGATTTTCTTAGCTCCCATATTTTCCTCAAATACTACGTTATTTATGTTAACATGCTTTTAAATAAACTATATATAAATTTCTTTTCTACCGGTTGCAGCAAGTACAAATGTCATGTTTGGTTTGGTGGTTTGGTTAGCATATTTGCATGATTAAGCTACACGACCAACCAGAATGCTAATATATGTATGATATGTCAAGCTTTACTTTAATTACAAAAGTATAGACTTTAATACCAAAAACATTTTAACACATTTTTCATTATTTTCACATTTATTGTGATATCGTATAGTAACAAAAACCGAAATATGAGGTAAAATTATTGAAAGGGCAGTGATTAAATCTAAAACACTTTCGTGAAAAGTTTATCCACGTTAAATTCAACCGTACACATATACGCACAATCCAGCCATGTGATATCGTTACGCAACTCACCGAGGAAATACTGCCCCAACTTAACTAATACAGAGGTTGTTATCGTCAACCTTAAAAACCTACTCAGTTTTATCCCCAACATTACATTCTCGTGTCGTTATAAAACAAGGTACAGACCATTTGAGCTCGTAGGATAAGATATTATAAGTTATCCTAGTTGTTATTTTTATAGCAAGAGCCCCAAGTGGACTACAAATCAAGATAACAAGCAGAGATTGAGGCCAGACGGAAATATTTACACATAGTCACTCGTTAATATACAGTGTATGCGTGGGCCACTTCATCGCGTGTTATGAGGAAAGTGACGCTACCAATATGTAAGGCTATATAGCGTGTGCTTAAGAAGATAATAATCCATATTCTCTGCGCGAGTGGTCCCATTATAGTAAGCCGTATATGTTCAGGGCTGATTCTATAATCCTAGAACAATTTGAGGACCAAGTAAAGCAACAAGTATTCATTAACTACTATTGATATTGCTTTTTCTTGGTATAGTAATTAATGCAATCAATATCGAATAGTTATTTTCGAAATGAATGTTATTCCTTTAAACTAATTTGTATATTCCAAACAATCTTTACAATCTTTCAAGTAACGTACCTACCCAATACCAGCCATAGTTGTAACTACAATTAATGGAATGCACAAAGTTTTGTAACACCCGGGGATCGAGTTCACTACATATCACGTAGTGAAAAGCGACTAGGCAATTTGAACCATTGCGCCCTGCAACCCTTTTAGTCCATTAAGACATTTCACAAAAATATCGGTCATGACAGTAAATAAGTAGGTATTCTAGTCGAGTTTGCAGGTCCTAGTATTAGATTTCACGGATGAAGTTGTTTCACTGTCCAACCAGATAGGTTTTGTACAATATTTACATAGAGAGGCTCGTTTGCAATAAGCACGGGCCGAGCGAATTCGCCAACTTAATTCACTTAATAAGTAACAGTCCCTTGATCTTGTCCACATGAATTATTTATCTAATTTGGATACTATTAACTATTCACCAGAGGTTTGGGAAGGATTCATATTATTAAAATAAATGGCTTCCCTATAAAATCCGTAGACACAATTAAGTAACAATATTATTTTACATTCCTTTTAAAGAGGACAATAATACTTTAGGTTTGGTGAACTTGCGATTTCGTAAAGAGTGAAAATGGTATTTAATTGGATGCCAAATCAGTTGAGGGTCATCATTATTGGCCCTGTATATAAGCTGTCTCACTGCTGAGCACGGGCCACTTCTCACTATAAGAAGGGTAAGGCCATCTATAGTCCACCACGCTGGCTAAGTGCGGGTTGGCAGACTTAACATGACTTTCGAAGACATTATGGAGAACTCTCAGTTTAGGGTAATAATTTAAAATTCTTTTACAAAAGACCGGCACAAAATACTGGTAATCATTTAATCAAAAGCTTGTAATAGCAACTTAGGTCACCAAAAGTAGGTTTTATTTATGTTTGTTTCATAGTAACTAAAATGTCACAGTCACATGCATTGCTGTCTAAACACATTACATGCCTCGTGGGTTGCAGTGTATGACAAACCTGACAGCGCTAGTAGTTTATCACGATATCGCTCAATTTGAAGTGAAAAGTGAAATGGCCTACTTCGCTTTGAATCATAAAAATATACTGAAATAGCAGCAAATTGTTGTTTTAAAAGAGTTTCTATTAAAGATATATTTTAAATACTTACTCTTACATAGCTAATGTTGATTACGTCATTTCAAGGAATGAAGAATGCAAAATAAAAGCCAGACGCTTATAGCTCACTTATTGATACATTTATGCGAAATGACAACAGTACCTATCCATCCAAAAAACGATAAAAAGGAACAAAAATTCATAGAGCAAGTTAAGGCTAAATTGTATTTCAGCAATCAATCTCCTTCATTCAATAAACAACTATTTATTCTGTGTACGGAGGCTATATTTTCTTAACACCTGACTGCGGAGGAAACGTATGAAACGTATGGGCCGTCGGAAATCAGTCACAAATTGTGTTACTACCCGCATATTTGACGGAAACAAAATTTGTTAGCTGCCAATATTTTCTGACGGCTTTTTGGTTATTTGTTTGGTCACCGTTTATGAATAAATGAATATTCATACATACATACATACATAACATAACGCCTTTTATCCCCGAAGGGGTAGGCAGAGGTGTATTTCTACACCCACTTTTCGCCAGATATATTTTAGTCCCACGTAATAAGGGGCGAGCCTATTGCCGTACCGGGCACATTTCCAGACTCCGTGCGGCTACTGAGAATTTCGTGACAGAAAAACCCAATAACGCTGCCCGACCCAGGAATCGAACCCGGAACCTCCCGATCCCACGCGCACATTTATGCCGCGAGACCAACGAGGCAGTCGTATAGAGTTTGATGTCGAGTTTTCTGTCTCTACGCAAAGATGGTATTTGCATCGTGTTATCCCTTAGTCACCTTTTACGACACCCACGGGAAGATAGGGGGAGGTGATACTTGTATTCTATGCCGTCAACCACACGGCTGACTCGAAATGAATATATGCATGGATTTCAATTGGTTTTAGAGTACGGTGAACGGAGATGTGATACATTTAGATTACCTTGAATAAAGTGCCGAACATAACTTTTAAATTGACTACAGATAAAATTTTCTGTCAATTTATAGGGAAAACATTTTTGAACATTAAATTTGAATGGTTTTTATAAAAATCTCCATCGTTTATAAACGGTCGCACTGCTGGCAATAGGCTTATTTTCACTACTAGAGCGCTATGATCCGCCACGCTAGACAAGTGCGGGTTTGGCAAACTTCACATCGCTACCGACAACATTATTATGTTCCCCTTCATCGTTTAGCAAGGCACAAGCAACCATTCAATACGCACATCTGTCATTAGTGAGCGCTGTGGGTTGGAACCCTGGTCCATCTGCATAGCAACCTTTTATGCCTCTCCAAAAGATTATCGCTACCTGTTTGTTAAAATCAACATAGATTTTAAAAGGGAAAAACGAAACAAAGTTATTGAACATATTTATGTACCTAATAAATAATAACAATGAAATAATAGCATTTTTATTGTTATAAAGAGCTATTAAATCAAGTTGCTACGTAATTGTGACTAGGAAGCAACGCTGTAATTCAACTGAGTCATCTTTATGCGTTAGAATGAAAATTCAAAAGGCATTACAATGCAGGCAAAATATATTTTATCAATGTGTTATTCTAAGAAGCTTTTTTTTTTATAGACTCACGCCTGTATCCCCGAAGGGGTAGGCAGAGGTATAATATTACACCCACATTTCGCCATGAATTTTAGGTCCCACGTAATAGGGGGCGAGCATGTTGCCCTACCGGGCACATTACCAGACTCCGTGCTGCTACTGAGAATTTCCTAACGGAAAAACCCAATAACACTTTTCCCGCCCGGGAATCGAACCCGAGACCTCCCAATCCCACGCGCACATTTATGCCGCGAGACCAACGAGGCAGCTAAGAAGCTTTAACAATAAGAAACAAATGTTCATCAGTTATATCAATTTTGTAGATATACAAACTAAATGGTTTAGTGGGGTTTACAAAATGGAATAAACATGTTTGACCAAAATTGTAATAAAAGTATGGAAGTTTTTATAAGTTTTGTAAAATACTTTCAATTTATTTCTACCTGGAACCAGTGAAGTGATTTAGATTTGTATCTTTTTTTTCTCATTACGTATCTTTACTAACATGTGACTAAGTACTTAGGCACACATGCGTTGTAGAAGTATGGGTCTACAGCCTTACCCATCTAGATAACATCTTTGAACCTTTCTACATCCGGCCAGGTGTGTTAATGATAGTCTTTTACTTCATAATATAGAGGCAAGAAAAAGCAATAACATACACGCAGTCAACTCGTTAGTTAAACATTGATTAAATAATGGAAACTTAGCTTAACTGACCGACCCTTCTGCAAATGGAAAATGGGTCAAAACGTACAACGGTCTGACTTTTCGACGTTTCATATCCGTAGTAATAATGAAGTTTACTACTTAAAGGAGCGTTTACATTATTGCGTTACATATGTACGTTTGGTTTGTAACCTGTCCTATGTTGGTGCTGGTGACGGACTTTATGAGGCAGACATTTTTTACTCGTGATTTTCATTTATTAGTTCCGATGGGCAAGTAGACTATCATATGGGGCCCGTTTGCATCCGTTGCATCCGAGGGACAGAAAAACTGTCCCTCGCACCCGGGCCTTTGGACGCATCCTGCGCAGGCCTCCGTCAAGCCCATGCGGAGCGTCCACTCCCGGGATCTGGCTTAGCTTCACCGTGTGTGACCTAACCACGGTTACTGAGCCCCTCCACCACGACAAGGTGGAGATCCCACTGGGGGTTAGTCTACAGCCTGCCCAGTGACAAAGGATAGAATAGAATACTTTATTACCGATAATATACCCATACAATTAATTTTAATAAAACAACCAATTTTCAATATTCATTTTACTGGGTCGAGCGCAATGGGGTTTGATATAATTTGTGTGATAAGCATTCGTGTTTGGCCCGCGGAAGCGTGAGCAGTGATATGTGTAATTAAATTGGTAACTGACTTTTTTATTTTAATTAATCTATTTTAGTTGCATTATTAAATACTAGCTGTGCCCGCGACTCCGTTCGCGCGTAATTGTTTTTTCGTTAGACTACAGAATTCTTAACCAAAACGTTTTAAGATACATATATTACCAATGTTGTAGTATAGTTAATAGTGTAGACGTAGATATCCTAAAAGTAACTCAGCAATAAATTAGTATACAGAGTATCACGGGACCCATCACCAAGTCGTCTACTCATTTGGCACATCATGCCAAGTCATCCTAAGCAAAAAAAAACTGGGTCACGTTTTTTTTTAGTGGACATTTTTTTAAGCCGCAATTAAAAGTGCGCGCATGCAATGCTGGAAATACCTACTTATCCATGGGTGCATAGGACATCTATAGAACACATTCGGGTAAATGCATCGATATTGTACCTAATTAGAAAAATTTTATGGTGACTTTGAGCCTCAATATCTCCTAAAAAGCCAGTTACTTCCTACGTATGGTGCCGAAGTAAAAAATGTTCGTAATGCTTGGTACAAAATGAGATTTCAGTTTTCGTTAAGAGTCTTTTTTAACCCCGTATTATAGCAAACTTCTTAGGTCATCTTAATAATCCCCCCCGTAGGATCTCCACCTTGTCGTGGTGGGGGGGCACAGTAACCGTGGATTGGACACCCGCGGTGAAGCTAAGAGAGATCCCAGGAATGGACGCTCCGCGTGGGCTTAGAGGGGCCTGCGCAGGATGCGACCAACGGTGCGGGTGCGGGGGACAGTTCTGTCTGTCCCTCGCAGTCGGGCGCGGTCGCGGGAGGAGAGGCGTGTCGGTGTTGCGTTGCCGCGCGCCCTATCTCCCGCGAGCAAATGGGGGCGCACCATTCGATGCGTCGCGTTGGGGCCGCAGAGGAAGAGGAGATGCGGTGTAGCGTTGCCATCCTCTCTATCCTCTGCGGCCGCTGGGTGTTTTGGCGGCGGAGCCCAACACCTTATTCCGCCGCCAAGGGGGTTTTGTTCGGGGCCCGCCTGACCATCTGGCGGGCCAATACCCGTGGGGGGTAGCGACGAATGCTTATGCGATTTCCTACCCTCCGACACACGGGTACATGAGAAAGTCGAGGTGGTTTTTAGTGGTTACACCACGTACTCTCATTTCCTTAAGAGTCGGAGATCCGAAGGGACTTTCCACTCGTAAAAAAAATAAAAAGGTCATCTTAATAATAAAGGTAGTATAAGTATAACGTGAAAGTAGAGAGAAATAAATGACTAATTTATTATCTAATAGTCAAGATTAAAGCTTCTTTGTACACTATATTAGACGTATAGCCCTCGGCGATGAAAACATAAAGGTGCTTAATAACACTTAAACGTGGCAGAGACACATAAAGCTAAACAGCTGTTACTTAGATCCACACCCGCAACTTTCAGCCTTTGTTCTTTGGCTAACTGCAAACTGGACTAGTTACAAACTAAACAAAAAATTGATTTAATCTAAATTAAATCTATATAATAAGTCTGTAATGTCCTCCCCTGAGGGAGGAAATGCGGGGTATATAAACATTATCACCTGCCTACCGCACCCTGTTAAAATCTTTGCTTCGATCACGTTTCGTTGTAAATTGGTCACTTTTCTAAGCTCAAAGCTTGAGTGGGGTTACATTTCTAAGAAGTGTTATAGGTACGCCGACTTTTAAATTAATCTTTTGAGATGGCAATCCAGGAGCAATTATGGAGTCCAAAAATTTCACTGGTACCTATTTCAATAGTTTTTAGACACACATAATTGTTACACACATAATTGTTATTAACAGATTTTGCATCAATGAAACTGTGCAATGCAGGTTTTCATTAATTTCATAAAAATGACCTTCTCTTGATCGTGCACGCAAAAGCAAAGGTGCCAATCGCGAGTAAAAAAATCAGAGAATTCCTGTGCATTTTCGTTGCCTCCGAATCGCGCTCGCATGTTTGATCTCAAATGCATAGCCAAAATACAATCCCACAGTCTAGAACTCTTTAGACAGGCTCTGACTTACTCAGCTCTTGTCTCCTGTGGCATAACAGGCAGTCTGACGAAAATCGCCACAAAAAATAACGCCCATGGGTTCATTTTGTTTGATATCCCTTAATATGTGATCTACATGTCATGCTTCGACCGCTTCACTGTTTACCATCGTGTATTCATCCCATTATGATATGATTACTTTACGTAAAATCTTAGCTTTGTTGCTATTTCTAGATATATTACAAACAGAGCTCTGTGTTGTCGAAATGGAATTTTATACGTTGAAGGGGACTTTTTCTCCTGGCGACAATGTGGCTGCTACCGGTCTGTATGTTAATATAAAATTATTAAGAAGCTGTAATTTTGCATGTATGTTGCTAGGAGACCGAAGAGGTGCACTGTGAAGGAATTTCTCGGCAAATTGGAAATTGTAAAATTAATAAAAATGTGCGGCCGTAGTATCCTCTAGTTCCCGATAAAGTGACAGCAATCGCAACCTTACTTTAGCTTCGTTCCTTTGCCAAAATCTTGATAAGAAAAATCTTTCCCATCCCACCCGGGGCATTAATGGAGGACCCGGGGGACTAATAGTATTTTGCCCAAAGCACTATCCACGCACACGATCATAATTATATTAAACGCTGTTCTTCAGTTAGTCTCGGGACATATTTTTGCAGGATTTCGGTTAGTTCTAATCGGTAATAGTTTATTCATATCGATCGCGTAATCTTTATCAATGGTTACACCATCATATGATGGTTCTGTCAGACATATTGAGTAATATAATAGATATAGCCATGTCTTGAATATCAATCAAACAACGATTCATTAGTTGGTTGTGCGTGCCTGAAAATGTCCTCGGCCAATTCGTTTTGAAATCTATCTATGCTATAACTGTGCAGCATCTGAAAGTTTGCAGAACTGCAGCATTACTTCAAACAAATGGCGCATTCGATGAGGACTTTCAATGATACTTGCTTCACTTGCTTGACAAAGCGTTATCCCAGTGTTGCTACTCTCCAGTAAAATTAACTCGCTATTCGGAGCACTTATTATAAGTACACGCGCGATATTATCCAGCCTAAGCTGAACTCTATGTCTTACAGACTTATTATACGTATAGATGTAAATACGATTGTCAAATAGCTATTGAATCTATGTTTTAATGCTAAACGCTTATGAAAAATATGTAAAACATTACAATTGGTAACATTCTAAAACGACGTATATCAACTCCTGATATTGTTTGTTTTATGTGTTTGTAAGGCCATTTTACAAAAAGACATTTTCTTAGACCGCGTCGCAATATCCCACTAAAAACGACAATGTATTTGTTCAGATATTGATTTATTCATAAAACCAAAAAGTAATCGCCAGCCGCTATTATCAATGACATAGTAAAGTTATTGCACAATCAATACTAATGAAATTTCATTGAATTTTATCGAACACTATCCGCCCTGTGTTTGATGAGTGATTATTCGAGAGGTAATAAAACTGAACTGACAAGAGACACATAACTGAACCGAGGTTTGCGATGGCTCATAAAATGACATTAAACGATTTGCGGTATCCTTGCTTCGCCGTTAAAACAACAATGTTATTGCACCTACTACGACATAAACCTTTCACGTAGCTACCTAGGAAGATACCGATCGCATACTCCCCATATACCGCAACTAAGTCTCCATAAATCTATTTTTTACAGTCGTATCCAAGAAAATACGATAGTATTTTCTTGGATACGACTGTAAAAAATAGATTTACAGTCGTATCCAAGAAAATACGATAGTATTTTCTTGGATACGACTGTAAAAAATAGATTTATGGAGACTTAGTTGCGGTATATGGGGAGTATGCGATCGGTATCTTCCTAGGTAGCTACGTGAAAGGTTTATGTCGTAGTAGGTGCAATAACATTGTTGTTTTAACGGCGAAGCAAGGATACCGCAAATCGTTTAATGTCATTTTATGAGCCATCGCAAACCTCGGTTCAGTTATGTGTCTCTTGTCAGTTCAGTTTTATTACCTCTCGAATAATCACTCATCAAACACAGGGCGGATAGTGTTCGATAAAATTCAATGAAATTTCATTAGTATTGATTGTGCAATAACTTTACTATGTCATTGATAATAGCGGCTGGCGATTACTTTTTGGTTTTATGAATAAATCAATATCTGAACAAATACATTGTCGTTTTTAGTGGGATATTGCGACGCGGTCTAAGAAAATGTCTTTTTGTAAAATGGCCTTACAAACACATAAAACAAACAATATCAGGAGTTGATATACGTCGTTTTAGAATGTTACCAATTGTAATGTTTTACATATTTTTCATAAGCGTTTAGCATTAAAACATAGATTCAATAGCTATTTGACAATCGTATTTACATCTATACGTATAATAAGTCTGTAAGACATAGAGTTCAGCTTAGGCTGGATAATATCGCGCGTGTACTTATAATAAGTGCTCCGAATAGCGAGTTAATTTTACTGGAGAGTAGCAACACTGGGATAACGCTTTGTCAAGCAAGTGAAGCAAGTATCATTGAAAGTCCTCATCGAATGCGCCATTTGTTTGAAGTAATGCTGCAGTTCTGCAAACTTTCAGATGCTGCACAGTTATAGCATAGATAGATTTCAAAACGAATTGGCCGAGGACATTTTCAGGCACGCACAACCAACTAATGAATCGTTGTTTGATTGATATTCAAGACATGGCTATATCTATTATATTACTCAATATGTCTGACAGAACCATCATATGATGGTGTAACCATTGATAAAGATTACGCGATCGATATGAATAAACTATTACCGATTAGAACTAACCGAAATCCTGCAAAAATATGTCCCGAGACTAACTGAAGAACAGCGTTTAATATAATTATGATCGTGTGCGTGGATAGTGCTTTGGGCAAAATACTATTAGTCCCCCGGGTCCTCCATTAATGCCCCGGGTGGGATGGGAAAGATTTTTCTTATCAAGATTTTGGCAAAGGAACGAAGCTAAAGTAAGGTTGCGATTGCTGTCACTTTATCGGGAACTAGAGGATACTACGGCCGCACATTTTTATTAATTTTACAATTTCCAATTTGCCGAGAAATTCCTTCACAGTGCACCTCTTCGGTCTCCTAGCAACATACATGCAAAATTACAGCTTCTTAATAATTTTATATTAACATACAGACCGGTAGCAGCCACATTGTCGCCAGGAGAAAAAGTCCCCTTCAACGTATAAAATTCCATTTCGACAACACAGAGCTCTGTTTGTAATATATCTAGAAATAGCAACAAAGCTAAGATTTTACGTAAAGTAATCATATCATAATGGGATGAATACACGATGGTAAACAGTGAAGCGGTCGAAGCATGACATGTAGATCACATATTAAGGGATATCAAACAAAATGAACCCATGGGCGTTATTTTTTGTGGCGATTTTCGTCAGACTGCCTGTTATGCCACAGGAGACAAGAGCTGAGTAAGTCAGAGCCTGTCTAAAGAGTTCTAGACTGTGGGATTGTATTTTGGCTATGCATTTGAGATCAAACATGCGAGCGCGATTCGGAGGCAACGAAAATGCACAGGAATTCTCTGATTTTTTTACTCGCGATTGGCACCTTTGCTTTTGCGTGCACGATCAAGAGAAGGTCATTTTTATGAAATTAATGAAAACCTGCATTGCACAGTTTCATTGATGCAAAATCTGTTAATAACAATTATGTGTGTAACAATTATGTGTGTCTAAAAACTATTGAAATAGGTACCAGTGAAATTTTTGGACTCCATAATTGCTCCTGGATTGCCATCTCAAAAGATTAATTTAAAAGTCGGCGTACCTATAACACTTCTTAGAAATGTAACCCCACTCAAGCTTTGAGCTTAGAAAAGTGACCAATTTACAACGAAACGTGATCGAAGCAAAGATTTTAACAGGGTGCGGTAGGCAGGTGATAATGTTTATATACCCCGCATTTCCTCCCTCAGGGGAGGACATTACAGACTTATTATATAGATTTAATTTAGATTAAATCAATTTTTTGTTTAGTTTGTAACTAGTCCAGTTTGCAGTTAGCCAAAGAACAAAGGCTGAAAGTTGCGGGTGTGGATCTAAGTAACAGCTGTTTAGCTTTATGTGTCTCTGCCACGTTTAAGTGTTATTAAGCACCTTTATGTTTTCATCGCCGAGGGCTATACGTCTAATATAGTGTACAAAGAAGCTTTAATCTTGACTATTAGATAATAAATTAGTCATTTATTTCTCTCTACTTTCACGTTATACTTATACTACCTTTATTATTAAGATGACCTTTTTATTTTTTTTACGAGTGGAAAGTCCCTTCGGATCTCCGACTCTTAAGGAAATGAGAGTACGTGGTGTAACCACTAAAAACCACCTCGACTTTCTCATGTACCCGTGTGTCGGAGGGTAGGAAATCGCATAAGCATTCGTCGCTACCCCCCACGGGTATTGGCCCGCCAGATGGTCAGGCGGGCCCCGAACAAAACCCCCTTGGCGGCGGAATAAGGTGTTGGGCTCCGCCGCCAAAACACCCAGCGGCCGCAGAGGATAGAGAGGATGGCAACGCTACACCGCATCTCCTCTTCCTCTGCGGCCCCAACGCGACGCATCGAATGGTGCGCCCCCATTTGCTCGCGGGAGATAGGGCGCGCGGCAACGCAACACCGACACGCCTCTCCTCCCGCGACCGCGCCCGACTGCGAGGGACAGACAGAACTGTCCCCCGCACCCGCACCGTTGGTCGCATCCTGCGCAGGCCCCTCTAAGCCCACGCGGAGCGTCCATTCCTGGGATCTCTCTTAGCTTCACCGCGGGTGTCCAATCCACGGTTACTGTGCCCCCCCACCACGACAAGGTGGAGATCCTACGGGGGGGATTATTAAGATGACCTAAGAAGTTTGCTATAATACGGGGTTAAAAAAGACTCTTAACGAAAACTGAAATCTCATTTTGTACCAAGCATTACGAACATTTTTTACTTCGGCACCATACGTAGGAAGTAACTGGCTTTTTAGGAGATATTGAGGCTCAAAGTCACCATAAAATTTTTCTAATTAGGTACAATATCGATGCATTTACCCGAATGTGTTCTATAGATGTCCTATGCACCCATGGATAAGTAGGTATTTCCAGCATTGCATGCGCGCACTTTTAATTGCGGCTTAAAAAAATGTCCACTAAAAAAAAACGTGACCCAGTTTTTTTTTGCTTAGGATGACTTGGCATGATGTGCCAAATGAGTAGACGACTTGGTGATGGGTCCCGTGATACTCTGTATACTAATTTATTGCTGAGTTACTTTTAGGATATCTACGTCTACACTATTAACTATACTACAACATTGGTAATATATGTATCTTAAAACGTTTTGGTTAAGAATTCTGTAGTCTAACGAAAAAACAATTACGCGCGAACGGAGTCGCGGGCACAGCTAGTATTTAATAATGCAACTAAAATAGATTAATTAAAATAAAAAAGTCAGTTACCAATTTAATTACACATATCACTGCTCACGCTTCCGCGGGCCAAACACGAATGCTTATCACACAAATTATATCAAACCCCATTGCGCTCGACCCAGTAAAATGAATATTGAAAATTGGTTGTTTTATTAAAATTAATTGTATGGGTATATTATCGGTAATAAAGTATTCTATTCTATCCTTTGTCACTGGGCAGGCTGTAGACTAACCCCCAGTGGGATCTCCACCTTGTCGTGGTGGAGGGGCTCAGTAACCGTGGTTAGGTCACACACGGTGAAGCTAAGCCAGATCCCGGGAGTGGACGCTCCGCATGGGCTTGACGGAGGCCTGCGCAGGATGCGTCCAAAGGCCCGGGTGCGAGGGACAGTTTTTCTGTCCCTCGGATGCAACGGATGCAAACGGGCCCCATATGATAGTCTACTTGCCCATCGGAACTAATAAATGAAAATCACGAGTAAAAAATGTCTGCCTCATAAAGTCCGTCACCAGCACCAACATAGGACAGGTTACAAACCAAACGTACATATGTAACGCAATAATGTAAACGCTCCTTTAAGTAGTAAACTTCATTATTACTACGGATATGAAACGTCGAAAAGTCAGACCGTTGTACGTTTTGACCCATTTTCCATTTGCAGAAGGGTCGGTCAGTTAAGCTAACATTATCGGAGGTTACGTCGCACCAGCTTCCGGATCTTCCGGCTTAGGTTTCTTCCATCTGTCGAAGACGTCTGCGCATATGACATTCCCCTTCTTTGCCTCATAAGTTCAAGAGTCTCGTGCGAGTGTTTACTTTGCTTGTTAACGCTTTTTCCGGGAAACACCCTTCGAGATACATCCTGTAGCGTTTTGACATGGAGTTTATACATTATTAAGGCATTTATAATCCTACTTTTAAGAAGTAGAGTTAAAAGAAACAAATCATAAATGAGGTCTGCTTTTGGACCCCGGGTTGAAACTGGGATAACGCTAGGAGGATGATTTGAGTTGATAAATTATAAAGCCTATTTAGCTGTGATGTTTTTGCCGTTTTTCACTATTGAGAATAGGTTAAAGTCACCTAAATACTAGTGTTTAACTATTGGGTGTGGATATGACATAATTATGATTGAAATATGAACTCACAAACAGATCCCGGAATAGAAACGGCGATAAAGCAAACCCTTCCTCTTTTCGAAGATATCTGTTACGTTACCTCACAAAATAATATTCAAACGACGTACGTGTCAAGCCTTAGACGGACGGAAACACAGCGAAGAAAATCTTCACAGTACCGTAACAATTGAAAAGAAACCCCCCGTTTTTCTTCTTATCCTTTAGGTTTTAGGTAGGTTTCTCTTAATTATTCACAATGAAATCCTAAACTGTCCAAATAGGCTACCAAAAATAAAAAAACAATGAACAAACTTTTATTTGTAAAGTTTTGCATAAAACGAGATAACAAAATCATTTAACCCTTGAGGTGCGATCAAACTAAAGGCAAAGTGCCACAAGTGCGAAAGGTCACGTTGCTGCAAATTTTCATTGGCATAGGTTACCGGAAAAAATTATTTATGACACTTTAATACAATTATATCACATAAATTACATATCATTGTGTTGGTTATAAAATCAGCTATCATAATAATAACATGAATTACTACTAAATACTCACCTTTCTGGCAAAACAAGCTTACAAACTTAGAGGTTTGTTTTTTTTCACTCGTTCACACAAACATTTCATCACATATTCATGAATTTCATTACTTGTTTGGTTCATAAACACAAAAACATTATGACATATACCTTCAGGTTTTCACACAATACATTATTTGTTTGTAACAAACGAATCTAACGCCACTAAAAAAAATATAATCCGAACGCGTAACAAAAAGTTCGCCGTGCCAGGCCGCCATGTTACTGTAACGAACACTGTGGCTGTGAATTATTTACCATTTGAAACACGATAACAGTGAAAATGTACAACAATGCTAGTATTTCGTTGCTAAAATATGTTTTCAGATAAATAATCTGGGTACTTTTATGTCTTTCATAACTGTTAAAAGAATATTTATCATAAAACACTTACGAAAATAGCGAGTTACAAGAGTAGAAATAGCCCTTCTAAAAAGTTTTTGCCTTTTATCACTGTATTTCTTGTCTTAGTCACGAATAATGTCACTTCACAATTAATATTAATTTATTTCTGAGTAAATCTATATAAGTATCTTTATAAAATATTCACCGATTTCTTCCACAAGACAACTTTTATTATAAAGATCGCGGAACAAAACACAACAATGCCGGACGCTTTCGCAACTGAGACACAGGTAAATATATTTCAATATTTTTTGGCACGTTTCGTTTCCCTCACCCTTCTAAAACGATTTAGTTGCATAGAATATGAACTATTCTAATAGTAATTACTTTCTTTTCTTGGTTTAAGTAAAACAAAACGTGCAAAAACCGCGACCAATAGAACGATTTTTAATTCTGGTCTGGTCTAAAATCTGCGAGAGAAAATAAAACTCATGTAGATACTGCCAAAATTCTTGTACGAAAACATTTAGTTTACTTTTAAACTTTGTAGGTAAACTCTGCATTGTTTGTTGGTGTTAGAACGCTGGCAAATCCACATTTATAGCAAGCGCCTGCAATTCAATTACTAACAAAGTGCGGCAGCAGTGCGTATTGCATTGTAAACAGTTGGCAATAAGGCGTTATGATGCCCTGAGAAATAAAATCTAGCAACGAGACTAGAAATACCTGTGACCTGAATAACATAAGTTTGAATAAATTTTATGATGCTTTTGTTTTATTAAATAAACTTACATTTAATGACGTTCAACATTGAATA